>CAWUFW010004625.1:0-600000 GCA_963921515.1 Calotriton arnoldi
GTTATACTGTTTAACTGACCCTTGTACCCATCTTTCTAGATCTTCAGGTGTTACTATGGTAGCACTTTTTGTTCCTGATGAAGTTACTAAACTTACATCTTTTGAACCTCCAGGTACATCTTTTCTGGGAGTACTATTTACAGAACCTCGAATAGGTAAATCCATGAGTGATATTGTGGATTCACAGTCACTAAATTGATCCTCAATTATAACTGGAGCTTCAGGTTTGGGGTTACTCACAGGAGTAGGTGTAAGTATCGGTTGAGGACAATTTCCCTGAGTACCATATAATGGAACTACTGGACCAATTGTTACAGGTATGGGCAACGAATCAGGATGTACTTTTATCTGAGTTATTTTCTGTATTAATTCTGTTCTGGTCTTTTCTAGGGCTTCTTTTCTTTGTCATGAAGTATTCTAGTCGGGGTGAACTCATGCATTACCTGTGGCACTAATGGAGTTTTTGGTGGTGCACTTGGGGTGCATCCACTTGTCCCTTCCTGATATGGTGGGGGATTTCTTAACATTTCTTCCATAAATTCGTCTTCTGAATCCTCATTTCTCATTAAATGTTTTGTCTTTTTTGTACATTTGCCTCCTGATTTCTCTCCTTCTGTGAATAATGGATACAGTCCCTCTGTAATCATTGCCCTTCTCCATTGTTTCATCTGACCCTCTCTCGACTCACGTAAATATCTGTGAAAAAATCCTGGGTAACTCCTATTACTTCTAGATCTGTCCCGCTCAAATGCCTCGGTTTCCCATTCCTCTAGTGCTTCGTACTGAGTTAATCTAGGTCTGGGTTCTAAGTCATTCATCCTCAATCTCAAGTTTTGAAGAATTCTTCCATTGAAGGTACCATTCTCGGGAAATGCTAATACTCCATCATTTTTGGTGTATTCTATCCAATTCTCCATCCATACACAAGTATGATAACCTCTCTCCATCATCATAAATGATGCTGGCGTTTTAGCTGGTGGAATAATAATTCCTTCTCTAGTTTTGATTGGTTTGTCCTTTTTAAAATAATTCTTAATCTTTTGCAAAAATGACATTTTTCTCCTTTCTCCGTACATTCTATCTAATCTTCTGTGTACAAAATTATATTCTGCAAAACCTAGGAATCTCCTATCCGGACGAGTTCCTGTTAAAGTCGGATCGCGTTTTAACATGCAATCCTTATCCACTAAGAATTTTGCTTCTATATTTTCGACCAATCAAATGTCTGCTATTTTTTATTTCCGAGCCAATCCTTGCGCGGCTTTTTGGTGACGTTTGTCTGTCAACCCCTCCTTTACAATCTGCTCTTTTCTGTCCTCGCTGGTTTAACCAATCCCAGCGCGGCACCTGTGACATCAGTACTACTCCTGACTACTGACCCCTCCTTTACAAGTGTCTCTCCACACCCGCTTTTTCAACCTACCACAGCGCGGCGTTTTGTGACGTCAGCTCCCTCTCCGGCAACTGACCCTCCCTTTACAAAAATGTACGCAAACTTATTTTCTCTATAAATCTTAATTAAATTTCAGTAACAACATAAAACATTCGCTATCGTGCCAGTTTCCACTAATTTTGAAAAGGATAGTTTCTTCCACACTTTAGTAAAACCTTTCCGTTTACTAAACATATACTACGAGTAAAACACTTCCGTCTACTCTTCACACAAGCTCCAGAAGTACCTGTTACTTCTCCAATGTTACCCTTACTAGGTGATATAACATCAAATTTTTATCAGCGTACCTTTTTGCTATTACTCACACGCATAGAGTCCCTAACGAGTACTTGAAGTCCTGCTTAACTTCTCAGTACTATTTCTGCCTGACAGATAACCTCACTGCAGTATGGCTTCCACTTGCCACCCACTATTCTTTTTCCTACCTACCTACCCCGGGGTATTCTGGACAACATGTAACAAAAACTCAAAAATAAGCGGATGTTAGTTCATAAAAAATACAAAAAAAATTCTCATTACCCAACTAACAAAGAGTAACAAAAACGTCCTCTGCTTACCAGAAAACTGATCCAGCGCAATATTAGCCAACAACATTCATACACCATATACTCACTTGGGCCCATACATTCACACTACACTAATACTTACGCTGGGTGTCAGATGTACTCTTTTATCAAAGTCCCTGCTACCAATTACCTTCTGATTGAAGAGTAATAACTTACCAATGGATCCTTTGCTAATTGGGAAGTTTAAAATGAGTGACATTCATTATAGTACATAATCCTGAAATAATCACTGAGTCAGGAAGTTTTAAAATTGTTTATCTAAAGTTTTAGCAGAGTAAAATCCAGAAAACACGGTACTTGATTGAAATACCCAAGAAAAAGCATAGAAATGATTTTGCTAATCAATGACGGTGTTTAAGGAAAAAAAGAAGATAGAGACAGCAGCGCAACTAAAGGTTGCAGTATAATTACCTAAATGCGAGAACCAAGCCCCATGGCCAAGGAGTTGGAAAAGATAGGACCCAGGAAGGATGAAGAGTAAAGACTTCTTCCACAATCAGGACAGGACCGGTGACCTCTCTACAACGACGCCTGTGCCGTTCCCCTCTCTGATACTCGACTTCTCTCGATTCTCCCGTGCCTTCCTTCTAATGGACTCCGCCGCCCCCTCCTCAGGACCTCTTCCGGACAGGAATTCAGTCAGCATCCGATCAGCTGGGCAGTCTGGAGTTGAGAGCGCTCTGGCAGTATGGACGCCTGTTCTTCGTGAACGCATGCTCTGACTAATTAACTAATGCTATATTCTATTATACCCTTCTACGCCCATGTACCTCCCCTTAATGTTGCTAACATTATGGGACCACTACTTCTGATTGGACAGGGACAGGAGGTGGATTCTCGCACCATATCAATTTTGGCCTAAATTGTGAAGCCTATTGTTTTTAGCTTCCGCCCCTTCAAATTAATACATTCACTTTATTTCCCACCCGTCTCACGACAAATGTTATACATTTTACAGGAGAAAAGTAACAATTTGTCCGCCGGAAACATTGAGTACATCATCTTCGGCCAATAGGTCGTGGCCTTGGGAGACGTCCAAGTTGACTTCACTTGGCAGGCATACAGGACACATGCGCAGAACCCTCTGTCTCTCGAGTTTCAAGACACCAACCCAGGCCCAAGTTTACGAATTACTAAAAGTGTAAGAAGAAAATATTAAAATCACAAACAAAAAGTTTCACTGTATACCCACTTTCCCTACTCTATTCCCATTTAATCATAATACTATCCTGCATTAGTAGCGTTAAGAAAATGACAATTTAATAATGACATGAGAGCAAGCTTAAGCATGTGAAAACATTTAGCGGCCATTTTAATGCACACTGCGCAGAAGCAGAAGTTTCCCACCAAGCAAAGAAAGACATCACACCATGTGATCAGGTTGCGACATGCGCAATGAAGTCCCGCTTTTAGCGGCCATCTTGGTTTATAGACAAGCGTTATTCATTAGTAAAACACATAGGCAAGCGTATATCCCTTTTGTGTTTGTGAATGCAAAGATTAGTATTGACAGTACAAGTTTAATAAATTAATACTATGAGGAGGATTGCATACAAGCAAGTTTCATTTTTGAAACCTTGCTCCATCATCTGCTTTGCGACTCAGCAGCAGTTTATTGGGGGATACATGACTTTTTACTTTAAGAAATGCTTGTTTTTAGAGTGCCTTTGCTTTTCTTAAATGCAAAAAAATAATTGATGGAGAGAATGCAGAACAATGTCATACATTCACCCCTTCACAGAGATCTGGGCCTAACTCCATCGTTTTTTTGCTCCCCATGCCATTCCAGTTTGAACCCAACCATATGCAAATCAGTCTTGACCCTGCTCCCTATGGGAACAGTCCAGTCCGAACTGCCAGGCCAGGTCCTCCCTGGACTGGAAACAAGCATCCTAGGATTGGTTTCGGGGTTTCACCCCATATCAGCCAGGCTATGTTGACTCTGGTGCCATGGAGAGCACGGCGCCAAGTCTAGGCATACCCGTCCCACTCGGGGTGACAAATGCAAAAAAAAAATTGATGGACAGAATGCAGAACAATGTCATACATTCAACCAGTACAGGGATCTGGGGCTAAATCCATCGTTTTTTTGCTCCCCATGCCATTCCAGTTTGAACCCAGCCATGTGCAAATCAGTCTTGACCCTGCTCCCTACGGGAACATTCAAGCCCGAACTGCCAGGCCAGGTCCTCCCTGGACTGGAAACAAGCATCCTAGGACCGGTTTTGGGGGTTCACCCCTCATCAGCCAGGCTAGCTTGATTCCGGTGGCATGGAGAGCACGGGGCCCACATCTGGGCATACCTGTCCCACTTGGGATGAAAAATGCAAAAAAAACAATTGATGGACAGAATGCAGAACAATGTCTTACATTCACCCCAGTACAGAGATCTGGGCTTAAATCCATCATTTTTTTGCTCCCCATGCCATTCCAGTTTGAACTCAGCCATATGCAAATCAGTCTTGACCATGCTTCCTATGGGAACAGTCCAGCCCGAACTGCACGGCCAGGTCCTCCCTGGACTGGAAACAAGCATCCAAGGACCGGTTTTGGGGTTTCACCCCTCATTAGCCAGGGTAGCTTGACTCCTGTGGCATGGAGAGCATGGGACCCAAGTTTGGGCATACCCGTCCCACTCAGGGGTAACAAATGCAAAAAGAACAATTGATGGACAGAATGCAGAACAATGTCATATATTCACCCCAGTACAGCTGTGTCTGAACTGGGGTGGCAAAGTGAGCTAAAGAACGATAATGGATTCAACCCAGATCTGTGACTGTGGGTGAGTGTCTGAAAAGTTTCAGCGCTCCGTCCATAATCTCCTTGTGTTTGCTTTGTTCGCCCTAAGTTGGCAGGGTATACCCAGACATGGGTCCTTTGCTCACTTTGCCACTGGTTTCAAGCTAGCCTGGCTGATGAGGGGTGTTACCGTGAAACCGGTCCCAGGATGCTTGTTTCCGGTGTAGGGAAGACATGGCTTGGCAGTTCGGGCTGGACTGTTCCCAAGAGGAACAGGGTCAAGACTAGGGATGGGCGGAATTTGCGTAGTCGCGCTACGCAAAGCTCCGCGAAATGGTAAAAAATCTCCGCGAGCATGCAGAGTTCCGCGAACACGCGGAATTCCTTGTTCCGCCCGTTCGCGATGCTTTTTTCCTGTTCGCGAACGCTGTCTGTGTGCATGTGGGGAAATATCTCGCGAACACGCATTTTGAAAGCGCGAACAAGCAAAAAATTCCGCGAAGCCGCGGATCGCGGAATTTTTGGCAATTCCGCGTTCTCCGCGGAACGCAAAATTACCCAAATTCCGCAAATTCCGCCCAGGCCTAGTCAAGACTGATTTGCATATAGCTGTGTCTGAACTGGGGTGGCGAAGTGAGCTAAATAACGATGATGGATTCAACCCAGATCTGTGACTGGGGTTGAGGGTCTGAAAAGTTTCAACGCTCCATCCATCATCTCCTTGTGTTTGCTTCGCTTCTCTTAAAAGCACAGTACTTTTCAGTAATCACCCCGGTGCGTTCATTTGTATGAATTTACTGTCTTAGCATTTTAAAGAAAGGAAAGCCATTTTCTGCTCCCATTTATCTTTATGCAGGTGATAAACGGGAGATGGACCTTATTAGAATATACTTGCATGAAGATTTTGACATGGATAAACTACAACAGCTTGTTATTCGAATTCCAGGCACAATAACTCATAAATGCCCAGTGCAGGGATGCTGTTAATGGTCAGAACTGGTAGTCACATACCTGGTGATCTCAGTACCCTTCCCATGAAACCCGCAACTAGGCCCTTAAAACACAAACATAAACTGATTCCCTTTTAGGGTGAGCCTAGGCAGCGTGCATGCACTGTCTCTTGACATGCTGTATTCACTACGTGGGTGTGAGAAAGTCATCCTTTTTGCCTTGTTCACCCCCATTTTTTGAGTGATACTGATGGTAACTGCCTCTGACTGTGCCCTGGGCTCTGCTAACCAGGCCCAGGGTCAGTGCTCTAATGAAAAAGGTGTATGGTAATTAGGTGTAATTACAATTGGCAATGACAGACCCCTGTAAGTCCCTAGTATGTAATAAGGCAAGGGGGATTCAAACTACCTATAAGTCCCTAGTATATAATAGGGCAGGGGGGTTTAGAGGCCCAGTAGTTTTCCTGCATTGGAGTGTGCACTACTGTGTTGCCTGCTGTCATTTTTAAAGGCAGCCCTGCTTTGTAGACTGTCATTAAAAGTAAATTATATGCAAATGCGACTTTGGAATTAAAGGTACTTTCAAAATGGTAATCTACCTTTTTTTTTGACATATGTCACCCCTAAGGTCTCAAACTATGACTTTTTCCCGGTCAAGTACGACCAGATGTCCCAAGTTGGTGCTATACATTTTTTAAACACTATAAAGTATCTCTGGTTCCCTATATTGGATTTTTGCCGTTTTGGTTTCATTTCAAAGATGAAAGATAATAATATTTCCTATTTTTATAAATTGGAGTGGGATTTTTATTGTGTGTTGTGGTTTACCAAGGGTTAGGGGCTAATGTATTGAGAACTTAGCTGCACCTTATATTGCGTTGGTGATCTTACTGCTAGTGGTAGGTGCATACTTACCCCTACTAATAATCCACCTTCCAACAGTGGGCTTTATAACGGCTTATAGGCTTGTGATTGGCTGGTTCTATTGTCACTCTGGTAATCTTTCTTTCTATTTGTTTATGGCATGCATCCCTCCCAGAGCACAGCGACCAAGTACAATCTCCTTCCACTGGTTAGATTTATTTTGTGTTTGTGGAACTTCTTTTTTTGTGTGTTTACAGTCGCTCTGATGAGGGCAGAAGCAACCACTGATCACTATCTTCAAACGGGTGCAAAAATGCAGTCACACTGGGTCGGTGCATTCGTCTCTCCCACCGCTCCTCCCATATCGCAGCATGCCCACTCCTAGTGTTGATATCTACCTCACGAGCCGGTTCACCTCCTCGGTATCCCACTGGAGCAAGCAACCAGAAATACTGTATCATCCTCAAAATGCACCCAAGGCCACCACTCCCAGCTCTCCTCTAGGTCAGCCGCAGCTGCCTCAGAGCCCTGCGGCAGCTGCTCGGCACGACATAGTAGCTTGAACTGGGATCGTTCAGTCATTTGATTCAAACCAGTTATTTTTGATAGTTCCATTTGTTCAAATAAAGAAGACAAGTAAACGTTTTTTTCATTGCCTTCATTCAGTACTCCATCAGAAGATGGCACACGAGACTGGCTCGAACATTTCCACCAATCACCTGTACCTTCTGGCTTTTGTTAACTATTTCAGTTATTCAGTCCATGAAAAGAAATGTATACAGTTTGCTGTAGTTCTGTGATACAGTGCTGAACCAGGCAAAGTTACGTTTCTGTGTGTGTTTCTCTGCTTGTTTGTTTGTGCTTGAAAGAATTGAAATGGTTCTGTATTCCCTGGCTGCT
Organism: Calotriton arnoldi; assembly: GCA_963921515.1. Taxonomy (NCBI): domain Eukaryota; kingdom Metazoa; phylum Chordata; class Amphibia; order Caudata; family Salamandridae; genus Calotriton; species Calotriton arnoldi. The sequence continues at coordinate 7,473 of CAWUFW010004625.1, forward strand.
TGGTTGTATAAATGTGTGCTTTAAAACCTTGTTTTTGCCTGAGAGGGCAGAGGAACAGAGGCTGGGGTGGGTGGAGGGACAGAGCCTGTGTGGAGTTCCAGACCTTTCCCTATCTCTCACACTCTGATATATTTTGCCCTGCTTTTCTCCCCTCCACTTCTCTCACTTCAATCTCCTCTGTTTCTTTGCTCATTCCTTCCATTCTCCTCTGTCAATCTCGCCCATGCTGCTATTTCTTCCCTTCCAGACATTCCAGTCACTTCTTCCCCTCCTATCTCTTCTCTTTCACTCACTCTTTCTCTCACATTTCAATTATGTCTTTCTCTCTCTTTCCCCTGAGCTTTCTTTTATCGAAACCCCCACACCCATCCAATGCATCTACTTTTATTTATTATCTTAATAATTTTGGGCCTTGGGGTGCTCGGGAGCCATGGGCAGTGCATACATTCCAGGAGCCGGGCAAAGTGAGGGAGTGCCCTAGCCCTCCTCTTCTCCACTAACCATCCAGTTCCCAACCTTCCGCTCGGCACCCTCATTTACTCCGCTCTCTGCCCAGTTTTAAACTGTACAACCTCTGATGGTTTTACACTGTCCAGTGCATCCCTTCAGTGCATCCCTTCTGCAGACCCTCACCTTCTACACTTTACACCCAACTGTCTTCATTTATTCCTGCCCTAATTTGCTGCCTTTTCACTCAAGCTTCCCCTCTAAGCTAAGAACCCTCTTTCAACCTGTGTTTTTCGAACCCTGCCTCCTGCTGCCGCCTTCTCCTCTTTTCAGCATAACTGTAGCACAAGACTTCAGATAGCCAAGTACTCTTTCTGTCCTCAATGCTGGAGTTTCATTAGCAACCTAAAACATTTTGGGAAGTGTAGTCCTAGTGCGCTTCAGTTGCTCTATCTTGAAAATGATGAATTCTAAATACAAGGCCACCCACAGCTGGTGCACTGCTTCTTGGTGAAATTGAGTCCTCTGGTACTCTTTCCACAGCGCCCTCAACCCTTCCACTTCCTATTCGCAACATTATCCCCAGCTCCCTAACCCGTAATGGTAGACTGAAGGCAAAGGGCTGCGAGATCTTCAGAGAGTCCCAGATTGCTGTTTGGAGTAGGGGAGGGGGCTTGTATTTGCAGAGTTTAGTATGATCTTGAGTGGTGCATTTTTAATGCCATTTTCAATTTGTTTGTTAAGTACGTTTTCTGCATTTGTTGGTCTTGCCTACAGCTGCCTCTTGTTGAACACCTATTTTGTATAGTGCCAGTACTTAGAGAGGCATTTTAGTCGGCCCGCTGATTATTTTATTGGGCGCTAGAATCCCATCCATAGCGACAGCAGCTAATGTTGAGTGACTAGTTAATATGGCCCTTGCGCAGAGTCCAGGGGAGTTTGTTATGTGTGTAGAATAAATCTAACTTGCATAACTTAACAGGGGTTTTGGCACTATGTGGCAGGCATTTGGCACTTTGCTCGTGTCAACTTTCCGTGCATGAGCGTGGAACTCTCACGGAAATCTCTCTTTGGAAAATTTAATAAATGTGATGCAATTACCATCAATTACCATCACCCTTTTTCCACGCCAATATCTATTCTTGAGGTGACGTATCTTGGCCACCGTATTTTGATCAAAGAGCTCCATCATAAACACAAGCAAGTAATCAAATACAAATAAATATTTTAGTCAATAATGAGAGTTTGCGAGTAGTTTTAAGGGTTTTATTTTCCAATTACATTTTTAGGGTTTAGGGTTTTCTGATTCTTTATTCATTAGTCAGATATCAATCAGGTTACATAACTGATAATAGGAAAATATAATTAGTGCAGATCAAATTGTAATGTACATACAGCGCATTCCATAAAGGAAGAAATCCCTATTCTAAGAAATCGGCCGCAAATGATGTCAGTGAGAACCCATGAGGAGCTCAAACATAAAAGGCAATAGTGAGCTTAGCATCAAGTTAAATCAAGCAACAAAGCCAATTAGTCAAAGCATAAAGCTTGGGTTTTAATAAAAGTCAAATAGAACATAGCCTGACGTTTCAGCTCTGTCTCCCCCTCTCCTTCGTACTAAATCTCCCCTGTCATCTGCTCTCCTGCACACGAATATCTCCAGCTTAATCCCTGCTGTGCTAATGGAATCTGAAATCTCCGTCTAAGTCTCCCAGTTTTCTACGCCCTCCAAATCTGAAACTCCTAAACTAGGAATGCGTTTATAAAGCAGTAAATCAAAGTTGTTTTGTTCTTGTCTTCATCCAATGGTAATCTCAGCTACTCTCCACGTCATCCATCATGCAAGCTGGCTATCTTCTTTGTCGCAAACAAATAATTCCTTCCCATGGCACATTCTTTTCACAGTTCGAATCGTCATCTAAAATGATTTCATTTCCTAACCTTCTGATAAAGCAACTGTTATTTTAGCTGAATATAAGGTCTGTAAGCTGCAAAGAAACTTAATTTAAGCAGGAAGTCATTAGAAACAAAATATGGTAATGCATTTTGAAATACGTGTGCTTTCTATTCTCTATGGCAAATAAATGAACCTTTAAGTCAGTTATGAAAAGGGCTCTGTTTAGAATGATAACATTCTACCAGCAACAAATACGATATCAGGAAGGTTCCATAGTTACATGCTGAGGCAACTTTTTTTTATCGCAAACGAAAGGCACATTCTTATGTTATCTGAAAGGTCAAGATGAAGTAAGCTTTTCGAGCAAGCCGCATTTCTTCAAACCATTAATTCTAGTTAGCTGTTACTGTTTTCTGCACTTTTAAATGTTGTGTTAATTTAATACAAGCTATACGCTACTGCTGCACACATGTTTAATAATTATTGTAAGTTCGGTGAGAGACTGGGAGAACGATATGAACTGGTGCCAGCAAGCCAAAAAGGTAGACTACCAGAGCAAGGGATGCCCAAAAAAATGGGAAACGATTTGGATCCCATGGGTGGAATCCAAGCACCGATAGAGAAGTGCTTGGGGACTGGGGTGGAGCAACCGGGGGGGGGGGGTGGATCTCAAGCTGCAAAGATACAACACTGTGGAATGATTTAGTTCAAGACTTATGCCCTCCTAATGTACGAAATCTCTCCTACTGCTGCTGATATATTTCACCTCTGTTCATGTAATTATTTGTAACGGTGTACTAAGCGACTGTTTAATAAAAATAATTTAAAAAAAAATATATAGATATATATATATCCAACCAAAAGGTTGCCCTCAACGGAAAAGCCTCACAGGTAGGTCATAATTCTTTAATGCAGGTTCAGCAAGCAAAACGTACAACAGGAGACCTTGAAATACAGCCTGACGCGTTTCGGGCTACCACACCCTTGGTCACAGGCTCGGCATGCAGTCAACAACCAGAATTGCAGTCACTCGTTTAAATTCATAACGATGTCCCGCTCCCAAAGGGCCTCCGAGCATCCTGGTATTTGTAGTGCTGCAATGTGTTACCCCAGTGGGTCTTCGTGTTGCTCACAGTTTTAAGCCAAGGTTTTTTACCACAGTGGGTTGGGGTCCATGTATCAGCCTGCTCCCTGCCAAAACCATCACCTACATCAAGAAAACCACCAGTCCATGATGACACGTAGTCGTAGTCAGCAGAACCGCTTTTATGCAGCGGGCAGTTCCACGGCTGGACCAGCTGTACTATATCCAACAAAAAGGTTGCCCTCAACGGAAAAACCTCACAGGTAGGTCATAATTCTTTAATGCAGGTGAAGCGAGCAAAACGTACAACTGGAGACCTTGAAATACAGCCTGACGCGTTTCGGGCTACCACGCCCTTGGTCACAGGCTCGGCATGCAGTCAACAACCAGAATTGCAGTCACTCGTTTAAATTCATAACGATGTCCCGCCCCCAAAGGGCCTCCGAGCATCCTGGTATTTGTAGTGCTGCAATGTGTTAAAGTATGACCTACATGTGAGGCTTTTCCATTGAGGGCAACCTTTTGTTGGATATAGTACGGCTAATCCTGCCGTGGAACTGCCCGCCGCATAAAAGGAGAATTGAAGAATGAGTAGGTGTATGAGTATCTGAATGGATGATTTAGTGGGTGCATGACTGACTGTTTAAGTGAGAGATTAAAAGTGTCTTAGTGAATGCATGGGTGAATGACTAATCTGTGTGAATGTATCAGTCTGTCAGTTGGTGTGCAAGTGGCTGCATGGGTTGGTGAGTAGCTACATGAGTGTCTATATGGGTTAATGATTGGTTGTCTGATTACCTGCATGGGTGCCTGAGTGTCTGTGTGGGTGGGTGGGGGGGATGTGTGACTCCCTCCATGGATGTGTGAGTGGGTGATTCAGTGGGTGTATGGGTTCATGAGTGAATCTGCGAGGGGCTGTATGGGTGAGTGAGTGTGCGTATGGCTGTGTTGGTGAGTGAATGGATGTCTCAGTGGTATATGTGTGTGTGTAGGAAACTGGCTCTATATATACTACACCAAAAATGAGGTATAGTGTGTATAGAGTCCAGGTGACCCCAGAGGTAGGCAGAAGTTAAAGTTAGATAGAACCTTGTTCTCTATTTGTGGTAGAGTGGTCGAGCAGTAAGGCAGTATCAGAGGACAGTGTTAAGCATTTGATGTACACACTTAGTCAGCAAATGAATTCACACACTCAAGGACTGAACTCTAGACCAATTGTTTTTGTATAAAAAATATACTGTTGTTTTATTTTTAGAACCAAGCAAGCCTGGCACAGGTAAGCATTAAATACTTTACAGTAATAAGTTGCTGATTGTAGAACAGTTTGAAAATGCAATAGGAATTGTACTTTGTTTGATTTACAGGGGATGCAGTAGGTTGCAATACTTAGCAAATACATTACATTGAAATGAATAGGCTTTTTCAGTAAATTACAGGTAAGTTACTTTTCACGTTACTTTTCTATCTTAGTGCTGGATACCTAGATTCAGCACTGGGACATTTCCTGCAAACAGGTAAGTAAATACGTTTTGGTTAATCGTGCGATTTTTAAAGAATATTTTTAGATTTCAAAACTCCACACTTAGAAACTTTGGGGCCGAATCCGATTCGGGCCGGAAAAAATACCGACCGACTCGGTACGGGATAATAGTCCGACCGACACGTACCGGCGTTGCCCGACCTGGGAAGTACGATGAAATGCATGGGAATCACGACCGACTCGCACGGAACTCAAGGCGAACGACCGACCCGGCCGGAAACAAGCTATCCGGCCGGGAAACCACGCGAATCGAACCGACCGACACGCATCAGGAAATAATCCGAACGAAACTTACCCGCGAACTCCGCGGAGTACGATGCAATGGGTGCAAATTCAAACCGATTCGTACGGAGCCCAAGCCGTACGACCGACACGCATACCAAACCCAGCCGAACAAACACAATACTCTGCGACCGACGCGTACGCCGCATATGAAACTGAGCTGAAACACAGCGGGAACGACTCGGAGAGGCGCGCACGAGACAACTGCAACGTCCTACTCGGTCAGAAGAACGACTCCTACATGCACAATAATCACAAATGAAAATATACAAAAAAAAGGGCCAAACAAGCAATGACAAAGCCAATAAATACGGGGGGAAACAAATGGAACAAGGACACACCCCCAACTCCACCTACATAAAGCCCACAAATCCCTACCATGATCCTTTGCAAATCCCACTGACCTGCCAGCACAGAACACCATCACACAGCAAACACAGACACACACACAGCTCATCCGAAACAAAAGCCACACACCATTAGCACCTCAACAAATAGCACCCTCACACACACACAGCAAAACCTACACACACACACCCTCACTTGCACACACACACATCAATCACCACCACCACCACCCATCACCATGCCCCTAAAGAAGAATCCAAAGTTCCTAGATAGTGAATTGGAAGTCATGGTAGACGAGATCCTGAGGGTAGAGCCACAGTTGTTTGGCACATTGGTCCAACAGACCCCCATGTCGCAGAAAACCAAGATGTGGGCGAGGATCGTCGACAGGGTGAACTCACAATCACCATGTTTGCGCACAAAGGAAGACATCCAGAACAGGTGGTATGGTGTGCGCAGGAGGGTCAGAGACCTACTCAAGAAGGATTACCTCCTGAGCCAGCACACCGGCAGTGGCCCTCCTGCAAAACCAGTATACCTCAGGCCCTGGGAGGAGAAGGTGCAGGCCATCCTACCACCAGTGAGCGTATATGGACTAACAGACATCACAGAGCCTGGTGAGTACACAACTAATATACACAATATTGTGTGCCAATACACACACATCACTGTCAAGGGGACAGTCAAACCATCCACCCCTAGCAAATCAACAGCAACCAAAAGATAATCATCCCAAGATGTGTATGTCAGTTAGATAAACACAATACATGCCATCTCATAGTGATATGTAACTGTGTCATGACATGTACAAACCTAACAACAAATAGAGCAAGGCAGTGGCACAAATATAACCAACAAACACTGCCTGATATTTTGCCACCACTAGAACACCACCTCACAGGGAAGCTCACTTAAAGGAAGGAATTCTGTGTATGCTGGTGAAGTTAGTGTAGCCAATAGCATGATGGGAGTTGTAGTCACAGATACTGCTCACCCTCACAATTGGCCCATCAACACCACTCTGAACCATGCTCACATCACAGGGAGTGGATAAGGACTGACAAGATGGCTGACACTGGCTACTGCTGCGGGGAGCACAAGGCCCTGCTGGGAACTGTGCACCAACAAACAGCACAACACCACTGCCTGACATCCTGAAAGCCAACTTGCACTCTCTGCAATGCAAGCACGTTGCATGGTGGGATATCTGGCTGGGTGGGAAGGAGGACTCACAGCACTGACCATAGTTACAAGCAGCTCACCTCACACACCCCCTCAACACAAACTCCACATAACCCACCTGGGAGAATGCAATGCCTCACATACCAAATGAAGATCCCACAAAGAACCACCACCCTGGGTAATGCTGTGTGAAGCACAGGGACACACCTGGGACTTGTAGCCAAACAAACGCAAGGACAACACTGTCAGCCTTCCTGTCAGCACAGGCACACTACCCCACAGGGAAGCACAGTCCAAAGGAAGGAAGTACGGGCATGCTGGGAAGGGGGTGTAGGCAATAGCATGATGGGAGTTGGAGTCACAGATACTGCTCACCCTCACAATTGGCCCATCAACACCACTCTGAACCATGCTCACATCACAGGGAGTGGATAAGGACTGACAAGATGGCTGACACTGGCTACTGCTGTGGGGAGCACAATGCCCTGCTGGGAACTGTGCACCAACAAACAGCACAACACCACTGCCTGACATCCTGAAAGCCAACTTGCACTCTCTGCAATGCAAGCACGTTGCATGGTGGGATATCTGGCTAGCTGGGAAGGAGGACTCACAGCACTGACCATAGTTACAAGCAGCTCACCCCACACACCCCCTCAACACAAACTCCACACAACCCACCTGGGAGAATGCAATGCCTCACATACCAAATGAAGATCCCACAAAGAACCACCACCCTGGGTAATGCTGTGTGAAGCACAGGGACACACCTGGGACTTGTAGCCAAACAAACGCAAGGACAACACTGTCAGCTTTCCTGTCAGCACAGGCACACTACCCCACAGGGAAGCAGAGTCCAAAGGAAGGAAGTACGGGCATGCTGGGAAGGGGGTGTAGGCAATAGCATGATGGGAGTTGGAGTCACAGATACTGCTCACCCTCACAATTGGACCATCAACACCACTCTGAACCATGCTCACATCACAGGGAGTGGATAAGGACTGACAAGATGGCTGACACTGGCTACTGCTGTGGGGAGCACAAGGCCCTGCTGGGAACTGTGCACCAACAAACAGCACAACACCACTGCCTGACATCCTGAAAGCCAACTTGCACTCTCTGCAATGCAATGCACGTTGCATGGTGGGATATCTGGCTAGCTGGGAAGGAGGACTCACAGCACTGACCATAGTTACAAGCAGCTCACCTCACACACCCCCTCAACACAAACTCCACACAACCCACCTGGGAGAATGCAATGCCTCACATACCAAATGAAGATCCCACAAAGAACCACCACCCTGGGTAATGCTGTGTGAAGCACAGGGACACACCTGGGTAGCCAAACAAACGCAAGGACAACACTGTCAGTTTCCTGTCAGCACAGGCACACTACCCCACAGGGAAGCAGAGTCCAAAGGAAGGAAGTACGGGCATGCTGGGAAGGGGGGTGTAGGCAATAGCATGATGGGAGTTGGAGTCACAGATACTGCTCACCCTCACAATTGGACAATCAACACCACTCTGAACCATGCTCACATCACAGGGAGTGGATAAGGACTGACAAGATGGTTGACACTGGCTACTGCTGTGGGGAGCACAAGGCCCTGCTGGGAACTGTGCACCAACAAACAGCACAACACCACTGCCTGACATCCTGAAAGCCAACTTGCACTCTCTGCAATGCAAGCACGTTGCATGGTGGGATATCTGGCTAGCTGGGAAGGAGGACTCACAGCACTGACCATAGTTACAAGCAGCTCACCTCACACACCCCCTCAACACAAACTCCACACAACCCACCTGGGAAAATGCAATGCCTCACATACCAAATGAAGATCCCACAAAGAACCACCACCCTGGGTAATGCTGTGTGAAGCACAGGGACACACCTGGGACTTGTAGCCAAACAAACGCAAGGACAACACTGTCAGCTTTCCTGTCAGCACAGGCACACTACCCCACAGGGAAGCAGAGTCCAAAGGAAGGAAGTACGGGCATGCTGGGAAGGGGGGTGTAGGCAATAGCATGATGGGAGTTGGAGTCACAGATACTGCTCACCCTCACAATTGGACCATCAACACCACTCTGAACCATGCTCACATCACAGGGAGTGGATAAGGACTGACAAGATGGCTGACACTGGCTACTGCTGTGGGGAGCACAAGGCCCTGCTGGGAACTGTGCACCAACAAACAGCACAACACCACTGCCTGACATCCTGAAAGCCAACTTGCACTCTCTGCAATGCAAGCACGTTGCATGGTGGGATATCTGGCTAGCTGGGAAGGAGGACTCACAGCACTGACCATAGTTACAAGCAGCTCACCTCACACACCCCCTCAACACAAACTCCACATAACCCACCTGGGAGAATGCAATGCCTCACATACCAAATGAAGATCCCACAAAGAACCACCACCCTGGGTAATGCTGTGTGAAGCACAGGGACACACCTGGGACTTGTAGCCAAACAAACGCAAGGACAACACTGTCAGCCTTCCTGTCAGCACAGGCAGACTACCCCACAGGGAAGCACAGTCCAAAGGAAGGAAGTACGGGCATGCTGGGAAGGGGGTGTAGGCAATAGCATGATGGGAGTTGGAGTCACAGATACTGCTCACCCTCACAATTGGCCCATCAACACCACTCTGAACCATGCTCACATCACAGGGAGTGGATAAGGACTGACAAGATGGCTGACACTGGCTACTGCTGTGGGGAGCACAAGGCCCTGCTGGGAACTGTGCACCAACAAACAGAACAACACCACTGAATGACATCCTGAGAGTCAACCTGAACCCACTGCAAGGGTGGCATGCTTCATGGTGGGATAACTGGGCCAGGTGGAGAAGGATGGCCGGATGTCCACCAAATACAACCAATGCTGGCCATGCACACACCTCAACATTCATATTGAAATGCCCCAGGTATGCATGACAATGTGCTACACCAATATCAACCTCTTACTGTGACAACTTAGGACAATGCAATGTACATGCCCGCATCCAGAGGTACAGTCACAACTGTCAGGTGTGTGAACCATTGATGTCTGTAGAAACATTACATACAATGTGTGTCTCTTCCAAATACAGGTGACGATGATGGGGACACAGCAGCAGGCGAGGAGGAGTCCCTGTCCCAGGCTCCGGGGGACACAGAGCTCACTGGTGTGGAACAGCCTCTGCCCTCCTCGGATGGCGAAGACCTACCTGGCACCTCCGGTGTGAGTCATCATGCAGCACCAGCTGGACCAACATCTGCACCCCCTGCACCCACCCCTCCAACAACTGCCAACATACAGACCACCCCCGCCGACACAGACAGACCAATGGACCACCACTGACAACAGCACAGGGCCCCAGGCCCACCGTGGAGCAACGGATGACAACACCACTAACAACCCCCAAGTGGGCCTTGGGTCACCTGTGCGTGCCACCGCAGGTCCTGCACGTGTCGCCAGGGGTGGTGGGAGGGGTGGTAGACATAGGTCGCTGCTTGCAGAGGGGTCTGGACTGCATGATGACCCACAACTGGCACGCATCGCTGATGCGTACCAGGATAGCACCGGAGAGGTCAGACAGGTAGTGGGGATCCTCAAGGACATACAACAGCAGCAGGCTGCCCATCATGCCAGCTTGGACTCCCACATGGCCCGTGTGGAGACACACATGGCCCGTGTGGAGACACACATGTCGGGCATGGAGTCCAAGTGGGACACATTGCAAGAACTCACAGCAGTGCATAGGGACATATTGACATGCCTCCGCCAGATTAGCACCAACATGGCCACACCTCCCTGTGTGCCCACAACATCTGGTGCTGCAACAACTGACACCGCCACAGGGAGGGAGGAGGACTCTGGCGGAGAGTCCCCTGCACCGCCGCAGCCTGCACATGAGGGTCCCCCCGCAAAGAAGAGGGGTCGTCCGAGGAAGGAAAACTGAGAGGTTGATGGCCACGTACATCCCCCAGGAAGCCAACACCTGTTCCGGAAATTCTCCTTTGTGTGCAAACGTTTCACCCTGTCAAATGCAACACTACTTTCCCACATGACATGGGGAGTTCAAGTTGGACTAATGTATCATATGACTGTGGACTTCACTCAGGACATTTCTGCTACCAAGACTTCCAACTCATCTGGGAACTTTAGATCACAATCCCAATGTACAGCACCCACCATCCTGTGCACTATACACACACACATTTCTGTAAATAAAATCACTAGTACACCATACTTGCCACTGTTGTTATTCAAATGTGGATACTGTTATGGTGATGATGTTCTGCTAAATTACACTGTGTATGCTAACTGCTACAGCAAGTACAACACCGTCGTGTGAGTCATGGTGAAGTGACACATATGAGGGAGACACAACACTAGGGCTACACAACACAGACACCAGGGCCATCGGACTCATCGCCCACAGTGATGTTGCCAGGAAATACAGTGGAATGCACAGACACCACACCTATTCAGAGTCTGTGTCAACTAGCCCACAGGTGCAGTAAGCAAATGTCAGTCAGATGTGTGACCACAGACAACGCACATCCCAAAGTGAAGCACAGGTTTATTACACATTTGCAACATGTTGTTTCCACTACAAATGCAAGGTTTACCCACGTGGCAGTGGCAACACAGTCAACAAGTGCAGAAGATATGAAGTCCAGGGGTGTGTGGCACATCACTTGTAGGCCAACTACTGCTGCCACCCTGAAAGCTGAATCATGGTGTCGGGGGATCCAAGTTGACCAAAGTACTCAGTAAGCACCCTGTGAAGGACAGACATGACACACAGTTAAAATCACTGTAGAACAGGACAGTACTGCAATACTCATGCCCAATACATGTCACAAGACAACTACACAAAACCAAGTTAGCATATCAAAACTGTTGGGGAGTTCAGACTACCTGGAAGGACACATTGCTGCACGCATCCAGTCAAGTAGCACATGGCCACACTCAAACAGCACCAGAGCACCACCCACACATATCATGCAAACTCACGTCATTCACATTACATCTCCCTGGATACTCACATTCAGCTGAAGAAGTTGGTGATGAGCTGTGTGCGGACATCACCATCATCATCATCATCATCACTGGCATCGTGGTCCAGGCCAGGATCCTCCACAGGTGGCGGACGTTGGTCATCGTCATCCAGGATGAGAGGCAACTCCTTCCGCACTGCCAGGTTGTGTAGCATGCAGCAGACGATGACAATCTTGCACACCTTTGCTGGGGCATATGGGAGGGCCCCTCCTGTCTTGTCCAGGCAGCGGAAGCGGCTCTTCGGGAGACCAAAGGTCCGCTCTTTCACTCTCCTGGTCCGACCATGTGCCTCATTGTAGCGCATCTGGGCTGGTGTCACAGGGTTCCTGAGGGGTGTCAGCAACCACAGCATGTTGGGGTATCCGGAGTCACCTACGGACAGACAAGTGCACATTGGCTGAGTTGGAAAAGTGGGTGGAATACTACAGATCAGAACACACACAATGGTACAAAGTCAGTACACACCGACAAGCCAGGCACGCTGGTTCTGCATCTGTGCCATCATCCTCGGGATGCGACTACTCCTCATCACGTAGGCATCGTGTGCTGAACCAGGGAAACAGGCACACACGTGTGTGATGGTCATGTCTGCAAGACACACCACCAGTGCATTGACCGAGTGGTAGTGCTTGCAGTTCCTGTAGGCCTGCTCCTGGGCCTGTGGTGGTATCAAAGCCACATGTGTCCCATCAATGGAGCCAATGACATGTGGCATCCTCCCCAGGGCATAGAAGTCACTCTTGACGTCAGTGAGTTGTTGACGTGTTGGGAAATAGATGTACTGGTTCAGGCATCTCAACATTGCCTCCAAAACATCGCGTAGCACACGGCTGAACATAGTCTGTGACATTTCACCGGCAGTCGCAACAGTGTGTTGAAAGGTACCGGTGGCAAAGAAGTGTAGAGCTGCCATTACCTTCACCTTGGGGGTCAGCGCCGTATGGTACGTCCGGCCAGGTTGCAAATGTGGTGCCAAGCGCACTGCCAAATCCTCAATCAGCTGCCTGGTGAAGTGGTACCGTCGGATGCTGTCACGTTCCACCATCGTTGCCAGGTCAGGGAATGGTCTATGGATAGCTGGAGCCCTGCAGTGCATAGGTAGAAGGAAGAAAGATTGTCAGTCACCCCACATGTGTGCCATTCACCATACTCAATTTCACATGATACATCATTACGTGACACAAGTACTTGATGTGTGTGCCGTTCTGTCGGACATAACTCGCACCTACATGGCCATCATCTAACTTCTCAGTACAACATGTGTGCACAACAGGTACCAGGTTGTGCTATGGGAAACCATTAGGCTGTGTCACAGGACCCATTTACTGCTGTCACGTTCCACACACACACCACAGTGACATGTCTGGACAGATGCGCCACAGGCATCACAGATCATTGACAGGTTGATTCCCAGTGACCCTGTCTTGCCACATGGCCACTGGCATGACATGGCGTATCATGTACACGTCAGAAAAACAAACATGACTCCCACAGGTAGTGGCCCCTGTCGCATCCGCAGGACAGACATGGACGCCAGTGACGCACAACATCAAAGTCCATGCACAAACAACGTTGATGTGGAGACTGTCTCCCATCGTGCACATGGAATCAGTGACATGGGAAACACAACATGCACACAGACTGTGGAGGGACATCACTATTGTGGCAATGGGTCATCCTGTGACGTACATGCCTTCCCACATGGGACTCTGGGGGTATGTGACATGTCATACACATACACAACCTGGAAATGTGACCATGCCACATGCTCCAAAATGAACTGTTGCACATCACAGTGGTCATGTGCACAACACACCAAGGACCCTGTCCCCATGAACACATGCACAGCCTGGGTGTGGCTGCCCACAAGTGCCACCACAAAAATCACATGTTAACCCCCATACACAGAGAAGGAGATGCAGCCTTACATGCCTCAGGAAACAGTGTGGAATGGGTGTGGTGTTGTAGGTGTGCCCCTGGGTCTCTGGCAGGTATATGTGGCTGGCATACGTTCACCAGTGACAAGCATGGTGACATATGCGACTGACCTGTACAGGTACGCGTTGTACAGCAATGGACCGATCGGTGTGCCCGGCCGGCCCATTGCATATGATGTGTGCGGGTACGCGTTGTATCCCGAAATACGCGTTGTACAGCAATGGACCGATCGGTGTGCCCGGCCGGCCCATTACATATGATGTGTGCGGGTACGCATTGTACAGCAATTGACCGATTGGTGTGCCCAGCCGGCCCATTGCATATGATGTGTGCGGGTACGCGTTGTATCCCGAAATACGCGTTGTACAGCAATGGACCGATCGGTGTGCCCGGCCGGCCCATTGCATATGATGTGTGCGGGTACGCGTTGTATCCCGAAATATGCGTTGTACAGCAATGGACCGATCGGTGTGCCCGGCCGGCCCATTGCATATGATGTGTGCGGGTACGCGTTGTATCCCGAAATACGCGTTGTACAGGAATGGACCGATCGGTGTGCCCGGCCGGCCCATTGCATATGATGTGTGCGGGTACGCGTTGTACAGCAATGGACCGATCGGTGTGCCTGGCCGGCCCATTGCATATGATGTGTGCGGGTACGCGTTGTATCCCGAAATACGCGTTGTACAGCAATGGACCGATCGGTGGGCCCGGCCGGCCCATTGCATATGATGTGTGCAGGTACGCGTTGTATCCCGAAATACGCGTTGTACAGCAATGGACCGATCGGTGTGCCCGGCCGGCCCATTGCATATGATGTGTGCGGGTACGCGTTGTACAGCAATGGACCGATCGGTGTGCCCGGCCGGCCCATTGCATATGATGTGTGCGGGTACGCGTTGTATCCCGAAATACGCGTTGTACAGCAATGGACCGATCGGTGTGCCCGGCCGGCCCATTGCATCTGTTGTGAGCGGGTACGCGTTGTACAGCAATGGACCGATCGGTGTGCCCGGCCGGCCCATTGCATATGATGTGTGCGGGTACGCGTTGTATCCCGAAATACGCGTTGTACAGCAATGGACCGATCGGTGTGCCCGGCCGGCCCATTGCATCTGTTGTGAGCGGGTACGCGTTGTACAGCAATGGACCGATCGGTGTGCCCGGCCGGCCCATTGCATATGATGTGTGCGGGTACGCGTTGTATCCCGAAATACGCGTTGTACAGCAATGGACCGAACGGTGTGCACACATTGGCTGGGGCCTGGCATGGCAACGGACGCGTTTTCGAAGCTCCAACGAGTCTGATGCAGTGAATTCAGTTGGCCAGCCACAACAATGTTGCAAAATCATTGGTGTCATGAAGTTGAAGATTTGAAGGATGCTGTGGGCGTGTATTAGTGCTGCTATTCCATGGATTGGTCAGATTCAGAAGATGCAAACGACTTGGACCTATCACTTTGGACACATGGGACAGTATCTGCCTCTGCAGCACACATATAATGCTGGCTGTTCCCCTGAGAGCTCACTTGCCTGCACTACATGCTCCAGGACGACATCTGCCACCAACACTGCTGCTGTTTATGCATCCTCTGGCTCCTGCAATGGCACGTACTGTGGAGAGAGCTCCAGCCTTCAGCCTTGAGGAGAACCAGGCCCTGCTGGACAGCCTCCTTCCACAGTACAGCAAGCTGTATGGGAAACCAGGGGAGCAGGTGAGTGTGCTGTCCACTGCCTCACTAATTGTGCATGTTGTCTGACTAGCAGGACTTTCAGTGTGCACACCACTGGCTACCATGCCCACTGAGTAGTTGTCACACCCCAAAGTGTGTAGTTACATGCACTGAACTGGTACAGTGCAGTAACAGTGCATTCCAACTAGGTTTACTTCCCATGCAATGATACCATGTAGTGACTGCTGGCAAACTGTTCATAGCCATTGTTGCACTGCCTGTGTACATCATATGCCCCTGTGATTGAGACATGTATATCCAACTGTGTGATGCACGTATATGTTGCATGTGTAGTAATGGCATTTTCACTTTGTCATCCTCACAGGTTGATGCCCACCAGAAGCAGGAAATCTGGCTGACCATCGCCCGGAAAGTAAGATCCGTGGGGGTCTACAGGTGCAGGATCCGCAACTGCCAGAAGAGGTGGCAGGACCTTCGTGGCTGGACCCGGAGGATCGCAAGGGTCCAGCTGAAGCTGTCGCCTCCTCGCAGGAGGGGCGGACACCGGACCCTGACCCCCCACATGCTCCGGATCCTGGCGGTGGTCTTCCCTGACCTGGATGGGCAGTTGAAGGACAGACAGCAGCAAGGAGGGGGTGAGTCCATGACTGCACTGTGCACTGTGTCTGACATGCTATGTGCCCTCCTCTGGCCTGGTTAAACTTCTACAGTACATCAGTCATGTGGTCCAGGACCCATGTCCCTCATTTGTGACATGCCCACTTCTCCTCTGATACGCATATGTGTGGCCCTTATAGTCAGGAAATTGTGTCATTTGGGGACTGTGTCATTGCATTTAGCTTTGCTCAAGGTGGGGGACAGTATTTGTTCCTGTGACTATGTTGTGCGATTCATGGGTGGGTCAATTGCTTACACAATGCCTAAGTTCTGACATGTAATCTGGGTGTAACTTTGATATGTGGTCCGCTTGCTGCTCTGACTCACCACATGTCCCTGGGGAATTTGGCACACACCCATGCTGCTGGTGGGAACAATGTTTGGGCCTCAGGAGTATGTGTATCCAGTGTGTCACACATGCTTAGCCACCTGCCTACTGTCCAAGACTCATCCCTCTTACAGGTGGAGCTGGACAGTCATGCCTACTCCAGGGCATACAATACACTCTGTACTCCCACTCCCGTGTATCATCTGGCATGTTGTGATCAGTGAAATGTACCCTCGGGTGTCTGCCTGTGTCTCATTGTGCTGTGTCTTCGTTGTCAGGACTACTGGTATGTTTATCGGTTAGGGCTCAGCATGCCATCTGAGATGTGACCATGATAGACGATACTTCTGTGACTTATAGGTGTCTGATCACTTGACTGTGCACACAGGTGTTTGCGACTGTGACTTTCAGGCAGCTGTATTTTCATTCACAGCACACTGTGAGGTGCTCATGTTCAGAGAGTTGTCTTTCATGTCCCCCATATGTCCAGTTGGTATGACGTGGACAAATAGTAGTACAGATGATGTGGTATTTGGGGGATGGACATGTGCACTTGTCAGTCACATAACTTGCATTCCCCATGCCCTCGGATTGTGACACAGTGCAGACTGTTGTTGGCTGGCTGCCATGGCCATGTGACTTGAGACAGTAATGTATGACTTTGCACGCATTCCTGTGTCATGGGGCATTAAACTTCCTGAGACTGATCCTGCAGGGGAGTGACATGTGCAACATGCACCCCATTGTGGCATTGACTATCCGGACATCGGTGCATCATGGTGTCTGGTGCTGGTATGCATCACATGCATTTCTATTTAGACTCTGGCCATCCCTTTATCCGGACACCTGCACTGACTCAGTGGCAAGAGATGTGATGTGTGCATGTTCACATACTTCACCGTGTTCCCTGCAATGTCCAACAACTGTGTAGGTGGTGCATGTGTCCACACTGGGGTCTTCCCATCAGACAGGCACCAGACAGATGGGTGCAAGGGCAGGAGGGGTGTGAGTCCCATGGTTGACCATCAGACTGACAATTGGCTTCCCCGAATCTGTGTGAGGACTTTAGGCAATGTTCAACTAAGGTTGCCAGGGCTTGCTCTGTAATGTGCTGTACTTACTGTGGTGTGTGCGGTCAGTGCAGGTGACTGATGTTTGTCTGTTTCCCTAATTGTTTGCAGATACATCCACGGCCACAGGAGGGGACAGCTCCACAGACCAGGAGGAGCAGCGGAGCCAGACTGGGTCAGCATCGGACGAGTGGTCAGAGGGACCCAGTGGCACGGAGGGCGAGGGGAGCCACACCGAGGAGTCCTCAGCACCATCCACCTCAGCTGAGGACCACAGCAGCTCGGAGGATGACTCCCTTGTGGAGGCGGGTCTCAGCAGCCACCAAAGGCCAGCTAGTCTGTCTGGCCCCGCCACCACCACCACCACCACCACCGCCCTCCCATTGGCTCCGATTCCTGAGGTCCGTGGAGGCTCCCGTACTCGGGAGCGTGTCTCCTTCGTGCCAGGCACCGCACCCCTGCCCCTGTGTCCCCTGCTGCCCTGAGTGAGGAGTCTGTGTACCTCCTTCGGCAGCTCCATGTAGGGCAGACAGCAATGCTGAGTGTCCTCCATGCACACACCACTCTGTTGACACAGCTGGTGTCGTTCATGGAGGGCATCTCGACGGGTATGTCTGCCCTACAGAGGAGCAATAAGTCCATGGACTCCTCCCTGACGGCAGCAGTGTCCCTCCTCCAACAGTCCCTCACCCCTCCCACCTCTGCCCCATCCACACTTCCTGCCCCCCTACCTGTCCAAAGCACATGCACACCTGCACAGTCACCCAAACACACAGACACGAGCAGCACAGACACACCCAAGAGAAAGGCAAGACGTGCACACAAGCATCCTCAGGAGACTGATACCACAGACACAGGGGATGGGGAACACACACACACACATGCATCCACATTCACTCCGCAGTCCTCCAAATCCTCTCCCTCCAAGACCCTTTCCCTTGCCTCGCCTGCTACCCCACCTACACAGCAGATCTTCCTGTGTGACCTCGGCCTCTTCCCCTCCAATCCTGCTGATCCAGCATACCGGGGGAAGAGGAAGTCCACCCACACAGAGGGGAGTGCCCCTCGCCCCCGGACACCCTCCCCCAGGTGCAGGCAGACACAGGACCCCATTAGGAAGTCCCCCCCGGACCAGGAAGAGCAAGACCCCACCACCCCACCACGCAGCTCCACCGCCCAGTCTCTCTCCTCCATCCCCCAGGCCACCACTGCACAGGTTCCCCCACCACACCCTGCCCCAGGTTCCCCCACACACCGATACCGCATCCCCAGACTGCTTAGGCCCTCCCCCCCTGCCACTTGCTCTTCCACCCCCAACCCAGATGCTCTGCCTGTTAGTGGCACTGTTGTGGAGACCGGGTCCCCCCCTCTGTCCTGCCCACCTCATCTGCCCACCCTTCCACTCCCTTGGAGTCATGCACTGCAGTGGAGTCCACAACCACCACGTCTGACTCGGGCACTGCAGTGGGTACCCAGTCCACTACATCAGTCCAGCCCACTGCAGTGGTTGCAGCACCCACACCAACTGACTTGTGTACCACAGTGGTGCCGGCCCCCCTGAGTCAGACACCTCCACTGCAGTTGCCGGTGACACTCCTGCACCCACCACCCCTTCACTGCCTCACTCTGCCATCCCCTGATCCTGTCCCTGCGGTGCCTGGCCTGCCCCTTGTATGCCCCTCCAAGGGGGATGTCCCCTAACCGTACCAGTGCAGGCAAGCAATGTGTGACCAGTTGTCACTTCTCACCCCGTTGGGACTGTGATTTTGGACTGGCCATTGGCCTTAGTTTCTTTTGGACTTCTGTGTTTACCCTGTCATTTGCTGAATAAAGCCTCTTTTTGTTTACTTGTGGGTTTTCTTTTGATGTACATGATGTGGATGAGTAGCATCCTGCATTTGCAGTTGTAATAGTGTTCACATCAGGAAAATGAAGTGTTGCAGTGATGGACTCCATGTGGTCCATGGGATATGTGTCCTGTTGTAGTCTGGATCTATGGCATCCTTTGCTACAGTCTGAGGGTGTAATGTTCAGCATTTGACACAGGGATGTCCTTTTTGCATTTGTAAATGAACATCTTTGTCTTACACTGATGCACATCTGGTGGGCTTACCACTGTTCAATGTTCCGATTTCCCTGACTGTGTGCCCAGCTCCACTGGACATGCAGTTTTGCACATCAATGTCGAAGGACTCATCTGTGTATACAGTGCAACTTGCTTGACACGTGTTTTGTGTGTGTGCAGATGACTGACGTGACACTCCCGTACCCAGGCTGATGTGAGCAGAGCCTTCTGTGTGTTGTGGTTGTTGACTCACTGACGGAGTGTTCTGCTGACATGTTTGGGTCGTGCACAGACAAGGTTTGGCACAGCGGACCTTCCATAGGAGTGGAGTGCCCTCATGGCAGTGTGTAATCCGGTGACATTGCGTGGGCATGTGTTGTCTGTTGTGTAAGCATGTCTGTGCGTGTTCCCTTCCCTTTTCCTACACAGGCTGCGTCCCTAGGGATGTTCCTGTTTTTGATTCCTTCTGAGTTGTTCTTTGTTCATTCATCATCTTGGGCCTGGTTTCTCCGTGATGTGGGTGCATGGCAAACTAATGTTCATGAGGTTGTCATACCAGGTTGTCTTTGTTGTCAGGGCTGGGGATGTGGGCAAACGCAGATGGGACACATTCAGGATTCCCCTTGACACTTGTTGTTTACACGAGTCATGTGATTTACAGTTTGTGTTAGCTTTCATTGATTGTGACA
This sequence comes from Calotriton arnoldi, assembly GCA_963921515.1. Classification (NCBI taxonomy): domain Eukaryota; kingdom Metazoa; phylum Chordata; class Amphibia; order Caudata; family Salamandridae; genus Calotriton; species Calotriton arnoldi. The sequence continues at coordinate 27,747 of CAWUFW010004625.1, forward strand.
CATTGTGTGTGTGACTGCTGCCACTCCTCAGGGTCAGAGCTGCAATGTTGGAAGTTGTGTACGTGTGTTCTTCGTGTGTCACCTTGGCTTCTTCGTTGGTGTGTGACTATGGCCAGGATCCCATTGATTGTGGTGGATTTCACATCATGCCCATGTACGGCATACTGTGCTGTGTGTCAGACATTGACGAGTCTTGTTGACTGGCCATGTGTGATGTGTTTCTGCACCTTAGTTCCCACCACCACCCCTGGTATTGTCATGGGTGCATGTCCAATGTCACCAGTCCATGTGAGCTTCACTGCTGCACATTGGTGAAGATCAGGGTGTGTGGTGTTGAGTGTGTGCAAAAGTCAGTTGTTGCACGGCTAGACCCCTACCTCCATATTGGCCTTGGCTGGCAGGCCGTGCTGATTGATTGGAGCTTGTGTAGGTGTGATGGTAGTTAGTTGCTCAGGACACATGGCTGTGGTTCACAGTGTGAACGACATCTAACTTTGTCATCACAGTGGGATTATCATGCAGGCTAGTGTCAGCACAATGTGGGGTCCCTGGGGGTAGTGCTGTGGTGGGTCTGTCTCTTGCTGTGTTAGTTGCTGTTCCTACAAGCTTGTGTGACATTTGTAATTAGTGCTCCCTCTCATCTAACAATGCCTGATTGCCCACATAGGGGTATCCTATCCATGAGTAACTTTTGTATGGCACTGTATACACATCGGTGTGGTTGGAATTCAGGCCTCCTCATGTGTTGTGTGGTTGCCTGGAGACACTGGCACACCCCTCCCCCCATCACCTGTTGTGTTTGATATGCAGTGTGAGTCTGCCTGTTTGTGTTTGTGCCTTTGCACCACTGCATTGGCATATCTTGAGTGTGCCATTGGCTGTATGTTGTTTGGTGGCTTTCCCCTGCTGTCCCTGGGACTCCTAGGTCATCAGTCAGCACAATAATCATGGTTTGTATGTCCCATTGCTGCCATGGTATGGTATTTGTTCACCTGACATCTACAGTCTCCACAGGATATCTACATTTGTGTGTCCATTGGTGCAGATATGTGGGTCAGCATTATGATGGTCACTTCTGTCATTGTGTTATTTGTGAATGTTGACAATGTGTGCCCCCATGGGTGATGTTTGTATGCACATGGCCAAAACGATGTTTCAGTGACACTGCACTGTTTCCCTCGACCAATCTATGTTGCTATGGGACACAAGCACTACTATGCCACTGATGTGTTTGCTGTTGTGTGACCAGGATTCATCCATGCAGTTTGGCTTTGGCAGCTTTTACCATGACTACACTTCCCTTTTGGTCACTGTGGTGATGGGGCTTTAGGCCCCATTGCCACACTGTTCAAAATGTGCATCAGCTATGGACACCACACTTCCCTTTTGGTCACTGTGGTGATGGGGCTTTAGGCCCCATTGCCACACTGTTCAAAATGTGCATTAGCTATGGACACCACACTTCCCTTTTGGTCACTGTGGTGATGGGGCTTTAGGCCACATTGCCACACTGTTCAAAATGTGCATCAGCTATGGACAGCACACTTCCCTTTTGGTCACTGTGGTGATGGGGTGTTCGAGCCCATTGCCACAGTGGCCATGGTCGGCTTGCATTGTGGAGGCCACACACATTTATGTGTGACACATGTGCTGGGGGGTCACATTGTATGTTCAATGTCATGTTCAGTGTTGTAGGCATTTGACACAGACTACACACACTTGTCATGGTGTTGGGGGGGATGTAATCTTCTGTCATTCCTTATGTGGGAGTATGCTAGTTGTGTCATGCATTACCCATCCTATGAGTAGGAGTGGTGTTAGTGGTAGGCATCCATCCCCCCATGAGTGGGGATGGTAGTAGTGACAGGCATCCAGGCCCCCCTGAGTAGGGCTGGTGGTAGTGGTAGGCATCCAGCCCCCCTGAGTAGTGATGGTGGTAGTGGTAGGCATCCATACCCCTAAGGGTGGGGATGGTAGTAGTGGCAGGAATCCAGGCCCCCCTGAGTAGTGATGGTGATAGTGGTAGGCATCCATACCCCTAAGGGTGGGGACAATAGTAGTGGCAGGCATCCAGGCCCCCCTGAGTAGGGGTGGTGGTAGTGGTAGGCATCCATCCCCCCATGAGTGGGGATGGTAGTAGTGGTAGGCATCCATCCCCCTATGAGTGGGGATTTTAGTAGTGACAGGCATCCAGGCCCCCCTGAGTAGGGGTGGTGGTAGTGGTAGGCATCCATCCCCCCATGAGTGGGGATGGTAGTAGTGGTAGGCATCCATCCCCCTATGAGTGGGGATGGTAGTAGTGACAGGCAACCAGGCCCCCTGAGTAGGGGTGGTGGTAGTGGTAGGCATCCAGGCCCCCTGAGTAGGGGTGGTGGTAGTGGTAGGCATCCATACCCCCATGAGTGGGGATGGTAGTAGTGGTAGGCATCCATCCCCCTATGAGTGGGGATGGTAGTAGTGACAGGCATCCAGGCCCCCCTGAGTAGGGGTGGTGGTAGTGGTAGGCATCCAGGCCCCCCTGAGTAGGGGGGGTGGTAGTGGTAGGCATCCATACCCCATGAGTGGGGATGGTAGTAGTGGTGAGGCATCCATCCCCCTATGAGTGGGGATGGTAGTAGTGACAGGCATCCAGGCTCCCCTGAGTAGGGGTGGTGGTAGTGGTAGGCATCCATCCCCCATGAGTGGGGATGGTAGTAGTGGTAGGCATCCATCCCCCTATGAGTGGGGATGGTAGTAGTGACAGGCATCCAGGCACCCCTGAGTAGGGGTGGTTGTAGTGGTAGGCATCCAGGCCCCCCTGAGTAGGGGTGGTGGTAGTGGTAGGCATCCATACCCCATGAGTGGGTATGGTAGTAGTGGTAGGCATCCATCCCCCTATGAGTGGGGATGGTAGTAGTGACAGGCATCCAGGCCCCCTGAGTAGGGGTGGTGGTAGTGGTAGGCATCCAGGCCCCCTGAGTAGGGGTGGTGGTAGTGGTAGGCATCCATCCCCCCATGAGCGGGGATGGTAGTAGTGGTAGGCATCCATCCCCCTATGAGTGGGGATGGTAGTAGTGACAGGCATCCAGGCCCCCTGAGTAGGGGTGGTGGTAGTGGTAGGCATCCATCCCCCCATGAGTGGGGATGGTAGTAGTGACAGGCATCCAGGCCCCCTGAGTAGGGGTGGTGGTAGTGGTGGGCATCCATCCCCCCATGAGTGGGGATGGTAATAGTGGTAGGCATCCAGCCCCCTGAGCAGTGATGGTGGTAGTGGTAGGCATCCATACCCCTAAGTGTGGGGATGGTAGTAGTGGCAGGCATCCAGGCTCCCCTGAGTAGGGGTGGTGGTAGGTTGGTGTTGGTGGTAGGCATCCATCCCCCCATGAGTGGTGATGGTAGTAGTGACAGGCATCCAGGCCCCCCTGAGTAGGGGTGGTGGTAGTGGTAGACATCCATCCCCCCATGAGTGGGGATGGTGGTAGTGGTGGGTATCCATCCCCCTATGAGTGGGGATGGTAGTAGTGACAGGCATCCAGGCCCCCCTGAGTAGGGGTGGTGGTAGTGGTAGGCATCCAGGCCCCCCTGAGTAGGAGTGGTGGTAGTGGTAGGCATCCATACCCCCATGAGTGGGGATGGTAGTAGTGGTAGGCATCCATCCCCCTATGAGTGGGGATGGTAGTAGTGACAGGCATCCAGGCCCCCTTGAGTAGGGGTGGTGGTAGTGGTAGGCATCCATCCCCCCATGAGTGGGGATGGTAGTAGTGGTAGGCATCCATCCCCCTATGAGTGGGGATGGTAGTAGTGACAGGCATCCAGGCCCCCTGAGTAGGGGTGGTGGTAGTGGTAGGCATCCAGGCCCCCTGAGTAGGGGTGGTGGTAGTGGTAGGCATCCATCCCCCCATGAGTGGGGATGGTAGTAGTGGTAGGCATCCATCCCCCTATGAGTGGGGATGGTAGTAGTGACAGGCATCCAGGCCCCCCTGAGTAGGGGTGGTGGTAGTGGTAGGCATCCATCCCCCATGAGTGGGGATGGTAGTAGTGGTAGGCATCCATCCCCCTATGATTGGGGATGGTAGTAGTGACAGGCATCCAGGCCCCCCTGAGTAGGGGTGGTGGTAGTGGTAGGCATCCAGGCCCCCCTGAGTAGGGGTGGTGGTAGTGGTAGGCATCCATACCCCCATGAGTGGGGATGGTAGTAGTGGTAGGCATCCATCCCCCTATGAGTGGGGATGGTAGTAGTGACAGGCATCCAGGCCCCCTGAGTAGGGGTGGTGGTAGTGGTAGGCATCCATCCCCCGTGAGTGGGGATGGTAGTAGTGGTAGGCATCCATCCCCCTATGAGTGGGGATGGTAGTAGTGACAGGCATCCAGGCCCCCTGAGTAGGGGTGGTGGTAGTGGTAGGCATCCAGCCCCCCTGAGTAGTGATGGTGGTAGTGGTAGGCATCCATACCACTAAGTGTGGGGATGGTAGTAGTGGCAGGCATCCAGGCTCCCCTGAGTAGGGGTGGTGGTAGGTGGGTGTTGGTGGTAGGCATCCATCCCCCCATGAGTGGTGATGGTAGTAGTGACAGGCATCCAGGCCCCCCTGAGTAGGGGTGGTGGTAGTGGTAGACATCCATCCCCCCATGAGTGGGGATGGTGGTAGTGGTGGGTATCCATCCCCCTATGAGTGGGGATGGTAGTTGTGACAGGCATCCAGGCCCCCCTGAGTAGGGGTGGTGGTAGTGGTAGGCATCCAGGCCCCCCTGAGTAGGAGTGGTGGTAGTGGTAGGCATCCATACCCCCATGAGTGGGGATGGTAGTAGTGGTAGGCATCCATCCCCCTATGAGTGGGGATGGTAGTAGTGACAGGCATCCAGGCCCCCTGAGTAGGGGTGGTGGTAGTGGTAGGCATCCATCCCCCCATGAGTGGGGATGGTAGTAGTGGTAGGCATCCATCCCCCTATGAGTGGGGATGGTAGTAGTGACAGGCATCCAGGCCCCCTGAGTAGGGGTGGTGGTAGTGGTAGGCATCCAGGCCCCCTGAGTAGGGGTGGTGGTAGTGGTAGGCATCCATCCCCCCATGAGTGGGGATGGTAGTAGTGGTAGGCATCCATCCCCCTATGAGTGGGGATGGTAGTAGTGACAGGCATCCAGGCCCCCCTGAGTAGGGGTGGTGGTAGTGGTAGGCATCCATCCCCCCATGAGTGGGGATGGTAGTAGTGGTAGGCATCCATCCCCCTATGAGTGGGGATGGTAGTAGTGACAGGCATCCAGGCCCCCCTGAGTAGGGGTGGTGGTAGTGGTAGGCATCCAGCCCCCCCTGAGTAGTGATGGTGGTAGTGGTAGGCATCCATACCACTAAGTGTGGGGATGGTAGTAGTGGCAGGCATCCAGGCTCCCCTGAGTAGGGGTGGTGGTAGGTTGGTGTTGGTGGTAGGCATCCATCCCCCCATGAGTGGTGATGGTAGTAGTGACAGGCATCCAGGCCCCCCTGAGTAGGGGTGGTGGTAGTGGTAGACATCCATCCCCCCATGAGTGGGGATGGTGGTAGTGGTGGGTATCCATCCCCCTATGAGTGGGGATGGTAGTAGTGACAGGCATCCAGGCCCCCCTGAGTAGGGGTGGTGGTAGTGGTAGGCATCCAGGCCCCCCTGAGTAGGAGTGGTGGTAGTGGTAGGCATCCATACCCCCATGAGTGGGGATGGTAGTAGTGGTAGGCATCCATCCCCCTATGAGTGGGGATGATAGTAGTGACAGGCATCCAGGCCCCCCTGAGTAGGGGTGGTGGTAGTGGTAGGCATCCATCCCCCCATGAGTGGGGATGGTAGTAGTGGTAGGCATCCATCCCCCTATGAGTGGGGATGGTAGTAGTGACAGGCATCCAGGCCCCCCTGAGTAGGGGTGGTGGTAGTGGTAGGCATCCAGGCCCCCCTGAGTAGGGGTGGTGGTAGTGGTAGGCATCCATCCCCCCATGAGTGGGGATGGTAGTAGTGGTAGGCATCCATCCCCCTATGAGTGGGGATGGTAGTAGTGACAGGCATCCAGGCCCCCCTGAGTAGGGGTGGTGGTAGTGGTAGGCATCCATCCCCCATGAGTGGGGATGGTAGTAGTGGTAGGCATCCATCCCCCTATGATTGGGGATGGTAGTAGTGACAGGCATCCAGGCCCCCCTGAGTAGGGGTGGTGGTAGTGCTAGGCATCCAGGCCTCCCTGAGTAGGGGTGGTGGTAGTGGTAGGCATCCATACCCCCATGAGTGGGGATGGTAGTAGTGGTAGGCATCCATCCCCCTATGAGTGGGGATGGTAGTAGTGACAGGCATCCAGGCCCCCTGAGTAGGGGTGGTGGTAGTGGTAGGCATCCATCCCCCCATGAGTGGGGATGGTAGTAGTGGTAGGCATCCATCCCCCTATGAGTGGGGATGGTAGTAGTGACAGGCATCCAGGCTCCCCTGAGTAGGGGTGGTGGTAGTGGTAGGCATCCAGCCCCCCCTGAGTAGTGATGGTGGTAGTGGTAGGCATCCATACCACTAAGGGTGGGGATGGTAGTAGTGGCAGGCATCCAGGCTCCCCTGAGTAGGGGTGGTGGTAGGGTGGTGTTGGTGGTAGGCATCCATCCCCCCATGAGTGGGGATGGTAGTAGTGACAGGCATCCAGGCCCCCTGAGTAGGGGTGGTGATAGTGGTAGGCATCCATCCCCCATGAGTGGGGATGGTGGTAGTGGTAGGCATCCATCCCCCTATGAGTGGGGATGGTAGTAGTGACAGGCATCCAGGCCCCCTGAGTAGGGGTGGTGGTAGTGGTAGGCATCCAGGCCCCTCTGAGTAGGGGTGGTGGTAGTGGTAGGCATCCATACCCCCATAAGTGGGGATGGTAGTAGTGGCAGGCATCCAGGCCCCCCTGAGTAGGGGTGGTGGTAGTGGTAGGCATCCATCCCCCCATGAGTGGGGATGGTAGTAGTGGTAGGCATCCATCCCCCTATGAGTGGGGATGGTAGTAGTGACAGGCATCCAGGCCCCCCTGAGTAGGGGTGGTGGTAGTGGTAGGCATCCAGCCCCCCCTGAGTAGTGATGGTGGTAGTGGTAGGCATCCATACCCCTAAGGGTGGGGATGGTAGTAGTGGCAGGCATCCAGGCCCCCCTGAGTAGGGGTGGTGGTAGGGTGGTGTTGGTGGTAGGCATCCATCCCCCCATGAGTGGGGATGGTAGTAGTGACAGGCATCCAGGCCCCCCTGAGTAGGGGTGGTGGTAGTGGTAGGCATCCATCCCCCCATGAGTGGGGATGGTGGTAGTGGTAGGCATCCATCCCCCTATGAGTGGGGATGGTAGTAGTGACAGGCATCCAGGCCCCCCTGAGTAGGGGTGGTGGTAGTGGTAGGCATCCGGGCCCCCCTGAGTAGGGGTAGTGGTAGTGGTAGGCATCCATACCTCCATGAGTGGGGATGGTAGTAGTGGTAGGCATCCATCCCCCTATGAGTGGGGATGGTTGTAGTGGCAGGCATCCAGGCCCCCCTGAGTAGGGGTGGTGGTAGGGTGGTGTTGGTGGTAGGCATCCATCCCCCTATCGGTGTGTATGGCATTGGTGTTGGCCATCCCACTCCTATGGTTCTGCTGTTGTTAGTGTACGTTATTTGTGCATCCCTATGTGTGTGTGACATATTTCGGGTACGTGTAGTTTGTTTGTATTGTTGGTGTTTGACTTACAGTCTGCGCCGTACGCGTCCGTGCCAGTCCCGGTAATAGATGTAGAGTATAGGTAGGACCTGCGCAATGGGATTCATGCTTGGATCGTCTTGTTCGGGTTTCTCGTGTCTTCGAGTCGTACTCGTAGCAGGCTTGTTCGTCTCGTAGCCGTGGATCGTCTTGTGGTGCGAAACGGAGCTTATGTACGGCTCGCCCGGATGCTCAAACATCCCGGACATAGCGACGGGTTCGGCGCGTACGGATTGCGCATCGTACTAGTCCGGCCGGAAGGTGCTGTGTATTTGCTTCCGTGCGGCTCGATTCGGCGTTCACGGATCCGGCTCGGGCGGGGAACAGGAGCTGGATTGGGTGAGTACGGCTCGCTCGGAAAATGAGTTGTTATACGCATCGTACTTGTTCGTCCAGACGTGTGTACGAATCGGTCGGGAACACGCATTCGGCTGGTATTTTTTCCGGACGAATACTGTTAGGTGCCCTACCGGCCGAGATCGGAATCGACCCCTTATTGGAAGAAAATTGTCAATGTTATCCTATGGAGGAAAAACAGGTTATCGGTTCAAAGGTAAGTTATCGACTGTGGGAGTTAAGGTTCTGGGTTTAGACTCAGGGGTCCCACAGGGTCAGTGATGCACTCTTGTTACACCCTCAGCAGCACGAGGGCGGCCGGGTGCAGAGTGTTGAGGCCCAATGTTATCCTATGGAGGATAGGGGGACTCCGGTTGGTGGCTGCTGGCAAACAGACCACTGGGTTGTGGGAGCAAAGCTCCTAGACTTTAGCTCAGGGCAAATGGGGAAACAGATTAGCACCAAAGGTGCACCCTCAGCAGCACTAGGGCGGCCGGGTGCAGGGTGCTGTTTCGTCGTCGGAAGCCCTGTTGTTTCCAATGGAGAACCTCCGGTCAGCAAAAACACTGCAGGCAGGGAGACGAAGGACTTCTGGGTGCGACCACCACTTTGAGAGGTAAGTTAGGGGTTGGGTAGGCACCGTTGATTTGGGCACTCAATGCCGTGGGGTGTCGGGTGCAGAGGTGCCTTTTGGGGTCGGATCGGCTTACCAGCTCCGGGGCGCGGTTAGGGGGGCCTTCTGGATTTAGGCTGCAGGCGTCGGCTGGAGGCTTGAGACAGGTCAGGGGTCGCCGGATCTTGGCTCAGGATCGCCGGGGTGACCTCCTCGTGGTGTTTGCTCACTCGAGCTCAGCCATGGACGGCGGATGCAGAGTGGGGCGGATTCGCAGTCTCCGGCTGCTGCCAGAGGTTGCAGTTTGAACAAATCCAGTGTTCACAGGAGAAGCAGTCTTTGGAAGTGAAGGCAGGCAGGTCCTCCGGGGTTTTTGAGGTTGCTGGCTGCAGGACACACTGGGATTTTGCAGGAGCAGGTTTGAGGGGGAGACAGGCCGGTAGGGCTGGGGCCAAGTCAGTGGGCGTCTTCCTCTTGTTAGCTGCTGCACGGCTGTTCGGTCCTTCTTCTTTTCTTCTTGTTTCCTGGCTGGATCTGAGGAAGCAAGGTTCAGGGTGCCCCCTAAATACTAGATTTAGGGGCGTTACAGGTAGGTAAAGGGCAGGGACCAATGGGTCCCTTCCCTGGGGTGGGTACACCCCCTATCGCGCCACCCTTCGGTGGGAGGGGGGCAGGAGCCTGTCCCTGGTTGGTTGGGTCCCCCCATCCTCAAGATGGCGGGGACTCGGAGTTGTGCTTCACCGCGCCTGCCCCACCTGAGGGGTGGAGTTGGCAGAGGGGGGCACACCGCTTTCCCTCACTTGTTTTTCCCGCCGGTTCTCCCGCCCAAAGTGGGGGGTAGAACCAATGGGGACCAGTTGCTGAAAGCAGCAATTGGTCTGGGGAGGCTCACAAAGGCGGCATGCCTTTGAAGCTTCCCCTTCGTGAACCCTGCCCATCCTGGGGGAGGAGGCTTGGCACCTCGTCCCAGGACGTGCATTGTTTCAGGCCCCCGAGAGCAGCAGGTTCTCGACCCAGGGGTCCAGAAACATGTCTGCTGGTGGCAGCCTAAGCAGCCACTCAGTCGGGATACTAGAAGTTGGTCGAGTTTCAGGGGGCATCTCTAAGATGCCCTCTGTGGTGCATTTTACATTAAATCCCACACTGGCAACATGTGGGTTTAATGTGCTGAGAAGTTTGATACCAAACTTCCCAGTTTTCAGTGTAGCCATTATGGTGCTGTGGAGTTCGTAATGACAAACTCCCAGCACCATATACTCTTAATGGCAGCACTGCACTTACAATGTCTAAGAATGGACTTAGACACTGTAGGGGTATAGGGCTCATGCACCTGTACCCTCACCACTGGTATAGTGCACCCAGCTAGAGGGGTGACTGATCTATGCCAGGGCAGTGGTTTGTAGGCATGGCACACAGGGATGTGTGCCATGTCGACTCTTCGCTTTGTTCTGCACCAAGACACGCAGCCTGCAAAGGCAGTGTGTGAGTGAAAAGGTGCAGGGCCTCTAAGGGTGGCACAATAAGTGCTGCAGCCCTTAGGGTCCTTCCCTCGACACTGTGCCCTGGGTACCTGTGGTACCATTTACCAGGGACCTACCTGTGGCCAGGGATGCCAATTGGGTTTAGGCTTCAATGCAATTTTAGGGAAGGAACATAGGCCCTGGGTACCTGATTAGCAGGCGCCCAGGGCACACTCAGTCAAAGAACATCAGCAATTCAGCAAAAAGTGGAGGCATACCATGCAGAAAGAGTGCACTTTCTCACACAACCCCCCCGCCAAACGAAAGATGATGAGACTAACCTCTCCCTAGAAAGTCTTCATTATCTAAGTGGAAGAACCTGGAAAGCCCATCTGCATTGGCATGGACAGTCCCAGGTCTGTGTTCCACTTCAAAGTCCATTCCCTGTGGGGAGATGGACCACCTCGACAGTTTAGGATTTTCCCCTTTCGTTTGCACTAGCCATCTGAGGGGTCTGTGGTCAGTTTGAACTAGGAAGTGAGTCCCAAACAGGTATGGTCTCAGCTTCTTCAGGGACCAAAGCACAGCAAAGGCCTCCCTCTAAATGGCACTCCAACACTGCTCCCTGGGGAGAAGCCTTCTGCTTATAAAAGCAACAGGTTGGTCTTGGCCTTCATCATTGGTCTGGGATAGGACCGCTCCTATCCCTAGCTCAGAGGCATCAGTCTGCAATATGAACTGCTTGGCATAATCTGGAGCCTTCAGAATTGGTGCTGAGCACATTGCTTCTTTCAGGGTGTCAAAAGCCTTTTGGCAACTACCTGTCCAGTTTATCTTCTTGGGCATTTTCTTGGAGGTAAGTTCTGTGAGGGGAGTCACAATGGACCCATATCCCTTCACAAACCTCCTGTAGTACCCAGTCAAGCCAAGGAATGCCCTAACTTGGGTCTGGGTGGTTGGAGCTGCCCAGTCCAGGATGGCCTGGATCTTGGGCTGTAAGGGTTGTACCTGGCCTCCACCAACAAGGTGGCCAAAGTACACCACAGTTCCCTGCCCTATCTGGCATTTGGATGCCTTGATAGTTAGGCCTGCAGGTTGCAGGGCCTTTAAAACCTTCCCAAGGTGGATCAGGTGATCCTGCCAGGTGGAACTAAAGACAGCAATATCATCAAGGTAAGCTGCACTAAAGGACTCCAACCAAGCAAGGACTTGATTCACCAACCTTTGGAAGGTGGCAGGGGCATTCTTTAGACCAAAGGGCATAGCAGTGAACTGATAATGCCCATCAGGTGTGGAGAATGCTGTTTTCTCTTTTGCTCCTGGGGCCATGCCAATTTGCCAGTACCCTGCAGTTAAGTCAAAGGTATTCAGGAATTTGGCTGCACCCAATTTGTCTATCAACTCATCTGCTCTTGGGTTAGGGTGAGCATATGTCTTGGTGACAGATTTGAGCCCTCTATAGTCCACACAGAACCTCATTTCTCTCTTTCCACCCTGTGGGTGAGGTTTAGGGACTAGAACCACTGGGCTGGCCCAGGGGCTCTCAGAGGGTTCAATAACCCCTAACTCCAGCATCTTGCTGACCTCAGCTCTGATGCTTTCCTTGACTTGGTCTGACTGTTGATAGATCTTGTTTTTGACAGGTGCACTGTCACCAGTGCCCACATCATGGGTCCACCGGTTTGTCAGACCAGGGGACAAGGAAAAGAGCTTAGCATACTGCTGCAAGACTTGCTTGCAGTCAGTCTGCTGTTGGGCAGAGAGGGTGTCTCAAAAGACAACTCCATCTACTGACCCATCTTTTGGGCTGTATGAGAGGAGATCAGGGAGAGGTTCACTCTCTGCTTCCTGTTCCTCATCAGTCACCATCAGCATGGTGATGTCAGCCCTGTCATTGTAGAGCTTTAGGCGGTTCACATGGATAACCCTTTTGGGTGTCCTGCTTGTGCCCAGGTCAACCAAGTAGGTGGCCTCACTCTTTTTTTCAAGGATAGGGTAAGGGCCACTCCATCTGTCCTGGAGTGCCCTTGGTGCCACTGGCTCCAAAACCCAGGTTGAAATTCAACCAGTGCAGCTGTATGGTCATACCAGTGCTCCTGAAGCTCCTGGCTGGCCTCAAGATTTTTGGATGCCTTTTCCATGTACTCAGCCATTCTGGATCTTAGGCCAAGCACATAGTCCACAATATCTTGTTTGGGTTCTTGGAGAGGCTTCTCCCAACCCTCTTTCACAAGACAGAGTGGTCCCCTCACAGGATGGCCAAACAGAAGTTCAAAGGGGAAAACCCTACTCCTTTCTGTGGCACTTCTCTGTAAGCGAAAAGCAGGCATGGTAAGAGGACATCCCATCTCCTTTTGAGTTTTTCAGGGAGTCCCATAATCATCCCTTTCAATGTCTTGTGGAATCTCTCAACAAGGCCATTGGTTTGTGGGTGATAGGGTGTAGTAAACTTGTACTGCACTCCACACTCTTTCCACATGTGTTTTAGGTAAGCAGACATGAAGTTGGAACCTCTGTCTGAAACCACCTCCTTAGGAAACCCTACTCTGGTGAAGACACCAATGAGGGCCTTGGCTACTGCAGGAGCTGTAGTAGTCCTAAGGGGAATTGCTTCAGGGTACCTAGTGGCATGATCCACTACCACTAGAATGAATTTGTTCCCTGATGCTGTGGGAGGTTCAAGTGGACCCACTATGTCCACACCTACCCTTTCAAAGGGAACCCCCACCACAGGCAGTGGTATCAGGGGGCCTTTGGGTGGCCACCTGTCTTGCCACCGGCTTGACAGATAACACAGGAGCTGACAAACTCCTTCACCTTTTGGTGCATCTGGGGCTAGAAAAGTGGCTAACTAGCCTCTCCAAGTGTTGGTTTGGCCCAGATGTCCAGCTAGGGGGATGTCATGAGCCAAAGTTAGGAGGAACTCCTTGTACCTCTGTGGCACTACCACTCTCCTGGTGGCTCCAGGTTTGGGGTCTCTTGCCTCAGTGTACAGTAATCCCTCTTCCGAATAAGCTCTGTGGGTACCACTGACATCTCCCTTTGCTTCTGAAACAGCTTGCTGCCTCACGCTTTCAAGAGTGGGACAGTCCTGCTGCCCCTGGCACAGCTCTTCCCTAGAGGGTCCCCCTGGGCCCAAGAGTTCAACCTGGTAAGGGTCAAGCTCCATAGGCTCAGTTCCCTCTGGGGTGTCCAAGTCCTCTCCCTGAGGAGAGGGGTCCTGATCCTTTTGCTGAACAGAAGCTGGTTCCCCAGTCTTCTTACCTTTTCTCTTGGAAGGTTGGGCCATACTTTCAGGCTCCAACACTTCTGTTTCATCCTGCCTTTTGCTCTGTGTTCTTGTTTTTACACACACCAATTCAGGGATATCCAGCATTGCTGCATGGGTTTTTAGTTCAACCTCAGCCCAGGCTGAGGTTTTCAGGTCATTGCCAAGCAGACATGCAGCTGGTAGCTTTGGAGAGACCACTACCTGTTTTAGACCAGTAACCCCGCCCCCAGTCTAATGTCACCATAGCCATTGCATGGTTAGTGGTAACACTGTCAGCATTGGTGACTGGGTAAGTACGCCCAATCAAGTATTGCTCAGGGGAAACCAGTGTGTCTTTCACTATAGTGACACTGGCACCTGTATCCCTCAGAGCCTCTATCCTAGTTCCATTAATCCAAGGGTATTGTAAGTACTTCTTCAAGTTGGGTGGCCACACAGATACAGTGGCAAACTCAACTTTCCCCTCTGAAACTAGAACTGCTTCAGTGTGCAACCTGATTTGCTCTTGGCACACTGTTGATCCCATCTGGAGACTTGCTACACCAGAAGTGGCTGTAGCTGTAGCTGTAGGACTAGGGGCCTTTTTGCTAGGGCAAGCATTGTCTCCAGTTAAGTGTCCCAACTTTCTACAGTCGTTACACCAGGCCTTTGAAGGATCAATGTTCTTCCCCCTGTATCTAGGACCAGATTGGGAAGAGTTTTGGGACCCACCCCCCTGGCAGGTTTTTGGGGCCCTTTAGAAGACTCAGACTTTTTATCTTGGGGATTCTCACCACCTTTCCCCTGGGGAGGTTTTGTAACCCCTTTCTTTTGGTCACCCCCAGTGGTTGTCTTAGTCACTCTAGTCTTGACCCAGTGGTCTGATTTCTTTCCCAATTCTTGGGGTGAAATTAGACCTAGGTCTACCAAATGCTGATGTAACTTTTCATTCGTGCAATTACTTAAAATATTTTGCTTCATAAACAAGTTGTAAATTCCAGTAAAGTCATGCACATTGTGTCCAGTTAACCAACCATCTAGTGTCTTTACTGAGTAGTCTACAAAATCAATCCAGGACTGGTTTTGGGTTTTGTGAGCCCCCCTGAATCTAATTCTGTACTCCTCAGTTGTGAGTCCAAATCCCTCAATCAGAGTTCTCTTCATGAGGTCATAAGACCCAGCATCTGGCCCAGAAAGGGTCAGGAGTCTGTCTCTGCAGTTACCAGAGAACAGTTTCCACAGGAGTGCCCCCCAGAGAGGTTTCTTCACCTTCTCATGTCACAAGCCCTCTCAAAGGCTGTGAACCATTTAGTGATGTCATCACCCTCCTCAAATTTAGGGACAATCCCTTTGGGGATTTTAGGATCATAAGATTGCTCTTTATCCTTATTATTTTGATTGTTGCCACCATGGATGGGTGCTAACCCCATCTCCTTTCTTTCCTTCTCTAGAGCCAGGAGTCTGGTCTCTAGGTCCAGTCTTTTGGTCAGCCTTGCTAAAAGGCTGTCCTCCTCATTGAGGCTGTCCTCAAAGTCCTCACTGATACCTGATCCACCTGTGTGAGATCTAGGCACTGAGAGGTTGATTCTTGGAGTCAGGGCTATTGGAGCCCTTTTCTCCCTAAGCAGGGGAGGAGGTAGATCTACCTGGTTATCCTCTTCCACTACTTCCCCATCTGACTGGTCATCACCTTGTTCAGAGGGGTGGTCCTTTACATACTCAGCCAACAGCTCCTGGAGCTTTTGTTTGGTTGGATGGGGACCCATTGGTATGTTTTTAATTTTACATAAGGACCTTACTTCCTTGAAAGACAAGTGAAGGTAAGGGGTGAGGTCAAGCTCATCAACCATGTCCTGTATGTTATTATGGTTATCTTCGCTAGTACTTGGGTTCTTATTTTGAGACATTCTAACAAAAAAGTTCTAACCCCTCTACCCTTGACTACAGTGACTTTTTTATTTTCTAAAATTCTAAAGGGACTTAAGCAAGGCTCTAACAAGACTTTTAGTAGTTTTTGCAAAAATGCCAATTTGGAAAAATCAGAATTCTAAAGGCAATTTAAGAGTTCTGTCGTGTGATCAGGTGGTAACCAAGTAGTCCAACAAATGGAAAGTTGTGTATCCCACCACTGATCCACCAATGTAGGAAACTGGCTCTATATATACTACACCAAAATAAGGTATAGTGTGTATAGAGTCCAGGTGACCCCAGAGGTAGGCAGAAGTTAAAGTTAGATAGAACCTTACTCTCTATTTGTGGTAGAGTGGTCGAGCAGTAAGGCAGTATCAGAGGACAGTGTTAAGCATTTGATGTACACAGTCAGCAAATGAATTCACACACTCAAGGACTGAACTCTAGACCAATTGTTTTTGTATAAAAAATATACTGTTGTTTTATTTTTAAACCAAGCAAGCCTGGCACAGGGAAGCATTAAATACTTTACAGTAATAAGTTGATGATTGTAGAACAGTTTGAAAATGCAATAGGAATTGTACTTTGTTTGATTTACAGGGGATGCAGTATGTTGCAATACTTAGCAAATACAGTACATTGAAATGAATAGGCTTTTTCAGTAAATTACAGGTAAGTTACTTTTCACGTTACTTTTCTAACTCAGTGCTGGATACCTATATTCAGCACTGGGACATTTCCTGCAAACAGGTAAGTTAATACGTTTTGGTTATTCGTGCGATTTTTAAAGAATATTTTTAGATTTCAAAACTCCACACTTAGAAACTTTTTATCCTATTGAGGAAAAACAGGTTATCGCTTCAAAGGTAAGTTATGGACTTTGGGAGTTAAGGTTCTGGGGTTAGACTCAGGGGTCCCCCAGGGTCAGTGATGCACTCTTGTTACACCCTCAGCGGCACGAGGGCAGCCGGGTGCAGAGTGTTGAGGCCCAATGTTATCCTATGGAGGATAGGGGGTTGCCGGTTGGTGGCTGCTGGCAAGCAGGCCACTGGGTTGTGGGAGCAAAGCTCCTAGACTTTAGCTCAGGGCAAATGGGGAAACAGATTAGCACCAAAGGTGCACCCTCAACGGCACTAGGGCGGCCGGGTGCAGGGTGCTGTTTCGACGTCGGAAGCCCTGTTTTTTCCAATGGAGAACATCCGGTCAGCAAAAACACTGCAGGCAGGGAGACGAAGGACTTCTGGGTGCGACCATCACTTCGAGAGGTAAGTTGGGAAGTTAGGGGTTGGTTAGGCACCGTCGGTTTGGGCACTCGAGGCCGTGGGGCGTTGGGTGCAGGGGTGCCTTTTGGTGTCGGATCGGCTTACCAGCTCTGGGTCGCGGTTAGGGGGGCCTTCTGGATTTAGGCTGCAGGCGTCGGCTGGAGGCTTGAGGCAGGTCAGGGGTCGCCGGATCTCGGTTCAGGATCACCGGGGTACCTCCTTGTGGTGTTTGCCCACTCGAGCTCGGGCCGTGGACGGCGGGTGCAGAGTGGGGCGGGTTCGCGGTCTCCGACTGCTGCTAGAGGTTGCAGTTTTAACAAATCCAGTGTTCACGGGAGAAGCAGTCTGTGGAAGTGAAGGCAGGCAGGTCTCTGGTGTTTTTGAGGTTGCTGGCTGCGGTACACACCGGGATTTCGCAGGAGCAGGTTCGAGGGGGAGACAGGCCGGTAGGGCTGGGGCCAAGTCAGTGGGCGTCTTCCTCTTGTTAGCTGCTGCACGGCTGTTCGGTCCTTCTTCTTCTTTTCTTCTTGTTTCTTGGCTGGATCTGAGGAAGCAAGGTTCAGGGTGCCCCCTAAATACAAGATTTAGGGGGCAGGGCAGGGACCAATGGGTCCCTTCTCTGGGGTGGGTACACCCCCTATCGTGCCACCCTCTGGTGGGAGGGGGGCAGGAGCCTGTCCCTGGTTGGTTGGGTCCCCCCATCCTCAAGATGGCGGGGACTCGGAGTTGTGCTTCACCTCGCCTCCCCCACCTGAGGGGTGGAGTTGGCAGAGGTGGGCATACCTCTTTCCCTCACTTGTTTTTCCTGTTAGTTCTCCCGCACAAAGTGGGGGGTAGAACCAGTGGGGACCAGTTGCTGAAAGCAGCAAATGGTCTGGGGAGGCTCACAAAGGCGGCATGCCTTTGAAGCTTCCCCTTCGTGAACCCTGCCCATCCTGGGGGAGGAGGCTTGGCACCTCGTCCCAGGATGTGCATTGTTTCAGGCCCCCGAGAGCAGCAGGTTCTCGACCCAGGGGTCCAGAAACATGTCTGCTGGTGGCAGCCTAAGCAGCCACTCAGTCGGGACACTAGAAGTTGGTCGAGTTTCAGGGGGCATCTCTAAGATGCCCTCTGTGGTGCATTTTACATTAAATCCCACACTGGCATCAGTGTGGGTTTAATGTGCTGAGAAGTTTGATACCAAACTTCCCAGTTTTCAGTGTAGCCATTATGGTGCTGTGGAGTTTGTAATGACAAACTCCCAGCACCATATACTCTTAATGGCAGCACTGCACTTACAATGTCTAAGAATGGACTTAGACACTGTAGGGGTACAGGGCTCATGCACCTGTACCCTCACCACTGGTATAGTGCACCCAGCTAGAGGGGTGACTGATCTATGCCAGGGCAGTGGTTTGTAGGCATGGCACACAGGGATGTGTGCCATGTCGAGTCTTCACTTTGTTCTGCACCAAGACACGCAGCCTGCAAAGGCAGTGTGTGAGTGAAAAGGTTCAGGGCCTTTAAGGGTGGCACAATAAGTGCTGCAGCCCTTAGGGGCCTTCCCTGGACACAGGGCCCTGGGTACCTGTGGTACCATTTACCAGGGACCTACCTGTGGCCAGGGATGCCAATTGGGTTTAGGCTTCAATGCAATTTTAGGGAAGGAACATAGGCCCTGGGTACCTGATTAGCAGGAGCCCAGGGCACACTCAGTCAAAGAACATCAGCAATTCAGCAAAAAGTGGGGGCATACCATGCAGAAAGAGGGCACTTTCTCACAGTGTGTAACTACATATGTGAAAGGCAGTATATATGAATGTTGGAGTATATAAGTGACTATATGTGAGAGTGAGTGTTTGTGAGAGTGGCTGTATGGATGATTGTGTGCTTGTGTCAGTGATTGTATAAGAGAGTAAGTATGTGTTAGTATCTGTATGAATAAGTGAGGTGGTGTGTGTATAACTGTATTGGTGAGTAAATGGCAGTGTGATTGAGTCTTGGGTGACTGACTAGGTGTGTGAGTATCTCTGTGGATGAGTGGCAGTATGTGAGTGTCTGTATGGGTGTATGAGTGCATATATCAGAGGCTGTATTGATGAGTGACTGCGTGTATGAGTGACTGTATCAGTGAGTGAGTGGATGTGTGTAGACCTATGAATCAGTGAGTGGGTATGTACTAACTGGTATTGGTGTGTCTATGGTTTCAAGAATGGTAGTCCGTATTTTAGAGTGGGTGTATGAAAGGTTATATTAGTGTGTGAGGAGGTGCATCAGATATTAAGTGGATGATGTCATCAGTGATGTCATCAGTGATATAATTTGAGATGTCATGAGTGATGTCATCAGTGATGTCACTGACCATGTCATGAGTGATGTAATATGTGCCATCAGCAGTGCATTGCAGGGGTGCAAGTTATAGTTAGCTCAACTAACTATAACGGACAAATTTCTCTGGTTTTGTATGAGTGAAATGTCCAACTAACTATAACGTCCCTGAAACCTGTGGTTTTTTCAGTGAATTTCTAAGGTATTTTAAATGCTAATTTCTAACTATAACGTCCCTGAAACCTATGGTTTTTTCAGTGAATTTCAAAGGTTTTTTAAATGCTAATTCCTTCCTATAACGTCCCTGAAACCTCAGTTTTTTTCAGTGAATTTCTAAGGTTTTTTAAATGCTAATTTCTAAATATGCCTACATAGGTAGGACATGTGCAGAAAGATGAAGAAAGGAGCAGAAAGAAGCAAGAGAAGTGCAGAAAGAGGCAACAGAAGTCCAGAAAGAGGAAGAAAGGTGCAGAAAGAAGCAAGAGAAGTGCAGAAAGAACCAACAGGGGTGCAGAAAGAGGCCTACTTTGACTGTACCTTACAACAGACTCATGCAAAGTAGCCTAATCACTAATCCTTCTCCCAAGATGTCTTAAACCTCACTTTTCTCTTGAAGGTTCACTATTAATCGACTGCACAGAATGTTCGGCCTACCTACCAAATATAAAACAGGAATCCTAAGCATATCACTGTTGTAAGTCAGGCCAAGTTTGTGAAGGTATGCATGCGTGTCTCTGCTTTTACCAAGGTACGTGTAACATAAAAATAAACATAGAAATACTTGAATACCTGTGTTTCAAACAGCATACTCTGTAAATATGTGTACAAAAAGGTGTATGTATTACTTTCTGCTCATAATACAGGGCACATGGGTATTCAATAGTATATTTGAGGGGTTCTATAACACCTATATACATAAGACATGTCTGCCTGTGCAACTGAATGACAGAGCAGAACTGAGAACATTTAACCACCTGCAGCAGAAGCTACCCACTTTTTAAGCTACCATCTTCAGATGCATAACACATGTGAAAATACGCATACAAGTAGACATATACCTCAGTCACAAGAGCACGCAGACCTTTAAACTTGAGAGCTTGCACTTCCCATTTGAGTACAGAAGGAGGTGAGAGAAGTACAGAAAGAAGCAAGAGATGTGCAGAAAGAAACAAAAGAAGTGCAGAAAGAAGTAACAGAGGTGCAGATAGAGGCAACAGGGGTGCAGAAAGAGGGAAGAGGGGTGGAGAAAGAGGCAAGGGGCTACAGAAAGAAGCAAGAGAGCTGCAGAAAGAAACAACAGAAGTGCAGAAAGAAGGAACAGAGGTGCAGAAAGAGGCAAGAGGGGTGCATACAGAGGGAAGAGGGGTGCAGAAAGAGGTAAAAGGGGTGCAGAAAGAAGCAAGAGAGGTGCAGAGAGAAACAAAAGAAGTACAGAAAAAAGTAACAGAGGTGCAGAAAGAGGCAAGAGGGGTGCAAAAAGAGGGACGAGGGGTGCAGAAGGAGGCATGAGGGGTGCAAAAAGAAGCAAGAGAGGTGCAGAAATAAGCAAGCGAAGTGCAGAAAGAAGCAACAGAGGTGCAGAAAGACGGATGAGGGGCGAAGAAAGAGGCAAGCGAAGTGAAGAAAGATGCAACAGAGATGAAAAAAAGGGAGAAGAGGGGTGGAGAAAGAGGCAAGAGGGGTGCAGAAAGAAGCAAGAGAGGTGCAGAAAAAAACAAAAGAAGTGCAGAAAGAGGCAAGAGGAGTGCAGAAAGAGGGAAGAGGGGTGCAGAAAGAGGCACAAGGGGTGCAGAAAGAAGCAGGAGAGGTACAGAAAGAAGCAAGAGAAGTGCAGAAAAAAGCAACAGAGGTGCAGAAAGACGGATGAGGGGCGGAGAAAGAGGCAAGCGAAGTGCAGAAAGAAGCAACAGAGATGAAAAAAGAGGGAAGAGGGGCAGAGAAAGAGGCAAGAGGGGGCAGAAAGAAGCAAGAGAGGTACAGAAAGAAACAAAAGAAGTGCTGAAAGAAGCAACAGAGGTGCAGAAAGAGGAAAGAAGGGTACAGAAAGAGGGAAGAGGGGTGCAGAAAGAGGAAAAAGGGGTGCAGAAAGAAGCAAGAGAGGTGCAGAAAGAAACAAAAGAGGTACAGAAAGAAGGATCAGAGGTGCAGAAAGAGGCAAGAGGGGTGCAGAAAGAGGGAAGAGGAGTGCAGAAAGAGGCACGAGGGGTGCAGAAAGAAGCAAGAGAGGTGCAGAAAGAAACAAAAGAAGTGCAGAAAGAAGTAACAGAGGTGCAGAAAGAGGCAACACGGGTGCAGAAAGAGGGAAGAGGGGTGGAGAAAGAGGCAAGGGGCTGCAGAAAGAAACAAAAGAAGTTCAGAAAGAAGGAACAGAGGTGCAGAAAGAGGCAAGAAGGGTGCAGAAAGAGGGAACAGGGGTACAGAAAGAGGTAAAAAGCAGTGCAGAAAGAAGCAAGAGAGGTGCAGAAAGAAACAAAAGAAGTACAGAAAGAAGGAACAGAGGGGCAGAAAGAGGCAAGAGGGGTGCAGAAAGAGGGATGAGGGGTGCAGAGAAAGAGGCACAAGGGGTGCAGAAAGAAGCAAGAGAGGTGCAGAAATAAGCAAGAGAAGTGCAGAAAGAAGCAAGAGAGGTGCAGAAAGACGGATGAGGGGCGAAGAAAGAGGCAAGCGAAGTGAAGAAAGAAGCAACAGAGATGAAAAAAAGGGGGCAGAGGGGAGGAGAAAGAGGCAAGAGGGGTGCAGAAAGAAGCAAGAGAGGTGCAGAAAGAAACAAAAGAAGTGCAGAAAGAAGCAACAGAAGTGCAGAAAGAGGCAAGAGGAGTGCAGAAAGAGGGAAGAGGGGTGCAGAAAGAGGCACAAGTGGTGCAGAAAGAAGCAGGAGAGGTACAGAAAGAAGCAAGAGAAGTCCAGAAAGAAGCAACAGAGATGCAGAAAGGGGGCAGTGGGGTGGAGAAAGAGGCAAGAGGGATACAGAAAGAAGAAAGAGAGTTGCAGAAAGAAACAAAAGAAGTGCAGAAAGAAGGAACAGAGGTGCAGAAAGAGGCAAGAGGGGAGCAGAAAAAGGGAAAAGGGGTGCAGAAAGAGGCACGAGGGGTGCTTAAAGAAGCAAGAGAGGTACAGAAAGAAGCAAGAGAAGTGCATAAAGAAGCAACAGAGATGCAGAAAGGGGGGGTGGGGTGGAGAAAGAGGCAAGAGGGATATAGAAAGAAACAAAAGAGGTGCAGAAAGAAACAAAAGAACTGCAGAAAGCAGGAACAGAGGTGCAGAAAGAGGCAAGAGGGATGCAGAAAGAGGGAAGAGGGGTGCAGAAAGAAGCACGAGTGGTGCATAAAGAAGCAAGAGAGGCATAGAAAAAAGCAAGAGGAGTGCAGAAAGAAGAAACAGAGGTGCAGAAAGAGGCAAGAGAGGTGCAAAAAGAGGGAAGAGGAGTGCAGAAAGAGGCACGAGGGGTGTAGAAAGAAGCAAGAGACGTGCAGAAAGAAACAAAAGAAGTACAGAAAAAAGGAACAGAGGTGCAGAAAGAGGCAAGAGGGGTGCAGAAAGAGGGAAGAGGGGTGTAGAAAGAGGCACGAGGGGTGCAAAAGAAGCAAGAGAGGTACAGAAATAAGCAAGAGAAGTGCAGAAAGAAGCAACAGAGGTGCAGAAAGACTGATGAGGGGTGGAGAAAGAGGCAAGCGAAGTGCAGAAAGAAGCAACGGAGATGAAAAAAGGGGGAAGAGGGGTGGAAAAAGAGGCAAGAGGGGTGCAGAAAGAAGCAAGAGAGGTGCAGAAAGAAACAAAAGAAGTGCAGAAAGAAGCAATAGAGGTGCAGAAAGAGGCAAGAGGAGTGCAGAAAGAGGGAAGAGGGGTGCATAAAGAGACACGAGGGGTGCAGAAAGAAGCAAGAGAGGTGCAGAAAGAAGCAAGAGAAGTACATAAAGAAGCAACAGAGATGCAGAAAGGGGAAGTGGGGTGGAGAAAGAGGCAAGAGGGATACAGAAAGAAGCAAGAGAGTTGCAGAAAGAAACAAAAGAAGTGCAGAAAGAAGGAACAGAGGTCCAGAAAGAGGCAAAAGGGGAGCAGAAAGAGGGAAAAGGGATGCAGAAAGAGGCACGAGGGGTGCAGAAGGAAGCAAGAGAGGTGCATAAAGAAGCAAGAGAAGTGCATAAAGAAGCAACAGATGCAGAAAGGGGGAAGTGGGGTGGAGAAAGAGGCAAGAGGGATACAGAAAGAAACAAGAGAGGTGCAGAAAGAAACAAAAGAAGTGCAGAAAGAAGGAACAGAGGTGCAGAAAGACGCAAGAGGGGTGCAGAAAGAGGGGAGAGGGGTGCAGAAAGAAGCAAGAGAGGTGTAGAAAGTAGCAAGAGGAGTGCAGAAAGAAGCAACAGAGGTGCAGAAAGAGGCAAGAGGGGTGCAAAAAGAGGGAAGAAGGGTGCAGAAAGAGGCACAAGGGGTGCAGAAAGAAGCAAGAGACATACAGAAAGAAGTACAGAAAGAAGGAACAGAGGTGCAGAAAGAGGCAAGAGGGGTGCAGAAAGAGGAAAGAGGGGTGTAGAAAGAGGCACGAGGGGTGCAGAAAAAATCAAGAGAGGTGCAGAAATAAGCAAGAGAAGAGCAGAAAGAAGCAACAGAGGTGCAGAAAGACAGATGAAGGGCAGAGAAAGAGGCAAGCGAAGTGCAGAAAGAAACAACAGAGATGAAAAAAGAGGGAAGTGGGGTGGAGAAAGAGGCAAGAGGGGTGCAGAAAGAAGCAGGAGAGGTGCAGAAAGAAGCAAAAGAAGTGCAGAAAGAAGCAACAGAGGTGCAAAAAGAGGCATGAGGAGTGCAGAAAGAGGGAAGAGGGGTGCAGAAAGAGGCACAAGGGGTGCAGAAAGAAACAAGAGAGGTGCAGAAAGAATCAACAGAGATGCTGAAAGGGGAAGTGGGGTGGAGAAAGAGGCAAGAGGGATACAGAAGGAAGCAAGAGAGTTGCAGAAAGAAACAAAAGAAGTGCAGAAATGAGGAACAGAGGTGCAGAAAGAGGCAAGAGGGGAGCAGAAAGAGGCACAAGGGGGGCAGAAAGAAGAGACAGAGGTGCAGAAAGAAGCAAGAGAAGTGCAGAAAGAAGCAACAGAGGTGCAGAAAGAGGGATGAGGGGTAGAGAAAGAGGCAAGAGGAGTGCAGAAAGAAGCAACAGAGATGCAAAAACAGGGTACAGGGGTGGAGAAAGTGGCAAGAGGGGTGCAGAAAGAAGCAACAGTGGTGCAGCAAGAAACAAAAGAAGTGCAGAAAGAAGGAACAGAGGTGCAGAAAGAGGAAACAGGGGTGAAGAAAGAGAAGAGGGGTGGAGAAAGAGGCAAGGGGGTGCAGAAAGAAGAAAGAGAGCTGCAGAAAGAAACAAAAGAAGTGCAGAAAGAAGGAACAGAGGTGCAGAAAGAGGCAAGAGGGGTGCATAAAGAGGCACGAGGGGTGCAGAAAGAAGCAAGAGAGGTGCAGAAAGAAGCAAGAGAAGTACATAAAGAAGCAACAGAGATCCAGAAAGGGGAAGTGGGGTGGAGGAAGAGGCAAGAGGGAAACAGAAAGAAGCAAGAGAGTTGCAGAAAGAAACAAAAGTAGTGCAGAAAGAAGGAACAGAGGTGCAGAAAGAGGCAAGAGGGGAGCAGAAAGAGGGAAAAGGGATGCAGAAAGAGGCACGAGGGGTACAGAAAAAAGGAAGAGAGGTGCAGAAAGAAGCAAGAAAAGTGCATAAAAAAGCAACAGATGCAGAAAGGGGGAAGTGGGGTGGAGAAAGAGGCAAGAGGGATACAGAAAGAAACAAGAGAGGTGCAGAAAGAAACAAAAGAAGTGCAGAGAGAAGGAACAGAGGTGCAGAAAGAGGCAAGAGGGGTGCAGAAAGAGGGAAGAGGGGTGCAGAAAGAAGCACAAGTGGTGCAGAAAGAAGCAAGAGAGGTATAGAAAGTAGCATGAGGAGTGCAGAAAGAAGCAACAGAGGTGCAGAAAGAGACAAGAGGGGTGCAAAAAGAGGGAAGAAGGGTGCAGAAAGAGGCACAAGGGGTGCAGGAAGAAGCAAGAGACATGCAGAAAGAAGTACAGAAAGAAAGAACAGAGGTGCAGAAAAAGGCAAGAGGGGTGCAGAAAGAGGGAAGAGGGGTGTAGAAACAGGCACGAGGGGTGTAGAAAGAAGCAAGAGAGGTGCAGAAATAAGCAAGAGAAGAAGTATTGGCAGATGTCCAGCACTGGTTTTGCTTTTAACAAACCCACTGGGGTTATATGCACTTGACGTGGGGGCACAGCGGCACCCACTTGGGATGAATTAACTTTGTGGACTGCAATAACCATGATGCAATTTGTATACGCCCACTGGGGCGTGACATTTGAATAACTGCAGACTGTTCACAATGTGTTGCTGTTGCCTTTCCGTGCTAGTGCCGGTGAACAAGGGCTATGTGAAGCCCGAAACGCGTCTGGCAAGATTGAATTTTGTTTTAGCGTCAGTCTGGATGTCTTGCAGTCATCAAATAAAAGGCAAAGTGCACGCCGCGTGTGGCGTCTTCATTTGGGAGCAACTTTTTGAGCCAATTTTGGAGCCTTCTGGTTGCTGTAGTTCTTATTTTTATTACTCCAGTGAGCATGTCTCATTTCCGTAATTGGTGACTAAAAAACCCCAGTGGGTTGGTGCACAGTCCAACACCTGCATGACTGTCCTTTATCGCCACAAGTATGGACTACCTCCCGCCTGCTGATGCCTTGTATCCATGGCACAACTGGTCCACTGCTGTGCGGCGGGGCACCTCCGCGGCTGGGCCAGCCGCCATAAATCCAAAAGACAAGGTTGCCCCCAAAAGGAAGAGCCATACACAGGTAGGTATTTTGCCTTCAGTTTACTTGCGGCCACAGTCTTGCAATGCGGGAACCGGACAACCTTCCTTATCGCCAGATGCATTTCGGGTTTACTTTTCCCCTTAATCATTGGCGTATCAGTTACAGCGAGACTTTCAGTGTTCACCTGCTTTTCATTCCCGCCTCAGTGGGCGTGGCCTACACGGCCTTCTGGTTGCTGTAGTTCTTATTATTATTACTCCAGTGAGCATGTCTCATTTCCGTAATTGGTGACTAAAAAACCCCAGTGAGTTGGTGTACAGTCCAACACCTGCATGACTGTCCTTTAGCGCCACAAGTATGGACTACCTCCCGTCTGTTGGTGCCTTGTATCCATGACACCACGGGTCCACTGCTGTACGGCGGGGCTCCTCCGTGGCTGGGCCAGCCGCCATAAATCCAAAAGACAAGGTTGCCCCCAAAAGGAAGAGCCATACACAGGTAGGTATTTTGCCTTCAGTTTACTTGCAGCCACAGTCTTGCAATGCGGGAACCGGACAACCTTCCTTATCGCCAGACGCGTTTCGGGTTTACTTTTCCCCTTAATCATTGGCGTATCAGTTACAGCGAGACTTTCAGTGTTCACCTGCTTTTCATTCCCGCCTCAGTGGGCGTGGCCTTCACGGCCTTCTGGTTGCTGTAGTTCTTATTATTATTACTCCAATGAGCATGTCTCATTTCCGTAATTGGTGACTAAAAAACTCCAGTGGGTTGGTGTACAGTCCAACACCTGCATGACTGTCCTTTAGTGCCACAAGTATGGACTACCTCCCGTCTGCTGGTGCCTTGTATCCATGGCACCACAGGTCCGCTGCTGAGATGCGGACCCGTGGTTACCTACTGGCGGTCCCCAGTAGGTAGTTATAGTTAGGACCTTGTTTCTATTCAAAACGCATTTTTTTTGCCAATATCTATATTTATATATCTGAGCACCGAGAAGGATTCGTGAACCCTCCCGAGCATGAGCTTCATTGTGATTGGCTGCCAACACTCCAAACCAGAATGTGTTGGCAGCCATCTTGTGACTCGGTACCCGAGTCACAAGAAAACAGTTAAAAAAATGATAAAAAAAACAAGAAAAGGGGGCAGGGTAGAAACACCCTGACCCCCTAGGCCTGCTGAGGGGGTTCCACAAGGAACCCAAGGGCCAAAAAAAGCATTTAAAATAAATAAATAAAATCAACCGAATTCGCGCTTGGTGTGCGAATCCGGTCAAAAAAAAAAAAAGCGCGGGCTCCCGCACTTCGTTTTGTATAAGCCCCCCGGGTGGGCCAGGTCCTGGGGGCAATGTCTAAATATGTAGCGGGGGCCCACGGGGTCCTCCGCAGCCCCGGGGACTACCACCTCCCCAAGGCTTAGATAATTATATGCGGGGGCACGCGGCCCCCCCGCAGCCCCAGGGACTGCCACCTCCCCGGGGCTTTTTTTATTAAAATGCATGGGGGGGCTCCTGCCCCCCCACACTGCCCCAGGGACCGCCACCTCCCGGGGCATTGTTCTTTTAGGGTGGGGGGGCCTTGTGTCCCCCCTAAGCTCCGGGGACTACCACTTCCCTGGGGCTACTTTGTAAAATTGTGTGGAGGGGCTCGCCCCCACGCTGGCCCGGGGACCACCACCTCCCCGGGGCACACTTTATTTAAATGTAGGGTTCACCACCTCCCCGGGGCTTTAATACTGATGGGAGGGGGGCTGTGCAGCCCCCATCCTGGAGCCCTCAATGACCCTGGGGACCGCCATCCCCAGGGCCGGCTCCAGCAAAGTCCCGGGGTGCCCACCCCCGGGACTTTGCCTTTTGCTATGGCAGGGCGGGAGCATGGCTCCCACCCTGTCATAGCAAACACTGCTTTGCTTCTTGGAAGCGAGAGCAGGAAACCTGCTCTCACTTCCAAGAAGCAAAGCAGTATTGCTTTTGGACAAGGGGAGCTGCATGTTAGAAAATATGGTGAACTTGTGACCTGTTAGTTAAGTTGAATGTTCCATGAACTGTTACTATGGAAACTGGCATTAAGCAGAATGGGGGAAAGGTTGAAACTTAACTGTGGACTTAAAATGCGAAATTGTAATTTATATATAAGTGATATGTTATTAAAGTATAATTTCCCAAGTCAGAACTATTTCTAGAAGTGGTGTGTTGTTAAAAAATAGTGGTATTTTTATTTGTAATATATTTTTGAACTACCATATGTATTCGCGGCTCCATCGCGTTGGTGCGTGGTGGAGTCGCGACTCCAAAAAATTCCAGAAACAGTTTGTTCAATTCTAGAAGCCAGTTGGTAAGGATTAATATGTCTAACCAATAGAAATGTGTTTTACATTTTGAAATAATGTAGGAAGCAATGTGATTTGTTATTTACATTTATTTGTGTGGAGAAAGAGAGGCAAAGTTTGCCATTACTGGTTTTACCTTATTGAGAGTGGTGCATTACATTGATTGTGTGCATAAGAAAATCTTTCATGAGTTTGTGATATTTTATAGTCTACAAATCAATTTGGAAGGTGAGTTATACATTTGTGAGGTGTATTATGTATTAGGTTTATTTTTAATCTCTAAAAACTATTAGTGAACTGTGATGTTTGAAATATATTATTACATGTAGAGATGTGTATTGTAGTTTGTTTTATTGTAGTTAAATGTTGTTTGAAATAGATTCTGTATAGTAATATGTGTATATTGGAAGATGGATTAGTGATTATGGTAGTTTGTTTCAGTGTGTGGATATGTACATTTTTAGTATACCGCATAATTTTAGGTGTTGCTTGCAAATTGGAGGTGGAGTCTGTCAAGTTTTAAGGTGTGCATGGACTTCGGTCTCAAGTATGTTTCTACTTGTATATGTATTTTCATATGTCTTATACATTTGAAGGTGCATGATGTATAACAAAGAGGTGTTGTTGCTTTTTATGTGGTAGGCTCAAGACTGTGAGTAGTAGTAGAATGGTGAAGATGCAGCATAATAGTGTGGTTTAAAAGATGTTGACATAAGGTATTAGTGATTAGGCTTCTTTTTTTAAGTCTCTAGAGAAGTACACTTGAAGTATGCCACATAATTTTTGGTGTTTGCTTGAAATTGGAAGTTTGTTCTGTGAGTTTTTAAGGTGTGGATAGTGTTATGGTACAGACATCTGCATGCATGCTTTTAGGAATATGGTGAGACTTTTAGCAAAGACATGTGAAGGGTTCCTGCTTTGTATTTGGGTAGGTGTAACATTGTAAGTAGTTGTAGAATGGAGGTTTGAGATATGTTTGTAGAGATATTATTTATTAGAATAATTCGTATGATGTGTGGAAAGGTATATTTCATATATACCGCATAATTTTCAGTGTCTGTTTGAAAATTGAAGTGTAGTCTGTAAAGTTTGGAGCTGTGGATGGTGTTGTGACTGAGGTCTATCTCTACTTGCACATATATTATGGTATGTGTTATACGTGTGAAGATGATAGATGTATAAAACACAGGTATACATTTATCTGTATATTACTTTTATATGTGATGCTGCTAGCAAAAGGTACAGACATATGCATGCATGCTTTTAGGAATATGGTGAGACTTAAAGCAGAGACTTGTGAAGGGTTGCTAGTTTACATTTGTGTAGGTCCAATAGCATAAGTAGTTGCAGAATGGTGAAGCTGCAGCTCGAAACAGTGGTTTAAAAGATGTTGGCAGATGAATTAGTGATTAGGGCATTTTGTTTGAGTCTGTTGAAAGGTATGGTTGAAATATATCACATTATTTTAGGTGTATATTTGAAATGAGAAGTGCAGCTTCTTAAGTTTTAATATCTGCATGGTTTTGTGACTGTGGTATGTCTGTATTTACAGATGTATTTTTATATGTGTTATGCATCTGAAGATGCTAGATTTATAAAATACAGGTATAGATCTATTTGTATGTTTCTTTTATATATGATGATAGTGGGAAAAGGTAGAGCTATATGCATACATGCTTTTAGAAATATGGGGAGACTTTCATCAAAGATAAGTGAAGGGTTGCTTTGCTGTTAGCTATGCTCAATACCTGATTAGTACTAGAATAGTGAAGGAGTAGTAGTAGAAAAGTGATGTTTAAGATATGTTGGGAGAGGAATTATTGATTATGGTACTTTATAAGAGTCTGTGTAAAAGTTCACTTGAAGTTTGCCGCATAAATCTAGGTGTGTTTGAAATGTTAAGTGTACTCTGTCAAGTTTTAAGGCCTTTATGGTCTTGTGAGTGTGATTATGTTTCTACTTGCACATGTATTCTAATATGTGTAATGCTTTTGGCAATAGGTATACATAGAAGCATGCATGCTTTTAGGAATATGGTTAGAGTTATGGTAGAGATATGTGATAGGTTGCTGCTTTATGTTTGGCTAGGCCCAATATTCGTAGAATGGTGAAGCCGTAGAACAAAAGTGAGTTTTAAGACATGTTGGCAGAAGGGATTACTGATTAGGCTACTTTCTATGAGTCTGGGGAAAGGTACACTTGAAATACACTGCAGAAATGTAGGTGTGTCTTTCAAATGTAAAGTTCAGTGTATTGGTTTATTTCTTTTATATATGATGATGATTTCAAAAGGTAGACATATATGCATGTATAGTTTCAGGAATATGGTGAGATTTATAACAGACTCATGTGTAGGTTTGATGCTTTATTTTGGGTATGCCCAACTCCCTGAGTAGTTACAGAATTGGGAAGCTGCAGTACAGAAGTGTACACCATGTCATAGACCTGACTTTTGTGCTGCAATTTCAGTATTCTGCTACTACTCAGGATGTTGCACTCCTCCAATCACTCTGGCACTACCGCAGTACTACTCCAATCACCCAGGCAGTACACATGCACTTATAAAATCACCCAGGCACTTCCTATGTACTCCTGTAATCTCCCAGATATTACCCCTGCAATCATAGAATAACCAGGCATTACCTATGTACTCCTCTAATCCCCCAGACATTACTCCTGCAATCATGAAATCACCAATGCGTTAGCTATACACTGGTTTAATCACCCAGACACTACCCTTGCACTCCTCCAATCACCCTGTCAGGATCTATGCACTCCTCCAATCACTTTGCCAGTGCCCATGAACTTATAAAATCGCCCATGCACTACCATTACACTCCTCCAATCACTGAGGCACTTCCACAGTATTACTCCAATCACCCAGGCAGTACTGATGCACTTCCAGATATTACCCATTGTTAGAAATGGGGGTCTCTAGTTGGCCATGGCTGGCGCCAATGTCCAAATAGGGACCCTTCTTCCTAAGACAGGGCAAGTGGGCTACCCCCTTTGATAACCACTGCTCAACCCTGTGGTAACGTAGCACGAGCAGTTAGGCCTATCTCAGAGGCAGTGTGTGAAGCATTTATGACCATGCACAATAAGGCAGTAACGACACCACAAAAGGACACAACTCAAGTAGGTATAGAAAAAATAGTATCTTTATCTAAGATTTAGTACGAGACTCTCAAAAGCGTTTTAACCAGTTACAATGCACGTAAATCAGTAGGGACTTAAAAGGGCAATAACATGTTCACCAGAACGTGGCACTGACTGAGTTCAAGGCCTGGGTCTACGCGACCCATTGCGCACCAGATACCTGCCGTTGGACGGGGACACAGCACGTAGCTTCTCGAAGAAGCGGAGACGGTGACAGGCGGACTCCCAGTGACCACAGTTCTCGATGGCAGTGGTCGGCAAAGTGCACTCACAATGATTCGGGCACTCGGGTCAGGCGGGCTCCCAGCGGCAGCAGCACGCGGCTGCGGTGGCCCGGGCTGGTGGTGGCGATGACTCTCGTTGTGCAGCTCCGTGGTGGGCTCGCGGCGGCAGCAGCGCTCTCCTAGCCGTGGCGGCCCACGGGACGATTCACGATGGTGCAAAGTTGACAAAGACGCGGGCACTCAGCGGCAGCAGCTCTCTCTTAGCTGCGGCGGCACACAGGACAAATCCCAATGATGCAAAGTTAGCAAAGGTGTGAGCACTCCGCGGCAGCAGCTCTCTCTAGCTGCGGCGGCTCACAGGACAAATCACGATGATGCAAAGTTAGCAAGGGTGCAAGCACTCAGCGGCGGCAGCTCTCTCTTAGCTGCGGCGGCTCACAGGACAAATCATGATGATGCAAAGTTAGCAAGGGTGTGAGCACTCAGCGGCGGCAGCTCTCTCTTAGCTGCGGCGGCCCACAGGACAACTCACGATGATGCAAAGTTAGCAAAGGTGCGAGCACTCCGCGGCAGCAGTTCTCTCTTAGCTGCGGCGGCTCACAGGACAAATCACAATGATGCAAAGTTAGAAAGGGTGCGAGCACTCAGCGGCGGAAGCTCCCTCTTAGCTGCGGCGGCTCAAAGGACAATCCACAATGTGGCACAACTAACACAAGTGCGGGCATCCAGCGGCGGCAGCTCTCTTAGCTGCGGTGGCCCACAGGGTTTCAGCGAAGGTTCTGAGGATTCAAAATAAGGTGGGCACTCAGCGGCGGCAGCTCTCTCTTAGCTGCGGCGGCCCACACAGTTTCAGCGAAGGTTCTGAAGATTCAAATTAAGGCGGGCACTCAGCGGCGGCAGCTCTCTCTTAGCTGCGGCGGCCCACATAGTTTCAGCGAAGGTTCTGAAGATTCAAATTTAAGGCGGGCACTCAGCGGCAGCAGCTCTCTCTTAGCTTCGGTGGCCCACACAGTTTCAGTGAAGGTTCTGAAGATTCAAATTAAGGCGGGCACTCAGCGGCGGCCGCTCTCTCTTAGCTGTGGCGGCCCACACAGTTTCAGCGAAGGGTCTGAAGATTCAAATTAAGGCGGGCACTCAGCGGTGGCAGCTCTCTCTTAGCTGCGGCGGCCCACACAGTTTCGGCGAAGGTTCTGAAGATTCAAATGAAGGCGGGCACTCAGCGGCGGCAGCTCTCTCTTAGCTATGGCGGCCCACACACAGAGTTCACAAGGGTTACCAGTCCGCGTTCCTCACAGTAGGACTAGAGGTTCCGGATTACTCGACGGAGGCCTCACCTCCGCTAAGGAATTCGGGCGGCTGACGGGGTGAAGTCTAATGTCCCTGAGACTTCAGCAGGAGGCGCTCTCAATTCAGGCCCTTGGGTAGTTTCTTCAGCAAGCTTGGTGAAAGTTTCAAAGTCCTTTCCTCTGTCCGCTCGGACAGAGTTTCGTCTTGACATCCAGAAGGAACACACTTGAAACAGGTTTCAGCGCAGCGTTTTATACCTAAAAAGTCTTTGTTCTCTGCAGTCACAAATCACTGCATCCAGCCAGAACCAGTTCGGTGGGGTCGGGGAGCACTTGGTTTACGAGGCGACATCCTGCCCTTTAAGAATCTGGGGGTCTGCTATCAGACGCCCAGTGGGAGATGGAGCCATCATTCACCTTGCCAGGCACGGCCCTGCTCGGATCAAAGAGTCAACCCTCCCCATACTCTAAATGCCGATCTCTCTCCAGCCAGGTCTGACCCAGCTGGCCCTGCTGCTCCAAAACCAGACGGCCAATACACACGCTAGCAAAAGCCTACAGGAAAGCTTCAGGCCAGAAAATACCTCGTTTCTAGTAGAGGCATTTTCGAACACGGGCTACGCTAATAATCCTTACTAAAAGATGCATCTCAATGTTCTGAGCTTAAACATATCAAATTCGACGTTCCTATCAGGTTCCTGGGGGCAGGTAGGATTAAGGCATGTAATACTCAGCCTGCACATTCTGGCCTATGAGAACGGGTGGCCTCGCAATAGTAAATAGTGAAATGGAGGGTAACTCGCTATTAGAACATGCTACACAGACATACTTTAAAAGCTGCTTCGGTGGGTAGCGCAAATCAGCGCTGCCGGCCCACCAGCAGTATTTGGTCTACCAGCCCTGGGCACACACAGTGCACTGATACTAGGGACTGACAGGTAAACCAAACGAGCCAATTATGATTATCTCAATTCATACAGTTATCTTTACACAGGGAGCATTCGCGCTGTGTCACTGATTGGCAGTGGCACAGCGCCCAGAGCATCTAAATCCAGCCAACATAAAAGGTCAGAAGCGAAAAGAGGAATGGAGACCCGCGCCAATGATGCCAGGTCTAACACACGTCCCCTCCAGCTGAAATGTGGGGAGAACTAACCATTCCCTTGGGAGTTCTCATCACTAAGGCGGAAAAACCTGGACAGACCGTCAGCATTGGCGTGCTCTGTACCAGGGCGGTGTTCCACCGTGAAATCCATACCCTGTAGGGAAATGGACCACCTCAACAACTTGGGATTCTCACCCCTCATATGCATCAACCATCTAAGGGGCCTGTGGTCTGTATGAACCCGGAAGTGAGTCCCAAACAAATATGGCCTCAGCTTCTTCAGCGCCCAGACCACAGCAAATGCCTCACGCTCAATTGCACTCCACCTCTGTTCCCGGGGAAGTAACCTCCTGCTTAGGAAGGCTACCGGTTGGTCTAGTCCCTCCTCATTGATCTGTGACAGAACAGCCCCTATACCATGCTCTGAGGCGTCTGTCTGGACAACGAATTCCTTTGAAAAGTCAGGCGCCTGAAGCACGGGTGCAGTGCACATGGTAGTCTTCAGGGCGTCAAAAGCGTTCTGACAGGTGTCAGTCCAGTTTACCTTCTTTGGCTGCTTCTTAGAAGTCAGCTCAGTCAAGGGTGCAACAATGTTACCATATCCTTTGACAAACCTCCTGTAGTACCCCGTGAGTCCTAAGAAGGCTCTCACCTGCGTCTGAGTCATGGGGGTTCCCACGCCAGGATAGTTTCAATTTTGGGCTGAAGGGGCGCCACCTGGCCGCTCCCCACCTGGTGCCCCAAATACACTACAGAACCCTGCCCAATCTGGCACTTACTGGCTTTGATTGTGAGGCCTGCCTTCCGCAGTGCCATCAATACCTCCCAGAGGTGGCGCAGGTGGTCCTCCCAAGAGGAGCTAAACACCGCAATGTCATCCAGGTAGGCGGCACTGAAGTCTTCCAGCCCAACCAACACCCTGTTGACCAGGCTCTGAAAGGTGGCAGGGGCATTCTTCATTTCAAAGGGCATCACCCGGAACTGGTAGTGCCCATCGGGTGTGGAGAAGGCTGACCTCTCCTTTGCTCCCTCGGTCAAGGCGATCTGCCAATACCCAGATGTCAAATCAAAAGTGCTGAGGTATTTTGCAGCCCCTAACCGATCTATGAGCTCATCAGCTCTGGGGATGGGTTGCGCGTCAGTCTTCGTGACTGAATTGAGGCCCCGATAGTCCATGCAGAACCGAAGTTCTGGGGTGGTACCAGGCGCTGCAGCTTTTGGTACCAGGACCACTGGGCTGGACCAAGGGCTGCTGGAGGACTCAATCACCCCAAGGGCAAACATTTTGGTAACCTCATCCTTAATGTAGGCCCTTACCCGGTAAGCCTTGTGCTTAATGGGAGGACTGTCCCTGGTGTCCACGTCATGGACACACCAATCAGTGACACTAGGTACCAGGGAGAACAGATCACTGAATTGCCCCAACAGTTGGCGACAATCACCCTGCTGCTCAGGGGTCAGTGTGGTGGAGAGGACCACACCCTCCACTGACCCATCTCGCTCCCCTGCACACAGGAGGTCAGGAAGGGGCTCGCTCTCCTCCTCCAACCCCGCATCTGTGGCCAGAAGCATGCCCACTTCAGACCTCTCAAAGTGGGGCTTCAGTCGGTTAACATGCAGGACCCGCAAGGGGTTCCTGGGAGACTGCAAGTCCACCACGTAGGTAACAGGACTCTTGCGCTCCACCACCTCAAAGGGGCCGGTCCACCTATCCTGGAGCGCACAGGGCTCCACCGGGGCCATGACCCAAACCTTCTGTCCAGGCTGAAACTCGACCAGAGTGGCATTCTGATCATGCCAGCGTTTCATCTCTTCCTGGCTGGTTTCCAGGTTTGCCTCAGCAAGTTTCCTGAAACACCGAGTCTGGTTCCTGAAGGCCAGCATGTAACTAAACACATCCTGGGGAGGTTTCCTGGGAGATTGCTCCCTGCCTTCCTTGACCAGACTCAGAGGCCCTCTTACCGGGTGACCATAGAGCAGCTCAAAGGGACTGAACCCTAAGGACTTCTGTGGCACCTCACGGTAAGCAAACAACAGGCATGGCAAGAGGACATCCCACTTACGCCTCATGGGCTCGCCTAGGCCCATAATCATGCCCTTAAGGGTCCAGTTGAATCTCTCAACCAGCCCATTACCCTGGGGGTGGTAAGGAGTGGTGAACTTATACGTTACCCCACACTCCTCCCACAGAGACTTCATGTACTTGGAGATGAAGTTAGTTCCCCTATCGGACACCACCTCTCAGGGGAATCCCACACGGGAGAAAATCCCCATCAGTGCCCGTCCCACCATGGGGGCCGTCACTGTCCTGAGCGGGATGGCCTCAGGGTACCGGGTGGCATGGTCCACCAAGACCAGGATGAACCTGTTGCCCATGGCTGTCTTGGGATCCAGAGGCCCCACAATATCAATGCCCACTCTTTCGAATGGGGTGCTCACCACGGGAAAGGGCTGTAGTGGGGCCTTAATCTTCCCCCCACTCTTCCCACTTGCCTGGCAAGTCTCACACGTCCTGCAGTGAGCATCGGAGCTCCTGGGCATCTGGGGCCAATAGAAGTGGGTGACCAGCCTCTCAAAGGTCTTGGTCTGCCCCAGATGTCCGGCCAGTGGCACATCATGAGCCAACCCCAGTAGGAAGGTCCTGAAGCGCTGGGGTACCACCAGCACACGGGCTGACCCAGGCTCAGCAACCTTAGGCTCGCTGTAAAGGAGGTCGTTCTTCCAATAGATCCAATGTGACCCTGTCTGGTCACCTACTGCCTGGGCAGCGGCCTGTCGCCCCACCCCCTCAAGAGAAGGGCAGGTTCTCTGCTGCTCACAAAATTCCTCCCTGGAGGGCCCCCCTTCCTGCTGCCAATGGGTCAGCTCCGGTAGGTCCCCCAGTTCGGCCACTTGTTCCCCTGTAGGTTCCAGGGCATCCCCCTCAAGGTCTGCTCCCTCCGGGACCGTGGGAACCACGGGGCCGGGTTTCCCGCGCCCCCTACCCCTTCTCTTTGAGGCAGGGGCCTGGGCCATACTTTCAGGCTCCAGACCCTCCTGAACATCCTTCTGAGCTGTCATGGACCGAGTGGTCACACACGCCCACTCAGGCAAACCCAACATTTCCAAATGAGACTTTCTCTCCACCGTAGCCCACGGGGAGTTCTCCAGATCGTTGCCCAACAGACAGTCTACAGGCATGGTGGCCCTCACAGCCACTTGAAGAGTTCCTGTGACCCCCCCCACTCGAAGGGAATGTGAGCCACTTCACACTGGCTCTCTGAGTTGTCTGCTGACACTACGGGGCAGAATGCATGGGGGACAACTTGCTCTTTGGACACCAACCGGGAGCTGACAGCAGTCACACTAGCTCCGGTGTCCCTGAGAGCCTCCACCCTATGGCCATTGATGGTCACCCACTGCCGGTACTTCTGAGTGTTGGTCGGCAGTGTGGGGTTAGGGACCTTCTCGAAGTCCCCTAGCGAGACAAGGGTTAACTCTACGGGATCCCACCCACCTTGGACCTCCATTTCCTCCCCCCCAGGGCTACACTGGCAATCTGGCAGGATGGTGCACAGGGTGGTGCACGAGGGGATGCATTGGGGTCCCTCTGGGGATCATAATACCGGTGGCCCACTTGACCACACTTGAAACAAGTAAGGGGCCCCCTATGAACAGGTCTACCTGTCGGGGACACTGACTTCTTCTCAGGGGGAGGCTGGGACACCACTGCTTGGTTCCCTTGGGAATTACTTTGGGGCCCTCTCTGGAACTCCCTCTGTTTACCCTTGTCCCCCCCACTTTTCTGCTGGGGATCCTGCCCACCTCGGGCGAAGTCTCCCACAAAACCTTTGCGGACCCGGGTGCTCACCCAGCGGTCCGCCTCCTCATCAAGCTTCCTAGGGTTAGTCAGCTTGCTATCAATCAGGTGCTGGCGTAGCTCTGGAAAACAGTTACTGGACAAATGCTCCCACGCAAACAAATCATACAATTGCTCGAAAGTTTCCACTTTGCTACCTTTTCCCCAGCGATCCATTGCTCTGCAGAAAAAAGACACATATTCAACCCACGTGGTACCCTCTAACTTCTTACAGGTCCTAAACCTCTGCCTGTACATTTCCGGGGTCAAACCATAACGGGTCATCAAAGCTTCTTTCATATGGGCATACACCATCCTGCTCTCCTCAGGCAGGTCCAACAGGGTATCCCTACCATCACTCACAAAGCGCCCCCACAATCCCGCTCCCCAATCCTGCTCAGGGACCCGGTGGGACACCATTGCTATCTCATATGCGGCAAACCATTGCCCAATATCCTCACTCTTGTGAAAATCCTTAATGACATCCTTAGGAATATAAACTCTACTCTCAGGAGTTACTAAAGGTATGCTGCCACCAGAGGGGGAGACCGGGACACTCCTCACCCTGATCTCTATCTCCTTCAACATTCTCTCATGTTCCATTCTCATTTTCTCAAGTTCAATTGACAATCGATTCTTCTCAATGTCTAACTTCTTACTCTCAAGGTCCTTCTGACCTTCCAATTTCGCCATCTCCAAACTATGCCTCCTATCTCTCTCCATGTCCTCCAGCTCTTCTGGGGTCAGGCTCCTTTGGGATACACTAGTACCTGGATTGGAGGGTGTTCTATCTCCCCCCCTCTACTGCATCATCCTGCTGCCCTCCAGCATTCTCTTCCTCATTCCCAGCGGCATCTCTCGCTTCCCACCAGGCCTTTAGCGCCTTGTGGTACTCCTCCTTCCTAGAGAGACCTATCACGGGGACTGCGAATTGCCTACAAAATGACTTCAGCTGTTTGGCAGTATAGGTATCTAATCTTTCCTCCTCAAAGGCGAGATCCTCCGAAGCATTGGATGTTGGCCTTCCCATATTAGCAGTACTCATGGCTGCGATCAACAATTCAATACTAAAACAACCAACTAAAAAAAATTCGGAGAGAAAAAACAAATCCGCGCGTGTCTGCGCTTTGGTCTGTACTCACTAGTGGTGTCTACCAGTTATTGTACGTGGATCATAAATGCAAGTCCTGATACTCACCGCTGCCACCAATGTTAGAAATGGGGGTCTCTAGTTGGCCATGGCTGGCGCAAATGTCCAAATAGGGACCCTTCTTCCTAAGTCAGGGCAAGTGGGCTACCCCCTTTGATAACCCCTGCTCAACCCTGTGGTAACGTAGCACGAGCAGATAGGCCTATCTCAGAGGCAGTGTGTGAAGCATTTATGACCATGCACAATAAGGCAGTAACGACACCACAAAAGGACACAACGCAAGTAGGTATAGAAAAAATAGTATCTTTATCTAAGATTTAGTACGAGACTCTCAAAAGCGTTTTAACCAGTTACAATGCACGTAAATCAGTAGGGACTTAAAAGGGCAATAACATGTTCACCAGGACGTGGCACTGACTGAGTTCAAGGCCTGGGTCTACGCGACCCGTTGCGCACCAGATACCTGCCGTTGGACGGGGACACAGCACGTAGCTTCTCGAAGAAGCGGAGACGGTGACAGGCGGACTCCCAGCGACCACAGTTCTCGATGGCAGTGGTCCGCAAAGTGCACTCACAATGATTCGGGCACTCGGGGACAGGCTGGCTCCCAGCGGCAGCAGCACACGGCTGCGGCGGCCCGGGCTGGTGGTGGCGATGACTCTCGTCGTGCAGCTCTGTGGTGGGCTCGCGGCGGCAGCACCGCTCTCCTAGCCGCCGCGGCCCACTTGACGATTCACGATGGTGCAAGGTTGACAAAGACGCGGGCACTCAGCGGCAGCAGCTCTCTCTTAGCTGCGGCGGCCCACAGGACAAATCCCAATGATGCAAAGTTAGTAAAGGTGTGAGCACTCCGCGGCAGCAGCTCTCTCTTAGCTGCGGCGGCTCACAGGACAAATCACGATGATGCAAAGTTAGCAAGGGTGCGAGCACTCAGCGGCGGCAGCTCTCTCTTAGCTGCGGCGGCTCACAGGACAAATCACGATGATGCAAATTTAGCAAGGGTGCGAGCACTCAGCGGCGGCAGCTCTCTCTTAGCTGCGGCGGCCCACAGGACAACTCACGATGATGCAAAGTTAGCAAAGGTGCGAGCACTCCGCAGCAGCAGCTCTCTCTTAGCTGCGGCGGCTCACAGGACAAATCACAATGATGCAAAGTTAGCAAGGGTGCGAGCACTCAGCGGCGGCAGCTCTCTCGTAGCTGCGGCGGCTCAAAGGACAATCCATGATGTGGCACAACTAACACAAGTGCGGGCATCCAGCGGCGGCAGCTCTCTTAGCTGTGGCGGCCCACAGGGTTTCAGCGAAGGTTCTGAGGATTCAAAATAAGGTGGGCACTCAGAGGCAGCAGCTCTCTCTTAGCTGCGGCGGCCCACACAGCTTCAGCAAAAAGGTTCTGAAGGTTCAAAATAAGGCGGGCACTCAGCGGCGGCAGCTCTCTCTTAGCTGCGGCGGCCCACACAGTTTCAGCGAAGGTTCTGAAGATTCAAATTTAAGGCGGGCACTCAGCAGCGGGAGCTCTCTCTTAGCTGCGGCGGCCCACACAGTTTCAGCGAAGGTTCTAAAGATTCAAATTAAGGCGAGCACTCAGCGGCGGCAGCTCTCTCTTAGCTGCGATGGCCCACACAGTTTCAGCGAAGGTTCAGAAGATTCAAATTAAGGCGGGCAATCAGCGGCGGCAGCTCTCTCTTAGCTGCAGCGGCCCACACAGTTTTGGCGAAGGTTCTGAAGATTCAAATGAAGGCGGGCAGTCAGCGGCAGCAGCTCTCTCTTAGCTGCGGCGGCCCACACACAGAGTTCACAAGGGTTACCAGTCTGCGTTCCTCACAGTAGGACTAGAGGTTCCGGATTACTCGATGGAGGCCTCACCTGCAAGTAGAATTCCTAGCAAAGGAATTCGGGTGGCTGACGGGGTGAAGTCTAATGTCCCTGAGACTTCAGCAGGAGGCGCTCTCAATTCAGGCCCTTGGGTAGTTTCTTCAGCAAGCTTGGTGAAAGTTTCAAAGTCCTTTCCTCTGTCCGCTCGGACAGAGTTTCGTCTTGACATCCAGAAGGAACACACTTGAAACAGGTTTCAGCGCAGCATTTTATACCTAAAAAGTCTTTGTTCTCTGCAGTCACAAATCACTGCAGACAGCCAGAACCAGTTCGGTGGGGTCGGGGAGCACTTGGTTTACGAGGCGACATCCTACCCTTTAAGAATCTGGGGGTCTGCTATCAGACGCCCAGTGGGAGATGGAACCATCATTAACCTTGCCAGGCACGGCCCTGCTCGGATCAAAGAGTCACCCCTCCCCATACTCTAAATGCTGATCTCTCTCTCCAACCAGGTCTGACCCAGCTGGTCCTGCTGCTACAAAACCAGACGGCCAATACACACGCTAGCAAAAGCCTACAGGAAAGCTTCAGGCCAGAAAATACCTTGTTTCTAGTAGAGGCATTTTCGAACACGGGCTGCGCTAGTAATCCTTACTAAAAGATGCATCTCAATGTTCTGAGCTTAAACATATCAAATTCGACGTTCCTATCAGGTTCCTGGGGGCAGGTAGGATTAAGGCATGTAATACTCAGCCTGCACATTCTGCCCTATGAGAACGGGTGGCCTCGCAATAGTAAACAGTGAAATGGAGGGTAACTCGCTATTAGAACATGCTACACAGACATACATTAAAAGCTGCTTCGGTGGGTAGCGCAAATCAGCGCTGCCGGCCCACCAGCAGTATTTGGTCTACCAGCCCTGGGCACACACAGTGCACTGATACTAGGGACTGACAGGTAAACCAAACGAGCCAATTATGATTATCCCAATTCATACAGTTATCTTTACACAGGGAGCATTCGCGCTGTGTCACTGATTGGCAGTGGCACAGTGCCCAGAGCATCTAAATCCAGCCAACATAAAAGGTCAGAAGCGAAAAGAGGAAGGGAGACCCGCGCCAATGATGCCAGGTCTAACACCCGTCAACTCATGCAATCACCCAGACATTACCTATGTACTCCTCTTATCCCCTAGACATTAGTCCTGCAATCATGCAATCACCAATGCGTTAGCTATACACTGGTTTAATCACCCAGGCACTACCCTTGCTCTCCTCCAATCACCCTGTCAGGATCTATGCACTCCTCCAATCACTTAGCCAGTGCCCATGCACTTATAAAATCACCCAGGCACCACCTTTACACTCCTCCAATTACTGAGGAGCTACCACAGTACTACTCCAATCACCCAGACAGTACCGATGCACTTTTAAAATCACCCAGACATTACCTATGTACTCCTCTAATGCCCCAGACATTACCTCTGCACTCATGCAATCACCAATGCATTAGCTATACATACCCTTGCACTCCACCAATCACCCTCTCAGGATCTATGCACTCCTCCAATCACTTAGCCAGTACCCATGCACTTATAAAATCACCCAGGCACTACCTTTACACTCCTCCAATCACTAAGGCACTACCACAATAGTACTCTAATCACCTAGGCAGTATCGATGCACTTATAAGATCACCCAGGCACTTTCTATGTACTCATGTAGTCCCCCAGATATTACCTATGAACTCATGCAATCACCCAGGCATTACCTATGTACTCCTCCAATCTCCCAGATATTACCTTTGCACTCATGCAATTACCAATGCATTAGCTATACACTGGTTCAATCACCCAGGCAATACCCTTGCACTCCTCTAATCAACCTGTCAGGATCTATGCACTCCTCCAATCACTTAGCCAGTACCCATGCACTTATAAAATCACTCTGGCACTACCTATGAACTTATGCAATCACCCAGGCACTACCCTAGTACTCCTCCAATCACCCAGGTAGTACATTTGTTCTCATGCAATCACCCAGGCATGACCCCTGCACTCCTTCAATCACCCAGCCACTACCCCTGCAGTCCTTCGATCACCCAGCCACTACCCATG
The DNA here is from genome assembly GCA_963921515.1 of Calotriton arnoldi. NCBI lineage: Eukaryota > Metazoa > Chordata > Amphibia > Caudata > Salamandridae > Calotriton > Calotriton arnoldi. The sequence continues at coordinate 70,351 of CAWUFW010004625.1, forward strand.
CACTTATATAATTATCCAGGCACTACCTTTCCACTCTTCCAATCACGCTGGCACTATCCCTGTAATTATGTAACCACTCAGCCAGTGCCCATGCATTTATCAAATCACCCAGGCACTACCTTTACACTCCTCCAATCACTCAGGCAGTACCACAATACTACTGCAATCAACCAGGCAGTACCGATGCACTTATAAAATCACCCAGGCACTTCCTATGTACTTCTGTAATCCCCCAGACATTACCTCTGCACTCATGCAATCACCCAGGCATTACCTATGTACTCCTCTAATCCCCCAGACATTACCCTTGCACTCATGCAATCACTAATGCATTAGCTATACAGTGATTCAATCACCCAGGTACTACCCTTGCACTCCTCCAATCACCCTGTCAGGATCTATGCACTCCTCCAATCACTTAGGTGGTACCCATGCACTTATAAAATCACCCAGGCAGTTCCTATGTACTCCTGTAGTCCCCCAGATATTACCCCTCAACTCATGCAATCACCCAGACATTACGTATGTACTCCTCTAATCACCCAGGCAGTTCCTATGTACTCCTGTAATCCCCCAGATATTACCCCTCAACTCATGCAATCACCCAGACATTACCTATGTACTCCTCTAATCCCCCAGACATTACCTCTGCACTCATGCAATCACCAATGCATTAGCTATACACTGGTTCAATCACCCAGGCAATACCCTTGCACTCCTCCAATCACCCTGTCAGGGTCTATGCACTCCTCCGTTCACTTAGCCAGTACCCATGCACTTATAAAATCACCCAGGCAATACTTTTACACTGCTCCAATCACTGAGGCACTACCACAATAGTACTCTAATCACCTAGGCAGTACCGATGCACTTATAAAATCACCCAGGCATTTTCTATGTACTCTTGTAATCCCCCAGATATTATCCCTCAAATCATGCAATCACCCAGACATTACCTATGTACTCCTCTAATCCCCAAGACATTAGTCCTGCAATCATGCAATCACCAATGCGTTAGCTATACACTGGTTTAATCACCCAGGCACAACCCTTGCACTCCTCCAATCACCCTGTCAGGATCTATACACTCCTGCAATCACTGAGGCACTACCACAGTACTACCCCAATCACCCAAACAGTACAGATGCACTTATAAAATCACTCTGGCACTTCCTATGTACTCCTGTAATCCCCCAGATATTATCCCTTAACTCATGCAATCACCCAGACATTACCTATGTACTCCTCTAATCCCCCAGACATTACCTCTGCACTCATGCAATCACCAATGCATTAGCTATACACTGGTTTTATCACTCAGGTACTACCCTTGCACTCCTCCAATCACCCTGTCAGTATCTTTGCACTCCTCCAATCACTCAGCCAGTACCCATGCACTTATAAAATCACTCAGGCACTACCTATGCACTTATGCAATCACCCAGGCACTACCTTAGTACTCCTGCAATCACCAAGGCACTACTTTTGTTCTCATAGAATCACACAGGCACTACTCCTCCAGTCATGCATTCACTTAGACACTACCCCTGCACTCATGCAATTATCCAGGCATTATCCCTGCACTCATGCAATCACCTAGGCATTATCCCTGCACTCATGCAATCAGACAGGCATTACCAAAGCACCCCTTTCAATCATCCAGCCACTACTCATGCACTTATGTAATGACCCAGGCAGAACTCTTGCACTCATGCAATCACCCAGGTACTATCTATGCATTGTTCCAATCAGTCAGGCACTATCCATGCATTCTTCGATGTACCAAGGCAGCATCTGTGCATTGCTCTAATCATGCTGGCATTATCTTTGCACTCATATAATCACCCAGGTATTACCTATGCAGTTCTTCAATCACTCAGACAGTACCCATGCCCTCCTCCAATCACTCAGGCACTACCTATGCAGTCATGCACTTCTTTAATCACTCAGGTAGTACTCATGCAGTCCTCTAATTTCATAGACACTACCCCTGCACTCATGTAATCACTCAGGCACTATCCATGCAGTTATCCATGCTGTCAGTCACGACTTGTGCATTCATTTTATTTACTGATGCACTAATTAAATCACTCAGGCAGTACTTATACACTCATGTAATCAGCCAGTTAGTATTCATCCTTTTCTGCAATTACCCAACTAGTATTGTTGCATTCATACAAACACCTAGACACTACTGTTGTACTTATTCATTCATGTAGGCACTACTTATACACTCATCTATGCATTCAGGGTCTATTCATGCCCTTATCCATGCACACAATCTCTGTGTCTACACTTATGATGCATTCAGTTAATTAGTATCCAATGTCTTTTGCAATTATACAGACATTACCCTTGCACTCATACAATCATCCAGACACTACCCATGGAGTAGTGTAATCACTGAGATACACCCATCATATATCTTATCTGTAAGTATTAACATATTATGGAAACCATTTATACATATTTCTGTACCTTTTGGTAGCAATATCATATATTAAAGTAATATACAAATAAATGTATACTTGGGTTTTATATGTCTAGCATCTTCAGATGCATAATATGTACCAGAATACATGTGGAAGTAGAGATATACCTTAGTTACAACACCATGCAGACCTTAACACTTGACAGATTGCTGTTCAGATTTTTAGCTGATAATGAAAATTATGTGATATACTTGAAGTGTAGCTTTCCACAGACTGATACAAAGTAGCGTTATAATTGATTCTTCTCTTAATATGCCTTAAACCTCACTTTTGTGCTGCTGCTTCATCGTTCTATGACTACATAGGGTGTAGGGCCTAGTGAAAGATATAGCAGCAATCTTTCATATGTCTCTTGTGTAAGTCTCACAATCTTCTTAAAACATGCATGCATATGTCTGTACCTTTTGATAGTAGTATTATATATCAAAGAAACATACAAATAGATGTATACTTGTGTTTTATATGTATAGTATGTTCAGATGTATAAGACATATCACAATACATGTGCAAGTTCATACATATCTTAAACAGAAGATCATGAAGACGTTAAAAGTTGAGAGAGTGCACTTTATATTTCAAAGAGACACTTAGATTGATTTAGTGCACTTCAAGTGAACTTTTCCAGAGAGTCTTACAAAGTATCATAATCACTAATTTGTCAGTCATCATATGTTAAATATTAGTTTTCTGGTGCTGCTGCGTTACCATTTTACTAGTAGTTAGGTATTGAACAAAGTCAAAATAAATAACTAAGAAGCAAGAGAAGTGCAGACAGAAGGAACAGAGGTGCAGAAGGAGGCAAGAGAAGTGCACAAACAGGCAAGTGAAGTGCAGAAAGCTCCAAGAGCAGTGCAGAAAGAAGCAACAGAGGTGCAGAAGGAGGCAAGAGGGTTGCAGAAACGAGCGATGAGAGGTATAGAAATTTGCAAGAGAGGTTTAGAAAGAAGCAACAGAGGTGCAAAAGGAGACAAGACAACTGCAGAAAGAGGCAAGACAGTTGCTGAAATATGGAAGAGCGGTGCAGTAAAAGGAAACAGGGGTGCAGAAAATTCAAGAGAAATGCAGAAAGAGGGAAGAAGGATGTAGAAAGAGGTAAGAGGGGTGCAGAAGGAGTATCAGAAGTGTACAAAGAAGTAAGAGAAGTATAGAAAAAGGGAAGAGAGGTGGAAAAAGAGGCAAGTGGTGTAGAGAAAGAAGCAAGAGAAGTGTAGAAAGAAGCAATAGATATGCAGAAAGAGACAAGAGAGGTACAGAAAGAGGGAAGAGGAGTGGAGAAAGAGGCAACAGAGGTGTACAAAGAGGGAAGAAGGGTGTAGAAAGATGCAACAGGGGTACAGAAAGAAGCAAGAAAGGTACAGAAAGAAGCAAGAGAAGTACATAAACAAGCAAAAGAGGTGCAGAAAGAGGCGAGATGGTTGCAGAAAGAGTCAAGAGAGGTTCAGAAAGAAGGAAGAAGGATGTAAAAAGAGGCAAGAGCGGTGCAGAAGGAGTATTAAAAGTGTACAAAGAAGCAAGAGAAGTGCAGAAAGAAAGGAGAGAGGTGCAGAAAGAGTCAAGTGGGGTAGAGAAAGAGGCAAGAGAAGTGCAGAAAGAAGCAACAGAGGTGCAGGAAGAGACAAGAGAGGTACAGAAAGAGGGAAGAGGGGTGCAGAAAAAAGCAAGAGGGGTGTATAAAGAAGCAAGAGTAGTGTAGAAAGAACCAACAGAGGTGGAGAATGAGAAACAGGTATGCTGAAAGAAGCAAGAGGAGTGTCAAAATTTGTAAGAAAGGTGCAAAAAGAAGCAAGACTAGTGCAGAAAGAATCAACAGAGGTGCACAAACAGACAAGAGGGGTGCAGAAAAAGGGAACAGGGGTGTAGAAAGAGACAAGAGAGGTGGAAAAACAGGCAAGAGAACTGCAGAAAGAAGCAACAGAAGTGCAGAAAGAGGCTTGAGGGGTGCAGAAAGAGGGAACAGAGGTACAGAAAGAGGCAACATAGGTGTAGATAGAAGGTAGAGGGGTGCAGAAAGAGGCAACAGAGGTACACAAAGAGGGAAGAAGGGTGCAGAAAGAGGCAACAGGGGTACAGAAAGAAGCAAGAGAGTTGCAGAAAGAAGCAAGAGAAGTTGAGAAGGAAGCTACAGAGGTGCAGAAAGAGGCAAAAGGAGTGCAGAAAGAGGCAACAGAGATGCACAAAGACAGAAGAAGGGTGCAGAAAGAGGCAACAGGGGTACAGAAAGAAGCAAGAGAGGTGCAGAAAGAAGCAAGAGAAGTGCAGAAAGAAGCAACAGAGGTGCACAAAGAGGCAAGAGTGGTGCAGAAAGAGGCAAGAGAGTTGTAGAAACAGATAAAAGAAGTGCAGAAACATTCAAGAAGGGTATAGAAAGAGTGAAGAAAAGTGCAGAAAGAGAGAACAAGGGGGAGAAAGAGGGAAGAGAGGTGTAGAAAGAGGGAAGAATGATATAGAAAGGGGTAATAGTTAGGTATTGAGTATATATAAAAACAAAGCAGCAACCCTTCACATGTTTGTGCTGTAAGTTTCATTATGTTTCTGAAACCATGCATGCATGAGTCTGTACTTTTTGCTAGTGTACTATATATAAAAGAAGCATTCAAATATATGTATACTTCTGTTTTATATGTAAAGCATCTTCAAATGTATGACACATATGAGAATACATGTGCAAGTAGAGACATACCTCAATCACAACATTATGCAGGCCTTAAAAGTTGACACACTGTACTTTAGATTTGATTTGGGTAGCAGTAGAGAAATCCTTTAGTTGTGCTTTGTTATTCTGTTGTATGGGTTGTGATGTCTTCTAATTGTAGGAATTGTGCAGTGTCTGACATAGCTTTGGAATGCAATTAAAAATATTTCTTTATTTATACATGAGAATATTTGTATATAGTTATTTTAATAATATTAAATTATTTAACAAAACTATTTAAACTTTTCTTTTTTTCATATACTCTCCACAATTATTAAGAAAGATTCAGTATGACAAGAAAAGTGCAAAAGAAAAGACAACAAAAAAAACCAGTACTATTTAAAGGAGATAGAAAAGCAGAAATTAGATGAAGTACAACATGTGACGTTGAAGAAAAAGTCTTCTCGTAAGAGAACTAAAGAATTTGTTAAAAGACTTTTAAACAATGTAATGAATTTTCAAAATAGGGAAAAGAGAAAGAAAAGTTCTACAACCAATCAGAAGGAAACGAAAAAAGGACAAATTAATGGAAAATCAGGTTATGGGAAAACAATCTATGTTAAAAGAAGGATGAAAGAATATAAAGACATTAGGAAGAGAATGTATAAAAGTAGAGTACTACAAACTTTATGGAAAGATTGCAAAAAACATAAAAGAAAATCAGCATTTTACAAGAAAAAACAACAGATTGAAAGTGTAGTCGAAAAGGCTTTTGAATTGAAAAGAAGATTGTTTATATTAGTATTGAAGAGAATGAAGACATTGAATAAAATAATGCACTTTATGAAGGAGAAAAGTAAAAGAAAAAGACTGGTTAATAGAACTAACGTTTGCAAAAAAAATTCGGGTGAATGGAAGCACACTTCTAGTACTGAACCTTTTTTTAATGAAGAAAGCTATTTTCAACAAAATACATTAGTTCATGCAGTTGATACCAGTGGTCGTTGTTATGAGGTTAAAAATGGTTGTCCAATTGAAAAAGAAAAAATGGTTCCTAGAAATGTGGAAGAAGTAATAGCTGAAGACGGTCAAGGGAGACTTACACAAGCTCCAGTGTATAAGTGGGATTGTAGTAGCATTTGTAGTATACAACAGGAATCTATTGATATATTACGAAGGGGCATATTAGCAAGGGCACTATCGCCGCTTTAGCGGCACTTTTTGCCGCTAAAGCGGCGATATTTATATCGCCCTATCAGCAAACTGTCTCTAACAGCAGTTAGCGACAGTTTTCGGGCATTAGCGCCCGTTTTTTTACCGCTTTGCATGTCAGCGATATTTATCGCTAATGACATGCAAAGTGGGCGTTCCCGACGAACAAACCTGGGAAACACTCGCTAACAGGCCTATCGCCTATTAGCAAGGTGGCCATGGCCCCAGTTAGCGACGTGAAAAGTCGCACTAACCGGGGTCATCGCCATTTATTTAACACCTGCAATTAGCAGGTGTTAGCCATACCTAACATGGGGGGTGGATTATGCTGATACGACCACAGGGTCGTATCAGCAAGGTGTTCTCCCTTCTCCATGCAACATCGCTGGTTTTTCAGCGATGTTGGCCCATTTCTCGCTATCGCTGGAATATTCATCGCCATAGCGCTAATCGTTGCTAATACAGCGTTAGCGTGGCGATATATTCCAGCGATAAAAAAAATCACGATAAGCAGGGTTAGCGATGATTATCGCCTCTTCTTGCTAATATGCCCCGAAATTTCTTACGAGATTATGGTAAGAAAAAGTGTTAAACAGAAGATTAAGATGTTGCAAGGACTAGACCCCTGTAAAGTGAGAAAATATACTAACTTGCAGGGTCATTCTCTGGCTTGTCTTTCTACAAAAGTGTGTCAAAGTACTTTTCATCATTTAAGAATGTCAGCAGTACATCACTCAGAAATGCGAAAGTTAGTAAGAAGATTGTACTATGTAAAAAGTCCTGCATTATCTTTAAGTGAAATAAACAGCATGGTTCAGTATTGGATGTAAAATAAAATTCTGATGATATACAGTTTTGTTTCTTTGGTCCTCAAGAGGAGTGTAGAGAAAGTGAGAGTTTGATAAGTGTAGGTGTTGAATAAGAGGTGGAAGATAATACTACTGAGAAGTTTGTAGAAGAAATTACAAAGTTTAAGGTAGTTTCTTGTGAAAAACCAAACTATGTTTGTATTTGCTGTCGACGTACTCACTATAGAAGTCAAACTAGGAATGTTGATGTGTATTTAAAAAGTGAAAAGAAAAACAATGATAAGTGGGAGCAATTTGGTGCTTATTTGTTGGTGGAAGGTCGTTTTGAATTGGATAGTGATCAACGTATTTGTAAATATTGTTACAACAAATTAGAAGAGAACAAAATGTCAGCTAGAGCTGTACATAATAACCTAGAGTTGGTAGCTATTCCTTCGGAACTGGCAGATTTAAATATGTATGAGTCCATTCTTATTCAATCTGTGCACCCGTTTCAGGCTATAGTTTGTATGGAAAACCAAAGGGGATGATGGATGGAGTGTTGAACATTGCAAGCACTCACCCCCAGTCAACTGATCTGGGTTTAATCCATCATCATTCTTTAGCTCACTCCGCCACCCCAGTTCAGACATGGCCATTTGCAAATCAGTCTGACCCTGTGCCTCATGGGAACAGTCCAGCCCGAACTGCCAAGCCATGTCTTCCCTGGACCGGAAACAAGCATCCTGGGACCGGTTTCTGGCTTACAGCCGTCATCAGCCAGGCTATCTTGAATCCAGTGGCAAAGTGAGCAAGGGACCCATGTCTGGGCATACCCTGCCAACTTAGGGCGAACATAGCAAAACCAAAGGGGATGATGGACGGAGTGTTGAACATTGCAAGCACTCACCCCCAGTCAACTGATCTGGGAGGACCTGGCTAGGCAGTTCGGGCTGGACTGTTCCCATAGGGCACAGGGTCAAGACTGAGTTGCATATGGCTGGGTTGAAACTGGAATGGCATGGTGAGCAAAAAAACGATGGATTTAGGCCCAGATCTCTGTACTGGGGTGAATGTATGACATTGTTCTGCATTCTGTCCATCAATTGTTGTTTTTGCATTTGTCACCCCGAGTGGGACGGGTATGCTCTCCATGCCGCTGGAGTCAAGCTATCCTGGCTGAAGAGGGGTGAAACCCCGAAACCGGTCCTAGGATGCTTGTTTCCAGTCCATGGAGGACCTGGCCAGGCAGTTCGGGCTGGACTGTTCCCATAGGGCACAGGGTCAAGACTGATCTGCATGTGGCTGGGTTCAAACTGGAATGGCATGTTGAGCAAAAAAACGATGGATTTAGGCCCAGATCTCTGTACTGGGGTGAATGTATGACATTGTTCTGCATTCTGTCCATCAATTGTTGTTTTTGCATTTGTCACCCCGAGTGGGACGGGTATGCCCAGACGTGGGTCCCGTGCTCTCCATGCCGCTGGAGTGAAACTATCCTGGCTGAAGAGGGGTGAAACCCCGAAACCGGTCCTAGGATGCTTGTTTCCAGTCCAGGGAGGACCTGGCCTGGCAGTTCGGGCTGGACTGTTCCCATAGGGCACAGGGTCAAGACTGATTTGCATATGGCTGGGTTCAAACTGGAATGGCATGGTGAGCAAAAAAACGATGGATTTAGGCCCAGATCTCTGTACTGGGGTGAATGTATGACATTGTTCTGCATTCTGTCCATCAATTGTTGTTTTTATAGTTTGTATGGAGCCTAAGACAGGTAAGCTGCCTCCAACAGATTTACAAAGAGGTTTAAAAGGAAGAGTTGTGTAATTACCTTTAGAGTTTAAGAAAAATATTGAAACTGTTGGTGTAGAGAGAGAGGAAAGTGAACCTGTAGTTATTCTAGGTAATTTTGTACCAACAAAGAGTCGGAAATTATGGCAAGAGTTATTAGATGTTACCGAACTTCAAAAGGCTACATTATATCTTGTACAGAAAAATATTTATTATAAAAATGTATATGTGGAAGAAGAAAAAATATCTTTAGAAGATAAAAAAAAAATTTCAACTGGCCAAATAGAAAAAGTGGACAACTCGAGGAGTGAAGAAATGTATGATCATTATAGTATACATCCTCTACATTCAAAAGAAGTGATAGAAAACACTATTGAATTATTCCAAATGAAGAAAGCGTAGGGAACGCCCATGAGTGTATGGGAAAAAAGTTTAGAAGCTCGTTGTTTTCCACAGCTCTTCCCCACTGGAAAAGGTGGACGATATGATGAACGACCAGTACAGATTCCAGCTTCAGAATACCGTACAACAAGATTGTACTCAGAAGATCCAAGATTTCGACAGTGTATTCCATATTTATTTCATCTTCTGTTTGAAAGGGACTTGTCTGGACTTTCATATGCAGTGAACCACTTATTAAAAACAGGAGTTCATCTTACACATCTTTCTGCAAAGGAATATTTGGACAAAGTTCAATAAAGAGACGATCATTTAGAATCTCAGTTAATTAATTTGATGGCGTGTCAACGTGGTACTAATGAGTATTGGTATCGTCGTCACGGAGAACTTAAATGTATGTTAAGGAACTTAGGAACCCCTACGTGGTTTGTTACACTTAGCTGTGCTGAATACGCATGGGACGATTTACTTGAATTTCTACGACAAGCAAATTCAAATGTAAAAAACATTGAATTGAAGACAGCTGGAGAACTGTGTTCCTTGGATCCTGTAAATATGTGCCGATATTTTAATCATAGGTTTCAAGCTATGATGTCTTTTATCTGCAATAAAAATAATCCACCTCTTGGAGAAGTTTATTGATTTCTTTTGGAGAAAGGAGCACCTCATATACACATGCTGTTATGGATCAAGAATGCACCAAAATTTTGAACTGATACTGATGAAAGTGTTTTGTCTTTCATTGAAGAGTATGTTTCCTGTGCCATTCCAAAAGAAGGAGGAGAAAACAACTTGAGACAACAAGTTTTACGGTTTCAAAGTCATAGATGTGGAAAATATTGTCAACGGAAATACACATCAAAGGGAATTTTTTTTTACAAAATGTCGTTTTGGATTCCCACGTCCAGTAATTTCAAAAGGAAGAGTCAACAGTTTCATGTCAGCAGTAAGGCATACTATAACTCCAAAATCTCCGAAGAATACTTACAACATAAAAAGAACTGAAGATTCAAAGTATATTAATGACTACAATCCAATGATTTTGACAATGTGGAATGCAAATATGGATATCCAGTATGTTGCAGATAATTCGATTGCTGTTGCTCGCTATGTTACCTCATATATAACCAAATCTGAAAAGAAGGAGTTGAAAGAAATGTGGGAAGAAATTTCACAAGAGAAGACTCTTAGTAACAAATTGAACAGCTTTAGTTTTGAAGATGCTTTCCCATTGAGAGATTGGATCCTACGGATGTTCGGATCGGTTGACCTCTGCAAGTTTATATTCAAAGTCAAGAGGAATCATTTGGGTAAGTCTAGGTCGTGCTGCAACACGAAATCAAGTATTGAAATCTGTACAAGAAATTGAATACTTAGCATTGAATGAACCAGAAAGTACAGATATTGTTAAAACTAATATGTTGGATACGTACTATCCCAAAAGAAGTCCACATCTGGAAAACATATGTCTCTATGAAGCACTGCAACATTACAGTTTTAAGTGAAATGTTACAGAAAATATAAATGAAGAAAAATATGCAGTAATTGGATGTGATAGATGTTTGGTAAAACATGCCAAAGGAAATCTTATTAACCACAGAAAACTCAGTTGCGAAACTCCAGATAAAAGGGAATTTTTCTATTTAGCCCTTCTGCAACTTTTCAAGCCTTGGCGTAGTGAAATGGAATTACTTGGAGATTTTGACCGCTTTGAAGATTCTTTTAATGCATGTAAAGATAGCATTTAATGCACAATTTTTCCAAATTATCTACAAATGTTAAATGAAGAGATTGAACAAGAAACTACTATTGCAGCTGAAATACCTAGAGACAGTTCACAAGATAGTCAAAGTTCTGCTCCACTAAGTCAAGATCCACTAGGACAACCAATTCTTGAAAATGAAGCAGCAATAGCCATGAATGAAGTAGAAATGGCAATGCAACAAGCACAATAGTATATTATTGAGTTGGGAAACTTGGAAGAACAACTAAATATTGAACAAAAAGAAATATATCCGCAAGTGACACAACAGATACAGCATGGTTTACTGCATGAAAAAGAATGCCAAATGCACATCATTTAAACCTATTCGAATGTACATCAGTGGGCAAGCTGGAACAGGAAAAAGTTTCTTAATTAAAGTTTTGACCAGTTATCTACTCAAAACCACTGAATCATATTTATCTTGTTTATAACCACTCTAACTGGGTTAGCAGCACACAACATTAAAGGGATTACGTTACATCGATTACTCATGCTACCAGTTGAACATGAAAATAAGTTGGAATATCACAAGCTATCTGGAGAAGCTTGTTATGAAGTCTCAAGAGTACTCAAGAAAATGAAACTTCTAATCATTGATGAGGTGAGCATGGTCTCAAACTTAATGCTTGCTTTTGTACATTTAAGAATGCAACAGATTTTAAAAACAGATTATGATGTTCTATTTGGAGGAAAACATGTAATTGTATTTGGCGACCTACTACAACTTACTCCTGTGAAAGGGCAACCAGTTTTTAAAACACTTGTCCATGAAGACACTAGGAAATCTTTGGGAAGTATTGGAAACGTCAACATTTGGTCTCATTTTGAATATAAAGAACTTATTAAGAATATGCAACAAGCAAGCGATAAATATTATGGAAACATTCTTTAAGATATAAGAATTAGTGTTTTGACAAAACATGGTAAACATGCTTTACAAAGTCGGCTTTTAACGAACTTGTTTGCAAATGAAAACATACCAGCTGATATAATGTACAAACAAATTGGAGAAAAGAAGTCTATAGTTTGCCTAATGCTTACACTGCAAGAGTGTTCTACATCCAATCAACAACTTTTGAAATTGGAAAAACAATCAATAGTGAAATTGGAAGCTATTGATAAAATGGAACACGAAGGAGTTACTATTCTTCTGTCAGAGAAATTACAGTCAAAATTGGATTCTTTGGAAAAGTCAGTGTCTAAGACTTCAGGTTTAGAAAAAACTTTATATGTGTGTATACATTGTCGGGTAATTTTACGGCGTAATTTGAATGTAGAACAAAGTATAGTAAGTGGAGCAATGGGAAAAGTTGTTGATTTTGTAAATTTTCAGAATAGAGATGGAATTGAATTTTTAAAGATTAAATTTGATCAGATAGAAGAGGTAAAACAGATTGGACGTTGTGCTGTTCGTTTTTTGCTTGTAAAAGACTTGTATGTTCGTAAAAAACAGTTTCCTCTTTCTTTAGCATATGCAGTAACCATTCATAAATTTCAAGGTTTAAGTGAAGACAGTGCTTTGGTAAATATTGAAAGTACAGTGTTTAAAGAGGGCATGGCATACGTTGCATTGTCTCGAGTAGGAACATTATCTGGTTTGTATTTGATTGATTTTGACGAGAAAAAGATTAGTGCTGATGGAAATTGTGTAAGAGAGTATAATCGGTTAAGAAGACTTTATGCTCCTAACTTAGGTGAATATCTCATATATGAGAAACGTGTAGTATGTCCAAAACGGAAATATGAGAAACATTCTAGTGTGATTGAAAAAAAGAAAACAATTCAAAAGAATGATGAAGCTTCAAAGAAAATGAAAATGGACACTATTGATGATATTGTAGGATACCAGTTAGAAAATAGTTCAGGTATCAAATGTAATTGTGAATGTTGTCTTTTATCTAGAAGATCTTCATCATGAAATTATGGAAAATTGAGAAAAAAGATTCTGTTCTTTATTACATTATATTTTTCAAAAGTTGGTAACTGATAGAACTAAAATCCATACTGCTTCTGGCATTCAGCATCCTTTGGATATATGTACTGGTTCTTCGCAATTTACACTTAATATACAATAAGATTCACAAGAATTTCTTATGTTTATGCTTGCAGTATGCTTGCAGTATTGGAAGATAAAGGAATAGAAATGTAAAATTTGTTTGAACTAAGTTACAGATGGGATCATAAATGTGAACAGTGTTCATTTTCTTCTACCACTGAAATAGACACTGCACGATTCATATATTTGACAATACCAGATTGCAAATCAGTGTCTTTTAACAAATTAGTAAAAACAGCAAATCAAGATATGAAATGCTCTCATTGTAAATCAGAAATGTTGTCAACATTATATATAGAAAGATTTGGAAAATATGTCATTTTAATGCTACAACGTTGTAGAGCAAATGGAAGAAAATTGGAAACCAAAATAAAAAGTTTTGTGGCAAGTCAACTATCAATTTCAGGAAGAACTTTTATAGCAGTGACTATTATTTTCCATGATGGACCTACTACAACATCTGGACACTATACTGTGTATTTAAAGTGCAATAAAGGATGGACACATTGCAATGATGCCCATTGGGATTTCAAATGTAGGTTGCCTTTCGAGTTACCAGATTCATATCTGATATTTTTGATGCCAAAGTTTTGAAAACATCATTCGGCCTATTGGGAAGATGTGAACACGAATTAATGAGTTTATTTTGGATATTTTAAATGCAAATGGATTTGGAAACATTATTCGGCCTATTGGGAAGATGTGAACAATTACTGTTTGGATTATTGTTTGTGCTAATTCTTATTGCATTTGCAAAATTGTGTTTGAAAGAACTAGTTTATATATTTGATCTTTATATTATACGCAATGTAAATGAGAGTGTATATTTTAGAAAATGTACTTCAGAGAAATAAATGATTTAATGTAGTTGAAGAATGTAATTTAGAAACTGTAGACAGGTAAACTGATAGTTGAACTTGTAAATATTTTCAACGCAGATTTGTGTTTTTTTACAATCTCATTGATTGTATTTTTTTCCCCGCTGTTATATGATGCTCTACATTGAAATCACTGTGTATGGTGAAATTCAGTAGAATCTGAAAACAGCAAAAAGGGAAACTGAATATGTTATGTAATTCTAAAATTATGTTGTGTTCTTAAAACTATAATATTATATGTAATAACAGTTTTTCTTCTTTTTTACAGAAAGTAATACTAAAGTTTGAAAAGATTTTAAATTAAGTTTACAAAAAAACTACTGTAAAATAGTTTCACTGAGTTTTGTATCTTCTTTAATAAAGAAGGTAAGATGAAATAATGTAATAAGCATAATAATATGAACTAATGTTTACAGTCACTTTTACTGCACTCATCCATTTTTTCAAAACACTACACATCTATACAGTTAGGCACTATTCCCACACTCCTGCCATCACCCATGCACTATCCATGCATTTCTCCAATCACCTAGCCTGTACCCATACAGTTATAATATCACCCAGACACTACCTATGTACTCCAATCACCCAGGCACTATCTGTACACTCATGCAATCAGCTAGACATTACCCTTACACTCTTCCAATCACCCAGGTAGTACTTATACACTTCTCCAATCCCCTAAACATTATCCCCGCATTCATGGAATTACCCAGACACTACCCTTGCACTCTTTCAATCGTCCAGGCAGTATCTATACAATGCTCTATTCATTCAGTCAGTACACATACACTTATAAAATCACCCAGGAACTATTTATACCGTCTTCCAATCACCCAGGTACTACTCATGTACTCCTCCAATCACCCAGCCAGAACCCTTCAAGTTTTAAAATCACTCAGGCACTACCTATGCACTCTCCAATTACCCAGGCCCTACCCCTAAACTCTTGCAATCAGCAAAACATTACCCCTACATTCATGCAATTACCAAGGTATTAACTATGCATTCCTCTAATCCCCCAGACATTACGCCTGCACTCATGCAATCACTTAGGTATTAGCCATTCATTCCTCCAATGCTGCAGACATTACCCCTGCACTCATGCAATCACTTAGGTATTACACGTGCACTCCTCTAATGACCCTGACATTACCCCTACACTCATGCAATCACCTAGCTATTACCCTTGCAGTCTTTCAATTACTCAGGCAGTACCCATGCTCTAGTCATTCAGTCAGTACATATACACTTATAAAATCACCCAGGAACTATTTATACCGTCTTCCAATCACCCAGGTACTACTCATGTACTCCTCCAATCACCCAGCCAGAACCCTTCAAGTTTTAAAATCACTCAGGCACTACCTATGCACTCTCCAATTACCCAGGCCCTACCCCTAAACTCTTGCAATCAGCAAAACATTACCCCTACACTCATGCAATTACCAAGGTATTAACTATGCATTCCTCTAATCCCCCAGACATTACGCCTGCACTCATGCAATCACTTAGGTATTAGCCATTCATTCCTCCAATGCTGCAGACATTACCCCTGCACTCATGCAATCACTTAGGTATTACACGTGCACTCCTCTAATGACCCTGACATTACCCCTACACTCATGCAATCACCTAGCTATTACCCTTGCAGTCTTTCAATTACTCAGGCAGTACCCATGCATTTTTAAAATCATCCAGGCACTACCTATGCACTCATGCAATAACACAGGCACTACTGATGCACTCCTCAATGCACCTAGGCATTACCCATGCACTCCTCCAATCAGCCATTCACTATCCATGTACTCCTTTAACCACCCAGTCACTACCCTTGAAGTCTTCCAATAATCCAGGCACTAGCGCTGTACTCATATAATTACCCAGGCAGTACTCATAATCTTATAAAAACATGCAGACACTACCTATGCACTCATGCAATCACACAGGCACTACTGATGTACTCCTCCATGCACCTAGGCATTACCAATGCACATCTCCAATCAGCCATGCACTATCCATCTACTCCTTTAATCACCCAGTCACTACCCTTGCGCTGTACTCATATAATTACCCAGGCAAAACCCATACACTTATAAAAACATCCAGACACTACCTATGCACTCATGTAATCACACAGGCACTACTGATGCACTCCTTCCTTGTTGCACCTAGGCATTACCCATGCACTCCTCCAATCATCCAGCCAGTACCCATGCACTTAAAAAATCACCCAGGCACTACTTATACACTTTTCCAATCACCCAGGCACTTCCACTACAGTCATGCAACAACCCAGACATTACTCTTGCACTCATGCAATCAGCCAGATATTACTCATGCACTCCTCCAATTACGTACACATTACCCCTGCACTCATACAATCACTTAGGCATTACCTATCCACTACTTCAATGGCCCAGACATTACCCCTGCACTCATACAATCACTTAGGCATTACCTATCCACTGCTCCAATGACCCACACATTACCCCTGCACTGATGCAATCACCTAGCTATTACCCATGCAGCCCTTCAATCACTCAAGCAGTACCCATGCACTTATAAAATCATCCAGACACTACCGATGCACTCATGCAATCACTCAGGCATTACCCATGCACTCCTTCAATCACTCAGGCAGTACCCATGCACTCCTCCAATAACCCAGACATTACCCCTGCACTCATACAATCATGCAGGCATTACCCATGCACTCCTCCAATCAGCCAGACATTACCCCTGCACTCATACAATCACCCAGGCATTACCCATGCACTCCTTCAATCACTCAGGCACTATGTATGCACTCCTCCAATCACCGAGACACTACACCTGCCATCATGCAATCACCCAGACACTACCTATGCACTCATGCAATAACCCAGGCACTACCCATGCACTCCTCCAATCACCCAGCCACTAGCCATGCACTCATGCAATCACTCAGGCACTACCCATGCACTCATACAAGGACTCTGGCACTTTTGAGCCAATCATGCAATCACCCAGGCACCACCTATGCACTCCTCTAATCATCGAGGCACTACCCATGCACTCCTCCATTCACCCAGACATTACCCCTGCATTCATGCAATCACCCAGGCATTACCCATGCAATCCTTCAATCACTCAGGCAGTGTCCATGCACTGCTCCAATCACCAGACATAACCCCTGCACTTATGCAATCACCCAGGCATTACCCATGCACTCCTTCAATCACTCAGGCAGTACCCATGCACTTATAAAATCATCCAGACACCTACCTATGCACTCATGGAATCACAGAGGTACTACTGATACACTCATCAGTGCACCTAGGCATTACCCATGCACTCCTCTAATCAGCCATGCACTATCTATGTACTCCTTCAATTACGCAGGCACTACTCTTGCACTTATCCAATAACTCAAGCACTACCGCTGTACTCATATAATTACCCAGGCAATATCCATACACTTATAAAAACATGCAGACACTACCTATGCACTCATGCAATCACACAGGCAATACTGATGCACTCCTCGATGCACCTAGGCATTACCCATCCACTCTTCCAATCATCCAGCCAGTACCCATGCACTTAATCACCCAGGCACTACCTATGCACTCATGCAATCACCCAGGCACTACCTATGCACTCATGCAATAACCCAAGCACTACTCATGCACTCCTCCAATCACCCAGGCACTACCCATGCACTCATACATGCACTCAGGCACTTCTGTTGCACTTAGGCAATCACCCAAGCACAACCCATGCAGTTTTCCAATCATCCAGGCACTACCCGTATACTCATGCAATCACCCAGCTACTACTCATGCACTCCTCCAATCACCAAGGAACTACCCATGCACTCCTCCATGCACCCAGGTACTACCCATGCATTCTTCCATGTACCCAGGCATTAGCCATGCACTCCTCCAATCACCCAGACATTACCCCTGCACTCATACAATCACCCAGGCATTACCAATGCACTCCTTCATGCACCCAGGCATTACCCATGCACTCCTTCAATCACCCAGACATTACCCCTGCACTCATGCAATCACACAGGCATTACCCATGCACTCCTTCAATCACTCAGGCACTACCCCTGCAGTCATGCAATCACCCAAGCACTACCTATGCACTCATGGAATAACCCAGGCACTACCCTTGCACTCCTCCAGTCACCCAGGCAGTATCCATGCACTCCTCCAATCACCCAGCCACTACCCATGCACTTATAAAATCATCCAGGCACTACCTATGCACTCCTCTAATCACCCAGGCACTATTTCTGCACTCCTCCAATCACCCAGGCATTACCCCTGCATTCATGCAATCACCCAGGCATTACCCATGTGCTCCTTCAATCACTCAGGCAGTGCCCATGCACTCCTCCAATCACCCAGACATTACCCCTGCACTTATGCAAGCACCCAGGCATTACCCGTGCACTCCTTTAATCACTCAGGCAGTACCCATGCACTTATAAAATCATCCAGGCACTAACTATGCCCTTTGCAATCACCCAAGCACTACCCATGCAGTCTTCCAATCATCCAGGCACTACCCGTATACTCATGCAATCACCCAGCAACTACTCATGCACTCCTCCAATCACCCAGGAACTACCCATGCACTCCTCCATGCACCCAGGAACTACCCATGCATTCTTCCATGCACCCAGGCATTAGCCATGCACTCCTCCACTCACCCAGACATTACCCCTGCACTCATACAATCACCCAGGCATTACCAATGCACTCCTTCATGCACCCAGGCATTACCCATGCACTCCTTCAATCACCCAGACATTACCCCTGCACTCATGCAATCACACAGGCATTACCCATGCACTCCTTCAATCACTCAGGCATTACCCCTGCAGTCATGCAATCACCCAAGCACTACCTATGCACTCATGGAATAACCCAGGCACTACCCTTGCACTCCTCCAGTCACCCAGGCAGTATCCATGCACTCCTCCAATTACCCAGCCACTACCCATGTACTTATAAAATCATCCAGGCACTACCTATGCACTCCTCTAATCACCCAGGCACTATTTGTGCACTCCTCCAATTACCCAGGCATTACCCCTGCATTCATGCAATCACCCAGGCATTACCCATGCGCTCCTTCAATCACTCAGGCAGTGCCCATGCACTCCTCCAATCACCCAGACATTACCCCTGCACTCATACAATCACGCAGGCATTACCCATGCACTCCTCCAATCAGCCAGACATTACCCCTGCAGTCATACAATCACCCAGGCATTACCCATGCACTCCTTCAATCACTCAGACACTATGTATGCACTCCTCCAATCACCCAGACACTACCCCTGCCGTCATGCAATCACCCAGACACTACCTATGCACTCATGCAATAACCCAGGCACTACCCATGCACTCCTCCAATCACCCAGGCACTACCCATGCACTCATGCAATCACTCAGGCACTACCCATGCACTCATACAAGGACTCTGGCACTTTTGAGCCAATCATGCAATCACCCAGGCACCACCTATGCACTCCTCTAATCATCAAGGCACTACCCATTCACTCCTCCATTCACCCAGACATTACCCCTGCATTCATGCAATCACCCAGGCATTACCCATGCAATCCTTCAATCACTCAGGCAGTGTCCATGCACTCCTCCAATCACCAGACATAACCCCTGCACTTATGCAATCACCCAGGCATTACCCATGCACTCCTTCAATCACTCAGGCAGTACCCATGCACTTATAAAATCATCCAGACACCTACCTATGCACTCATGGAATCACAGAGGTACTACTGATACACTCATCGGTGCACCTAGGCATTACCCATGCACCGCTCTAATCAGCCATGCTCTATCTATGTACTCCTTCAATTATGCAGGCACTACTCTTGCACTTATCCAATAACTCAAGCACTACTGCTGTACTCATATAATTACCCAGGCATTAATACACATATAAAAACATGCAGACACTACCTATGCACTCATGCAATCACACAGGCAATACTGATGCACTCCTCGATGCACCTAGGCATTACCCATCCACTCTTCCAATCATCCAGCCAGTACCAAAGCACTTAATCACCCAGGCACTACCTATGCACTCATGCAATCACCCAGGCACTACCTATGCACTCATGCAATAACCCAAGCACTACTCATGCACTCCTCCAATCACCCAGGCACTACCCATGCACTTATACATGCACTCAGGCACTTCTGTTGCACTTATGCAATCACCCAAGCACTACCCATGCAGTTTTCCAATCATCCAGGCACTACCCGTATACTCATGCAATCACCCAGCTACTACTCATGCACTCCTCCAATCACCCAGGAACTACCCATGCACTCCTCCATGCACCCAGGTACTACCCATGCATTCTTCCATGCACCCAGGCATTAGCCATGCACTCCTCCAATCACCATGCACTCCTCCAATCACCCAGACATTACCCCTGCACTCATACAATCACCCAGGCATTACCAATGCACTCCTTCATGCACCCAGGCATTACCCATGCACTCCTTCAATAACCCAGAAATTACCCCTCCACTCATGCAATCACACAGGCATTACCCATGCACTCCTTCAATCACTCAGGCACTACCCCTGCAGTCATGCAATCACCCAAGCACTACCTATGCACTCATGGAATAACCCAGGCACTACCCTTGCACTCCTCCAGTCACCCAGGCAGTATCCATGCACTCCTCCAATCACCCAGCCACTACCCATGCACTTATAAAATCATCCAGGCACTACCTATGCACTCCTCTAATCACCCAGGCACTATTTGTGCACTCCTCCAATTACCCAGGCATTACCCCTGCATTCATGCAATCACCCAGGCATTACCCATGCACTCCTTCAATCACTCAGGCAGTGCCCATGCACTCCTCCAATCACCCAGACATTACCCCTGCACTTATGCAAGCACCCGGTCATTACCAGTGCACTCCTTTAATCACTCAGGCAGCACCCATGCACTTATAAAATCATCCAGGCACTACCTATGCACTTATGCAATCACACAGGCACTACTGATACACTCCTTGATGCACCTACACATTACCCATGCACTCTTACAATCACTGAGGTATTACCCATGTATTCATGCAATCACTCAGGTAGTACACATGCACTACCCATACACTTCTCCATATATTCCACTTTGCACAATTCATACAACACTTACAAATTTGTCTATTTTTAACCAAATATGCGGTTCTGAAAAGACCCATTTTTTTCTTCTTTTTTTGTTGCATATTTTTCTGGGTTTTTTTTAACTCTTTTTTGAATTTTTTTGCTGTTTTTGTTGTTAAAAAAATGAAAAAATAAACAGAACCAACAGTAAAAACATTCAAAAAATTATTCAATTAGAAAGTCATTGCATAAACAAAAAAAACACAAAAATATTAACAGTGGTGGTTCTTAATGGCAACCAGGATAGCATCCACTGATCCTTGTGAGAGAACCTTCTCACAAATGGTGCATGTCACTTTATGGGTATTCACCTTTTTCTCCCCAGGTGGTATGGAGAAAAATGCCCACGCGATACTCTCATACCGGATTTTGATGGGTTCCTCCAAGTCTTCTTCCTCTTCAGGTGGAAGCTGCTGAGGTGGATTGCCAGCTGCCATTTTTCGATGGAACAAAAAAAACACCAAAAAGAGACAAAGAAGAGAAGCAAAAGACAACAGGTGTGTCTTCTGAGATGCACTTGAAAGAATGAAAAAAATGGGTGGGGTCCTTCAAGTTCTAGAATCAAAAGCTTCTAAACCAATGAAATTGTTTCTTTTGAAGTCACATGGGATTTGAGCACCCAGCGCGCAAACAGCGCGCACCCGACGCGATTCCCGAAAAATATATTTAACAATAATATATCTTTATTCCAGTTACAAATATATGATATTTACAATTATGTTAAATAATCTCTTGGTATAATATATATAATAAAGTTATATACATATACTTTTAAAACAAAAAAATTTACGGTGGATTCGCGCACCTGGCGCGACCCCCAGAAATACGTACGTGACGTTACGCGGGGCCGAGGTTCGCGCACCCTTCGCATACCAAACGCGTATCGTACACGACTTAACCAATATGGCAGCAAAATGCTTGGATTCGCGCAACCACCGTGATTGGTACACGATCGGTACGCAAATCAACTTTTTAAAAAAAATATATATAAAAATGTAAATTCATATTTTAGAAAAGAGAAAACATCACATTATTATTATGAAAATTAAAAAATTTAAAAAAAGTATTTTTGGGACGTTATACTTGGAAATTAGCATTTAAAAAACCTTTGAAATTCACTGAAAAAATCATAGGTTTCAGGGACGCTATAGTTAGAAATTAGCATTTAAAAAAACATAGACATTCACTGAAAAAACCACAGATTTCAGGGACGTTACAGTTAGAAATTAGCATTTATAAATCCTTTGAAATTCACTGAAAAAACCATAGGTTTCAGGGACGTTATAGTTTGAAATTAGCATTTAAAAAACCATAGAAATTCACTGAAAAAATCACAGGTTTCGGGGACGTTATAGTTAGTTGGACATTTCACTCGTACAAAACCAGAGAAATTCGGCCGTTATAGTTAGTTCAGCTAACTATAACTCGCGCCCCCGCAATGCACTGCTGATGACGTCACATATTACATCATTCATGACATGGTCAGTGACATCACTGATGACATCTCAAATGACATCACTGATGACTTCATCCACGTGATAATCTGATGCACCTCCTCACACCCTAATATAACCTTTGATACACCCACTCTAAAATACAGACTACCATTTTTGAAACCATAGACACACCAATACCAGTTACTACATACCCACTCCCTGATTCCTAGGTCTACACACACACCCACTCATTCACCCATACAGTCACTCATACATGCAGTCACTCATCAATACAGCACTATCATCTGCACTCATACACCTATACAGACACTCACACACCGCCACTCATCCGTAGAGTTACTCACACACCTAGTCAATCATGCAAAGAATCAATCACACTCCCATTTATTCACCTATACAGTTATACACACACCACCTCACTTATTCATAAAGATACTAACACATACTTACTCTTTTATACAATCACTGATACAAGCACACACTTATCCATAGAGTCACTCTCACAATCACTCACTCTCACATATAGTCATTTGTATACTCCAACACTCACATATACTGCCTTTCACATATGTAGTTACCCACACATGTACTACTGAGACATCCATTCACCCCCCAACACACCCATTCACATACTCACCCACCCATACAGCCCTTTACAGATGCACTCTTGAACCCATAGACCCAGTGAATCACCCACTCACACATATATGCACAGAGTCACACACACCCCCACCCTCACAGACACTCAGGCACCCATACAGATACTCAGACAACCAATCAATAACCCATATAGACACTCATGTAGCTACACACCAACCCGTGCAGCCGCTTACACACCAACTGACAGACTGATACAGACATTCACACAGTTTAGTCACTAACCCATGTATTCAGTAAGACATGTTTAATCACTCACTTATACCGTCAGTCACGCACCTACTAAATCATCCATTCAGACACTTATACACCCACTCATTCTTAAATACACCTTGGTATATATATATATATATATATATGTATATATATATATATATATATATCATATTTAAACTTTTCAGAAATACATAGTCACTGGATAATGTCATCTGTGATGTCATCAGTGATGTCATTTGAGATGTCATCAGTCATGTCATCAGTCATGTCACTGACCATGTCATGAATGATGTAATATGTGACGTCATCAGCAATGCATTGTGGGGCGTGAGTTATAGTTAGCTCAACTAACTATAACAGCCGAATTTCTAGGGTTTTGTACGAATGAAATGTGCAACTAACTATAACGTCCCTGAAACCTATGGTTTTTTCAGTGAATTTCAAAGGTTTTTAAAATGATAATTTCTAACTATAACGTCCCTGAAACCTATGGTTTTTTCAGTGAATTTCAAAGGTTTTTAAAATGATAATTTGTAACTATAACGTCCCTGAAACCTATGGTTTTTTCAGGTAATTTCAAAGGTTTTTTAAATGCTAATTTCTAATTATAATGTTCATTAAACCTATGGTTTTTTCAGTGATTTTAAATTATCATTCCATTGTCAACCTGGTGAAAACAGCCGATATCGCCTATTTTCCAGCAATAGTTTCCGCAAAAAAAAAATCGCCACAAATGAGAGCAGCAACTAACGCTAATAATATGCAGAGTAGGCGTTCCTGTGCAAAAATAACACGAAACCACCACTTCCCGATATTTTCAACGAGCAGCCAAATCTGCTGTGCGATCCAAAAACAAACTGGTGCTTGTAGTGTTGTAGACAGTGGACGCAACCATGTTACCTCAGGCTGAATGCTTCTGATGCTACTAACTGTGCAGCTCAACTCAACGCCACGTGGCTGTGGGCCCCTCCTGACCACTGCCTCCGGTCTACACTGCGGTCAGCAGGGCTCACAATTCAAGATTTGTACCGATGCAAATTGTGTAAGAGACTATAATCCGTTAAGAAAACCAAATACTCCCAATCTGTGCAGCTAAAGTCAACGCCACGTGGCTGTGGACCCTTGCTGACCGCTGCCTCTAGCCTACACTGCGGTCAGCAGGGCTCACAATTCAAATTCAGTCTTGATTCATTATTTACAGAGTCCAGTAGGCAAGTAACTACAACGTCCCTAAAACCTAGATAATATCCTTTTAGTATCCTTGCTTCAAGAACTTTTTCATATCAATTGTAGCTTTAGTACAATGACCAAATTCATCTTGCAAGTCCAAAGGAACACTGAATGGCAGTCTACACTGTGGTCAGCAGATCTCACAACTTGATTTATTTATTGCTCACAATTTATATTGACACATGATTTATTAATTGCAGACAGAATTCAGATCGAGTTGCGATTGCAGATGACGCAGTCCAGTAGGCAACACACATTCCTACCAGTGCGACCCTCCCGGAATACGCATCATCGCTAGCTGTGCACACGCAGAATGCTTCTGATGCCCCTACCTCAGTGCACCACAACTGATGGTCCCTTTATGATAGAATCTTTTGTATATGATTTCAGATCTGCTGTCTCTACCTCAGTGTACTACAAGTCATTAAGCCTTTACGATAGAATCTTTTGTGTATTATTTCACATCTGGTGCCCCTAACTTAGTGCAGCACAAGTCATGGACCCTTTATGATTGAATCTCTGTGTGTGATCCGATGATTACTGTTGTACTTGTTACCAGCACCAACCATTCCCCGAGGGCTGGCTTACACTCACCCCACACGCATCCAGCACAGACGTCACTGGACATGTGACCCTGGTAATAAAAAGGAGTCGAGTGCACATGCTCGTACCCAGTTCCACTATCTATCTGTGTCCGTGTGTTCATTATGTATGCAACATGCTGCCCCTGGACCCTACCACATTACATTGTGCTCTGGACAGCGTATGCAACCAACTTACGTTTGACAGTGGGACAAAACTTTGGTTATGTAACTTTGTCTCGGTCATTGTACAAGTACGTACGTAGAGACTGGATGATAAGAGTACTGCAACAAGAGTGTATAGTGAATTTATAAGTGCGTGGGGATTAGCAGAGTGATTGTATAAGTACATAGGTTGGCGTACCCTAACTCCGACAACGAGCTTGTATCTAATTGGCTGCCCTCCATGTCCCAAAAACTGAAATTTGGACTTTGCATGCCCAGTATTGCTACAGCTGCAATACTCCACTGAATGTGTAATAAACATTCACATCCACACAGATGTGTCATGTCCACCATCTTTCTTCTGTGGAACTATAGATAAATGTAGGGTCAGTGATTCCCTGTATCTTCCATGTTGGCCATGTTGTGGGACTTGGCTCACAGAGTGACACATTGATGCTTGCCACCCGGGTGACGGCAGCACTACAACAAGAACACCCATATGGCAGTGTTGCCAGATTTTTTAAGCATTCTCTACCCCAAAGACAACCAAAAACTAGCCCAAAGTAGCCCAATATTGCTACTTTAAGGAAGGAGGGGAGGGACATCGTCAAGCAGGCGGTGAATGCTTTGGAATTGATGTTGCAGCAGGCTGCCAAGTAAATATTTCTCTAATAAAGCGCTTTAACATACTAGTTTGCTGGAGCACTGTATATATATTTATAATCTAGCAACTAGCACAAACCAAAATTTTACCGCACAACCGTGAAAAATATAGCCCAATTGTGCGTGATCTAGCCCAATCTGGCAACAGTGCTGCATAAGTTGATTCCTCATACAGCTCACGATGGCGCCACGCCCATAGCTCCGGAGTCATTCTTCACAGCCTCACGCAGGACTGGCATACGCCAGGCCAGCCCACTCTGCTTACGCTTACAGGGAAGGACAACAACGCTACATGGCCCAGATTTTCATTGTAGTGACCTGCTGGTCACAGGTCTAGTTGTCAGTATGCCACAGCCACTCCCTCACGGCTGGTATACACCCACTCCACACCCATCCAGCACAGGCGTCACAGGACACGTGACCCTACCAATAAAAAAGACCAGGCACACGTGCTCTACGCCATTTTAGAGTTGCTCCCACCGCATGCACTGTGATGGCCCGTCGCGGTGCTCCGGACACCTCATGTAGGCCTGAGCCACCAAACAGGGAGGCCTACCGCCACGTGCGTGGCCTCACTGTTCACTGAGTTAGTGGCACCGCAAGGACTGAGCGGGTGTGCAACCTGCGATGATGATAGGTGCACTGGTATGTCCTCTGCCATGGCAAAATCAAGACCCAGCACCAAATGTGAGACCTGTTGGCCTGCGGAGCGGGACAGCATGATGTGGAGGGTGACCTGTCCGCGAAAAGGTGAGCAGTGACGCCTGGGTGCGCAGCGGTGGGCAAATACGTCTGGGCGGCGGGAGTGGATACACAAAGGCGGCACAGCGATTTAAGCGTACGCAGTCGTATATACTCTCCCATTACTAATTCTATACTATGTTTCAGATGAGTGAACTTGAGGGCTCCACTATGTCCCGGCATGTGGTTAAAGACATACCAGTGGCATAAAGGTGAGCTGTGAGGGTTTTGTCCACAGTGTGGGCACACACTGTCCCTCTTCATCCCTACCTTTCGCTCCCTCACACTCTTTCTCTCTCTCACACTGTATCTCTTTTTGTCTCTCTCTATCTTCCTCTCTTTCTCACTCTTTCTCTCTCTCTCTCACTCTTCCTCTGTTTCTCTCTTCCTCTTTCTCACACTCTTTCTCTCTTTCTCCCTCTCTTCCTCTCTCTCACTGTTTCTCTCTCTCTTCGTTTCTCTCACTGTTTCTTTCTGTCTTCGTCTCACTCTTTCTTTTTTTTTCTCTCTCTCTTCCTCTCACTCTCACTGTTTCTCTCTTTCTATGTCTTCCTCTCACTCTTTCCTTCTTTTTCTCTCTCTCTTCCTCTCACTCTTTCTTTCTCTCTCTCTCTTCCTCTCTCACACTCTTTCTATCTCTCCCTCTCTCTCTCTCTCCTTTGATGGACGTTTTACGCACAATCTTATCTTGCTTTTTGTCTAACAGGCTGTGATCACGGATTGACGCCCCCCCCAACACGGAACTCCCGCCACTCAGTGCCACAACAGCTGGACGCGTCTGCAGCCTGCGATGATGCGTGGCCATCCTGACAATCAACACCCAATCTGAATTGTGAGCTCTGCTTTACCGCGTGTACACCTCAGAAGGTTGCTTCGGCACGTGGTGGACCCTCTTACACACACGGCGGTGGCGGAAGGTAAGCTGTGAAGAATTTCTCTTCCTCTCCATCTCTTCCTTTCTGTCACTCACACTCTATCTCTCTCTTATTCTCTATCTCTTCCTTTCTCTCTCTCACACTTTCTCTCTTTCTGTCTCTCTTCCTCTCTCTCTCATTCTTTCTTTCTCTCTCTTCCTCTCTCTCACTCTTTCTCTCTCTCTCTTCCTCTCACTCACACTGTTTCTCTCTTTCTCTCTTCCTTAAATCTCACTCTCTCTTTCTCTCTCTCACTCTTTCTCTCTTTCTCTGTCTTCCTCTGTCTCTCACTCTTTCTTTCTTTCTTTCTCTGTCGCTTCCTCTCTCTCACTCTTTCTCTCTCTCTCTCTCCTTTGCTGGACGCATGACGCACCATCTTATCTTTCTTTTTCTCTTGCAGGCTTTGATTCACAAATTGTGCAGTTGTATGTACTCTGCCATTACTGATTCCATACTATGTTTCAGATGACTAAGCTTGAGAGCTGCCCTATATCCCGGCACGTGGTTGGAGACACACCGGTGGCAGAAAGGTGAGCTGTGAGGATTTTGTCCACAGTGTCAACACTCACTCTCCCTCTCCATCTCTCCCTTTCTGTCACTCACACTCTTTCTCTTCCTTTCTCTCTCTCACACTCTTTCTCTGTCTCTTCCTCTCTCTCTCATTCTTTCTTTCTCTCTTCCTCTCTCTTCCTCTTTCTCTCTCTCTCTTCCTCTCTCTCACACTGTTTCTCTCTTTCTCTCTTCCTTGAAACAGAGAATTACGCGTGTGTAGTTGTATGTACTCTGCAATAACTAAATCTATACTATCTTTCAGATCACTAAACTTGACGGTGCACTATGCCCCGGCACGTGGTTGGAGACACACCCGTGGCACAAAGGTGAGCTGCGAAGATTTTCTCCAGTGTCAACACTCCCTCTCCATCTCTTCCCTTCTCTCTCTCACACTTTCTCTCTTTCTCTGTCTCTTCCTCTCTCTCTCATTCTTTCTTTCTCTCTTCCTCTCTCTCACTCTTTCTCTCTCTCCCTCTCTCACTTTCTCTCACTTTCTCTCACTTTCTCTCTCTTTATCTCTCTCTCTTCCTCTCTCTCACACTGTTTCTCTCCTTGTCTTCCTCTCTGTCTCACTCTTTCTCTCTTTGTCTGGCTTCCTCTCTCTCACTCTTTCTCTCTCTCTTCCTCTCTCTCACACTGATTCTCTCTTTCTCTCTTTCTTGTACCTTACTCTTTCTCTCTCTTACTCTATCTCTCTTTCTCTGTCTTCCTCTCTCTCTCTCTCTTTCTCTCTTCCTCTCTCTCTCTTCCTCTCTCTCACTCTTTCTCTGTCTCTCTATCTCCTTTGCTGGACGCATGACGCACCATCTTATCTTTCTTTTTGTCTTGCAGGCTGTGAATCACAAATGGACCAGCGATGACACGCCACAGCTGTACATAGTTTTATTTTATTTGTTGTTGTTTTGTTTCAATAAAATGTTTTATATGTAAATCTATACATGACTAAGATTCTTATTTCTCCAACCTCAAAAGCATCTTTTTATTAATAGTTCGTAGAGGGACACTTCCGGGCCCAAGAAGGTTGTTGGGGGTATGCTGGTGATGTGGGAAGAGGGTGCGTTACCTGCTAATGTGGGGAGACGCAGCATGAAAGGGGTATCTCTCACAGAAAGAGCTCCGGTATGTTTTCAGAAATGCCTCGGACAGATGCCAGCTGACGGACTGAATCACAAAATGGCTTTTCAATGCTCATATAGTGTCACTTATGAACAGTTCGTGCCCAGGCTCACAGAGAGACAACTGCGGCCCGTCCGCTCGACTCACAGAGGCAGAACTACGAGCTGTCTGCTCCCAAAGGAACAGCAGCGTAGTAGCTCACAGAGGTAGAGGCACAGCAGCGTACTAGCTCGCAAAGGTAGACAGCTGCGAGCCGACGGACTGGCTTCTAAAGGCATAGCTGCGAAGTGATCATGTTGGGCACAGGGAGCGTGAAAGGGTTCTCTTCCTACTGCTGTCCTGGAGTGGAAGTCGTGCTGCCTGGCGCTCACCTGTTTCTCCTATATTGTTAATAAATCTTAAACCTTCACTGTGTCCAAATCATCATTACACAGAGCTCCGCTATATTAAATTGCCCCCGGAACCTTTCTTTTATATTTTCACTCGATGCGAGGCACAAGATGGCTGCTAACAGTTCCTGGTTTGAAGTGTTAGCAGCCAATCAGAGGACACTTCCTGCTTTGAAGTGTTAGCAGCCAATCAGAGGCAAGCTCGTGCTCGGGAGTTAGGCAACGACCATATATATATATATTTGTTTCCCTTTAATATCTCAAAAACTACTGAACGGATTTACACCATTTCTACAGAACCGTGCTTTCTGGACCAAGACCTTTCTCCCTGCCAAATTTGGCGTAATTCCGTTCAGCAGTTTGACCTGTAGCCTTGTCTAAAGTTTCCTATGGAAAATGCATTGAGAAAATACGTTTTGACACCCCCTTTTTTCTCAGCCCCCCCTTGACCAATCACGCCTAAACTTTCAAGATAGGAGCTGATCAAAAAAGAGAAACTTTTTGAAAAATTTCGTAAAGAATCGTCAAACGACGCAAAAGTTATAAGCAGATGGAGGGCTCCAGGAGGGGGGCCGCGCAAACCCCCTCCCAACATGAGTGAAGCCCCGAGACTGCGGGGACCCCAGCGGGCCCCCGCAGCCCCAGCGAGCCCCCGCTATTATTTTTTAAGAATTGCCCCCGGAACCTAGCCCACCCCGGGGTCTCATTAAAATAAAACACGGGAACCCGCGTCCCCAGCGCGAATTGCGCCGATTTTTTATTTTTTTTTAATGTTTTTTTGGGCCCTGGGGGTCCTTCTGGGACTACCTGAGCAGGCCTAGGGGGTCAGGGTGTTTCTACCCTGCCCCCTTCTCTTCTTTTTTACCTTTGTTTCTCTGTTTTCTAGCGACTCGCTTCTACCGAGCCACAAGATGGCTGCCAACACTTCCTGGTTTGGAGTGTTGGCAGCCAATCACAGAGAAGCTCGTGCACGGGACTTAGGCTCCGCCCAGATATCGAAACTTTTATTTTTCTAATTTCTCAGCAACTACTGACCCACTCACTACCTTTGTGCCAAATTTGGAGTAATTCCGCTCAGTAGTTTCAGCTGTAGCCTTGCACAAAGTTTCCTATGGGAAATTGATTTTTTGACTTATTTTTTGAATTTCTCAAAAACTACTGAACGGATTTACACCATTTAAAAGAAAGGTCGCTTTCTGAACCAAGCTCTACCTTTCTGCCAAATTTGGGGTAATTCCGTTCAGCAGTTCGGGCTGTAGCTCGTCGCAAAATTTCCTATGGAAATTAACATGGGGGAAATGCGTTTTGAGACCCCCCTTTTTTCTCAGCCCCCCCTTGACGAATCGCCCCCAAACTTTCAGTATAGGAGCTGACCTGGATAGACTTTTTTTGGGAGAATTTCGCAAAGATTCGTCAACTAACGCCAAAGTTATTAGCAAATCAAAAAATGCTTTTCCTATGGAAACGAGGTTGTAACTATAACTACCTACTGGCGACCGCCAGTAGGTAATATAATTGTAAGTTAAAAACCACATTCTATAGTTAAGACAGAATCTAAACTGATCATATTAATTATAAACTAGATTTGTGCATGTTTTAGCATTCTAAGGTACATGATTTATTAAAGGGAAAGCGTTTGGTTAAAGGCCTGTTGAATATCAAAACCTCGTTTTTCATGTTTTCAGCACCAAATGGCTGTGAGTCATGTTTAAAGTATAGGGCAGATTTGCCATTCTAATTCGTATTGCACTTCAAATTTTATATCTAAAGTCATTTCCGACAATTCCAATAACTGTTTGTGCCCATCAGTTGATTGACGTTATTCCTTGTGCTGCCTTGCGTTCCGCAAGCATCTGCCCTATACTGTAGCAACCCTGGGCCTTAGTGTGTGCCAGTCTGCCCAGGGATGATAGGCTGGTGCCTAAATGGTGCCGCCACTGGGTCAAGGAGGACACATGATCGGGCTTGTAAATCAGGCCACCTCCATAACGTGAATTGCACCGTTTGGCCACTGCCCAATCCAGGGCAGTCACTGATAGAGAGAGACCCACATAGAGCCATAACACATGGCTAAAAGACATTGACAGTGTCAATAGTTTAAATAAATAATGTCATATTGGTTATATATAAGGCAATAAAAATGCTCATAACACTTTTTATCACAACTTTTCAACATGCTACACAGCACCGATGCTGCTCTATAACATAGCTTAAAGACATTGGCAAAGCCAATAGCTCTGCCTAAACACGGATAAGGCCACGAAGGCGAGACCTATTGGCTATGCCAATGCTTGTTATATTTTTCTTCTTTGAGGATACAGCTTAACTTTGCTAGTACATTCTGCTCAGCAAAGGGATCCTACTCCCAGGTTCCATATTGCTGTAGTCCCAAATGCTACTTTATTGAGGAATTTACTTGTTAGGATAGCTAGGCACACGCATCATTCACAGTCCCCAACTGTGACTCAACTTTTGCCCTAACGAAAAACAGACCTATTATCTTTGCCGGTGTTTGATTACCTTGGTGTTATTTTAGCAATAGTCCCTTTTAGGAGCAGCACTGTTCTTCCCTCCGCCTTACAACGCCAAACCCTTAATTACTGTCAACGCATATGTTTACAAATGCCAATATTAGCACTTAAGCTTATGGAAATAGGGGTGTCCGAATTCAGATATTGCGTCATGCTTTAGCAACCGCTTTGCAAGTATTTACAGCTCTTGTGTACTTATCTGACAGGTTTTTCCAAGCTCTCCTTTTCAATGATGCAGGTAGAAGGGAAACCATTTCCTGACCAAATATTAGCAAACCCTCGACCTAAGGCCAGTTTCTTTTTGAAAAACATTCTTGATCGATGCCAGACTTTTCATTTTCAGTGCCTTGAGCGAAATGGTACAGACGTGGGTTGACTTGCCTGAAGAGAAATTCATATTGTTCATAAACTCAATTGAAGCTCCACAAAGGCAAAAAAATTATAAGAAGTGGACTTGCAGAATTTTTTGGTACCCCTGGGACTACAAGAACACATTTTGCATTGAGAAGCTGTTCCTGTTTGCAGATGCTGTACGTGCTTCACTCCGGGCAAGGCATGATCCGATAACAATACAGAGGCCACCCCGCCCCTCAGTCAGGGAAAGAGGGGGTGATCGAAGGAGAGCCCAAAGACGTTTTCTTAACAGAATTGCTGCTCAGTTACTGGTGGATATCTCGTATCATAAACACGAATTTCTGCTCCTGTTCTACCCTGCTGGCAACCACAGGCGTAAATTGGAAACGCCCATGGCCCATAAGATCGAACGGCTGCCTCTGCGGGAGGCAGAAACATTGCTCCTTTCGGCGGTTTCATTTGAACGCAGAAAACGATGGACACAGGTAATGCGTAGGAGAGGGAACGGGAGTGTGTAATGTGTAGGAACGAACGTTTCGGAATGTGTATTATTTGCTGCCCGTCTGTAGAACAAACTAAGAATCTGATTTAAAGTGTGATGGGTGGCCCGTCAGGTGTCATGGTGGCAGAGGACATTACTACCGTCACTCTTATGCACTACTGTCCTCCACAATCAGACACGACTGCTGGACCAATGGTGATCAAAGGAACTGCCTCACTGCCAGTTTGGTACGCTGCTGCTGTCTTTCAGACGTCTTTACATTAAACCTTTTTGTTTTTCAAAGACAAGGTACCACAAATGTGGGAGCTGTTTTTTTAAATTACAAAAAACTAATAAACAAAAACTAACGCTCTGGGAGATTTCTCCGACTTTGTGGGGCTCATTTTTCTTTTTTTCATGTCCAGTAGCACCATGTTTTTCCTAGCGGTGATGGACAGAAAAGAAGAAGCACTGGCAAAGCCAATAGGTCTCGCCTTTCAGTACATTATCCTGGGTGCTACCACATCTACTGGTGGCGTCACAGCACTGTGCTGTGTGCTAAGCCGCGCAACCACCTGTAGCTTCCAACTCTCCAAGTGCCAGCAGGAACAAAACACTCCAGGCCCATGAGAAGTGTGTGATTCATGGGGCCCCAGACCATCCTGGGCTGGTTTATCTAGGCTGTGTGGGGGGTGGGGGGGGGGGGACGGATTTGTGTTGTGCAACTCCACACCCAATCAATCTTCAAACTGTCCATGTCCAATTAAGGCAGCAGCAGCCACATGTACTACAATGCCCCAGTTTAAAGGGCTTTCCATATATATATTTGCTGTTTGAATTATATAATGATTGGTCGAGGGGGGGGTGAATACCGGCTATAGCTTTTTTTTCGTATTTTTGTTCCCTTGGTGCATTGAAATAACAGTGATGCCGGTAGACAATAAGCCAGGCGGCAGCCTTTTGGAGTGGATGAGTTATCTACTCATGGATGTGGAACTTTTGAAAGCTTTTAATTTAAGGGCACTGACTGCAGCGATAGCTGCTACGAGTAACATCCTCTGTTGTGTTATTTAACATGGTTGTCGAGTGTTTTTATGACAAGGTTGACCTACAGCCTGTCGTGGTTTTTTTGGTTTGTTTTTGACATAAAACATCATTTACATTCTGGAACTTGGGTGTGCGCTTTTAACATTTAAATTATACGTTTCAAAACTGACCATGCAAAATGTTCTGAGCTAACATGTAGGACTGGATGAAGGTATCACACTTGGCACTGGGTCATCTGACAGTTTATGCTAAATGTTTTTTGAATGAGATTTTAAGGGTGTGGCTAAGAAAAGCCCTTTAATATCTGCTGTTTTCTCGGGCACTGTGCCATGCTAATAACAGCATTCTTTAGGCCAAGCCTGGGCAGCGCATGCACTGCTCTGCAAGGCATGCTGTATTCGAGTATTGACTTGAAGCCCGACAACTCTCCGCCCATATTTGTCATTGGCTTTTGTCATTGTCCTTCATAAATGCTAGCTTCTGATTCGTCAATAGGCTTTTTAGTCCCTTCTTAGTACCGCCTTGTCTTCATTTGTAACCTCCCATGAGGACTGGCCGTTTTACTTCAGTTGTTACACAGTACATCTTATTTAGTCTGTAAACACTATTTTCTTTAATGAGTTTCTCCTACTGCAGGCACGACAGGCTTTCCTGCAACATTCAGCACGCCATGCGCTCTTTCACTTTCCAAGCAGCCTGGGACAATGGTGGCCGCTTCTTTGAAATGCAATAGGCCTCGTCTTTACAAGAGTTTGAGCTATTGGCATTGTAAATGACAATGCCTTTTATTTATGTGTTAATTATCAAAACAGATAAATAAAAGGCATTGTCATTTACCATGCCAATAGCTTAAACTCTTGCAAATGCGAGAGCTATTGCATTGCAAATGCTTGTTTATAACTTACAATTCATTCGCACCACGCTTGCTGTCCTGATTGGACGCTGTGCAGCACTCTGCTTGTCACTGCTCTGTGTCTTGGTCGACGCTATTGCTAGTGAAGTTGTTTTACCCTGTAGTTTGATTAACTAATGAAGGTTAGTTTGCCCGCCTTTTCGTGCTGTAGGATACTATAGTGCTACGTTTTGAATGGCTGTCCTGATCCCCATAATTCTATTAGCTGTCAGGTAGTTAATTCTGTCTTTCAATTGGTTGTGCAGTGCGGTGCTACTACCACAAAAGCAATCTTTTTTTTGTGTAAAGATGCTTATTTACTCTGAAGGTAAGTGGGGGCTGATGAGAGGAAATGTGGCTTAACGCCCAGTTACCGAGTTTTGAGCTGGGGAACAAGGCTCTAGTCACGGCTTTAAGTGGGATGAAAAAACTGGGGGGGATCTCTCAAAGGGGCTTGACTGATGTAATTAAGGGCGTGGCTTGAAAACACCTAAGCTAAAAATCTGTGCTTAGCATAGTGTGCCGCCCGACTGGTATTTTGCTGTTTCTGTCATTGCATCGAGATATATAATACAAGTAATATCATACTTACAACATTCCAGGTCTATTGGCTTTGTCAATGGTTGTTAGTTGCATAAGATAAATAAGCAACAACTATGGGGCATATTATCAAGAAACGGCGTTAACATTATCGCCGCTTTAGCGGCAAAAAACTGCCGCTAAAGCGGCGATAATGGGCTTGATAATATGCCCTTGAGAATTCCAATAGAAGCCCATGTTCTGGTGTCAACATGGGCTTCTATTGGAATTCTAAAGGGCATATTATCAAGCCCATTATCGCCGCTTTAGCGGCAGTTTTCTGTCGCTAAAGCGGCGATAATTTTAACGCCGTTCTTGATAATATGCCCCTATGACTTCATTGTATAGAGTATTGAAAATGCTTCAGTTCTGAAATGATGAGACTGTGAAAAAACTATAATGAGTCTCTTCGAAGTTACATCAAATGCAGTGATGGTTGGTACTGCAGCAGAGCTAAAAAAAAAAAAATGTTCACCCTGGGGTTGAGGGCATAAATGGAGAGCCTGATAGGGACCTATCTCAGCATGTGCTTTTTAGAACTGCCAGTGCTAAGCACAGGCGGGACCCGGCCTACTTAAAGCCCTGGCTGTAGTTCAAAATCCTGTGATTATGGGGAAACACTAAGGGCCTGATTATGACTTTGGCGGTGCAGCGCTGCGTCCACCCCACCGCCTCGCAGCCAAAGCTGAGGTCAGACCACCCACCAGATTAGGAGTTTCTTCCGGACTTTGTTTTTCGACGTTCCCATGACGGTGCCATGAAAATGGGCGCCACAATGGGAACGTCAAAAACAGTTCCTACACGTTGGCATGTTGTGCCCCCCTGTGTGCATTCATAGGGCGTGAGGCACCAGGGGACCCTGTAGGGCCCCCTTTGTTTCCTCACTTCCATGGTTTTCATGGCAGTGGAACCACCATGAAAACTGTGGCAGAGAGGAAACTTGTAATATGCTTGGCAGGACTGCAGCGGTCCAGCCAAGCATATTACTGCCTCCTCACTGCCGCAACACTGCCAGGGAACAGCGTTTCCCTGGTGGCGGGGCTGTGGCGGTCTGACCACCTGAATCATAATAGGGCGGTCAGGAGACCACCACTGCTGTGCCACTGTGAGTCTGGCGATTCGTGGACTGCCAGACTCATAATCAAGGCCTAACTCTCCTTGTGCCTTAAAAAGAAAGAGGCTCTAGGTGCATGGGACAGATTAACACCCCATGTCCTCCCTTTAACAAATCCCAGTGCTAAGCGGAAAAGAAAGTGAAATACCTGCTGCACTGTACTGCTGCCTCTCTCCTCCATAAACTTAGCAGATGCTCTAGTCCCCGGCCCGAAGCATCTGCACAAAGCAGGTGTGTTTGTGCAAGAGCCAGCGGGACAGGAGGGTGGAGGGGTGATGCTGCTGTGGGGAGCAGCAGTGCCCAGTAGCTCTAAATAGTCCAATTGGAGTAAGCTTTCTGAGTCAGCTGGAGCATTGTCATGAGAAAGATAACAGTCCATCCGACTTTAAATTGAGCGGGCAGACCAAGGGGTTGGTGGACTGGGTACTCTGTATGTTTTTGATGGAGTACCCTGTCTGCCACACTCTAATTCAGGCCATACATCACTCAAGTTGAATAATGTAATTGTAAATATATAAAAAATACAGGTTTTGAGGTCTTTCCTTTTATTAGTTTCTGTGCCATCTGTCATTTAAAAAAATCCTTACTCATTGCCATAAAATCAAATTTTGATGAGTTCTGTTTCATATGAATCAATATTAATTCTTGGGATGTGAAGATAGTGCTTCTATTGCTGCCAAGTTGTCTCAGGGAGTTACACACTTTCGGCAGATATCTAGTGTGATCTGCAGCTCATAGCGTCAAATCTTAGCAAAGTAAGCTCCGCCTTCTATACTTTTGAGATCAGTAAATTGAGAAACATTAAATTGAATAGTAGTAACTGCTGTTATGTACAAAACCTAGAAGTGGCAAAAGTGCGATATAGAAGAAAAAGATTATTGTTATTGCTGAGTAATCCATCATTTGTTAGCCAATAAAGTTATCAAGATACAACTTTATGTTTATATATGTTTATCCCAGCAAGTACATCTATCAAAGAGACTGTAGGGATTTGAATAGTGGCACAGTAGTAAATTGATAATAAGTTAAAGGACAAATGAGCAAAGCTTTGCCAGTGCATCTAGTGACGTCTATGCAGTGGGACCCAGTGAGTTTCAGCAGAGCAGGTTACCTTTAATACACATTTGTATGTGCTGTGAGGCATTATGTATGATCTGGACTTACTTCGTAGGTGTTACTAGAGTCTTGGGCCCTATTCCCGCATGCAGCCTGTAGTAAACTGCCTCTCTGTGCAGTGTACTAAAATTAAGTACACTATGTAGAGAGTGTGAGAGATCCCCTAAAGGCAAGTAGAGACAAAATTAGATAATACTAACTCTCTTCTTGTGGTAGTGTGGGCAAGCATTTAGGCTTATCCAAGGGTAGTGTTAAGTATTTGTTGTACTCACAATAAATGAGACACATACTCAAGAATAAATCCGAGACCAATTTGTAAAGATAACATTGATTTTTGTACAATTTTTAAGACCATAAACACAATTCTAAAGTAAGCACCTTCGGAGTTACGATTTTTCAAAGTTTGAGAAATATATCACTTCTATGTGCCATTAAGCACCATAGGACACAATGGGGGAAAAGCAGAATAATGCATGGAAATTCAGGCACTGCTTTCACGAAGTTCACCTTCTCAGTTTCTCATTTTAGGTCGATGTTCAGGACAAGGTCCAAAGTTCCAGCAGGAGAAGTTTGGGAGCGTCCCGGATCTGGCTGGCGCAGAGGTGCTGAGGTTTTGGTAGGTGGTACGCAAAATCGAAGGGGGGCTCTTGAAAAAGCACTGCACAGAGGAACTTACAGGTAAGTCCGATGAATCTCCTTAAAGGGAGGAATTTGTAAGGAGGCAGGGCTAGTTGGTCGGTGCTGGGGCCAGTGGGGTCGGGGGCAGAGCGAACAGGTCAACTGGGCATTGTGCGTCTTGAGTTCCTTGTGGTCAGGAGCAGGCAACTTGGAGAGGCGATCTCAGGACAACTGGGCCATTCAGTAAGTGGGTCTTGGGTGTCTCTGCCCCCCTCAATGGGTGCTTGCTTCTGGTGTTTTGGGAGTCTGGTGTGGACTCTTCTTCTTGGCTTTCACCAGTGGGGGTCTGGTACCCCGGGTATTGGTATGCTGCAACTCAAGTAGGCCCTGGTGCCTCCAAACCTTGTGGGGAGGTAAATCTGACCCTCTGGAGCTGTTGTACCTTTTCTTGCTTTGGTGCTGCATCAAGGTCATCGGGGAGCAGCAAGTTGAAGAACCGGAATTCATAGGATCAGTGCTTGCGGAGTGCAGGGGAGTGATACCTTCACTCCAAGGGAGCTTCACAGTGATTTCTTGAAGG
This sequence comes from Calotriton arnoldi, assembly GCA_963921515.1. Taxonomy (NCBI): domain Eukaryota; kingdom Metazoa; phylum Chordata; class Amphibia; order Caudata; family Salamandridae; genus Calotriton; species Calotriton arnoldi. The sequence goes on from CAWUFW010004625.1 coordinate 109,572, forward strand.
CTGGAGGTGTTCCAGGGTTTTTGGAGTTCTTTCAGTTTTCAGAAAGACATAGGAGCAGCGATTGTTGAGTCCTAGGAGCACAAGGAAGTGGTTGGCACCTTTTTCTTCTGCAGCAGGGCTTCAGTTCTCTAGCAGCAGGTCTACTTTGTCCTGGTCTTCTCTTGTCTATCGAATCTGATGTTCAGGTCTTGGGATGTCACCTAAATACTGAATTTAGGGGTGTTACAATGGGAGACAGGTAGTAGCCAATGGGTTGCTTACCTTTAGGTTGTCTACACCCTGTTGTGACCACTTCCTGTGGGAAAAGGCACTACCCTAGCCCTGAATGGAAGTTTCTCCACCATTCCAAGATGGTGGAATTTCAGATGTGAGGTTCACATCGCCTGCCCTAGGGGTGGTGTGGTCTAAGTGGGGGCGCTCCTCCTCATCTAACTAATTTTCCTGCCTTTCTTCCCACCAAAAGTTGAGCAGGAAAGGGGGGCTTGGACTCCCCCATTATATGGAGGTTTCTTGGGTGGATTTCAAAGGGGGCATTGCCTTTGAAGCTTCCCACCCAGGGAAGGCCATCCTATCCTGGAGGAGGTGTGAAGCACCTCCTCCTAGAGCGGGCTTTGTCCCTGTCCTCTGAGAGTGCTGGCTCTCACCCCATGCAGTCAGAAACATGTCTGGTAGTGGCAGGCTGGCGAAAACAAGTCAGGAATCAAACCAGTGCTTGGTAGGATTTCAGGGGATCGCCTGTGTGAATTTATTAATAAATCCATCACTGGCATCAGTGAGGATTTAGTAAGACAAGATGTTTGGTACCAAACATCTCAGAAATCAGTGAAGCCATCATGGAGCTAGGAAACTCATGCTGACAAGTATCCAGTCGATGTACTCTTTATGGCTTCCCTGTGTACTTTCAATATCCCAGAATGGACTGGACATTGTAGGGGCATAGTTGCTCATGCTTATATGCCGTCACATCGGATATAGTGTTCCCTGCCTTAGGGCTAAAGGCCTGCAGTAGGGGTGACTTACCTATATCCCATGCAGTGTATGGGAGGCATGGTACACAGGGCTGTGTGCCATGTCGACTCTTCAGATTTCTCTGTACCAAGACACACAGCCTGCAATGGCAGAGTGCATGGCCTTGGTTAGGGGTCCCTGGGGTGGCACAACCAGTGCTGCAGCCCCAGAACCCCTTCCTCAGTATCCATGCCCTGAGTACCAGGGGTACTATTTATTAGGGACTTACAGGGGCCACTGAAGTTGTGCCAGTTGTGGTACAGTTTTGGGGAAAGAGATCTGGCACTGGAGACCTGATTAACAGGGGCACAGTACACTTACAGTTTGAAATTACATCAGACATCAGGCAAAAAGTGGGGGCTAGCCATGTCAAAAGTGGCACTTTCCTACATGACCCCCTCCCAAACGAAAGAGGATGAGACTAACCTTCCCCTAGTGAGTATTAATCGTCTAAGTGGAGAAAACTGGAAAGTCCATCTGCATCAGCATGGGCATTCCCAGGTCTGTGTGCCACTTCATAGTCCATTCCCTGTAGGGATTGGGACCACCTGAGCAGGTTGGGATTTTTACCTGTTATCTACATTAACCATCTGAGAGGCCACCTGTGGTTGGTTTGAACAATGAAGTGAGAGCCTAACAAGTCTGGCCTCAGCTTCTTCAGGGACCAGGGCACAGCAAAGGCTTCCCTCTCAATTGCACTCCAACACTGTTCCTTTGGGAGTAGCCCTCTACTGATTCAAGCCACAGGCTGATCCTGACCTTGGTAATATATTTGGGATAGGATCTCTCCTATCCCATGTTCAGAGGCATCAGTCTGCACAATGAGTTGCTTGGCATAATCAGGAGCTTTCAGAACATGTGCATAGCACATTGATTCCTTCCGAGTGTCAAAAGCCTTTTGACAGCTCACTGCCCAGTTCACTTTTCTGGGCTCTCTTTTGGAGGTCAGTTCTGTTAGGGGTGTCACGATGGTGCCATAATTCTTCACACACCTCCTATAGTACCCAGTCAAGCCATGGAAGGCCCTGACTTGAGTCTGGGTAGTTAGAGCCACCCAGTCCAGAATGGTCTGAATCTTGGGTTGTAATGGTTGAACCTGGCCTCCACCAACAAGGTGGCACAGATATACAACAGTCCCCTGCCCTATCTGGTACTTGCTTGCCTTGATAGTGAGGCCTGCACATCTTAGAGCCTCTAAAACTTTCCCAAGGTGGATCAAGTGATCCTGCCAGGTGGAGCTAAAGACAGCAATATCATCTAGATAAGCTGCACTGTAGAATTCCAAACTAGCAAGGACTTTGTTCACCAACCTTTGAAAAGTGGCAGTCACATTTATCAGCCCAAAAGGCATCACACCAAAATGATAATGCAACTCTGGGGTTGAAAATGCAGATCTTTCTTTTGCTCCTTGTAGGAAAGTAGGATCTGCTTCTATGGTTACCCCCACTTTTTGCCTGGTGCTAAGCTGTATTTGACTAGTCTGACTGGGATCCTGCTAATCAGGACCCCAGTCTATCTGCTTTCTCCCTAAATTGTTGTGTTCAGTACTTTGGTACATTACAGATTGGATACTGGGGTACCCTTATAAGTCCATTGTATATGGTACTAAGGTACCCAGGGCATAGGTACCCCAGAATTCTCCCATGGGCTGAAGCATGTATTATGCCACCCATGAGAGACCATTCAAAATGGAACTACAGGCCTGCCATTGCAGCCTGTGTAAGCTGGTGCTAGCACCACTTACTAAGGATATTGGTGTCCTATATCTAGGGTCACTGCACTTAAAACCTATAAGTCACCCCTATAGCAGGCCTTTGCAATCCTGAGGCAGGGTGCTTGGTTCTAAGTGAGAGGGTGCCCCTTTATGAGCAGGACACCCCTACAGCCTACGGAGTCCATTCTCCCGGGTTGTCAGTGAAGCAGCCATATACCATATAGAGGGGCACTGCGTAATTACGCGACGACCATCTCGAAAATGGCTGCAACGAATCCTGTCATGTTTGGTATCAAACATGTTGGAATCATACCCCCACACCGTAAACAGTGTAGGAGGTATGATTCCAAACACTGGAAGAGCCCTACGTTACCCTCTCAGTGTTCCTGGTGCCAACCTTCTAGACCCGGACAGCACAAAATGGTTGCTGCCAACCAGGGACACATTTCTGCCCTCCAGCTGCTGAGCCAAGCTTGAGCAGGGGAAGGCAGAACAATAGGCATCCTGTCACAGGGAGGTGTGACCATCTCCCAGACAGGATTTAGTGTATTAGGACTGGGTGGGTGCGCTTGTTAGCACCACGAAGTCTGCATGAGGGGCACATTTGGTGTCCCTGTGCATAGTCCAGTTCAAAACAGTCCTGGGAGCCGTTGGCTCCCGCTCTGGCGCGAAACTGGACAAAAGGCATGGGATTAACCTCTCCCTGTCCAGACCCTCCCCTGGGAGGGTCCCCTGAATCATCCCAACCCTTTCCCTAGGGTACTTAAGGGCTTACCTGAGTGTAGGTCCCTAGATTCGTTGTGGGATTAGATTCAGATCAGACACCACTTCTTCTTCTACCGTCTGGGCACTCTGGACTTCGCTGGACTTCGTTTGGGCTCGACTTCGTCTCCTTTCCAGTCTGTGCCTGTGCATCATACAGGAACCTTTCAAGGCCTGTGGGCATCAAAGACACCTGAAGGAATCTCCCTTGGAGTGAAGGAGTCACTCCCCTGCATTCGCAGGCACGGCAACTAAGTCGACCGGTCTGCTGATCCTGAACTCCTTCGGACTCCGAAAGGTTCTGCAACACAGCAGGTGGTGGTTTTCCATAGCTCCCGAGGCCTGCCCTGCCCTCTCACCAAGTTTGAGGCCAGTATCCCTCGTGGGGGCTGCAATAACCAAACCACTGTGCACTGCGTCAACTTGCAGTTGCAAAGGCTTGTTGGCTTCTTTCCAAAAAGATCTTCGGGCTCCAAGTAGCCCCAACCTCGAGCATCTCCTGTGACCAGAATCTTCAGCCACACCGCATTGTGTGTATCGTTGCCTGCATCTTTTGGTGAGCTGCTTGAGGTCCTCTCGCGACTCCAGTGCCTCCGGCCTGTGGGTCCATTTGAGGGTCACCTTTGCTTCTCTTGGGCTCCTCTGATTGCTCAGGCCTGCCCTGACTCCCCTGCTTGTGGTGAGTCCCCTGGACCTTGCTTGTCCCGACGTTGCTCCTTCTTCAATTCCTGCGTTGGTTGCATTTGCCAAGGCTTGTTGGGGCTCCCGCCGGACACCGACCCCTCAGCACTCGGCATCCTTCGTGGGACAGCTCCTGCATAGCTCCTGGTTCTCCTCAGTGTCGCCTGGTCCTCACAGCTGCAGAGTCAAGTTCATCATCAGCCATCCTGCAACACCCGACATCGGAGGGCATTCATCTTCCAAGTCTCCTGGCATAGACTCTGTCCCCTCTGCTTGCAGGTACCTCTCATCTAGAATCTACCTTTGGAATCCACCTGCCACTTTCTCCTTCTTCAACAGCGGCACTTTCTTGAAGTGCTCCATTGGGTTCGACGAAGCCAGAAGGGGTAACCCAGTATCCCTCAGAACCTGGGCATGTGTATTATATACAACAATGGTTCTGTCGGGTGAAACTATTTCTTTGTAATAACAACATTAATTTAAACAATAAATCAACTGATGGCGCAAAAACACAAACAAAATTTCACATTCAATTGTGGTTATGGAGGAATAATTAACTTAGATTTATAACGGACACAGGATCCTGCTGTCCGTGTATGACGAAGGAGCTACTCTCTGGGGTTCACGATTAATTGGTGATACCTGGCGTTGCCATAGGAACAATAGGCAACATTTCTTGATTTTTAAAGCAGAAATGAGCTTTACGAGTCTACTAATCACAAGTTAATGAACAATTCGGGATTTATATGTGACATCCTGTTTTGCCTGACTAAAGAAGGTTGCTTCCCAACTTCTGGAACTGTATGAATCACAGAGTTCCATTCTGTTATCACGATTCGTAAATTTTGCATCTATACCACAGTGGGATCCATCTGATTTCAGGGCCGACTGACATCATTTCAGTTCAACCCCTCAACATTTTTACCTTGGCATCGATTCAACACGCCGAATCGGCTGTCTTATTACCACTCTGTCCTGAAGAAGACCCACATTGACAATTCTACAATATTTCTACTGTCAGGGTCGAAACGTCGACGGTTGTAGTTAGTCCAATCCTTAATAGGTCTCCCTGCTTTCAAATTAATGGTGATCAATTCCTGAGCTTGAGACACTTGTAATACAATTCTGAAATTGGACTCGTTCTCCAAGTCCCCACTTGTAAATATATGTTAATTGCATACGTTATCACTTACATGTCACTTATGCACTTTACTCACCTTGTCACTGTAAATATTTTCCACTTGCGCCGCTTCATTGACTGAATTGTTAGACAGCCTGTTCTCATGAATTTTTACATTGAATAAAGCTCTTCATTTGAAGTTCTAAATCTAAGTTAATTATTCCTCCATAACCACAATTGAATGTGAAATTTTGTTTGTGTTTTTGCGCCATCAGTTGATTTATTGTTTAACAGAGTTCACAGAGATACTTTGACGGCGGACTGCTGTTTCTGCACCTCACATTAGTTTCATTTATATCAAATGTCCTTGTGCAACAAGCCCTGGCATCAGCCGTCAGTTGATGCCTCTGTAAATCAGATCAGAAGCAATAAAGGGGTTGGGCGTGCGCCAAGTGAAGAAGTCCAAGGAATCAGTACGTAGTTTTCAGATAAGTCTTTATTTGTAATCAGTTAATTAATTCAAAATTGGTGATTTTACGATCAGCCAACGCGTTTCCTTCTCGGGTGAGAACTTCGTCAGGGCTCAGTGGATGTGTGTCCTTATGGTGAGATAAAATATATTGAGAATTATTGCCACTCCTAAGGTAGAGTGGAAGCCGTGCAACCTAGTTCCAACTAGACCTCTTGCTCGGAACATAGATTAGTGATCCATCAATCCAGTTGGTGTTCCTGGCAGTAACTCTGGAAACACTAGGAGTATCACAGGGCCTTGGTCGGCCTTTAGAAGTAATTTCTTGAACGAGCTGTTCTCCTGCCACGATGAGCGGCATCGTGGCAGGAGAACAGCTCGTTCAAGAAATTGATGGATTGATGGATCACTAATCTATGTTCTGAGCAAGAGGTCTAGTTGGAACTAGGCTGCACGGCTTCCACTCTACCTTAGGAGTGGCAATAATTCTCAATATATTTTTTCTCACCATAAGGACACACATCCACTGAGCCCTGACGAAGTTCTCACCCGAGAACGAAACGCGTTGGCTGATCGTAAAATTACCAATTTTGAATTAATTAACTGATTACAAATAAAGACTTATCTGAAAACTACGTACTGATTCCTTGGACTTCTTCACTTGGTGCTCGCCCAACCCCTTTATTGATTTATTGTTTAAATTAATGTTGTTATTACAAAGAAATAGTTTCACCCGACAGAACCATTGGGTTCGACAGCGGTTTCCTACACCACTTCACATGTATGCACCCGGTTTCCCTGGTGTAGGTAACGTGGGTACTAGGGTATCCACGGGTGGGGTGGCTCTCCAACCTTCTATCTTCCACGAGGTTTCTGCAGGGTCCACTGGGAAGAGTCCTTAATCTTTAAAAATCCAACCGTGACCCCAGCACTTCTATGTCCTCTCGACCTCGTATTGACCCACGTCGTGGTTCTTATACTACTGTCTTAGTAAATGGTTTGGTCCCCCCTGGGGCCCACTGTGTATTTTGTGCTATTTACTGTGTTTCATTGCTAAAGTATTGTGTGCATTGTGCATATCTCCGGGTAGGAGATATTTCTATGTGTTAGAGAGTATTATATAATAAATACATATTTTTATAAATACTTTGTGTGGCTCTTTTTCACTTAATCTACACTATAAGATTGCATTCTGGTAAAACAAGCTGCTTTACTCTCCTTTTGGACTAATCCTGAAGGCTGCTCTCCACAGCTACCACTTAGAGAGCTTTCTAAGGTTGTCTAAGACCTCTTAAATCACCATTATGGTTGTCTGGACTGGTGCAAGGTGTCCACTTACATAAGTGTACATCATATACCAGGCCAGCTTCTCACATAGGTGTGCAGCGGTTGGGATTCAAGCCTGCATTTTTTTACCAGATAAATCTTTGTGTTGATTAATTAAAAAACCATCACTAATACTAGGCACATATAATTAAAGCTTAGAATCGTAAGTTCTACTGAACTTAGGGTTGGGTAAGTCAAGGGTCTAGCACACCCTTTCTCCAACCTCAGAGAGTTTAGTTCCTACTAGGTTAGGTAGGTGCAACACCCCACCACACTTAGTATGTCTACAAAAGGAGATGCCAGTGGCTTTCTGACTGCTAGATACAGTGAACTTTCGTCCCAAGAACTGAAAGCACTGTATGCCTCTAGAAAGTTGAAGACAGGGAAAGGTGCCAACACCCAACGCCTAAAAAGCAAGTAGAGGCAAAAATAGATAATACTAACTCTCTTTTTGTGGTAGTGTGGGCGAGCAAATAGGCTATCCTAGGGTAGTGTTAAGCATTTGTTGTACTCACAGAGGCAATAAATAAGACACACACTGACGAATAAATCCTAGACCAATTTGGAAAAATAACATCGATTTTTATATGTGTTAAGACCATGAACACAGCTCTAAGGTAAGTACTTTCAGATTTACGATTTTTTCAAATATATCACTTCTATGCACCACTACGCACCATAGGAAACAATAGGAAAATGCATAGAAATTCAGGCAATGCTTTCACGAAGTTCATCTTCTCTTTTTATGCCAATGTCGGGACCAGGTCCAAAGTTCCAGCAGGAAAAGTTCAGGAGCATCCCAGATCGGGCGGGAGCAGAGTTGCTGAGGTCTTGGAAGCTGGTGACAAAGACGAAGGGGGCCACTTAAAAAAGCACTGCACAGAGAGACTTACAGGTAAGTCCGGTGGGTCTCCTTAGACAGAAGAGGTCGCATGGGCCTGGGAACCATGGGGGCAGGGCTGATTGGTCGGTGCTATGGGCCAGTGGGGCCGGAGGCAGAGTGAACAGGTCAGCCGGGCATCGTGCATCTGGAGTTCCTCGTGGTCAGGAGCAGGCAACTTGGCGAGGTGATCTCGGGACAGCTGGGACCCTCAGGAAGTGGGTTTAGGGTGTCTCAGCGCCTCTCAATGGGTGCTTGCATCTAGAGTTTTGGGAGTCTGGTGTGGATTCTTCTTCTTGGTTTTTACCATTGGGGTCCTGTACCCCAGGTATTGGTACGCCCTGGTCCCGTTAGGTCCTGGTGACTCCAAAGTTGGCGGGGAGGCAGATCTGACCCTAAAGCTCTTGTACCTCTTCTTACTTTGGTGGGGTGTGTCAAGGTCGTCGGGGGCAGCAAGTCGACAAACCGTTCTTCAATGGATCGTTTCCTGCGGATGCAGAGGAGTGATACCTTCACTCCAAGGGAGCTCCACAGTGATTTCTTGAGGGATGGGTTTCTTGGAGTCCATTCAGGTTTCAGAATGACACAGCAGCAGCGATTGTTGAGTCCTCGGAGCAGCAGACAGGGATTGGGGCCTTTTTCTTCTGCAGCAGGGCTTAAGTTCTCGAGCAGCGGGTTTTCTTTGTCCTGGTCTTCTCTTATCCATTGAATCTGATGTTCAGGTCTCGGAGTGCCACCTAAGTACTGAATTTAGGGGCGTTACAAGGGGAGACAGGTAGTAGCCAATGGGCTACTGACATTTATGGTGTCTACACCCTCTTGTGACCACTTCCGGTGGGAAGAGGCACTACCCTAACCCTGATTGGAGGTTTCTCCACAATTCCAAGATGGTGGAATTTCAAGAGAGAAGTTCACATCGCCTGCGGCTAAGTGGGGACCATCCTCCTCATCTAACTGATTTTTACGCCTTTCCTCCCACCAAAAGTAGAGCAGGAGGGCTTGGCCTCCTCACTATCATGAGGTTCCTGGGTTGAATTTCAAAGGTGGCATTGCCTTTGAAGCTTCTCACCCAGGGAAGGCCATCCTATCCTGGAGGAAGTGTGAAGCACCTCCACCCAGAGCAGGCTTTGTCTCTGTCGTTTGAGAGTGCTGGCTCTCACGCCATGAGGTCAGAAACATGTCTGGTAGTGGCAAGCTGGCTAAAACAAGTCAGGAACCACACCAGTGCTTGGTAGGTTTTCAGGGGATCCTCTAAAAGGGTCTTCTGTGTGAATGCATTAATACATCCATCACTGGCATGGTGATATTAAGACAAGATGTTTGGTACCACACATCTCAGAAACCAGTGAAGCTATCATGGAGCTAGGAAACCCGTGTTGACAAGTATCCAGCCCATGTGCTCTTTATGGCTTCCCTGTGCACTTACAGCATCCCAGAATGGACTGGGCATTGTAGGGGCATGGCTGCTCATGCTGATATTCCCACACAAGATATAGTGCACCCTGCATTAAGGCTAAAGGCCTCCAGTAGGGGTGACTTACCTATATCCAATTCAGTGTATGGGAGGCATGGCACACAGTCTTCAGATTTCTCTGCCCCAACACATGCAGCCTGCAATGGCAGAGTGCATAGCATTAGCGAGGGGTCCGTGGGGTCACACAACCAGTGTTGCAGCCCCAGAGGACCTTCCTCAGTACCCATGCCCTGGGTACCGGGGGTACCATTTATTAGTGACTCATAGGGGCCAATGAGGTTGTGCCAATCGTGGTGCAGTTTTGGGGAAGAGATCTGGCACTGTTGACCTGGTTAGCAGTGGTCCAGTGCACTTACAGTTTGAAATTACATCAGACATCTGGCAAAAAGTGGGGGCTAACCATGTCAAAAGAAGCACTTTCCTACACAGCCGGAATGATGACACATAGTTACGTTACGGTACTGGTAACTGGCCTCGAGCACAGGCTCCTGGCCCCTTTTATTAGCAGGGTCACCTGACTGATGACGTCTATGAGAAATGGATGTGGGGTGAGTGTGGAAGTCAGCCCTTGGGGAGTGGCTGGTGGAAACACTGTATTGCCCAAACACCAAAAGTTGTCCAGTAGTATACTACATCCTTTCCAAACTTAATTAAAAGGAAATAAGTCCAACCTGTGGGAAAGAATAAAACAACAAAACAAAACACCAATGAGTCTTTTCAGGCAGTCTGCAGGACAAGATGTGTGGGCAGATGCAGCTGAGCACCCGGCAACACGGCGCGCATCCATAGTTTAACCAGTTAACTCTGGGCACAAAATGCAGTGTGGATGGAGTCCGGATCTCTCGATCACCTGTCCGTGGGGTTACAGTCCACGCAGGCAATTTTATTTTCTCCCGCCTGGTCTCACAGTGTTGGAGTCTATTTACATAGTTCAATCGGTGGGTGCATCCGGAGCAGTGGTGGAGTCCGCTGCAGAGATATCTTTGAAGGTGCCCTGGCTCCATGGATGGCAAACCTGCAAAGACAGAGGACAACAATGCGATGGTTGAGAGGCTTCCTGGGAAGCCTTGGTCCTTCCTGGTACCCATTGGTGGAGCAGTTTCATACTTTTCTCTCATACCAGGATTCCCCTCTCACAGGAATTTCCTTGAGGCCCTTCCTGCTGGGCTGCAACTGGACTGTGTAGACTGTGTGGGCCTCTCATAGGCTGTACCAATGTGTCTCTGAGGAACTGCCAACAGGACCACATCCAAGTCGCTATTTCAGCCACAAAGGGTGGTTGCCTCAGGGTCTGTGTGCTCTGGCAATCAGGACTCTGTGGCACTGGCATCTTCTAGATAGTCTTTGGGTGACCAGTCTCCGTTTGCAACTTTGGTGCCTCCTGGGGCCTGTCGTGGAGCGGCTGCAGCTGCATCTCTCTTGCCCGGATTTCCCCTCACACTGGAATTCCCTTGAGGACCTTGTGCCTGGATTGCCACAGGACTGCATGGGCTGTGCAGGGCCTCACTTAGGCCCTGTAAAGGGGTCACTGCGGAACTCCCAACAGGGCCATATCCAAGTCACTCGTGCAACCCCAAGGGTGGATGGTACAATGGTCGAGTATGCTCTCTTCTGCAAGTCTCAGGTGCACTGGGTCTAACAGATGGTTTCTGGGTGGCCAGCCTCCAACAGCACCAGGGATGCTTTGTTACTCTCTGGGTGTTTCACAGGTATATGCCTCCACTCTAGATGTACTGTGCTCCTTAGGTGGTTCTAGTGACGCACTTGCTAACAATTGCACTCACTGATGATGGTCAGTGATCTTCTGTGTGATGGGTTTATCAGTAAAACTAAGAGGTCCCTAAACACATTAAAAAGTCAATACACAAAAAATAACAATCTTGACTAATGCTAGTGGTTATAAGGCTAACAGTTTTAGGAAGACATTACAATTGTACCATGGAGTCAAAATATATCGTAAAAAACAAAGTTTGCATAAGATATTTATTCAATACATTTAAAAAAATATTACCATAAAAACATTAAAAATACATGATATTAGGCAAATAGTAATCATAAAAACATTTCATTTCAAATACATAATCTTGAGAAAACAGTTGTCGACGCAGCGTTTCGGTGGATATGTGAAATAAACACCTTCTTCAGGACAGTTTTCTAAACAACAAAAACATATATTTAATACAACACATTGACTACACGATTCTGTTTAACAATCATAATTTCTTTTTTTAAATTTTATATTTTTTTAAAATAATTCTCCCATTATGACATATTATGTCTCCTTTATAACCACCGCAAAAAATCTATTAACAAAAAAACAATAATACTAAGTCGATATTCACACATGGACAGTTATAATGGATCTCACTTACTACAGGGAAGGGACCGTTATACCATCCCTCACCTTACTAAACACGACAAACATCCCAGTGTTGTTTAAACATATACACAGTAACGATCATAACATAAATTACTGCATTCAAAGAAAAGGTAACCACCTACCTAACCACACTGGAAACGATGTTAGTGTTATAATTAATACTAACACATCTGATGGTTAAAATCAGTCTGAATTAAAAATCTTGGAAAGGGAGGAAAATGATGTTCTCATCTTCAGTCGAGAACCTTTGCATGAAAAAGGAAATAAAGGTTTCATTTTTAGAATGCTTCTTACTCTACTATATCATACTAATTTGATATTTTAAATGGCATACCTTATGATGCAAGAAGTTCTTTTTGTGGATATGTATACTGGTGCCACCGTTATTTGACTAGGGTCAGGGTACTGAAAAACCAAACCATCAATGTTCAGTACCAGTACTAGTATTATACCCAGAGTTTAAGGTTATAAAAAGAACCCATCTTACCGGATAAAAAGGAGCTGAATAACTCCAACCATTGTAGGATGATTAAGATTCTTCGATTTGGGCTGATATGCCACTTTATGAATACGTAGTCCCACTGGTGGGTAGGTTCACAACCAATAGTCCTGGCCTCTGATATACCACCTATAACAGGATATCACTTAATCATTACTAGAGTTTTAACCGTATTGTTGGACATACAGGCATATTCTATTATAATCCTTCCTACATAAGGCATTAGTCTGTAGACCTACTATCTAAAACCTAAACAAGGGCCCTCAGTCCTAATGCATAGAGTGTAGAAACTAAATAAATATTCCAGCAGTGGTTAGACGATATATAAACAAGGCTGGTATGGTTTGCATTATAGTTCATGCGAATATATCTAAAGAAGGGCCCTCAGTCCTCATGCATAGAGTATAGAAACTGAATAAATATTCAAGCAATAGTTAGACAATATGAACAATGCTGGTATGGTTTGCAAATTAAGCCCACACTTTATATGACATCTATTAATATGCCCCATTCAATATGAGACAGTATAAAAATCGTTTCCACCAAATAGAAAATATATAAAAAATAAATAAAAAATAAAAAATAAAAAAAGCTCCGTATTTTTACTTCAATGCAGATATAATTTTAAAAGGGCAAATCCAACTACTCGTTGGATACCAATCTATCTAAAAGACGTACCACGTGTTTACAGCTGCTTACCAAGGAAACCTCTTCCTTAATGCCGTTGTTTTATGACATCTCAAATGCGGCAAGAGTACCAAATATTATATCAGATGTGTGGTCAGGTATGTTCCGTATCTCATACGGGTGCTGGTTTGGCGCGGTTGTCATGATACTTTTTCGTTTGGTTTTTCGATGAGGATAAAAAACAATCTTGTGGTTATGCCTACACTGGCACATTAGGGATGACATTAGGGATTTTTGCGGTTAATGGTATTCTATTAAATAGTAGCATCACGTAAGATGTTCCCTAGGTAGGCAGCCGTAAACATGCTGGCCACACATCTGATATAATATTTGGTACTCTTGCCGCATTTGAGATGTCATAAAACAACGGCATTAAGGAAGAGGTTTCCTTGGTAAGCAGCTGTAAACACGTGGTACGTCTTTTAGATAGATTGGTATCCAATGAGTAGTTGGATTTGCCCTTTTAAAATTATATCTGCATTGAAGTAAAAATACGGAGCTTCTTTTATTTTTTATTTTTTATTTATTTTTTATATATTTTCTATTTGGTGGAAACGATTTTTATACTGTCTCATATTGAATGGGGCATATTAATAGATGTCATATAAAGTGTGGGCTTAATTTGCAAACCATACCAGCATTGTTCATTTGTCTAACTATTGCTGGAATATTTTTCAGTGTCTATACTCTATGCATGAGGACTGAGGGCCCTTCTTTAGATATATTCGCATGAACTATAATGCAAACCATACCAGCCTTGTTTATATATCGTCTAACCACTGCTGGAATATTTATTTAGTTTCTACACTCTATGCATTAGGACTGAGGGCCCTTGTTTAGGTTTTAGATAGTAGGTCTACAGACTAATGCCTTATGTAGGAAGGATTATAATAGAATATGCCTGTATGTCCAACAATACGGTTAAAACTCTAGTAATGATTAAGTGATATCCTGTTATAGGTGGTATATCAGAGGCCAGGACTATTGGTTGTGAACCTACCCACCAGTGGGACTACATATTCATAAAGTGGCATATCAGCCCAAATCGTAGAATCTTAATCATCCTACAACGGTTGGCGTTATTCAGCTCCTTTTTATCCGGTAAGATGGGTTCTTTTTATAACCTTAAACTCTGGGTATAATACTAGTACTGGTACTGAACATTGATGGTTTGGTTTTTCAGTACCCTGACCCTAGTCAAATAACGGTGGCACCAGTATACATATCCACAAAAAGAACTTCTTGCATCATAAGGTATGCCATTTAAAATATCAAATTAGTATGATATAGTAGAGTAAGAAGCATTCTAAAAATGAAACCTTTATTTCCTTTTTCATGCAAAGGTTCTCGACTGAAGAGGAGAACATCATTTTCCTCCCTTTCCAAGATTTTTAATTCAGACTGATTTTAACCATCAGATGTGTTAGTATTAATTATAACACTAACATCGTTTCCAGTGTGGTTAGGTAGGTGGTTACCTTTTCTTTGAATGCAGTAATTTATGTTATGATCGTTACTGTGTATATGTTTAAACAACACTGGGATGTTTGTCGTGTTTAGTAAGGTGAGGGATGGTATAACGGTCCCTTCCCTGTAGAAAGTGAGATCCATTATAACTGTCCATGTGTGAATATCGACTTAGTATTATTGTTTTTTTGTTTAATAGATTTTTTTGCGGTGGTTATAAAGGAGACATAATATGTCATAATGGGAGAATTATTTTAAAAAAATAAAAAAAATAAAAAAGAAATTATGATTGTTAAACAGAATCGTGTAGTCAATGTGTTGTATTAAATATATGTTTTTGTTGTTTAGAAAACTGTCCTGAAGAAGGTGTTTATTTCACATATCCACCGAAACGCTGCGTCGACAACTGTTTTCTCAAGATTATGTATTTGAAATGAAATGTTTTTATGATTACTATTTGCCTAATATCATGTATTTTTACTGTTTTTATGGTAATATTTTTTTTAAATGTATTGAATAAATATCTTATGCAAACTTTCTGTTTTTTACGATATATTTTGACTCCATGGTACAATTGTAATGTCTTCCTAAAACTGTTAGCCTTATAACCACTAGCATTAGTCAAGATTGTTATTTTTTGTGTATTGACTTTTTAATGTGTTTAGGGACCTCTTAGTTTTACAGATGATCCCCCTGTCCCTGACTGGATTTTAAGGGGACCTCCCTTGTGGGTTTTTTCTTATGATGGGTTTATCACACATCTTTCTCTCCTCTTCTTTCATCTTCTTCTTTGCAATGTGGCACTATGGCCTTGTGCCACACTCTTCTGCTCTTAACTGTCTCTTGTGACATGGTAATGTATCACTCTCTTCTCTTCCTCTTTTATCTTCTTTGCAATGTGGCAATGTGACATCTTGCCACGCTCTTCTCCTTGATGTGGCATCGCGCCACTCTCTTCTCATCGACTCTTCTGCAACGTGGCGTCATGCCACACTCTCCACTGTTCTGACCAGGCCTCTCACTGTGATGCTCTCTTCACAGAACCTCCCTGGTTGCATCCTGCTCATAGGACCATTGCTTTTCTTCGCTTTCTTCTAACCAGACCTCTCGCTGTGATGTTCTCTTCACAAGGACCTCCCTGGTCGCGTCCTGTCCTGTCTATAGGACTAGACTCTTGTCCTGTCTGTAAGACATGACTCTTCTTACTGCGAACGCCTCACAGCTCCTGTCCTTTCCTCAGGGATCTTCTTGATGCTCCACTCCCTGGATGGAGAGTCACCTTTCTTCTCTAACCACTAATGCACTCGAGGGTGTAGTGCCTGCACCTCGAGGCTATGCCGCCGCAGCACTTGATCCTGCCTAAGTGATGGCGTGCATGGCAGGATTGGTCACTCCCTGTGACATACTCACTGACAGGCCAACGGTGGCCATTCGCTACTGGGAGTAGCCAACTGATGCGATCCTGTTCTTTCCACCTCTTCTTCTCTTTCTCGGGGCTCTCTCATTTCAGGGGCTGTCAAACAGTGTCTCTCTGCAGTTGGCCTCTTCTCTCAGGCCAATGCACCTTGAACCTTCTATAACAGCCTGTGGCTAAATGACTCGTGCTGCTCTAATCCTTTTCTTCTTGGGCACTGCCTGCCCTTATGCTTTGCTGCTTTGTGTCCCTGGCTTGCACTGACCCTGTGGAGGCCTGCTTTGATGGGCAGCTTTCGGCTTCCTGGGGCTCTCCCGCAGCAGGGGTGTACAGACTCTCCCCTCCGAACACTAGGCAGCCACCAAGGGTGTGTGGATCACTTTTAGCTGGTCTCTACTTTCTACTGCAATGAAAAGTCAGTTTTGTTCCTCCACTCAGCAGCTCCCTCTTGTTTCAGTCATGGAGCTAGGGGTTAAGCTGACATTGTGGTGTAAGGAATTTTCACTGGGTGTGCTTTCATCAGGGCTGGTGCAGGGTTTTCACCTATGCGGTAGCGCTCCTTGGCGGTAGGAGTGCTCTTTCAATTCAGGGGCTTCTTACCAGTCGATTGCCCACAACTCTGAGTGCGGTACTCCAAACAGTTCAGCATGCTGCCACTAGGTGGTGTGGCAGCCACTTCTTGAGGCCACGGCAGCTTTCATGACACCGCTGGCCTCGCAATGCACTGGAGATGCCCGTTCCTCACTGCGTGTGCCTCCACTTGTGGCACCTCTTCTCTGGGACAGATGGCATTAGGTGTGGCAGCTTGCTGGTGCCTCAGCAGGTAGGGACATGGATGCTCAGCGGCCCTTCCGCACTTTGAGTGCCGTTAATTTCCAGATCATGCTTTTCGCAATCAGGTGAATACCAACAATAGCCACTAGGTGGTACTTCAGTTCATAGGGCTGCCGCGCTTCTCTTCCCAGGCTGGGGCAGTTGTTCTTTAGCTGCGGGCTGCGCTGGAGTTTAAATGGCAGACACTGCCTGGATTATGTACTGCAGGTGCGGCAGGGCTTCCTTGGCAGTCTCTGTTACCATACTGAGGGAGCAGTCATCTGGGCCTGGTGCGGTGTGTCGGATTGGGCGAGGTGGCGCTGTAGCCATCATTTTTTACAGTCTACAGTGGCCTCTATTCTGGTGCATGGAGCTGGAAAGGCCGGTGCTGGGTTTCCCTCTTTGCTTACCGGCTCGCGCTGCCGGGTTATCGCGGGAGACAGTCTTTTTTTCTCCCATCTTACTGCAGCAGGGACATGGTCTTCTCCCACTTCTCAGGCAGCTTTCATCATACCTCTGGTTTTGTTGCCCATCCGGGCACTGCGGAGGTTACCATTCAGTGATGGGGGGGCATGCACTGCTGTTAGGCTTTTCCTGAGTGGGCGGGTCCTTCTCACACAGTATTGTCAGCTGTGCGCAGTCACCTCAAACACGGCACTTGCTGCTACCCTTCATCCCCTGTTTACTGGATTCTCGAGCTGCATGATCGTTGAGCACTATGGCTGCAGGGGCCTAACCGGTGAATGCTCTCAGGGTCACTGGGTAGCCGTAGACTGCCCTGCGCAAGCTAGGCTGCCATCGTGTTGGCACCTGATGTGGGGGTGTCTTATGATGTGGCTACTATTCCCCCTATGACAGTTGGCAACACTGCTACCAGCTGACACGCAGGGGCAGACCCGCTCATCGACATTGTATAGTCTTGGGCCCCAGGCCCACATGCAGCAGGAATGATGACACATACACTTAGTTACAGTACTGGTAACTGGCCTTGGGCACATACGCCCAGCCGCTTTTATTGGCCGCATCACCTGACTAGTGACGCCTGTGATGGAGGGATGTGGGGTGAGGGTGGAAGCAAGTCCTCGTGGAGTGGATGGTGGAAACACTGTATTGACCAAACACTAGAATGTGTCCAGTAGGACACTGCAATAGGGCTGATTCATAAACGAATATAAAGTGCACATGTGATCTGCATTCCAGGTTCCCAATTGCAATTCACACAAACCTGCAGAATGTGTGTATTCCCATATATTTCTGTGGCACATCTATAGATGCACAAATCCAAAGCATAAGTACTATGACTCACGGCTTCAGAAAGAGGTTATTATTATTTATTGAAAGTTTCATGAAGCGCCCCAGTCAAGCAGACAGCCAAATCAAGCTTAGATAAAAAGTAGTTAACAAGGTTAGAGTCCAGCTGAATGTAAACAGTGGGCATATAGCCTACTTAGGTCGCTCTCCATGATCAGCCTGAGTGACGATCAGAAAAGGTTGGGTTTTCAAGGATTCCCTGGTTACATTAAGTGCAGTGTAGAGGACTGTTGGGTATATGGATGGGCACCTGCAGAATGGAGGGACCAGGCCCAGTGCCCAGGGGTATTTGGATAAAATATTGAGTTGTAAATATAGGAAGACAGAAATATCAGAAATAAAATATTGTGATACAAAAATGTCATGTTGCAAGAATATCGTTGTCAAGAATATTGTTTTATTAGGTAATTAATATTGTTTTTAAGAATATTGTTATTTTTGATATAGTTTTCTGTAATGTAGCTGTAAAAAATATTGTTTTTAAGAGTATTGTTTTTTAAAACATTTTAATGTGTTTTAGTTCATATATACATTTTATGTATTACTATTGTTTGTATTATTGTTAATACTATTTTTAAATATGGTTTCTAATTTTTAGTGATTTAGAATTTTTTATTGAATTATTAATAGCAATTTATAGTGTTGCAGTGGGTTGTTTGATTTGTAGGGGTATAAGGGTGGGAAGTTAATTAAGTAATAATTGCTTATTAATTAATTAATAGTTTCTTTATTATGTGATTGATATTAATTATGTAAGTTGTAAAATACTGAGTTATTTTACTTACATTTTAGGTATGGATTGCTAGGTTTGTAGCTGTATAGGGTGGGAAATGAATTAAGTAATAATTAATTATCAAAAATTGTTAATTTAGAAATAATTAATTAATAGATTATTCATTGTGCAAGTTGTGTAATACTTATATATTTTAGTTATATTTTAGATGCAGGTTGGTAGGTGTGTAGTGATATAGGGTGGGGAGTTAATAAGTAATTATTATTTAACAAATAACTATTAATTAATTATTTAATTGATTATTCATTATGTAAATTGTCTAGTACGCCTATATTTTAGTTATATTTTAGGTGCAGGTTGTTAGGTTTGTAAGGGTATAGGATAAGAAGCTAATTAAGTAATAATTAATTAACAATCAATTATTAATTGTTAATTATTTATTTTACTAATTCTTAGTTATGTAAATTGGGCTATGCTTATTTATTTTAGTTTTATTTTAGGTGTGAGGAGCTAGGTTTATAGGGGTATAGGGTGGGAAGTTAATTAAGTAATAATTAAATAAAAAATGTATTTACTATTTTCTATTGATTATTAATTATGCAAATTGTTTAAATGTTTTTTAAAAGTTTTGAAATAAATAAATAATATATTTATAATTCTAATCAATAATGTTTATATTAAGAGTTTCATATTTGTTTTAAATTAATAATGTTGTTCAAATATGTAATGTGTTTGAAGTGCAGTACTTTCCTTACTAATATTCCCAGACTCCAATACTTTCCCTATTATTGCTGACATATATTTTTTTCGTAAAACTTGTTTGTTTTCAATTGTATATATTGTTTATTATTGTTTTAGAAATTTGTATAATATTTTTTATAATTGTGTTTTTTGTGTTTTTACATTTTTTATATTTTATGCATTTGGTAATTTATTTAAAAATGTAATTAAATTGTTAATATATTTTACATTTGAATTAAATACATATATTTATAGATAGATAAGCATATGTATATGTAAATATATATGTATAAATATATATATGCTTTTCATAGTAGTAAATTTACAAAATTTAAATAAATACATTTAATATAATGTAAATATATATTTTTAATAATAGTGTTTATATATATATATATATCCGTTTTCTGCAAAGACAAGGTTCAGCAACGGAGCTCTTTGGATATATATATATATATCTCTCACACACTTCTCTCCGATCTCGAAAAGAATGTCCAGGACACCCAGGGATGCTTTCATCGATTTATTAGGCAGTGTTAGCTGTCAGAAGTCTCGACGCTTCCCTGAGCTATGGGTTACTTTTGAACCCTTGCTCTTTCAATACGGATACATCCGCGACCCTAGGCTATTGCGTACCTTTGGTTCATTTCTATACGGACTGCAGTACTTATCGAGCCTTGCTGGCCCACATCACTATCTTTCAGCCTGAAGATTCCTGTGCTGTCACTGGTGCAACATAAACCCCTCGCTCCCTTTCCCCTCCCCGTTGGTCCTGATGAAGACCCCACCTCCAAGACGTCAAATCTGCTGGTTTTTATAGGGGTCGAAACGTCGACATTTCCTTCTCTTCACTTATCAAACCTGGATGACAGAGAATTTATATCTGCATCTTTTGTTTATGATTTTGCATTTGTATGTTTGCCAGTAATTTGGCAGGTTAGGTTATCACTATTGTATATTGATGTATATATATGCACCACCTTTCCCCTGCACATCACTTTCACTTATCCCAACTACGCACCTATCACCTCACGCTGTATGCACCTGTTTTTATTAAATGTTAAATGTGATATTCAGTTCACATTTTTGAGCCTATGATCTATGATGACAATTTTTGTGATATTTATTAAATCATAATGATTTATTGAATGAGCCAATTGGTGTTGTCATATTCTTTGTACATAGACCATGTATTGGTTGCAGATACATTGTGAATATTTTCCACTGTGACTATCTTTTGTGTACCAGTATTTACAATACGGCGCACTATGGCGTAAGGATTGACAGATGCGTCAGAAATTCTGACGCATCTGTTGGCAGAAAAGTCACGCATTGCTGGAGTCGTGTCGCAAGCACGACGCAACTCCAGCAATGCGTGTTGAGGCCTATTACCAATACACTGCGTCACTCCTTACGCCTGCTTCAAGCAGGCGTAAGGTTTTGACGCAGTGGCGTCCTAAAAGTGACGCAGTGAAATCTTGTAGATTTCACTGCATCACTTTTACGAGGCCTTCCAGCGTGGGAACGCCCACCCTGCATACATTATACCTGATGCAGGTATAATGTGACGCAGGGCTTTACAACGTGACGCATCTCCCTAGATGCGTCACGTTGTAAATAGGCCGCATTGTTTGCGCCGCTGTTGCGTCAAAAAAGTGACACAACTGCAGCGCAAAAGTCACGCAAGGGGCTTGTAAATCTGCCCCAAAGTCTCTCACCCTGGTAATGTTCAACGTGCTGCCTCATAAGAAAACAGGGGGCAACATGTCCTTTTAGAGACAATCTGTATATGTGAGTAATTGAAAAACTACAGGAAAGTCTGTCAGCGACTCCAGTAGTCTATAATTTCTTACGTGGCAAATAGCTGCTCCCAATGATTTAGTTGGGATTTTTATTCTCACTTCTCCAAGGGTACCATGTTGCAGTCACACCTATTGGGCGCCAGTATCTTCCTGGATGCGCAAGCAGTGTTCGTGACTGTGGGTTACTTCTGTTGCTGCAGGTCTTCTGTGCACGCTCTGCCCTGAGTAGCTTATGATGGGCCAGTGTCATGTGTCATGTTGCTGGACCCCAAGGCTTGTGGGAAATGTAGTACCTTGTGCACTCATTGTTAGCGCTTATTCGTAGAGTGTGGTGGGCATTGTTATGTTATGTTGATAAATTTATAAAAGCGCACAAATACCCAGAAGTGTCTTGGCGCTGACTCAGCAGATACGGAGACTGAAGTGAATGATAGTTGTTGAATAGCCAGGTTTTCAGCAGTTTTCTAAAGATTGATAAAGAAGGACCAGCTCTGATGTTGAAGGGTAGGATATTCCAAAGTTTAGAGGCTTCTGAAGCAAAGCAGCTGCTACCCCATTTCAATCTTTTGACTCTGAGGCGGGTAACCTTCAATGATCCTTTCGATCACAGGTCTCTTCTGGGTTCATACCAGGCTAGTGTTTGTTTAAGGTACTCTGGGCCAGAGTTGTGAAGGGCTTTGTAGGTAAGGCAGAGTGCCTTAAATTTAGTTCCGTTGCCTACTGATAACCAGTGAAGTCCTTTAATGGATTGGGAGACTGACTGAAAATTATGGAGGCCAAGAAGGAGTCTGGCCGCCATGTTCTGTAAGGATTACAGTTTATTCAAAAATTGCTTTTGGACGTTTAGGTACAGCCCGTTGGAGTAATCTACTTAGTTAGGATTAGCAAGGTGATTATGGTTTTCCTCAAGTTGGGTGTAATGAAGAAAGAATTTTCCTGATAATTATGAGGGTGTTGAAACAAGAAGAAATGACTGAGTTTATGTGCTTGCTAAAATTCAGCTTGTTATCTATTATGACTCCCGGATTTTTAGCTTTTTCGGACTCGGGGTGGGAGTGCTCTAATTCTGAAGGCCAGCAGGTCGGGTTCCAGAATTGTGGGCTGTTTTCAGAGAGGATAACCTCGGTTTTGTCCTAGTTCAATCTAAGGCAATGTTTGCCCATCCAATTGCCAATAGCCCTCGTGCAGTTGTTGAGTTGGAGGTTTGTGTATTTAATATTGTTAGAGGCAGACAACACAATTTGTGTGTCATCTACGTAGGATGTGGATGAGAATCCAAAGGACCTGATGGGAGAAGCTAATTCAGTGACGTATATGTTGAAGAGTAGGGGACTAAGTGAGGACCCTTGCAGGACCCCACAAGGAAGGGAGAACGGTTTGGAGGTGAAATTGTCTAGCATCACTGAGTTTTCTCTGCCCGTCAAGAAAGATCCTAGCAGAGCAAGAACTCAGTTATTAATGCAAAGATGTTCAAGGAGGTAGATCAGTATAGAATGATCCACCATATCGAAGGCTGCTGATAAGTCAAGAAGAATGAGGGTCGCTGTGCCTCTCTCATCCAAGGCGGACCTTAACTCATTGGTGGCTTTGAACAGTGCGGTCTCTGTGCTGTGCTCAGCCCTAAAAACAAATTGAGTGGAATCCAATAGATGATTGGATTGGATTAATTGTGTCAGTAGAGAGTTTATAATTTTTTCTACTAACTTCGCAGGAAAGGGCAGTCTTGAAATAGGACAGCAGTTTGCTGGGTTTTCTGGGTCCAAATTAGGCTTTTTGAGAAGTGGAAGGATAGATGCCTTCTTCCACATGGTGGGGAAAATTCCAGTTGCAAATATCTCATTGAAGATGTTGGTCATATAGAGAGCCATGGGTTCAGGAATCTGCTTAAGAATGAATGGGGGGGGGGCAAGGGTCGCAAGGAGATCCAGATTTGGTAGACTGGATGAGCATGAGGACTTCCGTGGGGGTAGTGGGAGTGAATTCACTAAAGCTAATTAGGGTGCGACTTCTCAAAATGTTCAAATCATGTACAATCGGAGAGTCGTTCCTGGGATCACTAGGAGTGGATGAAGTAAACAGGCTGTAGATTTGACCTACTTTGTCTCAGAAGTGATGGGCTATGTTGTCACAAAAAATGTGGCTATTTTTGGTCCCTTTTGTCTCAGGTAGTTTAGATAACTTGTTTTCTGCCTGAAATAACTCCCTCGCAGAGTTTTTGGAAGATTTAATTTGGTGGGTAAAAAGAGTAGTCTTTTCTTTGATAAGTAGGCCTTTATATTTTGAGAGAGAAAGTTCATAGATTTCTTTCTCATGGAAGTCGTGTTCAGATCTCCATTTCCTCTCCTGCCTACTGCATTTTTGCTTTTCAAGGCAGAGAGCCTCAGTAAACGAATGCGCGGATGGTTTCTTCCCGCCTGGTTTGGATTTTTTAATGTGAACAGCTTTGGAGATAGCAGAGCTTAGCCACTCTGAGTATCCAATTGTGGCAAGTTCTGAGTTGGATGAAAGTATGGGCTCAACATAAGAGAGTTGTTGCAGCAGTATATTATAGTCTGCTTTGTTACAGACCTGGTAGGAAGTAGGGTTGGTGTCAATTTTTCTGTTTTGGGTAGAAGGGGGGACATTTAATTCGAAGGTGACCGCAGTATGGTCAAACAAAGTAAGTGGAAGAAAGTCCTTAAAGGTAATAAGTTGGTTATTTGGAATGGGTGCGCTGGTGCAGAAGTTGCAGAAGGCCTACCACATTCATGGTCTCTAAAATAGCTATCGTGTCTTTGTCCTCGGGAAGTTCCAGGTGAATTTTAAAGTCACCTAGTATAGTGTAGTCACTATAATAGGCCCGACCTCAAAGAGGATATTTATAGATTGGAGAAAGCAACTTCTTGGGCCTGGAGGATGGTAAATAAGTAGTCCTCTGAAGGAGTGGTTGTTGGCAACTTCTAAGCAGTAAGAGAGTGCTTCACACTCCAGGTTGGACATGGGGTCAAATTTGGTCTTAAAGCTGTCTTTAAAAATAAACCCTAACCCTCCATCCCTTTTTTAAGGGTCTGTCGAGTCTGAAAATAGAATACCCTGGAGGGATTGCATTGATGAGGTCTGGGTTCAATGAATCATTTGCCCACGTTGCTGTGATAAAAATGATGTCTAGCTGATGGCCCTCTATGAGGTCCGCTAGATCTTGAGCATGTTTTACTAGTGAGAGGGCATTAACAAGCGTACAAAGAATTTTTAAAGGTGTCTCATGTGGACCGCTTCCAGTGTGGGGGGTCTGGGAATGTAGCAGTGGCATACTGAGGAGATGAAATATCCACAGTTGCTACATGGAGTATGGAGACCTAAACATAACTGCATAGGGTCAGCACAGGTACAGCCTTGTTTAAAAGTGTTAAGCGAGTAAAGCTTGTTACCTGAAGTGGTGATTCTGTTCCTCCTCTCTGAGTTGGGACGTGCCGGGTTCCCGGCGTCCGGCGCGATCTGGGCGTGGACATGCTTAGACGGGCTTCCCTTAGGCGCGCCATGCTGCATTTGAAATAGCCCTTGACTGAGGGGTGTTTGGCTTCTGCAGCCAGCGCCGGAGCGCGATGATCCTTCAAAAGCAGGTGGGCAAAAGAAATATGGCAACCCTGGGGCCCAGCTACTCCGCTATCCCTACACAGGCTCTTCTGCGAGGGGTAGGTACTGGGAACATAAGATAATGAAATTAAAAGTGAGAATTTTTACAAGAATAAAGGAATAAAAAAGCACTGGAGGGAATGGCCCTCTCTAATATGGTGCCCAATGTTGGGAGCCAGACAACTCAACACTGGAAGCAGGAGCCTAAAGCACCCGCTTCCTACAAGGGCACTTAGCAATGCCTACAGCGTCTGTGATGCTCTGCTGAGCCTCATGATTCTGGAAGGATTCTGGGAAGTGTAGTTCCTTGTGTGCGTATTGTCAGCACAGTGTGTGTCATATGGTGCGCCTGGTCACAGTGGTCATGGGAAGATACGTTCTTCCCATGTTACATTCCTGGTCTCTTTAATAGCACCGCAAAGCACCTCTATTGAGTATAATCAGTTCTCCATATCTTACAACGGGCCTGGCCTCCTTGTATGATCTGCCGTTTGAAAGAGAAAGAATACAGACAAATAATCTCTAGTCCTTTGACAACAGTACATTGACAAAGTATTAGTTATCTGGCAGGGCACAGAGGAAACAGCTAATTCTTTTCTTCAATGGCGTACTACGCAGAACCAGTTCTTAAATTTCAGAACGGGTATGAGCAATCAAGAGTCTCTTTTCTTGACCTATCCATAAGACCTGTAGGAGGAGCACTATACATAAAAGCATGCAACAAACCTACAGATAGAAACAACTTGCTACACTACTACTCTGCTGGAGGATTTGAAAAGAACAGAACCCAAGCAGTTACAGCAATAATTCCAATGAGTTAAAGAAAATTGTAAGACCTGACAGCCTCAGGATGGTCTTCCTTTAAACATTTTGCCTTCTCCCCTCCTGTTTTACTGAATTTGTTTTATGTTGGCCTTGGGCCTCTGTGCAGTTTAGTACTGCTAACCCGTGCTAAAGTGCTTGAGCTGCAAATCTTTGTTTGGGAGCAGGTAGAAATGCCATGTTTGGTGTCTAAGAAGTTGTAATTTAGAATCCTCTTTAATGATAAAGTTAGGTTTTTAGTCTCAATTCTGAAAATCCCACTTAAATTTTTTTTGTGCATATTCTTGTGCTAACCATTTGGTGCCTGCAGCCTGTTTCCTGGGTCTTCTGACTAGGTGCATCTGGCAGTTGGCCTTTGTGTATTCCTCACACACAATAGAGGGTCTGGCTGTTGGTAGGATGTGCCATCCAAGAGCAGAATGGGAGGGGGAGCTGTGCACTCCCCATTTACTCTTCAAAGACACTGCCTCAATTCACACACAAAGAACGTCACACTATCCTGTTGTGATGGCAGGCAGCCTGGGATCAGGACAGGGAGCCAGGAATTTCCAGACAATTCTGGGGGGTGGCGTGGGGGGGGGTGGGAAAGACTCCAGACGTTTCTCCCACTTCCATGCTGACACCAGATATAAAACAAGGACCTTCAGACCCACTCGTCAGTTGACTTCTGGACCTGCGTAAAGGACACTCAGAGGTCTGCCATATTGCCTGTGGTCTGCTGTGTACTTTAGAGGACTGCCCCATTGCACCAAGAGGACTGCTCTACTGCTTAAAGTCTGCCTGTGCCCTCTGAGGACTGCCCTGCTGCTTAAGACCTGCTTCCCTACTTGAGTCCAAGACTTCTAGAATGGCTCCAAGGCTAGTTGGCTGGCCTCCTGATCAGAGCCTGAGGTACAGAAAAGGCTCCAACCATCTTGAACCTGCACCTGGATCCAGCCTCGGTGAGTGCTGACTCTCTAAGTTGTGTCCCTACAGTCCTGGATCCTTTGAAGTGGTATTAAAGGTGCCCAGATAGCCCAAATCCAGCTCTTGGATCTTAAAAAACATTCTGCCAAAAAGTGCATTGAGAACAGAGAGAAGACCTGCTTGCAGATCTGCCCAAGGTGCATCCTTGGTCAGCCTTACATCCTGGCAGATCCCACTAAGTTCTTCTCCGCAGCAGCAAATCCCGTTCAGTGGTTTCTCGCAGATTGAGTATCCAACTTTGTGGAGCCCTTGTCGGCTATAATCTGCAGCTTTGTCCTGCTGATTTTCGACTGCCATGAAAGAGACTAAATCCAAACTTAGAAATCTTAAAGATCACTTCGTCCAGAGGCTCGGCAATGATGACACCTACTCCTTGGACACCGCAGCTTGCCAGGCCCTTCTGAACTTTACATTTTTCCTGAAAAATCTTCTCAGTCTGAAGGTAAGCGGAAACCGGGCCTAATCCACCTCATGTATTCAAACCACGCTCCTTCGCTGTGTGCTCCTAATAACTCACATTCAAGTGCTCCAAGCAGAACAAATCTAGAAAAATAGGCTATTGCAATGAGAACTTTTGAAATAGGCAAGGCATCTGGATGTAATCTTCAGAGTCAAAAAAATTCTAAGTGCCAAATTTACTAAATGTTTAACTTCCTCCTGGATACTCCAAGGTTCAAACTTTTAGAATCTATCCCTGGGATACCAGGCCACGGATTCCAGTGGGAGACCGGCTTCTCAACACCTTTTTAAACATAGCAATGAGTTCAAATCCAACTGGACTTTCACTGTATGGTAACAATTAAAATGCTTCAAATTAGTGTCTCCCAGTGATGTAGAACATGCTGTGGCACATTTTCATTAGTCTGGAAGTAAACACAACATATTTCTAGATCGAGTGGTTAAAAAGTACATAGCTTTGTTTTCTGCTGACATTTCTGTTTAGTAAATGCCTTCTATCAGCGATGAATTTTTCCCACTGCTTTAAAATGAGCTGGTACTTCTCTTGAAGAAGGCTGCTATTGTTACCATTATATTAGAATATAGGCCTGTGTTCACCCTGCCTTTCTTAGCTAAAATTACAGAGTCCCTAGCTTTGGCACAAGTTCAGAGCTATTTGTATGAATATGTTCAAAACTCTGATTTTCAATCTAGTTTCTGCCTCTTTTAGAAATATCCTCTTTACGTTTTCAGTCTAAAGTGGTAGGCTCCCCATCTCAGCAAGTGTCTTGTGTGAGGAACCTAGGTATTGTATCCTACACCAATTTATCTTTTAAACATTAAAGGACAGATTTACTAACATTTACCGTAATGCAGTGCAGCAAGCAAAGTCGCTGCAATGTGTTGCACCAAAGGGAGAGAGCAGAACAGCACCATATTTACTAAGATATGGTGCTGATTTCGCTCTCTCTTACTGGGGTGGTGTGCTTTAGGCAGCCATGCACATATCCTTGCACCATATTTGTGCAGACACCTGCCTACCTTTTAGGTAGGCAGGGCTTTGCATCAAAATCCATGGGTGGTTGCACGAGAATGTCTGCGTATTACCCATAGTATACCTCCTTGACGCAAAGTAGCGCAAAGCACTACTTTTCATTACTTAAGGGCTACTTTCCAGCACAAATTATTTTGTGCTGTAAAGTAAATTCTAATTCTACACTTGCATTGGTTTGCATCAATTTTGTGATGCGAACCTGAAATAAAGTGTTAGTAAATTTACCCTTTTGTGTCAGCTTCATTTAAGCCCTTCCTTTATCATTAATACAATTAATCAAAATTGGGTCATTCTTGAGTACGACTTCTCTTGCAATATTGGTTCAAGCACTAAAGTTATCTAGTTTATAATATTGTTCTACGATGTATTTGATTTTTTTTCAGCACTTAATACACGTTACAAGCCATTCAAAATTGCACTGTTCAAACAGTATTCGGTCTACAAAGACTAATCATGTTTCTACGTTTTGAAAGCAGTTAATATGGCTACTGATCAAAGGTTTAATAACGTTTAGAGTTTTGTGTGTAATCAGGAAAGCATTCCAAAGTGCTGCGCCAAGGTATTTACCTAGAGATATTCAGTTTCACCAAAGATCAAGAGTCTTGAGAACATCTGTATACCCCCAGCTGATCGTCCGAAAATGGTGATGAGTTAAACTGGGCGGTAACCTCCTCCGTGCAGCTGGAACTAAACTCTCGAATCGGTGCCACTTCACCTCTGTGCTGATTGACTGATTACCGGATTTTCAAATCCAGCTTGTTTAATGGTCTGCAAATGGAGATTTTATAGCTTTCATTATTTAAAGTTCACGATTTTATATTGTTTGCTTCTGTGGTGGCTTAAAGCGTGATTCATCTGACATCTTGTATGCGCAGTATTAAATAATTACAAAAACAAAACACCTGCTGGTTTTCTCCATAACATCACAGCTGGCATTGTCCATTGGCATGTTTCCTTTATCTCAACCCAGACCGAACTCCGGTCGCAAAACAGTAATACTTTACCACCATTTTAATAATGGTGGCAACCCATTTGCAAGTGGGAAGGAGTCCTTATGGAACCCCTTCACCTGTGAGAATGTTGAAAAAATATTTGCATTAAAAAAAAGATTGCTTTATTTAAAAGCATTCAAAAGACATGGTGGTCTGCTCACCTCAGCAGGCTGCCATCCCTGTGATGGCAGTGAATCCTAGTGGGTTGCAAATTGCGACCTACCTCATTAATATGCATTAGGTAGATCCATTTGCGACTCAT
Organism: Calotriton arnoldi; assembly: GCA_963921515.1. Classification (NCBI taxonomy): domain Eukaryota; kingdom Metazoa; phylum Chordata; class Amphibia; order Caudata; family Salamandridae; genus Calotriton; species Calotriton arnoldi. The sequence continues at coordinate 138,999 of CAWUFW010004625.1, forward strand.
TAGGAATCACTAATAAAACTCAAAAGAGTTTCATACATTAGGAATAGCGATTTCCTAATTACTATTCGCAGGAAATTGCAATTAGGAAATCGCTATTCCTAATCTTCATATATCTGGCCCATAGAGAAGACGGACTCTCAGTGCATTCTTCACAACGCTCACCCTATCTATACTTCTGTTGGCTTCTGTCTCTTGCTGTGTGCCGCTGTCTCTCTCATGCATACTCTCTCTCTCTAAGAATGGTTAGTTTTGCCATCGCTCATTTCTGATTGACCTCCTCTCTCCTCCCCACACGATTCACCCTCTCCACCGCCTCTCTCCACCTCCTCTCTGCTGCTTCCTCCTCTCTCTCTAGCCCACACTTCCCTGCATTTCCTCTCATCTCGCCCCTGCCTCAGGTGCTGTGTGCATGAAAGGGAGGAGATGGTTGGAGGTGAAGTGTGATAGTAGGGAGTTAAGGTGGGGTAGTCACATCTGCACTTCGTTCACAACTCGATTCCAAAATTGTAAACCTGCCAAGGAGGATTGCTGCTTAAACGAGGAAAAATCAATAACTGCAAGGAAAGTGTCATTTTGTTGTTCTCTTTTGTTTTAAATCGTGTCACAGGCCTGAAGCATAAAACGGTTGCCAGAACAAGTAATTATGTTTTCAGCATCTATAAAAAATTGAAACAATGCCTCACTGTGGCTGCTTTAATGAGATACACGTCGTGTCAGCCTTATAAGGAAGGGTAACTCACTGTTGCCTCTTACATCACTCAACTAGAGCCCGGGGTGGTGCGAAACACCCTGCAGTTACATTAAAGGCTGCAGAGCACACTGTCTCCCCCTCGCCATTAATTCTCAGAAAGTGGTATTAACAGCTAAATTGCTCATATTTCAAGAGATCTTTGCATAGTTGTGAATTGAGAAGGGCCCTAGAGAAACCCCAGGTTTGCAAACATGACCATCCTCATCCGTCTTACTCGTCACAGTCCTAACAAGTGAGCACTTTGTGTGCCATCCACAGAATTCACCCATACAGGCAAAATTTCATATTTCCCCCCTAATTTGGTCCCGAAATGAGTTAAGTTTTCCTTTTTGCTTATTTAGCTATTTAAAAATTAATATCTACTGCTTTTTTTTACTTCATGTTTAGAGCCGGCCTTCTTTAGTAGCCGATGCCACTTTCTGTTTTTGGAATGGTCACGCTTGACCAGTTGCTTGTTGTTTGGCATGCTACCTTCCCCCGAGGAGCAATTTGGAGGTAGCCGCTGCCTTGTCAGGGCCAGCCTGGCCTTACAGGGCATTGGGCGTTTCCCCGGGAGGCTGGAAGGGTTGGGGCTGGTTTTGCAGAGGTGGGGGCCGGTTTTGTTACTGGGGGACCAGTTTTGCAGCGGTGCTGCAACAGCCTCCCCCTGTAACAAAAGCAGCAATCGTTTTCAGCCTACCAGGGCCAGGCAGTGCATCTCCAGGGGCTGGTCTGAGAAACTTGCCAGGGCTGCTTTGGGTTCCCCGGCCCTGTGCCTTGTCCCTCTCTCATGCAATGTTTGCTGTGCAGTGTTTGCCTTATGGTGCACTGCGAGACCAATCCACCAAGTTCCAAGATGGCAGCGGTCTTGCATCCATTGTTTCAATAATGTGTTAGTCGCAAAGCAAACGGAGGGTGCGGGAAGTGCAGGGGAGTTGATTCCGGCAATATTTAAACGCTCCCTTTCCTTTCCAGTCACTGCTTGTGTAAGTCATGGGTAATGGAGGGAAAGTGAGCTGCTGCCAAAAAAAAGGAATATTCCTGAGTTGATGTCAGAGGATGAAGTCTCTGCTACAGAAGCTGTTCCAGTGAAAAATCCTGGAGTAGCCTTAGATATGCTCCAGATTATGATTAATAAAGCAGTGGACTGTGTTTGCTGCAGGGAAAGGCCAGCCTCCTGCTAAGATTCCCAGGGTGTCTCCTCAGGGAGACCCAGACTCGGATGTTTCAGATGATGAGGACAGAAGGGGAAAATATATTAGAGGGTCGGAATCAAAGGAGGTATTGGCTTACTTAAAGGATACCCTTGCATTCCATGCTTCCGTGCGCCAGCCAAAGGAGGAGGACTCTTTCTCCCATTAAAGAAGAAAAAAGCCGGAGGCCCTGCCAATACATAAAGCAGTGAGGGGTCTGTCATCTAGGAAATGGGCTGAAGTGGAGAATTCCAGTTTTCAGTGATTAATACCCTCTTGAAACCTTCCAAGAGGAATTTCCTTCTAATATCAATGTCGACTCTTTGATGGCTGGCCTAGCTTCTAGTGGAACGATCATCTCAGAGGATGCTTCCCCTTCAGGCCAGGTGGATAAAAGGTGGACAAACCACTAAAGAGAGCATATTCAACATCGAATTTCGCAATCAGGAGAGTCACCCACACTACTCACACCATCCAGTCTTTGCTTCATTTTCCATGTTTTGTCAGAGGAACTCCAGTAAGGAGAGCATGTGAACGCACAACTGTTAATCATGGAACAACAAGTGTGTTTTCTTTTCGATGTAACATTGGATTTATTATATGCAGCAGCTGCAGCTTCTATGTCTATCACACAGAACACTTCCCATCATTCAATGCCACAAACCGGAAGTCTCGGCACGGAAGTATCGATTCACGGATATGGAGACGTGCCGGCGTATAGAGTAATGAAGAGAAGTGGTTTTTGCATTCATTGCGGGAGTACACAGTTATCCCCAGCTAGATTCTTCAACTGGGATAACACAATAAAAGAAAGACCTGGATGGAACTAGTTGGTTAGGCAGCTATATGAGTACTTTTTACATGGACCCTGTATAATGTGACCCTTAAGTAACATACTGTTATACCTGCTACTCAGCCAGTGTGACTGTGGTGGTGGAATGTTGGTGTGTGAGTATGCTGTGGAATGTTGGTGAGTGAGAGAGTCAGTTGGAGGATGGGCTGAGCAGCAGGAAGGCTGCTCCTGGTGGGGCTCTTGATTATAACATCCTTCTTAAATAAATCAACCTACATAATATACATGGACTACGAGGCATCTTTATTACAACAGATTTTGGCGACGATTCAAGTGAAATCTACGTGTGTGAACTGGAAGAAGTTTAAAGAAAAGACTGCATTTGATAAGTGTGGAAAGACTTAAGAACACAGAGGAGGGAAAAGGGAAGATTCAACCGTAACTTAAGGAGACCAGAAGTCACCAACTGAGAAACACACCCTGCCCTGCAGCCCACCAGTGACCTCACCATGGGTCGGCCTCATCCAGGGCGTGCTTCTCTTGATCTCCTTGAATGTTTTGGCAGCTGTCAGACGTGAGGGCCCGGTGTTAATTCCAACACCTGCCTGGCGATAAAGGGCAGGGAGAGGGTCAACCGAGTGGTGCTGGTGACATCGACTGGAGTTTTCTTCCAGAGGATCAGCTCGTGCAGGAACCCATGGAGTGGGAATCTCCACAAGCTACATCACATGGCTTGGAGTTGTGACTTAAGCTGCATCACATGGCTTGGAGTTGTGACTTTTGCCTTTTGAGTACATTCGTCTGGGTATCACATTTCTGGAGAGTTTCAGTGAGTACTTTCAGTCGTTGCTGTGCGGTTATGGTAGGCGCAGCTGTTGTGTTTTGAAATGAACTGCCTACGTAGCGCAAGTTATGCGCGAGCCTTACCGCAAATGGAATTTGCCACAGCCTTCACTCTTGACGTGAGATGGCAGTGTCTCGATTAATGGCAGTATCGTAAGGAAGGTCTATTTCCCTCCGAAAACGGACGCAAAGTTATGTGCTGGTGGCCATTGTTTCTCGTTGGGAAGATGTACGTTTATTCTTATTGTACTCATGACATTGTGAGAAGTCTTCATTGCCGACCGTAGCTCGTTCACGTAAGGACTCGACAGAATGCAAGTGCGTTTGTAATTACCCTGCAATTGCACTTCCGCGTGGTTCTCGCCTCACATGATATTACCCCTTAAGCAGTGAGTAATCTGGGGTTTGTCTCACAACGTCATGCAGAACCTCTCTCATGCAGGTTGGAGTCTTCCGCTGTTGTTGGACATTTGGTGCGTGTATGCGTCCTGAGCCACTCAGTAAGTTTCCTACACACACTCTGAAGATGCGACTCAGAGGGCTCTGCATTGATATCTTACTCCTGTGCTGCCTGGGTACGCTGTTTATAGACTTAGGCCTGCTACAAGGACTGGTAACTGCAAAGCACCTTAAGGTAGTTGTGGGGGACTTCGGGTGAGGAGTCGCTCACCAGAGGGAAACACCTGTTTCCTCAATGTTGTTCTATAATCTAATGTTCAATGCCTTACTGCTTAATGTGTCCTGCATTGATAGTGTATAGCGTGTTTTCCTTTATTTGTGAACATGCACATTATTATGAGTATTGCCATCTTCCTTCTAGGTCCTGTGTTTGGCACTTTCATCACGCCGCATATTTACAGCGTTGTTTTCCTAAAAAAAGTGAAAGACACTAGATTGATTTGCTGTTTTAATCTGCCCTGTTGAAAGGAAAACAGCTTTCTTCGCAAGTTTGTGCTCTGTGGCTAATGTAATATGTTCTGTTGCATGTGATGCTGCATTGTGGTGTTTTTCACGTAGTAGAGAGACCCTCTCACCACTTTGCGGAGAAGTATGTTGAGAAGTTAAATGTATGTTGTATGATTGCAAAGGCATTATTTTCACATTGTTTTTTCATTGAAATCTGCTGTGTGTGGGATGACTGCACGTAGTTTAAGTCACCCGGTTTCGATTGAAATGTGCTGTTGGGATGACTGCGCGTATTTTAAGTCACCCGGTTTTGATTGAAATGTGCTGTCTGGGATGACTGCGCGTAGTTTAAGTCACCCGCTTTTGATTGAAATGTGCTGTGTGGGATGACTGCCCGTAGTTTAAGTCACCCAGTTTTGACTTATGGGATGACTGTGCGTAGTTTAAGTCACCCTGTTGTTGTTTGAAACGTGCTTTGTAGGATGGCTGCTCGTAGTTTAAGTCACCCGTTCTTGGTAAAGGTGTTGGTTGTTGGGATGACTGCGCGTAGCTTAAGTCACCCAGTTTATTTCCTGTGTTTGCAGTTTCCACCCTCACTACGGGTTTGGGTGAAGGGCAGTTTAGATGCCGAATGGCTGGTGTGGAGTGGTGTTCCACACTTACCTTGTTTTTTTTGCAGTTGTTAAATGGTTCACTACCGCGCCCTGTGGTCGGTGCCCTACGTGCTGCTTTGTGTGTTAGCTTGGCCAGCTGGCATGTTTTGTGGTATCAGGGTGGGGATTGAGGTTTTGTGGTGTGGTAGTGTGTGTGTTTTATTTGGTTAGAAAGGGAGATGATGTATGTGAGTGTATTCTTATTACTTTTTACTGTGAATTTGTATACTAGTATTATTTTATGACATGTTGTGCACACTTGCACTCAATATTTTCTATCTGTCTTTGTATGCACTTTTGCGATTATTGTGTTACGACATGTCATGCGTGAAATATTTTCCACCTATTACTTTCATGCCTTCGCATTAGTTCTCATTGCTATGTTGTGTACATGCATGCAAACGTTCGAATGTTATTCTTTCAAGAGTTCAATGTTATTCCGTGTAAAGAAAGGAGATGTGTTAAACCTGCTGCTCAGCCAGTGTGACTGTGGTGGTGGACTGTTGGTGTGTGAGTATGCTGTGGAATGTTGGTGAGTGAGAGAGTCAGTTGGAGGATGGGCTGAGCAGCAGGAAGGCTGTTCCTGGTGGGGCTCTTGATTATAACATCCTTCTTAAATAAATCAACCTACTTAATATACATGGACTACGAGGCATCTTTATTACAACACATGCATGCAATCATTACAGTGTTTTTTCATCCCTTGTGATGTAGAATTGCAGTTACTGCCTCTGGCTTTCTGCCACCATAGAGTTCGTGTAGCGGCTATACACGTAGTTCCATAATTGATTCTAAGATTTCTGCCATTTGGATTTGGTGAGCTTTAATTTGCAATACACCCCTTTAAAATACTGGGTAATGCATGGATACGTGGACCAATACGTGGTCACGTCTTTGGAAAGCACTGGTTTTAGAATGTACACAGAATGGAGGATTTCTTTCTAAATATAGGATCGACTCCTGGTTTAAAAGAATCCTGAAATGCTGCATCAAAACAAAAGGGTGAAGGTATCATATCACCTCAATGGGCTGCGTGGAACAGTATAACAGTGTGCCTGATATTGATGCAACTGACATATATCTGTACATATATGTCTTTTTTTTTTTGTGTGTATCCAGACTGAATGAGTGCAATTGCTCCCTGATGATGACCTTTTAGAAATGTCTACATATCCCACGTTTTTTTTAGGTCAAAACGAGTTGGCTGTTTCTTGAGGAAGAAAAAGGAGAACCTTTTCTGCTTACTGCAATATAATTTGGTTATGTAGTTTAAAATTCTGAACCAAAAATGGAATGAAACTGGACTGTTTATGCAGAGAAGGAATTATACCAGAAAAATGTCTTTAAAACCTCATGTTGTAATAGGGGTGTATATTGAATGCTGAGAGTGTATATTTTGATTTATCATTTACATCCCATAGACAGGAATAGGTTCTGGCCCTGTAAATCTTGTTGTTTGATTTATGTCTTGTTACCTGTGTTTATTGAATCATGTATTTGTGTTGTTTGTACTCAGAAAGACAAGATTGTCAAAATTTGGAAAACATAAATGTGATAAAATGTTTTATATAAAAAAGAGCGTGATTAATACTCAAACACACTGGATTAATGTGTATGTTGTGTTTCTTTTGGATTAATATTGATTAATGGCCAGGTAGATAGATTTCATGTTGTATTAAATTGGTACATCTCCACTCGGTAGGCCTTATTGGATCATACCCCATTGCGTTTGATAACCAGAAGGAGCAGCATTGCGGTTAGTCTTTGGGTCTCTGGCGGAACTTCTTTCACATACCCTAGTAAAGCCAGTAGGGGGGATTGCTGGGGGCAATGACCAGTAATCAATGCTATGGTATAAAATATGTCAGTCCAAAATTGTGTCACTTTTGGGCAGTCCACAGCAAGGTGTAAAAAAGTAACTGTATTTGCAGCGCATCTTTGGAAAGCCCCATCCTATGTAGTTGGGCAGGTGTGTGGTACATCCTGTACAGAAATTTAAAGTGTACTAACCTGAGTTTACAATTTGGGGAAAGGGCTCTGGACCGAGCACAATAGTGTAACTGTTTCAAGGTGAGAGGAGGCACCAAATCTGCCCCAAGCAGATTGAACACCTGATACGCACACTGGGGCTCTCTCCTGCATTGTTGAGTAAAGACAGGGGATGAGTTTGTGAGTGGACGAGTTGGTAATCAATGTATCTAATGCATGGAGTGCTGGAGGGAACCTTAAGGAAGGTGCTGTGCATGGTGCAAAAGGCTGTGTAAAGCTGATGGTGGAGGTAATAGATAAGGACTTGTAGAGGTGTATCTACTGGATCATCCAAAATGTATTGTGGTTGGATAAAAATAAAATGCCCCTCCGGGTGGAGGTCACCAAATGTATGGAGTTGCAGTCGATGTAATTGATGGCAGGCTTCATCATTATTTATGGTGGGAAGCATAGGGTTCCTTGCCAGTGGTATGTTCAGGACATAAGGCAATCTAATCTAGCACGCAGTCGCAGTCTATCCTAGGCCCAGAACCCACCTTAACAATCTTTGCTTGGGGCTGTTCAGCAGACAGATACAGAGTAGTACTCAGAGGACAAATGGCAACGTTGTCGGACTCGGCAGCAGTGTGAAGCTGAAATAAGGAGGATGTAACTCGTAGTGGGTGAACTGTGCCTGGGTGCAGTGGAAGTATATGTCCACATCAGAGGCACATAGACTACCCTGCTCAAAAGGAAAGGTCAGTGTTTCCCATGCAATTCTTGGCTGTTTGCTGGCCCAAGCCAAAGAAATTGATTGTATTGGAGATGTTTGAGAAAATGCACCATAATATGAATGGGGATATTAATTAACAGACAGAGAAACTTGGGGAGTACTACCATTTTGCCAACTGCAATCCTCTACATCATGCATAATGGCGGTCTGGTCCAAACCAGTACATGCTCTTCCGGCCAAGTCATCAACTTATTGTAATTCGCCCACCAGAGTTAATCAGGATTCCTGCTGAGCCATATTCTAAAATAACAGACCGGTTCCTTTGCCCATTGCAGTGGATATTCGCATTCAAATAAATCAGTTGCCGGGGTGAGCAGGAACATAATAGATGTGGACTATTTGGTGAAGATCCCTGTGTGCCCGCCGAATTAGATTATCTTTCAGATAATAGGAAAGGTGTTGAGCCACAAGTCTCGGACATATATATATTGTCATCCGCGTACATGGAAACCAGTATCCTTCTGGCAGTAAAAGCAAGCTCTTGATGTGAGTGTTGTTGTCTTAACCTAGCTGCCAGGGGCTCCATCCCGATGGCAAATAGAAAGGGTGACAATGGGCAACCTTGTCTGGTGCCTCTAGAAATAGGAAAAGGAGGAGTCATCTCACCATTGGCGTGCAGTCGTGGGGTGGGTAACGTAAAAAGTAGTTTGATCAAGCAAAGAAAGTGGGTGCTAACCCTTATACAGGCCAAGAGCTGAAAATATATAGCCACTCCAAGGAGTTAAACGCCTTGGTGGCGTCGGGGAGAATGGTGGCTACCCTGAGTTGGGGGTCAATGATGTGTGTGAGTGTAAACATGGTTCGTAAGTTGTGCAACGTGGAGCATCCCAGTCCAAAGCCAGGTTGGTAATTTAAAATGATGTTTGGCAGTAGGGGAAGCAGGTGGGTTGCTATTAATTTTGCCAGGATTTCATTATTGATGTTAATTATCGAAAGTGACCTATAGGAGTCACAGGGGCTCAGTGGCTTATCAGATTTCAGTATAGTAAGGATTACCTCTTCATGTAGGGAAAGTGTCAGTGTTCCACAAAGCAGGAACTCTTCGTACACTGCCAAGAGATGGGGGAGAGGATTTGAATGTATTCTTTATAAAAGGACATGGCTAATCAATCCACGTCTGGTGCTTTATCCCCAAGCAAACTGCGTAGGACCTGTACTGTATCCTCGACAGTAAAAGGCATGTTGAGACACTGATGATGTGTGTCTTCCAGCCAGAGGAGTTGTTTCATATCATAGACCAAAGTCAGGGAGGCAGAGTCATATGCCAGTGATGTGCGGTATAAGTAAGTGTAAAACATGGTCATAGTGCGTAGAATGATTTTCGATCTTGTGTGGACTGCCTGCTGATCGTCAGTAAGTTCTGTGATGTAGTCAGTGGACCAGTTTTCTGAGGAGTCAAGCCAGAGTTTTTCCTGCTTTGTCTACCTCCCTGTAGCACCTTACTACTGCTTCCTTGCCCAAGTAGTGTGTCTCCCTGACTACTGCCTCCTCATATTCCAATAGTGAGCTCTTAATAGCAACTAGTGTATTTGTGATCCCAGAGTCGAGGTAGTGAAGCTGGAGTGTGCGGATGTCTACTTCCAGTCGGGTTAGCTGCATATGTAATGCCTTTAGTACTCCGGCCTGTTTGGTTATGCAGGCTCCATGAATAAAAACTTTAAACACTTCCCAAAGAGTTGAGGGTGAATCAACAGATTGTGCGTTGTGAGCAAAGTACTAAAGCATGTCTGTTTTAATGACATCTTGAAAAACAGGATCTCTGAGTGCACATGGGGGAAGCCTCTAGGAGAAGGTCATGGTACCCAAGTTAGGGGGAGAAATCTCTAGCAGAACACTTGTGTGGTCTGATAAAGTTTTGGGAAGGTGGGTTAATTTGGGGGTCCATGTAATAGGTGACCAACCAATAATCAATTCTGGACCAGGTGTTATGTGTGGAGACAATGCACGTACCTACAGTACTATTGATGTTCTTTAGCCTCCATATATCTATAAGATCTTTATGGTGCATAAGGGCAGGCAGCTGAGCAGCAGCGCCGCTAGATCTATCTATGCTCTGATCAAGTATCATATTTAAGTCTCCACTCTAAAGCCCTGCACTTGAGCGTACGCTACGAACTACTTTGGCAAACAAGTCAAGGTTACCCACACTGGGGCTGTAGATGGGGGCCAGGGTGATTGGATAGTTCTGCAGTGTACCATTTAGTATAATAATTCTGCCCTCTTTTTCACAAAGCACATTTGCCATAGCTAGCCTTTTCAGATGAGAATGGCTAAACCATGAGCATAGTTAGAATAGGCAGTAATATGTGTCTCCCCTATCTAAATAGCATGAAGACAAGTGTATTTTACTTTGGTCAGGCATAGTTCCTGCAAGAAGCAGATATGAATGTAGTTTCTATTAAGGTAGGCGGATATCAAGCGTGTCTTACATTGATCATTAAGCCCACGAATTTTCCAGGTCAAACACCTAATGGTAGCTGTCAGATATAAGGAAAGGCATATGAACAAGGGACAGTGGCACTTAATAGTGTAAGTTCTGTGCATGTGACGGCTAATGTATGCACAACTTGAGGAGAGAATTCACTTTGTGTTAGGCTAACATGGAAAGGACAACATAACACCCACACACCACCCCCTTCAACACTCCCAACTGGTGGAAATGCCTTCACCCATCCCCCACCCATCGCAACACCCCAACACTCAGAAATCACAAAGGGAAACACTCCAGGAGGTCACCCAGGAGACAAAGCGAACTGCCCAATTAGCACAGAACTGGGTGGCCAAGGAAGAAGAGAAAAGTGACAGGAGGGCAAAATTTCCAGTCCTTAAAAAGGACATTCTTACAGGGGCCCGAGGGTGCAGTTAGTAGGTGCATAACAAACTGCAGACTCCAAGTTAGACTATGGAGGGCTTATGGTTGGCCGTATTCCAGCCATTGGGGAGTCAGTGTGGTAGGCATCAAACATCAATCAGTCATTGTGATTGAGGTATCCTTCAGCATCAGTCTCAGGGGAAGATGAGCCACTTGCTCTGGAGGCTGTCAATCTGTGGGAGAATTTTGTCTCTGCCGTAGGATCTGCGAAGTAGTGAATATTAATTGACACCTAGTTTGGCTGGTTATAGAATGGAATAGGTGGCTACAGCCTTCTGCTCTCTGGCAAGTCTCAGGATAATACCCCTGTCCCTGTAGTTTAGCAACAGAGTCACTATTGGTCGCGCCCGGGCCCCAGGAGGAGGACATGGGTCGAAGGTGCGATGTACTCGCTCCACTATAAAGACAGTTGAAAGTGTGTCACCAAACAGAGAGTGGAACATGGGTTTAACATAGGTTTACATTCTATCCATGGAAGAAGATTCGGGAATGGTTATTGCATCTGGACCACTCTTCACTTTTATTTTTAATGACATCCAGAACTTTTTCCATGAACAGAAGGTGCTCGCCAGCAAACGTGTGGGTGTCCTCGATATCCAAGGTGCGAGTCTCCAGTTGATCAATGCGTTCTTCATGCTTATTGACCGTCTCTTTAATGCAACCAATTCTGTGGGTGAGGAGGTCAATTTTTGAATCGATGATGAGGAGATTATTTTTCATTTCCCTGAGCATGTATTTTATGTCCTCATCTGGCGCAGTGGCACCAGATATGGTGCATTCTGCATTTGGAATCCTAGGCCTGGTTCTGCTGTTTGTGTGTGGTGCTTGTTGTTGAATGCCAATTTGGGCTGTTTGTTTTCATGTTTGCCCATGTTGAGCAGGCGGGAACAGTACGGCTGGCGAATGGTGCTGTGATCTGTGACGCGGCTGTCCCATACGAGCCACCCTTCTGGGTAGGGCACAGTGTCCTGCCACTCCCCAAACACTGGCAGAAAGGTGTGGGAGGCACAAGCAGACCCAATCATTAACGACAAAGCAGGGTCTCCCACAAAAGTCAGTCTCCTCCTCACGGTTGTGTGTAGTGTCCTGTGTTTAGTGTCCACTCCGGCCAAACACTGGTAATACAGTTTCACCCAGTGTCCACATGTAGCGGGGGCCAGCAGTGAAGGGCTAGGGGTGTTCCATCCCAAGGCACACCACAGCTAATGGAAAAATAAGTTCAGGAGGGGTCCCACTAAACTGGACTTGAGTTCTGGAGCCGGCTGCCCGATATCATCAAACCCCCCCCGCCTCACTCTACTCCCTTCTCTCGACTCACCTGGTAGCCATCTGGGAGCGTGGGCAGCCAGGGACTCACCTCCCGGGCATGCAGCTCCTTTGTGGGATAGTCTGCTCACACAACACTTACAGCAGCCACCTGCGGGACCCACCCCAGCCAGGGAACAAGAGGGCCTCTCTCAGTCTCTGAGTGGGGGCAGTGGGGACAAAGATGATGCTCCAGGAGTGCATGCCTCCAGGCCCCGCACCGCCGCCCTCCAGGTCCATCAATCTGATGTCAGATTCTCCGCAGCCATGGCCTTGACACAGGTACAGAGGGCCTAGCCTTGACAGGTGGTTGTAAACTACCTGAGCAGCATATACAGTAGTATATCGCCCTCTGTACAGAGGATAATCAACAAACTGATTCTTCGGCCAGTGGTGCCTAACTAGGCTGTGGCCATCTTGTTGGTGGGCTGTCTAGTGTGCCGGCTAGATGCCATTTTTGAATGATTTCATGGAGAGCAGACAATTCTCAGTAGGCTCTCTTGAGTCACCTGCCATTTAATGGACCAAAGTTCTTTGGCCCTCAACTTGAGGAACTTCTGAAGAAATTGTTTGAAGATCACAACTTTCTTACCCCGATCAAACCTCCTGAACAGGAGGGTTTTGGATTCAAACGAGCTTCAGGTCAGCCTTCTACCTCTGAGGTACCGAACCAGCCCTTTCATGGGAGGGCACGAGGCCTTGGCACTCCCTCCCAATGACAATTCCTGGCAACAACCATCAATTTCTTCAGCTCCCCCAACAAAATCCTAAAGCATGACTATGTGAAGGTGGGAGGATGATTCAAATAGTTTTTCTCTGTTTCGGAAAAGGATGTCTCCGATGCCTGGATTCTCCAGTTGGTGAGAGACGGCTACAGAATTGAGTTTTCCTCCTCTCCTCCAGATGTCTTCGCCTTTATTGCCACTCCTCTCAATATTCTGAAAATTCAGGTCTAAACAAAGGGATTCACAACCTATTACTAAAAGGAACCCTAGTCCCCGTTTCTGAAGTAGAGAAAGAACTTGGGTGTTATTCTTTTATGTCTTTAGTGCAGAAAAGCACAGGGTAGTATTGTACTTTGTTAGACCTCAAGACTGTCAATCTCTTTATTCCACATCAGAAGTTAATGATGGTGAGTTTGCAGAAGATATTACCTCTCATCCCCTTTTGCTCCTTTCTGCCATCTATAGACCCCTTGGAGGCTTACTTTCACATCCCTCTTCACCTGCTTTCTCAGAAATATTTGAGATGCCTTTCCTTGGGTAAGCACTTTAAATTCTGTGTTCTCCCTTTTGGGCTTGCGTCTTCTCCAAGAGTGTTCACTGAAAGTCTGGCTTCTTTGGAGGCCATCCTGCATTCAATAGGGTTGTTAGTCCTCTCCTACTTGGACATCTGGTTAATTTCAGCCACATCTTTTCTTAAGGGTCAAGAAGCTGTCAGAGTGGTTCACAGGTGTCAGGAGGATCCTGGGTTCATTCTTAATACCAGCAAATGTCATCTACTCCTATCTCAAGGGCTCCTATTCATGGGTGCCCTGTTCAAATGAAGTTGAGAAGGTTGTTTTTACCCCTCCAGTCCCAGCAGATGTTAATGAATCGCCTCAGACCACTCTTGTAATCCCAGAATCTTCTGGTGAGTGAATGGTTGAGAGTCCAAGGGGACATGGCGGCATCCCTCTGTCTGGTACGTTGGCTCGGAGGAATCTGCTGCGCTTAGTTTACCATCTGCTTTCACATTGGAATCCAAGTTACCAGAAATTCGACAGTCCAGTTCTTGTCTCGACATGTGTCATCAAGAAATTTAAGTGGTTGCTCAATCCATCGCACCTCAGTAGGCCAGTACTGTTGGTTTCTCCTCTACCTTTTACCATAACAGATGCCGGTTCCTGGGGGTTGGGGAGCAACTCTGTTGACTCTTTGACTTTGGACAGCAGCGCAGTTCACCGGGTCGTCAAACTGGAAGGAGCTAGCAGCAGTCTACAAGGCACTGTTGACATTTGCTACTTACATCAAGGACAAGTCTGTACAGATAAGACAGACAATCAGGTGCCCAGGGCCTATATAAATAATATAAGAGAGACCCATTCCCCTCATCTTGCTTTCCTGGCAGATCCGAATAGGGGCCTGGGCAGTGGAGAATCTTTTGGCTAATAATGGTGATATATCTTCCAGGGAGGGAGAATGGCCGTGTGGATCAATTGAGTCACCTGCTTCCCTCCTCAATTTTGATATCTCTCTGTCCTCAGGTGTTTCAGGAGATTGTGCTTATTCAGGACACCATGGCAAGACCTTTTCACCTCTCCTCAGGATGCTCTTCTTCCCAAGTTCTGCTCTTTCCTTCTATTCCAACAGGCATGTAAGGTGGATGCGAGGATCTTCCAATGGACCCCTGATCTTCTTTTTGCATTTCCTCCCTTTGCTCTGCTCATCAGATTTCTAGCCAAGATCAAGAGGGAGCAGGTGGATGTAATGATGGTTGTCTCAGCCTGGACCCGTCAGCCCTGGTTTCCTTTGCTACTCCATCTCAGATATTTACCTTGAGCCCATCTCCACTCATATATACTCTCCTCCTTTGAAAACCTCTCAAACTACTGTCAAGTGGGGTTTGAAGATTGAAAGGAGAAGGCTAGAGGCTTTAAGTTGTTCTTTAGAGATTACCCTTTCAATTTAGAGCTCCAGAGAACAAAGCACCCTCAAGATTCATGAGAGGCATTGGACGGATTTTCTTCCTGGTGTTCTTCAAGGGGGTTTCTTTCTGACTTGTGTGAGGAACGAAAGATATTGAAATTGCTTAGAGATAGTGTTCTTTTGGGTTTGTCTGTGTCCATTTTACAAAGTCAGTGGGCAGCAGTTAAAAATATTTGAGGGACGTCCCTTCTTACTTCTGCAATTTGATCCATTAGCTTCTTGCTTGCTTAGGAGTTTTTATTTAAAGAGACTGATTATACATTCTCTGGCTCCTCCGTGGGATCTGCCTCTGGTCTTGACTGCTTTGCAGTTTGCTCCTGTTGAGCCCCTTTCTCCGCTCTCTCGAGAGTTCTTAACTCTTAATTTATTTTTGCTTATAGCGATTAACTCTAGCCGGAGATTGGGAAAAAATTTGGGCTATACTCTGTCATCCCCCTTTTTTGAAGTCTTTCCATTATGAGGTCATTCTGCGGCCTGACTCTGCGTTTTTGCCAAAAATGTCTTCAGCCATCCATCTGTCCCAAGACTTGATTTTGCCAGCCTTTTTTTCCTTCTCCATCTATGGATGAGGACATTCTCTGGTATTCACTTAATTTACCCAGAGCAGTTTTGATTTATCTCGAGAAAACTGCTTGTTTCAGGAAGGAAGAATTTTCCTTTGCCACTTTTGGGTTAGCAAATAGGTGCTATCGTTTTAGCACTTCAACATTATCTCGTCGGATTAGGGCAGTTATTTTGGTGGCCTACCAGAGGTGTGGTGTCTCTCTTCCTCCTGATGTGCAAGGTTGTTTAACTAGAGGGGTCTCGGCGGCTTGGGTGGCCTTTAAAAGTGGTTCTTTGAAAGATATCTGTGCAGCAGTCACTTGTACTTCCCCACATACTTTTATTTCTCATTATAAATTAAGGAAGGATAAGAGAGACTTTTTCTTCAGATTTTGGGCCAGCAGTTCTGTCCACAATTCACTGAATGCTTGTTTTGCTGCCTTATTTTCATCAGAAAAAGGGTGTTGCAGTTCCTGCAGTGTTCTGGTGTAAATTATTTCACAGTAGCTTGGGTTTATGCTCACTTGAAAGCGCTGTGACGAGGAAGAAGACGGAAGAGGTAGGTAATTCCTCATTAATTTAAGTTATAGTCTTTCTTGTCACAATACTAAATTCCCTCCCACCCTCGGGGGGGGGGGGGGGATGAAGGGGGGGGAGAGGAGATAAAATTGACATCTATCAGTATGGCTTAGTATTTCAGGAAGATCCAACGTCGTAGCCCCAACTATATATATAGGCCAGATGACGGCCATTTTCTGTCGGGGCCATCTTAGGTGGGAAATGTTAAATGTTACTTGCTAACTTGTTAGGAATGTGACGAGGAAGACCAGAACTGAGAGTAATGAAAATGTACAAGTAAGTAACCAAGTCATTATCTGCTTGTACACATTATGTAATTTAACTACAAGTTTCATTCTGCATTGCCTTGGTTAGGTGCCGGTATATTCTATGTCTGTTCTGAGTTTTGCGAACATTAGATGTTTGCAAACAAAATATAGATTGTTTAGCCAGGGAGTCTCGTGTCATTGCTACATTCTGATTACTATATTTCATTTGTGAATACCATATTTATTTCGAGATCACCATTATCAATTGGTTTCTTCATGAGATTACCGTTTTAACTGTAGAGTACAGATTTCCTTGTGTGTTTACCGCATTTTATGTGGTATTGTGTTTTATGTATTTTTACAGCTTTGATTGCTATTTATATTTTAAATATATTTCTTATATATGAGATATAACTCATAATGTATTTATTTATATTTTGTTGCAGTTGTGTTAACTGTGTTTACTGTAACTGCACTCATCCCACACACCTCTCTTGAGCATTGGCAACTCACCCACATTTGCACAGATAGTTAAGAAAGCTTAGTGGAGGTTTAGTTACCGTTAAGGATCTGTTATTACTGATTCTTAGGGCCCCAGAGTTTTATCTTTTTAGAAAAGGCCAGGGCCCCTGTAATTACCCACTCCAGAGAGCCAGAGTCTGACAAAGAACAGTATATTACATAATAAATAACTGTAAATCTATTCATATGCCTTTTTAGTCCTAGAAACTAACATTTTAGGACGTGTAAAACTTTTGTTGGTTCAATTTACAAAAGGAAGACACATTTCTTTCAAATAAAAGAAACAAAAGCTTTTTCTTATATCATTTGAAATTTAGAGAAAGGTGTTGGAAAAATACAGCAATCCTTAGGTACTGTTCAGATAATCATCTAATGGCATAAAATTAAATACAACTTGCCTGTCTTCATTTCTAAAAAAAGAAGAATATGGAAGCCTTATACTAGCATTCAAAAATATCAAAAGGGCTTAGCATTGGATAAACAGCTCTAACACTTACAATATTAATACAAAATTAAAAGCACACAGGTTTTAATCTTGAGGACCACATAGGTGTTTGCTCAAGCCAGCGTTTCAACAGAGTAAAATGGCATGTGAATATCAGCAGAATGTCACTGTGAAGAAAGTGGACCTACAAGTCATTCTTTATAGCAAATAAGAGTCTTGGGCAACTGTTCAGCTTTTGAGGCATCTAAATTCATTAGAACTGTGTCTCAATTTGATTTGCAGATTTAATTATTTACGTATGCACGTTTTTTAAGGGAAGATATGTTACGCCTAAAGTGTTTCTGCTCTGAGATATTATCCATTGTTCTACAGCTGTCTCACACACTTAAATCTTGTCATAATACGTGTAGGCAAACGCTACTTGTTTTTCTGACCTCAAGAATTAAAATTATCTGTTCTTTCAGCTGCCTCTTGAACAGATTCAAAGACTGCAGGTGGTATGGAAAAAAGTGCACATGTACTGAGAAACAATATGCTTCAGAACATTTACACCCACTCTAAGACAAGCATGCTGCGCTACACGGTGGTTGCCATGGTGCTCATCTACTTTTATAAACCTTGAGACTCCCTATGCGGCTCTTGGTATTGACATTTTCTTTGAGAACCACTGGTTTACTCTATTAATTTTATTGCCTTTTTTCATTTGTAATGACTTTATCTCATTGTTTGTTTCTGTGCAATCCTATGAAAAATTAACTCTCACATGATTTTGGGTCAAAATCTGAGATGCTCTTTAATATGTGGCTTCTCCGCATCCATGTGTATGCACCCCTATGTCAAAAGTAGATATACATTCGGCTCCATCACAGTCTCACTCTAACCTATGTGTGCATTTCTCTCTCATCTGCTACTGGACGACTAAAATTACTTATTGTTCAGCCCATCAACACTTAAATCATCAATACCCCCTCAACTCCTTAAATCATCAATATCCTTTCGGCTCATAACCTTGAGCTGAATTGTGACAGCACAATGAGGATGTCAATCTCCATCGCCGCAGCCGCAACATCTTACTAATGGTACATGCTAGACATCTGCAAAACCAACCCACTATGAGAAGAGCATGATTAATGTTTTAAACCTGAGATTAACCTGCTGCACATCCTCCACTCAACCTTCGTTTATTACGCCTCACAACCACTTAAAAAATCTAGTTTTCCTAGTGGGTTCCCTTTCCTTCCTCCCAAAATGCACTTACATACCCCTTCTTCTGATGTATTAATTAACATAAAGGAGAAATATAGTTGCAGCTTTGTTTAAAATGCTAAAGACATAGAGCCCCTTGCTAATCAAACACCTAACATAACATATTACTCTATTCATTATAATCGAAGATTGCATATATTGGCCATAAACCATTTTTGTAATGCTTCCATTTCTAACGATAATGGCATTACTCCTAGTCCTACTCCCTCGCCTTCCTTCAATACAAATGAGGCCCCGCCTCCCACCCAGACCCACCCCCAGCATAAAAACTCTGCCCGCCCCCACCTCCACCTGTACGTAAACAAGCCGAGCTAGCACTCAGATGAACCGCACCGGGAGGGAGGGAGGGTCCATGAAGGAAGGCGAGGGAGTAGGACTAGGAGTAATGCCATTATCGTTAGAAATGGAAGCATTACCTCCCGTCCCTCCCTCGCCTTCCTTCAATACAAATGAGGACATAGCAAGCAGAAGAAAACAGAGATGGACAGCTGAGTGCGAGAGAACACCAAAACAGAAACAGTGCCCCAAACACAGCAGATCAACATCCCAGGAACCCAGCGGCCCAGAACAGCAGACAAGCGTTCCAGACACGCAAACGGACAGCGACAGTCAAACGGAGAGGGAGAAGACCAGGACGCAGTCCAACAGATCCCACAGAGGAGCCCACCCGACAGGACACCACAACCGGCAGGGACCACAGCAAAGCACGCCGGACAGCAAGCAACGCAGCCACCGAAACCGCCAAACAGCGAGAGGAACACCCCCAAATCCCCACAGGAGGAACCACCCCCAAAAGACGGACAGTCAGCAAGACCGGGGACCAAAGCCAACGACCCAACAGAGCAGAGGAAGGCCAAACAACCACCGCAACCGGATCAAAGCAAAACGAGAACCCACAGCCGATCCAACACCCCCAAGCGCCGCGCAGAGGGGATGGCAACCAAAAAACAAGGCCCAAAAGACAAGAGCCGCAACCCGAGACCCCCAAGGGGACCAAAGGGAGGACAGCCAATACCAGCAGCCAAGACCCCGAAGGGAAGGATCAGACAGGGCGAGGGGGCAACAGACCCCCGCCAACCCGCAAGAATGCCAGGAGCATCAAGAAGCCAGAGAGCCGCCCACAGCACCCGCAGAGGAGACACCGACAAACCCAGAAGAGCCCCACCAGGAAGGAATCGCCACGCCAAACATAGGCCAGCCACCGAGGTAACAACCCCAGAGCAGAACACCAGGCCAAAAAGGTCCGCCCATGCCAAGCACAGGACAGCAGAGAGGAGGACCGACGGGAAGGCAGCCAAGCAACCGCCAAACGGACAGGAGCCCCCAACCCAGCAAAGCCCAGCCGCACCACCACCAGGCAGCAGGCGAAACCCCTGCACAGAACCCAGGGGAAGGGCCGGAAACATCAAGAGAACGGAACCACCGGAAGGACCCACACCCGAACGCAACAGAAGGCGGACAGGAGAGGAGACCAAGGCACCCCAGGTCAACGGGGAGCAACCAACAACCCCCGAGCACAGAGCCACCCGACCAGAACCAGAAAGGCCCGGAGCAGTGGAAAAAAGGGGGGGGGGGTGAGGAAGGCACCCAGAAGACCCCGAGGCACAGGAGAGGGAAGGCCAACGACCCCCGAGCCCCGGGACCCCATCCCAGAGACCAGAACCGGGCCACCAAGGCCCACCCCGGATCCGCAACAGGACCACCACAGGGAGGCCCCAACGACCCACCAACTGGCAGGCCACACGGGGAAGAAGAGAGAAAACGCGGGAAGAAGGAATGACCCAGCAAAAACAGAGCCGCCAGCCCAGAGGCCACTCGCCGAAGGGAGAGAGCCGACAGCCCCAGCCCCCAGACCGGAGCCAGGGAAACAGGACGCAGGCAAACAAGGAACAGAACCGGGACCCACCCAGAGGGCGGACAGAGGACCACCTCCCCAGAACGCCAGACTGAACCAACACCGCATGGGCCCCGCAGAGAGCCACGAAAGAGCACCAGGGCAAGCCCCCAACAAGCGGCAGCAGGAGGAACTCCGGGAGACCAGCAGGGACCAGCACCCCTGAACCCGAATAAACCGCAGCCAACCCCGCACCCGGACAGGCCGGTGACCAAAGCCACCACAAGCGGAGCCGGAGGAGGCAGCAAACAGCCAGCCAGAAAGCGACGGCGGGAGAGCCACCAGGACAGCTCCCCCCCCAGACACGGACCGACACGGGCAGCGGGGACAACAGACCCCGGAGACCAACCCAACAGGATCCAGACGGTCAGGCGGAGAAGTAGAAACGAGCCCCGGAACCTGAAAACACCCCAGAAGCCACGAGCCCCCGCAGCCACAGGACCGCCGGAGGAGCCCCCGGGACAACAAGGCCCGATCCAGAGAAGGAAGAGAGACCAGGTGCAGGCAGGACAAGGGAACAGGGCCACGCAAAGGCCACAACGAGCCTCAACGAACACCAAGCCCCAAGAGGGGACCAGAGAAGACACACCCCAGGCCACCAACAACCCCGATCCCCAGAAGAACCACCAAGGTCCCCCCGAACAGACCGAGCAAAAAAGACACTCCGGCCGCACACAGCCAGAGGCCGACCGACAGAGAAGGACGAAGGAAAAACCCCCGCACGAAGGAGAGCCACAGGAGGCACCAGGACCCGCGGGAAGACCCAGGGCGAGGGCCGGAGGCCGAAGGGAAGGACTCAAAACCGAAACGGGCCTCACCCACAGCGAACCGCAGAAAAGAAGCGGCGACTGGGAAGCGGAGAGAGGCGTCCCCGAGACCCACGGCATGCCAAAAGATGCCAGGCAGAACTAGAGGAACGACGGCCGAAAGGATCAACACACGGAAGGGAAGGGGCCGAACCCAGGAGCAGACCCACAGGAGAGCCAGTACAGGCCGAAGCCACCGGACATCCCGAACCCCAGAAACAGAACGGAGAGGGGCCCAGGCCCGGGCACCACGACAGGAACCCAGCAGACCGACCACCTGGCAACCAAACTGGACACCCAGTCCAGCAGAGCCACCCCGCGGGGACCGGAGACAGGCAGTGGAGGCAACCGAACCCCCGAATCCGGAG
Source organism: Calotriton arnoldi (assembly GCA_963921515.1). NCBI lineage: Eukaryota > Metazoa > Chordata > Amphibia > Caudata > Salamandridae > Calotriton > Calotriton arnoldi. The sequence goes on from CAWUFW010004625.1 coordinate 160,413, forward strand.
GAACCTGCACCAAGACGACCCTGTACACTAGAACCAAAGTACACAGGACCCAACCACCAGAAATGGGCCGCCTCCACCGAGGAAGAAAAGGCCGAAGACGACCACCCACCGTAGGGAACCGAACAGAGAGCAACGACAGGGACCCAGCCGGGCAGGGCCCGCAGGAGAGGAGGCAGGGAGCCAGGGCGAAAAACAGGCCAAACCGCACCCACCGCAAAGGCGGAGGAGAAGCCCACAACGGGGACAAAGGAGAGACCCCAGGACAAGGCACCCCAGAAAGGCAGGACGCCCCACATAAGTAAAGGCACACAGAAGCCTCAAGGCGGCCAGAAGGACAGAGGACCTGCAGCCCACAGCACCGAATAGTCCCAGGCAGCCACCCAGCCAGGCACGAACCAGGCCAGACTCCACCAAACAGCAGAGATCCGACAAGAGCAGGGGCCCACCAGGCGCCAAGGCCGGAGGCTCGAACAGCTGCCGCCAAAGCCACGAAACCCAACACCAAGGAGGGCCTAGAAGAAGCCGAGAACAGGCCAGCGCCACAGCAACAGCCAAGGAGAACAGCCGACCCATCAAGCAGAGCGGCCAGGACAGAGACCAACAGCCCAACGGGAGGAAAGGGCGAACACCCCCAACAAGCAAAGCCGCCGGAGGAAGCAAGGGACCCGCAGCACCGCAGGAAAAAACCCACTGATGCAAAACAGGGCGTAAAGGAACCTGAAACCAAACAGGACCAACACAGCACAGAAGGAACGCCCAGGGCGGAGGAAAAGAGACCGCACACAGCAGGCTCCGCAGACAACCGACAAACAGTCGCCAGCCGGGCGGCCCACAGTGGACAAAGCAGCAAGCACAATGTACACAAAAGCGGAAACAGCAAGCACGGGCAACGCACGCCACTCCCACAGCACCTATCCCCACACCGGGACAGAAGGGCAAGCCCAACCAGGCGGGCCAGGAACACCATGAATCCCACAGGGCCCGTCCAGCAGGGAAGAGGAAAGCCCAGCCGACCAGCACAGGAGCCCAAGCGACCCTCCACACCCCCCAGAGCCAAAGGCAACGTCAGAGGCGGGAGAAGGCCCAGCACCCCAGGACCCAGACGGAAACCATCCGCCCACAGGATCCGCCGGACGAGGACGGGACAGACCAGAAGGCAGCGGTGGAGCCCGAAGCACCGGACAGAGCAGCCACAGCCAAGTCCCGCACCAGTCACAGACAGGAGAGGCACCAACACCCCCCGCGAAGTCCATGCAGCCAGGGCGCCCCAGGGGGACCGGTGACCAAGCAGCAGAGGAAGAAGACCCCAGAAGGCCCCCCAACAACCTCAAACGACCCAGGGCAGCAAGTGGAAAACAGCCCCCAGCAGCCCCCAAGACAAGGCGGACAGACCCCCACGCCAGTCAAGGGAAAACAGCAAGCCACAGCACCCGGTACCCCCATACAGCATAAAGGAACAAACCACGGGTCAAAAACCCGTCCTACCAGGACACCGTGAAGAGTGCAGTCCGGGAGCAGAGGCAGCCAAGCAGGCCCGACCCGGAAACACAGCCCCAGCCACAGGAGGGCCGCCAAACAACGCAGCGGCTCCCTGAGCCACCGCTCCGCCCCCATCCACGAGGGAGACGAGGAGAGGAGGCAGCGCCAGGAGAACTCCGTCGAGGGCACCGCCGTCGCAGAGAACCAACACGAAGACTCCCGGCACCGCCACAGGGAGGAACTGAAGGTAAGTCTCACTAGGGAGACAGAAAAAAACAGGTGGAGGTGGGGGCGGGCAGAGTTTTTATGCTGGGGGTGGGTCTGGGTGGGAGGCGGGGCCTCATTTGTATTGAAGGTAGGCGAGGGAGGGACGGGAGGTAATGTTTATGTTCCATGTACCACACCAAATTATAGTCTCAGATATAGTTAAAAATATTTAATGACAACATTGCCTACAGGTGCATACGTGCCTTTATAAAGGGTTGGAATTAACTTGAAAAAGACATGTTAGGTGTCTGGTTCACTATTTTTTGCATAGCAGGACACCGTACCTTTAACAATTGTTCAAGCGTATTATCAAAGGAAGATTGTCTCTTATTATATTTCTATTATTCTCCCTCAAAAGGCCTTATGATCGGGTGTATTTCAGTCCATAAAATGCACTACAGAAGTGAAAAGTCCTCGGGGGCAGTCGCGGCTCCTGGAGGGAGTGCTGTGGGGCGGGGCAGGGGAGGGGCAGGGTGGGGGGTAGTAAACGATCCGGCGCGCGCAATGTAATTCGTTTTATTTATTTATTTCTGTACTTACCTCCGTCCGGCCGTAAGCCGGAGTTTACTACCCCCCACCCTGCCCCTCCCCCGCCCCACCCCACCGCCCCGCTGCACTCCCTCCAGGAGCCGCGATTGCTCGGGGGAAATCGTATTTGGCATCCACTGCCACATTACTAAGCAGGGAGGCAAAGCACGAAAGCTTTCTAAGCTTCCTAGACAGCCGCGGTCCGTGCAGGTAACAGCGGTGGGGCGGTGGGGCCGGGTAAGGGGGGATTTCGAGGGACGATGCAGAGGGAAAATTAAATAAATAATTAATTTTCCCTTGGCACCGTCCCTCGAAATCCCCCCTAACCAGGCCCCACCACTGTTACCTGCACGGATCGCGGCTGTTCCTAGACATCGTTGTACTGTTGGGAGGCTTTTCATTTTTACAGTGAATCTACATTTCACATAAATGAACGATCTTATGTTAATTTCCACACTGTGTTGTAAAATCTTTGTTGCAAAGTCATCCTGAGTGCACTGTGCACCCCCATTTTTTGCTGACTGGTACCAGTGCCTAATTTGTAAAATAATAAGTGCCAGGGCCCTGACCAGGAGACCACTGCAGCGTACACCACCCATCGCCCCTGTCATCTCTGCCAAAACAACTACTAACCATCTCTCTCGCCTGCAAGTGCGACAGTTCAGATTATTCCAGGTCCCCAAAGCAAAAGGAATGGCTGAGGAGTCAGGTATTAGTAATTTTTAATGTACATTGTATTTATAAACAACCGTTGTTCTGCTCAACTCTAAATTAGATGAGCAGCGCCACCATGTGGCAGACTGTCATAAGTGCAGTGCTGACAATTAAGTGCCGGTGCCGAGCACCCGAAACCATTTAAGTGCTGGTGCTGGGCACCGGAAAACAACAACTCAAATGAAGCACTGACTGGTACTAGTGGTAGCTGACTCTGACTGTCCCTGGGCTCTGTCTAACCAGGCCCAAGTTCAGTGCAGTTTTGAAAACACCCACATGTATTAGGGTCCACTATATATTAGGGTACACTTACAATTGGCATGGCCTACCCTGTAAGTCCCTAGTAGATAATGGGCAAGGGGGTTAAAAAACTACATGTAAGTCCATAGTATATAAAAGGGAATGGCAGTTTAGAGGCCAGCAGCCCTTCTGCACTTGCATGTGTGCACTGCTGAGCGCCTGCTATCATTTTAAAAGCAGACCTGTGCTGCAGCACTGTTTTTAAAAGTAAATTCACTGCAAATTCGACTTTGGTGGTAGGGGCACTTAAAAAGTGATAATCTACAATATTTATGCATATTAGGTGCCCCCAGGATCTCCTCCTTGTAATAAAGTGCCTCCCAAAATCGACTTTGGTGCTAGGAGCACTGTGGAGTGTGGATCTACATTAGTGTTGCTCATTCAAAACATCAGAGATCTCCCCTAGGTGTCCCAGGGGTGGGGGGTCATGTAACTACAAGCAGGGCCCTTATAAAAGATGTTTTATATGCCCTGGTGTTGGAGAAATTGCACATGTCATTTTACCCATTGTAGATCCCCAGCCACATGGATAACATTGCAATAGTTTATGAGCGCATAAATATTGCTACGAATTAAATAAATATCATTCAAGGACTTAGAAGAATGGTATAGCTGAATCCAACAATATGCTATTGTTGAATGTATCCTAAAATATACAGGGAAGAAGTTCTAAGACTTTCTTGTCTGTAAGACAAAATTCAGCCTTCCTGCAGCCGTCCCTGATTGGCCAGAGTTAACAGGATTAGCCAGGCTGCTTTGATGAAGTGATAAGTGGCTCAGGTTTGCCAGGCCCATCTACCCTCATCCCCTCTGACGGAGCCAGATAGCAGGCTTAAGGTAGAAATCTGAAGAAGTTAGGGGTAGGAGAGCTATGGAAATGAGCCATAGTGGAGTTTGGTTTAGCCAGTTCTTACTCCTCTGCTGAGATTTCAGCCATGTTGAATTTTGGAGGAATAGTGCTTTCTTGGAGAAGATTATACCACACTTTGGAGGAAGGGTCATGCTCTGGGGTGTTGCTTTGCACCCCATTGGACAGGAGTGCTGTCCTGCTTGCCCCAGAGAACACTGAATAAATATGTGAGCGGTGCAGAGCCTCTCAGATTTGTTGCTTGAAAGTAGGAGAAGAAGAAGGTTTGCTAAGCTGGAAACATGATTTGCACCATCAGACCCTGCATTCTGACTAACTGCACCTGCTGCATTATCTGGAACTACAGCACTGTGGATGTACCTTGCTTCAAAAGGATTAAAGATTAGACTCCCTGCAAGCTACAGGTTAATTGAGGTCACCTGGAACATCACCATCAAGATCCCTCTGCCTGGAGTGCGTCCAGTGGATTTGTGAAGGTTTTGTGCAGGTCCATTGTAGAAATTGTGGTCCCAAACTTTCAAGCACCATCCTGGAGCTTCCAGACCCTTGGATTGAGTTTTGGACACTTTGGACCTTCAAGAGGAAGTTCCAGAAGTTTGGAGCAACTTTGGAAAAAAGCTCCATTAGGGAACCGACCCAACAGCGAGAGCCAAGCTGGCCACCTTCAACCACGACCCGGCCAGGACTCCAGGTTCATCCCACTCTAAAGCTCCGGAGGTCTGCCTTCCGGAGTTGGACCGGAAGCTTCCTGAAAAACAAGCCGGCGAACCCTCACCAAATCTGGCCTGGTGAAGAGCATCGAGGAACCCCGGCAGAAAAAGCTCCAGAAATGTTTTTAGTCTTCAGGTAAAATTTTGACCACAAGGGGTATCCGAGCAAAGCTCCTTCGCGGTCGGCCTGAAATTTTGACTTTGTCCCGGGCAAGCGTGGCCAGATGTCCCAGATTAGCATTATAGGTTTTTAAGTGCTAGAAAATGTGTATTCTTTACAAATTCATATCTCTCGTTCACTACATTGGAATTTTGTCATTTTGGTGTCATATTAAAGATAAAAATACTTCCTATTTTTATGAAATTGGTATTGGATTTCTATTATGTGTGGTGTCTTCATTATTCACTAAATTGGTGTTTTTAAATGCTTTACATACCCGTAGCTTAAGTTAAACCTGCCTGCTGGCAGCCAGGCTACCCAGGTATGAGCATGGGAATAATTTACTGAGACCTAATCTGAGCCTGGTAGATGCATATTTACCACTACTAATAATCCACTTTCCAACAATCTCTGCATTTGTACAGCTCTAAATCAACTCAGAGTTGCCAGCTAGACTGTGAACCTGCTCCTACAGTTCAAGGAGGGGGAGCAAGCCAGCTAATGACACAATAAGACCAAGTCACATCAAAAAGAAGCTTATTCCCACAGAAACCAAAACACAAAAAGCTTATTCACACAGAAACAAAAACATGGAAAATCATAACCAAACATGTCACAGAAGAAACAACTTTTGGCACGTCTGACTCAAAGCTAATGGAGAGAATAACACAGGACACACCTGCGATACAGGCAGGGTCATATTTATTAATGTAGCAAGCTAGAAGAAAGTGGGACTGTGGGGGCAATGGTGCTAAATTCTGTGATGAAACAAAACTCCACAAAGAACTTATGGGGCAGAGTTGGCCCTTTTTAAACCTTTGAAATAGTCATTATGAAGAGCCAGAAGAGTTACAGAAGCAGAGTGAACATATTAATGATTTGTCACATGAGCCACAAGAAAATCAACAATTGACATACAGCCAGGGGACGTACCAGCCATCAAGATAGCAATAAGGGGCACAGAACTGAAGCAACAGGAAACATCATGTACATGAGATATCCAGTTTACAACAGCATAATAATTGAAAGAAAGTATCAAGATGTCAGAGGTGAACAAGCAAGTGCCAAACAGACCTAGGCAAAGCAATCGGATGGTAGACACACAAGCCTACACATTCTTACAACCCTAAAGGAAGAAAAGCACATAAAGTTGCTGAAATGAAAAAAATAAAAAACACAAACATACTCGAAAAGCCACCACTAACAAATCTGTGGAAAATCAGATCATACATGTGGCACATCCATATAGAAAAGATTTTGAAAGGGAAAAGTGACTCTAATACAGCAAGGAAGTGATTTTAATATGCCAGAGCAGGAGAGTTTGCTAAGGAGACACATTTACTTTAAGTAAAGAAATTCAATACACACTATATGCTCACAAAGATTTCCCCAATAACTTTTGTCAAGATACAAACATGAAATACCCAGGAAAGGAAAGACAAATACAACCATTTATTCACATCTGCTAAGACACAACACGTCCCACTTTCCAAACGGGAAACATGGAAAGGAAATGAAACACCACTCAAGGCGAAATGCAGCCACAAGCAAAATATAATTCCATAAATATTATTTGGAAATAACTAGCATGGAAATAAAACAACCCCAAAATACTAGATTAAAAAACTTCAGCTTTGATGGCTGCTTCCTAAAATTAGAAGACTTCTGCATAACCTCCACATCACCCTCGTCGCTTGCCAATTAATCACCCTATTTCTATCCACCTCTTCATACCTGGGATAATTGTGACAAACAATTTTCACCACCACACTTTTGTTCCACCACTTGCCACTGGACAATGGAAAAAGAAATAGATACCTCTCTCACTTTTTACGCAGGCCCAAACCTGGCTTCACCTTTTCTCACTCCATACGAAAACCTGACTTACACCTTATCCCCTACGTGAAAATGCATTTCCTTCATATGATGTAAATTATCAAAATGCAACTTGACTTGAGCCTGCGTATGTCACACTCTTGTTTCTACAATTACTTTACTACAAACCCTACATTCCAGACTCCATATTAAGCCATACAGGTTCCACAAGAGCACTTCCCTTGTGCCCTTTCAATGCTTCAAAGAAACTAATATATGTTGTTCAATTAAGAGTAAACTAATAGAAACACTTTATCTCCCTTATAATTTCCTCTGCCTCTGCCAACAAATGTCCTGCCAATCCCAACCTGGGGGTTTCACAAATCTTTCTGCTAGCCTTTAAACTAAACCATTCCCTTGCAGAAGGTATAGTGTGCAATTCCAGTCTCCTTTTAGAATTTCAACATTTCCTTTGAGGTAAACTTCACTCTTTATCGGTGACAGTAACATTTTATAAGCTCTGGAATGCAGTTTCATTCACTTTGACCTGTAATCAAGCAAAACAGAGCACAGTGAAAGACTGCAAACCTGAAGAGGACCTACAAAATCAACAGTTATTTTTTTGCTGACACTCACTGGAAACTTCTCCAAAACCATAAGATACAACCTGGAAACCAAACCTTTGTCTGGACCACTGTAAATCTTACAACCTTGCAATTTCTGTCCACATTTCTGTCTATTTTAATCCACCAATGAGATTTGTGCAATATTTTCTTGTTGAAGGTGATAGTGTGGACTGGGCCCTAAATTTTCTTCAATCTTTTGCATAATACGAGTATGATTGAATGTAAGTACCAATTTACCACACAATTCCCATTTCTGCACTAGGATCTTCTTTCGTCCCGTGATGGATCTTTGAATATCGTATTAGGAGTCAAGGAGCAAAATGTAACATTTCAAATATATATCGTATCAACAGTTTAAGTTCAGCCAATGATGAGAGTTGGGACAAGTTTTTGAAACCTTTATCCTCATTAAGAGCTTAGTAAAAGTTCTTCAGTTTATTTCGTCTTTATTTCAGTCAGTCCTTAAATCAAATAAATTTACAGAAATCCCATCAAAAAGAATAGTTAGAAGGAAGCATCAAATATTTCATTAGGCATGTTCCATAAAGGAATAAATCCCTATTCTAAAGAACAAAATCAGATTTTTAGATTTGTAGAACCAATGAGGAGCTCAGAATCAAACTGAAAAAAGTGAGATCAGAGGAGCATAAAGATTCAAAGCGAAAGAACAGAAGAACTTCCCATAAAGAGTAGTTCATTAGACTCAGCCGAGTCACAAAAAATCCAAGTAGATCAGCATACAGGTATGTTAGCAATCTGTTGAAAATCAAATAGCAAAGTCAGGCAAAAGGGAAACAGTAGCAGCAGTAGCCACAACCGCCAGGGGTCCAGCAAGGGAAAAGGGAAAAGTGTTGCTTCTACCTAGGAGCACGCACTAATATAGAGTCGGGAAAACATGCCAAAGAAATTGTATCAGGCTTCTTCCTCCACGGACCAATAGTATGGTAGCATTCTTCGGTAAGCAGGTTCAGCTCCTTCGTTCCCACAAAAATACATGCAGCTTGCAAAACTTTATCGCAAGGTTAGCTACAGACAGTCTTGCGTAGCTAGATTCTGGACACATAAAGCTTAGTTCCCATTGGCATTTTAGCATAGGTTGACCTACATCTCAATTTGTTTCACAGCAAGAACAATGAACTACTAACTGAAAGGCAAAATCACAGTTAGGTAATGCATTCCATTTAATTCAAATAGGAATTATTGTCTATAATGCACAAGTTATTCTATTCAAATGTTCTATGAAACTTGAGAAAATAGGAAGTTCTTGACATTTATGAATAAAACGTTGCTTATAAAGTAATGCATTAGTTAAACCAATACATTTTGCTGCCATGACGAGCATTTCTAAGCATGTCACTTTAAGGTCAAGCTTCTAATTCGTGTTGTCCAGTGACGGCCAGTGCAGGTAAGAGCGGTGGGGCGGGGTGGGGGGGTAGTTGACAGACGGAAAGAAAACCACTTATCTTGCACTCGATGCATCAACGGCTGGGCGATGCGGCGAGCGCAAGGTAAATGATTTTCTTTTTTTTTTCATTTTCCCTCATCATCGTCTTTCGACTCCCCTCCTCCCCCGCCTCCACTTCCCCACCGCTCTTACCTGCACTGGCCGCAAATAATGTGGTGCACATTTCAGCAATATTAGATTTGCTTCTAGTTAAAAGAAACTTGCTTCTTAGCTTTTCAATGGCTTATATGGATAACTATGTCTGCCTATTGCAAAGCAGCACATTTCAAATGCGTGTCATTTTAACATTTCATTTTTCATTTATCTCTGTTCATTCAGCTACAAAGCTAATTAATTTTCATGTTAATTAATATACTTTCTCAATATCCCATTGGTGGTTATCTTAACCATCACAATATCATGTTTTCACATGTGAGTTCAGCTCATCATCCTTCAACGGATGATGAGCTGAACTCACATGTGAAAACATCTCTTTCTTTTTAGACTTTGAAACTTGAATGACTTCCTATAGTCGTCATTCATGATGTGATTTAAGGTAAAGTCTTTTTCAAATATTTTATTCATTTCTCTTTCCCTTCTCTTGAGTAAATAATATTTACAGCCCTTTTATAAAACAAACAGGACTCACAAACAAAGCCCTATTATTAGTACTGTATTCGTATAGCATTCAAAATACTTCCTACTGCTGTTGCACTCCAATTTCCAATTGTGTGAATTCCTTTCCCAAAATTTTCAAATAGACTTGGTGTTTCCAACCCTTCCAATTCCGATTTTCAACCTGAAATGTTCTTTGCAAATTCATCTATCTTCTTACTCTCATCAGGCATGTATGAGCATCGATGGTTTAATTTAAGCATCTTGTAGACTCTGCCTTTTTCTGCTAGTTAAGTGTCTAATCCTAAAAGATATTCCAAAGCTACTGAACATATGGCAATTAGCTCAATGTTAACTACTAGCAAAGCTCCAGAAGGGTTGTATGATGGAACCTCGCATGCATTTACCACGCGTGCCTTTACAACGCAGTCACTAACCCGACTTTGACGTTACCACACGTTACTTTAGCATGCAGGTCGTTACAGCGACTTGCTTTAGGGGGCGCTGGACTTTGGAATAGTATAAATTACTACTAACTCCAGTCTACGCAACAGTAGGGAAGGTGTTGGACTTAAAATCAAATACCAGTTCAACAATGCACCCCCTACAGCAAGTCATTGTAACAACTTGTAGGCTAAAGTAACACTTAGTAATATCACAGTTGGGGTAGTGACTGTGTTGCAAAGGCTAGTCGTTGTTGAGACTGCGGGGTAAAGGATGTTTCCCCTCCAGAAGTACTGGTTGCCAGCTTGTCGACAACATTTGACAGTTTGCTAATCTTTTTGTCATTTAGTTTGACTCCTACAGGTGGGATGATTGCTCCAAATATGTCTCCCACTAATTGAGCTTCCTTCTCTACACTAAGGGTGTGTCTGTGTGCTGATTTTATTGTTAATGCATCCATAGTATTCACATGGTACATTCTAGGAAATAGCATTCCTAAATAACAGATACCCTTCCCGTCAGCAGGCAACAGAAAGAAATGTTCTGTCCACAAACAAAATACTGGGATTGCAGATTCTTCTCCATACAAGATTTGCCATGTCCCTCCCATTAATTTAAATGTGTGTTCATAACTACTAATCCCCACATGTATAGTTTGTTTGGGTGTCCTTCTTCTGTAAATGCAAACCTTCCATTTGTGTTGAGTGTCCAGTCTTAATTTTGGATATACCATTTTCTTTTTTAAATTCATCTTCCTCATTCTTCCAAACATTTTTCATAACATACCTATGTTTGTTTCTACTACGTGTCATGTTAGTGTTTCTTTCTTCTAAAGTCATAATAAAATGTTTTCAAGTGGTTGCATCAAATAGGTTACATTTTTCTGATAAGCCTTAATGCTATCTCTAGGTCTATGTGGCATAACATAATACCAAACTGTGTCCATTTCTTCTCTTTGTGAGTGTAAATTCATGCTTTCTATTTAAGGCACTCTAGAAAGTATTAAATCATAATTACAGGTATTCAAAATGTTCATGTCTATATACAAATGTAAGCAGTATACTACATGCAATTCCATAAGATAATGGCATGTGGTAATATGTGACTTCTTCTGATGATGAATATGGTAAATGAGAGCAGACATAACAGTACTTTGCTCCCATGACATGTGCATGCATTCCTGTACTAATTTAGAGTAAATGTTTGTTGACTAATGCTCTCTATAGAAGGCGACAAATGAAGCTTTAAATTGCTCCTCATCATTCAAATATATGTGTGTTTTTGTTGTGTTTGTATTTTTTAAATCTTTCTCAGGTGTTACATAAAATCCTACTAGTACTATGGTAATCATAATTACTGTTGTTATGAAGATTGAACACATATTATTTCCAAGGCAACACATGTTTTCTCCGGAAACAGATTAAATGCAGTCAAGTTAAAGTTCAATGCAGACTTGGTAAATAGCTTGTTTTAAGTGTTCATTTTCAGCAAAGCAATTTTAGACAATCCTTAACCCTACTCCGTGCTCTTCTATTAATGTTATCCCTACTCTTCTACTACAGACTCAGGCCTAGCTTGATCTTCTGTGAAATAAAAAATAGGAATCAATCAGTGTCAATCTCTTATTTTAGTGTAAATTTCTTTTAACCTTATCAAATTCTTTTTTGTAAATGCACAGTTTGTTTTTGTCAAATATCCTTTATCCAGCAATGCTTATTGTGATGGTGTCATGGAGGTTCAAGCAGTTCAGATCTCACATCACACAGATCGTTGATTGTGACATTCAGTACTCTAGCCAAATAGTAAGACCACTCAGGTGGAGAATACCTCCGACAAGGTACTCTTGCTCTTTTTGATCTTCTCAGCTTTTTTGTTGATTTTCTCCTGTGCCACTTTCATCACTTTCTTCTGTTTCTTCTGATATAGTCGTTGGAATCCGATCATTTGTCAAGCTTTGCTTCAATCTTCCTTGTGTACAAGTCTGAGTCCATTCAACTTCACGGGTGACTCTTCTCAGTTCAGTACTTGTTCCTTCTGTTGGATCTCCTTGTACTGATGCTGTTTCAGTCATGTTTTCAAATTGAGGATCAGTCTCTGCTTCTACTTTGTTAGAGACTTCAATAATTCTTGGTGCAACAACAAGTACTTGAATTGGTGCACTGGTTGCAGTTCTTCATCCCTTTCTCCATCTTGCTGCTGGTGTGATCCCAGTGTCACTGCTCTCCACGGTCTCACAGCTTGGGTGGTGCAGTTACCATTGCTTTGAGTTCAGGAAGAAAGAAAACAATCTCTTCCTTGGGATTTCTCACTTTCCTGGTGTGCGAGGCATGCACCCAATTTGGAATTCTGCCACACTTTACAGCAGTATTGGTCACAAAAATAATCTGGAAGGGGCCTTTCCACCTTGGCTCCAAATAATTCTTCTTATCGTGCCTCTTGATCACAACCTAATCGCCAGGATTGAGGTTGTGGCACTGTTCTTGGTGTGGATCTTAAGTGGCAGCTGCAACCTGGTAAGAAACAGAACACACCACATTAGCAAATCCTTTGCAGTAATTGAGTATCGTGTCATCTGTGATGCTCAATAATGCATTTGCAGGTACAGCAGGCAATCTGATGGCACAGCCAATAGGAATTTCATGAGGCGGTAAACCATTCTTCTTATCAGGGATACTCTGAATACTCATGAGCACTAAAGGTAAAGCGTCCAGCCATTTCAGTGATGTTAAGGCATAAACCTTTGCTAAACAAGACTTGATAGTCCTATTCATCTGTTCAACTATCCAAGAAGCGTCAGGTCGGTAGCTGCAATGTAGTCTTTGCTAAATTTGTAATGATGTGCAAATCATCTTCAGGACCTCATTATTGAAGTGGGTCCCCCTATCGATTCCAAATATACCAGCATGCCATACCTGGGTATCATTTCTCGCGATAACAGTTTTGCTACAGTGAGAATGTCATTTCTTCTGGTTGGGTAGGCTTCCACCCATCTTGGGAAAACACATACTATGACCAGGATATATCTCAACTGTTGTGCACAGGCATTTCAATAAAAATCCATCTGCATTCTGTTGAAAGGACCACCTGATCTCCCTATATGACTCAATGTAATGTGTGTCCTTTTCCCTGCATTCCTTTGTTGCTATGTTACACATCTATGACATACTTCCTCTGCAAGCATGCTGAATCTGGGATTAAACCAATTCTGCTGAAAGAGTCTATTCATGGGGTCTCTCCCTAATTGTATGCACCCATGACATATCGAGTCATTGGGAATAAGAAACTGTCCGGTCTCCCATAAGTTGACATCCAGGTGTCATTGACATTTTTCACACAACCTGCTCTGATCCAACTCTTTTGTTCTGCTTCTGAAACATTTTCTTGTACCCTTTTCAACTCATCCCAAGTGTCTGTTAGCTTCATTAACATGGAAAATAAAGTGTCTTCCTCAGACGAACAGGTGAAAGCTCCATTAAATGTGCAGGCCAACAAGGCACAATAATGTGCTACTGAATCAGCATTCCTATTTCCCATGGCAATGTAGCCATTCCCACTCTGATGAGCTGCACACTTAACAACTGCAATTTCAACTGGTAACTGAAGAGCTTCTAGTAGGTCTTTCACCTGCACCCCATTTCTAATTGGGTTCCTGAAGAGGTCATGAAACCTCTTTGTGACCATAGTTGCCCAAAATCATGGACAATGCAAAAGCGATGCTATCTGTAAATATAGTCAATTCCATTGGGCAGTTAAACTGCATGCTCTGGTAAGGGCAATCAATTCTGCAACTTGTGCTGAGGTAAACCCTTGAAGCCATGAAGCTTCAACAATATCATTTATAGTACATACAACATAGGCTGCTCTCAGGGTACCTTCATTGTTTTTCAAACATGAGCAGTCTACAAAAATTATGATGATCAGGTCCAGGCTTTGTATATAAACTCATGACATCTAGGCATTCATGTTCAATTTCATCACAAACATCATCATTTACTGGAAGTAAAGTAGCAGAATTAAAAATCTGGCACCGTTTAATTAAAACATTTTCAAAACAATATTCTCTGCTCAAATTTTGTAAGGCAGTTATGGGTCATGTGCTGTGTTTTTGTTCTTGTCAATAGAAGCTCCACAGAGTGAGGGACCATTGCAGTTACTGGATATCCCATCACTATGCTGTCACTCTTTCCAAGACTAGTGCTCACTGCCGCAACAGCTTTAAGGCAGCCGGGCAGACCTGGGGTGACAGGGTCAAGGGTGGATGAAAAATAAGCCACAGGTTTCTGATCATCATACATTCATCTGTGTTAGCACTGATAGAGAGCGCAGCCCTCCCTCTAACTGCAAAATAGAAAAAAATTGTTACTGTAATCTGCCATTCCTTGTGCTGGAGCACGACAACGTTTTTCTTTCAGCTCTAGGAAGGCTTTCAAACATTTGTTGTCCCATTGAAGCGGATCAGACACATCCCTGTGTGCCAGCCTCGGTAAAGACAACCATTCCCAGAAACATCCTGACTTCCTTCTGTGTTTGAGGTGGATTAATCTGAAGAATTACTTCCACTCTCTCTGGTGACACCTTTCTAGTTCCCTTATCAATTATGTGTCCCAGATAATGAATTCTTTCTGACTGAACTGCAGTTTACCTGGAGACATTTTATGTCCTTTCTAAGCCAGGTGATTTAACAACGAAATGGCATCTTGTTTACAAGCCTCTCATGTCTCTGATGCCACAAGTAGCTTATCAATATACTGCACAAGTACTGATCAATGGGGCATCTGTAATGGCTCCAGATTCTTTTTCCAAATCTGGTTAAAAATGGATGGACTCTCTGTATACCCTTGTGGGACTCAGCACCATGTCAAAACTCTCTGCTGAAACACGACTGAAAAAAGAAACTGGCTATCTTCATGTAATGACACTTAGAAGAAAGCCTGGCAAAGATCAATGACAGTAAACCATTTTTCTGTACAAGGAATTTGAAATAATATGGTGGCTGGATTCGGAATCATGGGACAACATGGGACAACTATCTCATTAATTTTCCTGAAGGTCCAGTTCAATCCGATATTACCCATTTGGTTTCTGTAAATCCATTATCAGAAAGTTACACAAACTCCCAATTAGTTCCCTCAAAATTCCCTTCTGTATCATATCCTTCATTGCAGGTATAATTCCTGTAATTGTTTCTGGGGACAGATGGTATGGTGTCGTTCTCGGAAACACCGCATTTGCCTTTATGGTAATCTGGAGTGGTGCTACTCCTTGTTATGTTATGTTATGTTAATTTGATTTGTAAGGCGCAACAGCTACCCAAAAAGGGTTTCCCGGCGCCAACCTGAAAGGAACAGAAAGAGGGGAGAGATTATTGATTAAACTACCAAGTTTTTAGGCATTTACGAAAGTTCTCGTAGACAGTTTCGTTGCGGAGCGGCACGGGGAGAGAGTTCCATAAAGAGGGAACTAAACAGGCAAAAGATCAACCGCCCATGCGTGACAGTCTAATTCTAGGGACCGAACATTTGGCCTGGGTGGCAGAACGGAGGGGGCGTGAAGGCAAATAAGGGTGGACCAGAGCTTGCAGGTATTGGGGGGCCACTCCAGATTTGATTTTAAACATGTAGCTCAGGGCTTTGAACTTAATTCGGTTTTCTACCCTGAGCCAATGAAGGTCACGCAGAGAGCCAGAGATAGAGGCAGCTCTGGGAATCTGACAAATCAGTCTGGCGGCAGAGTTCTGCACCACATGAAGCTTGCGTGTCACATCCTTGTTAGTCCCTAGGTAAAGAACGTTGCCGTAGTCCAGTCTAGAGGTGACAAGAGCCTGGACTCCTTTAATCTATCCAACATCCTTCCCTGTGACATCCCATACTTCTGGATTCACAGTTTCTCTCAAGTCAGCAGGCAATTCTTTGATTGTCATTGATGGTGATCCAGCGCAACACTTAATCAGGGATCGATACTCATCAATATTACATACAATGGCCCATACACATTCACCCAAATCCCTGATGCGCTGGGGGTCAAGTTTCAAAGACGTAAAAATCGTTTCCTTCACAGATTCATGTTCAATTATTCTAAATACATAACTAGACCTATATATCAACTCTCTTTCCTCTCGGCCGACGGACCAATTAGTTGAGTAGTTGATGGTAATAATAGAACTAACTGAGTATCTAACCAGCTAAATAATCACAGACTCTTGGTAAGTTTTAAAAGGTTTATCTCAAATAAATGATTAATGCTCATCGTATACAGGTTGCAATGCAAACAAAGAATCTCACACAAGGGAGAGAAAATCAATCAGCAATGCAAACAGTATCAAACTCATCAACAATTAACAATATGCATATGAGGGAGTGGATAGAAAAAGAGACATAAGTTTCAGCAAAAATAATGCGAAACAATATATTTATGGCGGAGTGGATAGATGAAGAGACATAAGTTTCAGAGACAAAATTACGTTTGCAAATGATTATGCAAATCTTGAGTCGGAAGATAATACAAACCCAAAGATCAATGAAATACCACCCCCCCCGGCCAAGAGAGTAGTGGGGGTCTCCTGAAATAGAGTCAGGAAACAAAAATTTCAGGAACGGGACAGGACAAGGACAGGAACAGCTAGGCCTCTCTGCAAACCGACGAACAGCGACGCATCTCCCCTCTCAATCTCCTACCGCTGCAGCTCCAAACCACACCCCCAAAGGCACCCCAGTTATACCCTAAAACCTACATGTCCAACCCACAATAATTGAAACATTGCACAGAATTCGACTGCTTATTGGTGGATTTGGGAGGTGGTCTGTCACACCACCAGGTTCCCATTCACAATTTCTTTATACTCATTGTTCTATATCCTCTCCTATTACGTCAGGTTTGACTCGTTCAGTTATTCCAACATTGAAACATTTCTTTATTTTCTCATATATTTTTTTCAGTCACATCTGCAGAAGAAATCTTGGATCCCACGGCCAGGCTCATCCGTTTGGCAGTCATACAATGTTCTCTGTGCTGCATAGCCTTGAACCTTTATACCTTCTCTGCAGCGCTCAGCACTTCTGTCTGCTTTAGCATGTCATTCTCGCTCGTTCTCCTGCCCCTCATCTATCTTGTCAACTTTAATAATTTGAGGCCCATTCGACTCATTACAGCAAATAGAACATAAACATTCATTAATTACATGGTAAAGCACTTTGTTTACCACCCACATTTGCACTATCCCCTGTTAATATTCTTCCTAGCATAAGCTTCATGCAAAGCGGCATTATTTATTATCGTTTATAGTGAAATGCAAGAGGCGAATGCGAGATGCGGCCTAAACGTGCATTAATCTTGTTTCTTTTGAAACGCAATGTAAAATGCGGCCTAGTTCTTTCATGCATTAGTTCACATTAGTGCACGCATGCGCAAAGCGGTTTCCCATGTAGCTCATGTGATTTGCATCTTAGTTTTCACTGCACACCATTAATAAGTATTATGGGGGTGTCAATCCGAGCAGGTTTCTTTTTGCGAAATCCTGCTCCATCAATCCCCCCTCTGATGGCTTCCTGGAGCCATCATAAAATACCCACCATACCAAGTGCCATCTTTATTTACCTAAAGATCAGTATTATTTTCTCTTTTCATCATCTTCTCATCTAACTCCTTCATCTCATCATAGTAATCTCCTTTCATATCTTCTAGTTCTATTTCATCTCTTTTTCTCTTCCTTGCTTTTCGTTTGTTATTTGTTCCTGTCATCTCCTTTCTTCCACAATTACACTTGTAACAATTATATATTGTTATCAATACTAATGCTACTCCAGCTACTGAAATCATTGGTATTATTATTTTTCCTAATAAACTACTTCCAAAGGTAGAAAACCATTTACCTACAGAAGAGAAACTCTTTACAAGTCTCTCCCAGACACCGTCCACCTCCAGTTGGGTCAAGTCTTCATGTAATTTCGTAATATTCTTAATATATCCCTCAATACCTTTACTTTTGTCAGGGATATAAGTACAGCAGTGTTGAATTTTCAACATGCCACAGACTCCACCCTCTTTTGCCAATAAGATATCAAGGGCAAGTCGATTTTGCAAAACCATTGATCTGATTGCAACCATTTCGGTGTCAATCATCAAGAACCCACCAGCAGTATCTGTCGATAAACGATCAACCACTGTGGACAATTTTCGAATTTTGTGCGAATTCAGAACGACTCCAACTGATGGTATCAGTGCACCAAAAATATCACCTACTATTTCTGAGAAACAAGCCCTCTTCTTACGTGTTAGTCCTTGTTTTATTTCATTGATTCTGTTATTACTTTTGTCTACATGGTAGACGTTTGGGAGAACAATTGCAAAATAACAACTACCATACCAATGTGCAGGTAACCTGTAATAGGCTTTCTTACCACACACATAATAGACTCCTGGGAAACCAGGATCAGTTCCACCCTTCAATCCCCAACCTCCAGTAATTTGGTAAGTATGTTCACATTCACTAGAGCCAATGAAATAATTATTATAGTTAGTTTTCATTCTAAGCAAACAAATTTTCCCCTTTTTATACCAGTCCAGGGACATTGCTGCATATGTCTTGCCTTTCTCATAATTTCCTTCTCTAAACACCCACGGTGGTACCTGTGACTTCTGTTCAGCAGCTTTCCTTTGGAAACTCTCTTCTATACTCTACCATATCTATGAACACTTTTTCTTCAACCCGCAAATGACATGTTAGATTGTTTTTGTAAGCATATCCTATATCTCGTGTCTTAGTAATATGGAAGAATTCTCCCATATAACGTGCATTTTTATTACTTAAAACCTTGTTCAACTCCTTTATTATAGGTATCTCTGAGAATACAAAATCTATATTAGAATAATGGTACTCCAGCTTTCCCGTCACATAGTATAGGCTGGTTAAGACACTGCAAGACACACCATAGGTTAAAGGAAGGTGGTGATATGTCACCCCCTCTGAGACAGACGAAGGCAATTGCATGCATACATAACAATCACTCACATTCATTGTATTAACATACTCATACAACAATTTAGTAAAAACATTTAATGAGAAATTACTAATTGATTTATCATGATGGAGAATACTTCCATCCATCTGTTCTATGTTAGTATTAGGGGTTTCTTTAATAACATCACTCATTCTTTCACTTATTACATCATTAGTATTGTTTCCATTATTAGTTACCATTAGAATGGGTACAATGACAGAGTAGTAATATCCACATAAATGTCAGGAAAAAGACACTACATAAGCAAGCTTTAATACATCTACATTTTAGACTAGATTTTGGATGTTCAGTCACTTTTGCTTCGGCCATTTTTGTATTCCACTAAAAATAAAAATCTAAATCTATAAAAATTCTAAATTTACTAAAAATAATTTTTTCCGAAAAAATAGTGTAAACCTACACTTTAAGGCTTTTTTCTTTTACCCCTTTCTTTTATTTACTTTTTCTTTAAATCTTCTGAGTCTTTCCATTAATTTCGTCTGGCAAGTTTTCACCTTAAAGTTTTCACAGTTCTTTTAAGGTGGTCTTAATTTGCTTTCATCCACTTGCTCAGTGTCAGTACCGTCTTTTTCTTCACTTGGATCTGAGCTTTCAATTTCTTCCAAGATCACATATGTCCATTCCGGTGCTGTGTACTTTCTGCTTGGAATTCTTACTCTCTTTGTTTTTCGTACTGACTCTTCTTGTTCTGTTTGACTTGTGACCTCATTGATTTGCTCTGGTCTTCTCTTTGACTTTCTCCTCACAAGAGTATATTTCAGTCTTTTCACTCCGCTTGGCCAATTGTCACCTTTTCTTGGCCTTTTAACTTGAACTACTTTTTCACCTTCTCCATCTGGTTCACAGGTTCTCTTGTTTGGCCTTTCTTCTATCTGTCCTTTTTCTTGACTTTCAGTAACTTCTCTTTCTCCTGGTTCAACAGCAGTCTCATGAGACCCAGTAACTGGTGCCCACTCTACTTGACTTGTGCTTGGCTGTTCATCATCTGTTTGTTCTTCGCAATCTGTTATTCTAGATTCTTCAGCTTCACACACTTCAGCCTCTGGTCTTTGGCTTTGGTTTACCAGTTGCTGATCTTCTTGCTTTCAAGTGAACTTGGGGCCCGTCTGGTATGGCTGGCATAGATCCAATTTGGCAAACCACCACACTTCACTGCTGTTGTCGTCACCAGAATCACCTGGTAAGGTCCGTTCCACCTGGGTTCTAAACACGATTTCCTCACGTGTTTCTTGACAAGAACCCACTCTCCAGGACTCAGATCATGAGCTTGATTCGGCTGTGTTGCAGTGGCATCTTCTCCAACCTTCCGAGACACAGAACGCACCAGAGCAGCTAATCCTCTGCAATAATCAAGCACTAGATCATCAGATATATTCATCAGTTTGTTCGCTGGTATACATGCTTGTCTCATTGCTCTTCCCATCAGGACTTCATGTGGACTCAAACCCGTCTTTTTGTCAGGAATGCTTCTAAGACTCATTAATACAAGGGGTAAAGCATCAGGCCATTTCAGTGTTGTGGATGCACACACCTTTCCTAATCTAGATTTTATAGTGCCATTAATCTGTTCAACCACTCCAGAAGCTTCGGGTCGATAGGCACAATGCAGCTTCTGCTCAATCTGTAATGCTGCACAAATCATCCAAATTATCTCATTATTAAAATGGGTTCCTCTATCTGTTTCCAAAGTGACTGGAAATCCAAATCTAGGAATCAGTTCTCTTAGAAGCAGCTTTGCGACTGTTAAGCTGTCATTCCTTCTCGTTGGATAGGCTTCCACCCAGCGAGAAAACAAGCAGACAACAACCAACACATATTTCAGCCCATTGCACGGGGGAAGCTCAATAAAGTCCAACTGAAGTCGGGTGAATGGTCCTGCTGCTTTTCCAACTCTTCCCCAACTAACAACTGTCTTCCTGCCTGGATTCTGCTGCTGGCAGGTGACACACCTCTGGCAGAGGCTCTCTGCAATGACCCTGAACTTTGGGTTATACCATGATTGCTTGAAGAGCCTGATCATTGCATCTCTTCCAACGTGTGCAATTCCATGGTATACCCTTGCCATTTGGGATAGTAAACCATCTGGCATGACTGGTCTTTCGTCTATATAGACTCACACTTCGTCCTCTGCTCTCTTTTTGCAGCCTGAATTTATCCAAATTTCTTTTTCCTCATCACTTGCCTCTTCCTGTAACTGCCTAATCTCATCCCAAGTTTCAAAAAAAGAAGAAAACATAAGATGGCAATTGATATTTTCCTTTTCAATCCCTCTGTTTAGGGCAATTAAATGATGTGCACAGAAACACGCTACTTGATCTGCGTATCTGTTGCCCCTCGTCACATAGTCATCTCCTGACTTATGTGCGGAACATTTGACCACTGCAATTCTTTTGGGCATTTGTAAAGCATCCAATAAATCTTTTACATTTTTGCTGTTTCTTATAGGGGATCCTGAAGAAGTCAGAAATCCCCTTTGCATCCATAGCTGACCAAAGTCGTGGACAACCCCAAAACCATATTGACTATCAGTAAATATGGTTACCCTCAGGCTTTTGGCAATTTTGCACACTCTAATCAGAGCTATCAAATCAGCAATTTGAGCAGAGTTTACCCCCTTTAGACAGGATGCTTCTAAAACTCGTGCTATGGTGCAAACAGCATAGGCAGAACACAATTCTCCTTTTTCATTTCTTAAACATGATCCATCAACGAACATCTCACAATATGATTCTTCTAATGGAATGTCCTCAATATCGGGCCTGGGTTTCATGCACAACTCTGTCACATCCAAACAATCATGATCCGCCTCTTCTCTTACTTCCTCACAATATGAATTCGGCAACAGGGTTGCCGGATTTACTGTTGTGCATCTTACCACAGTCACATTTTCAGCACCCAAGATCACTCTTTCGTACTTAGTCAGCCGACTAGAGGTCATGTACTGTGTCCTTGTACGTGTCAAAAGGATCTCAACTGAATGTGGCACATACACCTTGACTGGATGTCCCATCACAATTGCTTCACTCTGTTCCAGACTCACACAAGTAGCAGCTACTGCTTTTAAACAGCCTGGCAACGCTGCAGCCACTGAATCCAAAGTAGCAGAAAAAAATGCTACTGGACGTCATGCCATTCCATGTTTTTGAGTTAAAACTGAAAGTGCACACCCATCTCTTTCACAACAGTACAATGCAAAATCCTTTGCATATTCTGGCATTCCCAATGCAGGTGCTCAACAAAGACTGTTTCTCAGTTTAGTAAAAGCTTCCATACTTTCATCATCCAACACAATCAGCTCTTTCACATCTTTTCGTGTCAACCTCTGTAGAGATTTTGCAATCAGTGAGAAACCACTGATCCACTGCCTACAGTATCCAACCATTCCCAAAAACATTCGGACTTCTTTCTGAGTGGTAGGTGGGCTCAATTGTTTAATCACACTAATTCTTTCTGGTGTCACTTTTCTGACTCCCTTTTCTATTTTGTGTCCTAGGTATTGGACTTCCTGTTTACAAAATTGTAATTTTGCTGGTGACAGTTTGTGTCCTCCTTCTGCCAAATGGTTCAGTAAGGCAATGGTGTCTGTCACACATGCCTCTCGGGTCTTTGATGCCACAAGTAGGTCATCAATGTACTGAACCAAAATTGAATTTCCTGGCATGACCAAGGTCTCCAGACACCTTTTCAGAATCAGATTAAAGATTGAAGGACTCTCTGTGTACCCTTGAGGAACTCGGCACCATGCCAAAACACGGTCTCCGAACCGGAATGTAAAAAGATATTGGCTTTCCGAATGTAAAGGAATCAAGAAAAATGCTTGGCACAAATCAATCACTATGTACCATTCAGAATCGCATGGAATTTGGTAAAGGATTACTGCTGGATTTGGTACTACTGGACAACATGGTACTACAATTTTATTAATCTTTCGTAAAATCCTGTACTATTCTATATTTTCCACTTTTTAATTCCTGTAATAGGCGAATTACAAGGACTACTCATTATTTCTTTCAAAATTCCCTGTTCAATCATTTGGTCAATCACAGGAGTGACTCCTGCAATTACTTCTGGACTCATTTTGTACTGAGGTGTGTTTAGATACACAGCACCCTCTTTCACTGTAACCTGAATCGGATCTACATTTGTCATTAGGCCAATCTCTTTTCCCGTAAAGTCCCATACATCTGACCTCACTGTACTTTTTAATTCTTCGGGCAAACTCTCTTCTGTGAGAAGTGAAAACAACTCATCCACTTCTGTCCCTTGCTTCGCTAACATCATCTTGAATTCAACATCCTCATCAGGTGTCTGAAAAGCAATACCATCTGGTGTACAATAGATGGTACAATTCATTTTGCACAATAAATCTCTTCCAATGAGATTTACTGGACTTGAGTCACATACTACGAAACGATGCATGTCTCTGAAACTTCCAATATGAACTTCTATTGGATTTGTGACTGGTGTTATAATATGCTTATTTGAGACTCCTACAACTTGGATAGTTTCTCCCGAGAGGGGTAGGTTTGGAATTTCTGCTGCTCTCACAGTAGAACGGGTAGCACCAGTGTCCACCAGGAATGTAATATCATTACCTTCCACCCTTCCGCCAACAAATGGACCTGACTGATCTACCGCTAAAGATGCGCCAAGTACGCACTCTTCCTCCCCCCTAAGGCACCGTCATTGAGATGAGTCTGAATCACTCTCATTGCACTGCAACCAATATTGCGGAACCATTTGCACAGTTTGATTCTTACCAACTTGATCACCTCCGTGAAATCCAGTGTTCGCACCGTACCTCTGTACTTGAGCATTCGCATTATTGGGCATGGGAGCTTGTGGCACCTGTAACTGTGGAGCAACTACCTGCTGCTGCTGTTGATTCACACCCACCTCATTCTGCATCTGTGGATTTAAATTTTGATTTACCCCATTACTCTTTTGAGCGGATCTACACTCGTTCTTCCAATGTCCATACTTTCCGCACGCATGACAAGGAAATTTCTTCCTAGCCTCTTCTTTACTCATTTTTTCTCTACCTCTACCTCCACTGGGTACCTGACTATTTTGATTCTGACAATTCATCTGGTAACCTGTCTGAGAATTATTATTTACTTCTTGTTGCTCTGCTACCTTCACTTGTGCCCACATCATTTTTTCCTTTAATTTTTTATGTCTTGATTCAATGTCATCACTACAATACTTTGCATACCTCAAAATGACATCAATTGTTTTGCTCTGCCAACAAATCAAATGATGCTGAATCATATTACTAATCTCCAGTTTCAATCCAAACACAAAAGGATACACAAAATGTCCCATATCTTTGTCTCCAATGTTCTCAAACTCACTGTACTGTTTAAATACCTGCAACAACCTTTCATAATAAGCATGCACTGACTCCTTTGGTTCTTGGGTCGTTCTGTCAATCTTTACCCAATCTGTTTCCTTAGGGGAAATTTTTCCTTTCAAAAAGGTGATTACCTGAATATACTTTTTCATCACCTCATCAGATGGTGCACCTGTTTTAGAATCTCTAGGTTATTCTTCTTTTGGCCAATCAACAGTAATTTTACATTCTGTCCACAAATCAACTGGAACGACAATCTCAAACAAACCATCTAAATCTGTTAACAAAACCTTTGAAACTTTCACAAACCTCTCTACCTGTTTATACCACTCAACCGGTTTCTCTCTTAATCTGGGAAAATCATTCAAAAAGGACAATATATCCTGTCTTGTCCAGGGAACGTGCACATATCCACCACCTGGAACTTCTCTCATCGGACAAGCCCTTTCAACTTGTTCTGTCTCTTTTAACGGAAACATCGATGCTCCTTTTCCAGCTGCCTCTTCTTTCTTTTTCGTCCATCTATCTTTCCACAGTTCAACATCTCCCCATTTTTTCAGAATATTCATCAACTCTTTTATCTGCAATCTTTTTCCTGATGCATTCAAACTCTCCAAATCCTTTTCAGTAAAGGCCAATCTGTACGATTTCTGCAACACCTTTTACTTCTCTTTATCTATTCCATATTCACTAGCAGCCTCTGCTATTTTCTCATGAAGATTCCTCGCTCGCCAAGTAATACTTTTACACAAAAACAACAACTCTTCACCTCGGTAAGCCCCTAGTCTATCTGGACTTATTGTACCAATAATCATCTCTTCCAAATCCAATTTCAATTGGCTCATATTTATACTCTGTGGTTGAGGTTTTTGCCTTTCCATTCCCTTTATCCAATCATTCAATTCCTCTGGTGAAGGACCTGCTGAACTTCCTGTTGTTGGTATTACGTTTGTCCCTATTCTCCTTGGATCTATTTGTATACTTCTTCTAGCGGTTTCTGTTATCATCTCACAAACTGGAAGATCTAACAATGTAGTATTTGTGTCAGCCTGTCCATCCTCAATTACTACCGTCACCATTCCACTCCTGTCGCTACTCCTTGGAACTGCCAATGTATGTACTTTTGATATATTCTGTTTTTCTCCATACAATGGAACTACGGGACCAATTGTTACCGGTACCGTAATGCCTCTGCATTTATTCCTAACTGATTTATTTTCTGGATCTGCTCTACCCTTGCCTTATTTAATATGTCCATTTCTTTTTCTCGTACTACCCTAGCTATTTCCGTAACCTGTGGGGTTAATGGAGTTCCCAATAGTGGTGCACTCAGAGTCACCTCAATTGAATTTTCTTGGTATGGTGGAGGTCTTTTGGTCATAATATCCTCTAACAACTCATCATCAGAATCGTTTGCATCATCTCTTAAATTTGAAGTTTCTACATTTTTCTTTTTCTCTTTACATTTGCCTCCTGTCTGGTTGTCAGCAACTAAAACTGGGTACAAACCCTCCGTTACCACAGCTCTCCTCCATCGTTTAATTGTATCCTCTCTTCTCTCAAAAGGGTATCTAGTCATAAAATTTCTGTATCTCCTACCACCTCGATATCTCTCTCTTTCGAATGCTTCTACTTCCCATTCCTCTAACGCTTCATACTGTGTAGGTCTGGGATTTGGCTCTAATGACTTCATTCGATTTCTCAAATTCTGCAAAATCCTTATACTAAACGAACCATGTTGTGGGAAAGCTATAACTCCATCATCCTTTGTGTATTCCACCCAATTCTCTAACCAAGTACACGTATGGTATCCTCGCTCCAACATCATATAGGAAGCAGGTGTTCCTGGAGGGGGAATAAGAATTCCCTCTCTAGTCACTATTGGTTTATCCTTTTTAAATAAATTCTTTATTTTCTTTAGCAACTTCATTTTTCTAACTCTTTACACTAATGTTCCTCAGCAAAACACACAAGAAAACCCTTTTCCGTATTTTACCTATTCTATTTGTCAATTCTCATCCAATATCAGCGCGACTCACACCAATCGTCCAATCACGGCTCTCTACGTATCTGCTATTTCAACCAGTACCAGCGCAGCTCACACCAACCGGCCAATCAGAGCTTACTTTTCGCTCACCATCTGACTAATGCCAGCGCGGCCTTTTTGTGACGTCAGTATTACTCCTTCTACTGACCCTCTCTTTACACAATAATACGGCAATGTATTTCTAAATCTTCTTAATCAAAATTCTTGTTAGTAACAACATAAAACAATGCTACCTTGTCTGTTCCTCTAAATAAAGAGATAGTTCTTCACTTCAAAATGAGAAATTCTTTTACTTCAAGTAAAATAACGACCAGCGTTACTCAGTGGCGGCTCGCAAAGGGCATGCTGCGGAGCGGTGGGGCGGGGTGGGGTGGTAGTAACCTCTGACTTACGACGGAACGGAGGAACGTAGTAATTACTTTCCTCCATTCCGTCATATGTCCGAGTTTACTACCCCCCCACCCTGCCCCTCTCCCGCCCCGCCCCACAGCACGCCCTATGTGAGCCGCAACTGGCGTTACTTTACACCCAAACAAGCTACAGGAGGACTTGGTACTCCTCTAGGGATAAGGCCAGAGTTTCGAAAGTGGACCCTTCGCTATTTCAGACACGCTACTCACATACGAAATTGTCCCTAAATATAACACCTACAGCCTTCCGCCGTACAGTATTATAACAACAAACAAAGTACTTCTGCAGTGTGATTTCTTTATCCACACTCTTCTTCTGCCTACTTCAGGCTAAATTCCTCAGGTAACTCTGTACCTATACTTCTAGATAACATAGAACAGGACACTAACTTTCCATGTTAAGAACATATAATCAATAATCAATCATTGTTACCAAACGAATCAATAATTAAACCGTCCTCTGCTGCCAGAAAACTGATCCAGCGCAACACTTAATCAGGGATCGATACTCATCAATATTACATACAATGGCCCATACACATTCACCCAAATCCCTGATGCCCTGGGGGTCAAGTTTTAAAGACGTGAAATTCGTTTCCTTCACAGATTCATGTTCAATTATTCTAAATACATAACTAGACCTATATATCAACTCTCTTTCCTCTCGGTCGACGGACCAATTAGTTGAGTAGTTGATGGTAATAATAGAACTAACTGACTATCTAACCAGCTAAATAATCACAGACTCTCGGTAAGTTTTAAAAGGTTTATCTCAAATAAATGATTAATGCTCATCGTATTCAGGTCGCAATGCAAGCAAAGAATCTCACACAAGGGAGAGAAAATCAATCAGCAATGCAAACAGTATCAAACTCATCAAGAATTAACAATATGCATATGAGGGAGTGGATAGAAAAAGAGACATAAGTTTCAGCAAAAATAATGCGAAAAAATATACTTATGGCGGAGTGGATAGATGAAGAGAGATAAGTTTCAGAGACAAAATTACGTTTGCAAATGATTATGCAAATTTCGAGTCGGAAGATAATACAAACCCAAAGATCAATGAAATACCACCCCCCTGGCCAAGGGAGTAGTGGGGGTCTCCTGAAATAGAGTCAGGAAACAAATATTTCAGGAATGCGACAGGACAAGGACAGGAACAGCTAGGCCTCTCTGCAAACCGATGAACAGCGACGCATCTCCCCTCTCAGTCTCCTACCGCTGCAGCTCCAAACCACACCCCCAAAGGCACCCCAGTTATACCCTAAAACCTACATGTCCAACCCACATTAATTGAAACATTGCACAGAATTCGACTGCTTATTGGTGGATTTGGGAGGTGGTCTGTCACACCACCAGGTTCCCATTCACAATTTCTTTATACTCATTGTTCTATATCCTCTCCCATTACGTCAGGTTTGACTCGTTCAGTTATTCCTACATTGGAACATTTCTTTATTTTCTCATATATTTTTTTCAGTCACATCCGCAGAAGAAATCTTGGATCCCACGGCCAGGCTCATCCGTTTGGCAGTCATACAATGTTCTCTGTGCTGCATAGCCTTGAACCTTTATACCTTCTCTGCAGCGCTCAGCACTTCTGTCTGCTTTAGCATGTAATTCTCGCTCGTTCTCCTGCCCCTCGTCTATCTTGTCAACTTTAATAATTTCAGGCCCATTCGACTCACTATGGGAAATAGAACATAAACATTAATTAATTACATGGTAAAGCACTTTTCTCTGTTTACCACCCACTTTTGCACTATCCCCTGTTAATATTCTTCCTAGCATAAGCTTCATGCAAAGCGGCATTATTTATTATCGTTTATAGCAAAATGCAAGAGGCGAATGCGAGATGCGGCCTAAACGTGCATTAATCTCGTTTCTTTTGAAACGCAATGTAAAATGCGGCCTAGTTCTTTCATGCATTAGTTCACATTAGTGCACGCATGCGCAAAACGGTTTCCCATGTAACTCATGTGATTTGCATTTTAGTTTTCACTGCACACCATTAATAAGTATTATGGGGGTGTCAATCCGAGCATGTTTCTTTTTGCGAAATCCTGCTCCCTCTCTGGAAACAACCCTACAGCTGTCTTTTCTTGAACCATTTTAAATTCTACATCTTCATTATGAGTCTGAAATTCCACACTATCTGGTGTGCAGTATATTGTACAATTGAACTTGCTTAAGAAATCTCTCCCTAACAAGCTTACAGGACTTGTGTTGCAAACAACAAATTGGTGATTTTCCTCAAAAGAGCCTATTTTTGCAGGGGCCTTCTCTGAAACTGGATTGGTAATCTGTTCATTTGAAACTCCTAGAACTGGGATCTTCTTTCCCGAGAGGGGTAGGTCTGGGACTTCCACAGCTCTATCAGTGAATCTGGTAATACCAGTATCTATAAGAAATGATATGGTGTGGCTATTTACTTCACCATCTACAAATGGACACTCTGGTCCTCCTCTAAGACTGCGCCAAGCACTGAATCTTCCTCTCCTCTCAGGCACAGTCATTTAGAAGTATCAGAGCTTGAGCCATTACTCTCAAAAAACAGAAATTGCTGAAAAGAATTCTGACCTGCGTTAGGGAACTGTTGGAATGTATTTTGATTTAAATTCTGAAAGGATTTTGTGTTTGCTTTTGGGTTCTGGTTCACACTGAATTTCAGGTGTCCCATATTTTGTGGAACCATTTGAACCTTGGGCCTTGCATTATAGGGACTTGTTTTTGGATTGGCACCTGCATCTGTTGTACTGGTATATTTTGCATCTGAACTCCTCTCTGTATTGGCACATTTCTGATTGCATTATCAGGATTAAATCTACACTCCCTCTTCCAATGTCCTACCCTGTGACAGATGTGACAAGGAGTGGTTTTCTTTAATGCTGCAACCTCCGTTTCTGAACCTGGATCAACAGGTACACCTCTCCCTCTACCCTGTGAAACACCAAAACCTCCTGAATTTCCCTGTCTGTGGAACAACAACACCTTGCATACCTTCTTGATTTCCTGCAAAAGACGAATTCTGGAAACGTTTCTGAGCCGAATTCGTTTGAGCCTACATAAATTTCTCTTTAATCTTCTTCTGATTCAGTTCCAATTCATCACTGCAATATTTTGCATACTGCAGGATCTCATCAAAAGACTTATTCTGACAACTGCCAACAGATTACACTTTGTGTTATATGGGAACTGATTTCTGGTCTTAACCCTAAAACAAACTGAGATACAAAAATCCTAATGTCCTTTTCATCAGCGTGTTCCCTTCCACTGTGCTGCTGAAACATCTGTAGGAAAGTAATCACTGCTTCATATTTTTTCTTAACTACATGAGATGGTGCATTAGTGCACGCATCTATCACTGGTTCATCACACGGCCATTGTACAGCAGTTTTACACTCAGCCCATAAATCACTTGGCGCACCACAATATCAAATATGGTATCCAAATTAGCCCACAACACTATTGAAAATTTCACAAATCGATGGTTATACCACTGCACGGGTTTGTCTCTCAGTTTTAGAAAATTGTTTGTAAAAGCTGGAAGATCACCTCTGCTCCAAAGCATATGGACATATCCTCCTCCTGCTATTTCTTTCAATGGATAAGCTGAAGATCCTCCCACATCCTGTTCCTTTCTTTCCTTTCTTACTTCTGTCTGTTTCTTTTCATGTTTTTTGCCCATTTGCTTTCTAATTTTTCAGAATCACTCCGTTTATTAACACATTTTATTAATTCGGTAATGTGTAACTGCATTCCTGAAGAACGCATTGTTTGAATTTTTTCAATTGCTGCAGCATCCAATTGTACCCTGTAACTTTTCTGAGAAGGAGAGCTTTTTGGAATTTTAATGTCATATTTTTAGGCCAACTCGGTCAGCTGCTCATGTGTAACTGCCACTCGTTTTGTAATTTCTTTACACAGGTAAATCAATTCTTTCTCATGATACATATTTAAGAATTCTATATCCAAACACCTGCTAATAATTTCTTCTAGTGCAACTTATAACTTAGGATGTTTAATGCTCACTCTTTCTCTTTCTCGGTTCTGGACCAGTCACCTACACTTTGCTTTCTTTTTAATACCTACAGCTTTCTCAAACCATAGTAGAAAAATGTAATCTTCAAATAAGTTAGTTTCCTCTTGGGTCATTGGTGTCGTAAGACAATTCTTCCCCATCTCTTAGGGGGCAGATGTATGTCCGTTTTTTGCGGTTGCAAACGGGAATTCGGCCCATTTGCGACCGAAAAAAAGGTCAGCCCCATGTACAAACCATATTTTGGGAGTCGCTAACCTATTAGCGACTCGCAAAATATGGTTTGCGACTTGCTATTAGGAAAGGGCGTGCCAAGGGCGTCCCTTATTAATAGCGAGTGCAAATGGCATGTAAGATTGTTTTGCGACCGCATTTGCGGTTGCAAAACACTCGCAGTTTACCACCCTTTTCAAAAGGGTGGTAAGCCACTCGCAAATGGGAAGGGGTCCTCAGGGGACCCCTTCCCCTTTGGTAATGGGTGCTTAAATATTTTTAAGAGTAGGCAGTGGTCCCATTGACCACTGCCTGCCCTTTAAAAATGAAACTGAAAAGTTTCATTTTTCTTTTTTTATATGCAGCCCATTTTCCTTTAAGGAAAACGGGCTGCATTTATAAAAAAAAAAACTACTTTATTAAAAAAGCAGTCACAGACATGGTGGTCTGCTGACCCCAGCAGGCCACCATCCCTGTGAGTGCGCGCCATTCCCAATGGGGTCGCAAATTGCAACAGCTTTATGAATATTAATGAGGCATGAGATTTGTGACCCCATTGGGAATCGCAAACAGTGTCGGAGACACTGTTGTACATTCATTTTTGTGAGTCGCAATTTGATGCAATTTACGATTCGCTAAAATGAATGGTCGTACATCTGGCCCTTAATGCTTGTACTGTCTGAGGTGCTCTCCACACAACAATCTGTGAATTATGAGAAGTCTGGACAAATTCTGTCACAGGTAAACCTCCTACAGCTCCTTGTGTCTCTGGAGTCAGATTAACATTTACTGGGGCGTTTACAACTGGTCTAGGCACTGTCTGCACATTCACTACTTGTGGGGCTTGCAAGGATCCATGCATAACAGGTAGATTTATCACAGGTGGTACCAAAGATGAGTCTTAGGGGGCAGTACCAAGGATCAATGGCAATCGCCTCTCTGATAGTTCTATTTCAGTATTAACAACCCCAATGGTCCATTCCAGCATATGGTCGATGGCAGTATACTTTGCAAGAGGGCTTGATGTGGGGTTCCCCCCGCAGTTTTTTTTTGACCATTTTCAACAAAGTACAGCAAAACACAAAGATTCTAACCCCCCTGAGTTTTTGAATCAAACTGCGATAAAGTGGAGTGCTAAAGGATATGTCCCACACAGACCACCTTTATGATATGTCTCCCACTCCTTGGGCAATTAGCCGGTTAGAAGTTATAATAATAATGTCTTACCCTTGGGAGCCGATGTTAGAGGGGTGGCACAGTACAGCCTCATCCGGTCTCGGATGGGTGCAGACGGGACCGCCCTTGGCTCGGGCTTTGCGCAGGAGCGGCCCACGCTGCAGGAAGCGAAGTCCCGCTTTGAGTGCGTTAGCATGGGCCCTGCCCCTTACTGGGCCAATGTTGCACAGCGGTGCCTCTGCGAGCTAAGAGTTATGAAGTCTGGAGTCCAGGGAAGAGAACACACACAATGGCTTGGACCCCTCTCCCCAAGCACAAAGTTGTATTGCGCTGCGGGAAGCGGTTGAGCTTTGAGCCCTTTAGTGTGGGCCTCGCCCAGTGGCGTAACGAAACGTGAGGGGGCTCCCCTGCAAGGTACATGAAGGGGCCCCCTCCGAGCTCAATCAGGAGCTCTCCGGCCGAAGTACTGTGCTGAGGGGGCCCCCTAGAGCTTGGGGGCCCCGCGCACCGCAGGGGATGAAGGGGCCTGTGTTACGCCCCTGCCCTCGCCACTTCCTGGGCTGATGATGCAAAGTGGTACCTCCGGGCGCTAAGGGTTATAGAGTCTTGAGTTCAGGGGCTGAAAACACACAGGAGGGCCTAGACCCCTCTCCCCGAGCACAAATTTGACCTATCACAGCTCAGCACCTTGATGTCAACAACCAATCACAGTGCGAATGCACACCAACCGACCAATCTCAGAGCCGAACACTATGATGTATGATCTCACTCCTTGCAGCAGTTCACCCTCCTTTACGATTTTTCTCATACTTACACAAACCAACAAAAGAATGTCTCAAAACATAAAACAAAACATATATCAATTCTTGTTTGCTTTTTCTAAAGAAAAGTAGTAGCATTTCAACAACCGAAATATTGAAGGTTTTACACCTTCCGACCATTATTATACACACAGAAATTCTTTCGCAAGTGAATTCTCGACCAGAGTGAAATCACCCTAATCAATGCAGCTTCCCCTTTTTTTTGCGCAATTAGGTTCTGCTAACATCAATCCATATTAGACAACCACAATAGATTATTAGTATTTCTACCTCAATTATGTAGGTGATGGTACTCATACTCTACACCACAAAATCTCTACAAACAAGAAATACCATTTAACAATGGCTTATTCAAGTGTCTTCTACACTTGTCTCAATCTCTTTTATTATCCTAGGATTTAGACTTCGCTGAGTCTGAACTCTTCAGTCTCTTCACATAGCAACAATAAACATCTTCATTCATCAAACCCTTTACTCTCAACTCAATAATACAATTGTAAACACAATGACAATAGACGTCGCATCATCCTATTAATACTCACACCTCCAAAACTGAAACCACCTTCAAAAAGCGCACATTGTAAGCTCTTCAGGTTCCGGACATTGGATTTCAGTATTAGGGCATTTTTTTCTCACTTGAGTAATTATTTACAGTTCCTTGCTCCAAGTGTTAAACCATACTCTGCTACCAGAAAACTGATAGTGTGGACTGGGCCCTAAATCTTCTTCAATCTTTTACATAATAAGAGTACGTTTGAATTCAATTACCAATTTGCCACATAATCCCCGTTTCCACACTGGGATCTTCTCTCTTCCCGTGAAGAATCTTGGAATATTGTCTTAGGAGTCAAGGAGCAAAATTTAACATTTCAAATATATATTGAATTAACAGTTTAAGTTCAGCCAATAATGAGTTTGGATAGGTTTATTCTCATTAAGAGATTAGTAAAAGTTCTACAGTTTATTTCATCTTTATTTCGGTCAATCCATAACTCAAATAAATTTACAGACTCTCATCAAACAGAATAGTTAGAATAAAGCATCAAATATTTCATTAAGCGCGTTCAATTAAGGAACAAGTCCCTATTCTAAAGATCAAAATCTGAGTTTTAGATTTGTAGAACCCATGAAAAGCTCAGAATCAAACTGAAAAGAGTGAGATCAGAGGAGCATAAAGCTTCCACGGCCAAATTTGAACAGCAGAATTCCCCATAAAGAGTAGCCAAGTCTCAATACATCCAAATAGATCAGCATACAGTTGCGGTAGCTATCTGTTGAAAATCAAATAGCAAAGTGAGGCATAAGGAAAACAGTAGCAGCAGTAGCCACAACCATCAGGGGTTCAGCAAGGGAAAAGGGAAAGGTGATGCCTCTACCTAGGAACACGCATTAATATGAAGTCAGGAAACCATGCCAAAAACATTGTATCAGGCTTCTTCCTCCATGGACCAATAGGGTGGTAGCATTCTTCGGTAAGCAGGTTCAGCTCCTCTGTTCCCACAAAAACACATATGGCTTGCAAAACTTTATGGCAAGGTTAGCTACAGACAGTCTTGCGTAATTAGATTCTGAAAACAAAAGGATTAATTCCCATAGGCATTTTAGCATGGGTCAACCTTCTACATCTCAATTTGTTTCACTGCAAGAACAATTAACTAGTGACTAAAAGGATAAATCACTGTTAGGTAATGCATTCCATTTAATACGAATAAGAATTACTGTCTATACAGCACAAGTTATTCTATTCAAATGTTCTATGAAACATGGGAAAATAGGGCTTTCTTGACATTTATGAATAAAACGTGGCTTATAAAGTAATAGATTTGTTAAATTGGAACATTCTGCAGTTATGATGAGCATTTGTAAGCATGTCTCTTTAAGGTCAAGCTTCTAATTCACGTTGTGCACATTTCAGCAATATTAGGTTTGCTTCTAGTTAAAAGAAATTTGCTTCTTAGCTTTTCTATGGCTTATACGGGTAACTATGGCTGCCTATTGCAAATCAGCATATTTCAAATGCGTGTCATTTTAACATTTTTATTTATCTTTGCACATTCAGCAACTGAGCTAATTAATTTTCATGTTAATTAAAATACTTTCGCAAAGGTTATGCCCAAATAACACACATGAACCAAATTTGCCATTTTGCATCTCAGAGTTTTATGCGGAAATGGTTTCTAACCTCTAAACAAGCTCCATTTTTAGTTGACAATTCAGGATTGACTTTTGCAAGACTGAAAATCTCCACTCAAACTCCGTTCCAAAGGCCATTCCTCCTTATGACCCTTTTCAAGGCCAGATCAGAAAGCATTGGCTCTCAGTAACACAATTCCTCTTTTCTACATCTGTGGATGCCACCAAACATTCCACATCTTCCAAATCTTAACAATCTGTTTCACACAAAACTTGAAAACAAACATCCCTTCTAATATTCTTTCCTGGAATATGTCCATCTACGAAATCGTACTCCAAAAGCTTAGATCACAACCTTGCTAATCTGGCTGGTGGATCAGTTGAAATAGGTTCCTCTTCTGCACAGGATGTACAAGAGAGGTTTATGATCTGTCTTAAGCATAAAATAAGTGCCCTTCAAATATGATCTAAATTTCTGTGTATCCCAGGTACCAGACACCAATAAATGAGTACTATGCTGCAGCTTCTTTTAACACACGAAATGAAAAGCAGTAGTTTGATCTTGCCCTTGTTGTTTGAGTCAAAACAATCCTCAATCCATACCCACTTGTCACATATCCAGGTAAACCAAGGACATTGGTACGTAGCAAGGGTAGATTTCTCAATTCTCAGTTGATAATCATGACCGTGGTTCAGTCAAAGTGCCTGATTACAAGTCAGGCGGAATGAAGTTAGCACATGCTTGGATGTGCTAATTTAGTTATGCCTGATTATTAGTGGTTACGTTTCTCTGCATCCAAACTTACTGTGTGTGTAAATAATCTGTCCCCATTGTTCTGGCCTGAACAAAACAGCTTGAAATATTGTATGAGCTTTTAGCTGCAGCATTTTGTTTTCTGATGGGAAAAGTATGCAGTGCTTCCCCCTCCTAAAAATACTTCCCTTTCTCTCCCAACTCCATTACCCCTACTTTATCCCCCACCTCACACACCAGGCCCGCATACATTTGCCACCTACTAAGAACATTCTATGTGGGTTTATGGCCAAAATAATCAGCCCCACACTATACCGCTTCATTTCATTAGGTTTTACTCCAAATTGTATGGTACTAGGGCAATTGTACAGAAAGGAAAAGTTAAAATCATGTGCAATTTTACCATACACTAAAATTGCCTCCCAGAAACAGTAAAATTGCATGTGATTTTACAATGAGGTAAATGTGCCCCAGTACCTTGCAACTAGTAATTAAGACCGATGTACCAAAATTGAGCATACATTCTGAGTTGAATTTGCAAAGGCATAAAGAGGACTTCATTTGCACTTTCTCTTTGGAAGCCAAAGTTTCTTACACAACCCTTACCAGTCCTGGCATTGGTTTTAGCTAACAATAAGTAGTCACATGCTCCAATTACTCAATATGGTTTTGCTCAAAAACACATTAGTTCAATCTTAAAAACCCACTTATGTGAAGAATTCTCAGAACTTGATCTAATCTTCTGTTGTGCTCTTCCTAATATTTCCCAAAGACTAGCATGCCATCATCTTGGAAACCTAGGTGTAAAAACTGTGGTATTAGTTGAGGGGAATGAGTACCCACAATCCTTGTCAGGGTGAACCTTTAAAGCCACTAAAATAACTTGAGCTCAGTGCCCTGATAGCTACAGCACAGAGCAAACAGGCTTATTTTTAAAGCAATGTGGTAAGTATTTATGCTGCACTCAAACAGTAAAGTCATAACACAACGCAAGAAAAATCCCAAACCAATTTAGACAAATAGAGTACATTTTAATACATAAAAAGACACCAAAATGACAACAATCTAATGAGTAGAGCCGGAGTTATTAACTTTTAAAGTTTATGGTTCAAAATAACACTAAAAGGTATGAAGGGTCAACCACAATCATTTTGTTGTGCTTGACCAGGACAGGTGTAAGGTTTAAGGCCAACTGCGATGGAGCACAGGTAGATACAGGGACCAGGCTCATCCTGGTGAAAAGTTTTAACTTCGGACTTCATCTCTGGGATGGAAGTCGAAAATCCTCAATGGGTCAAACCATCAGGCTGTGCCTGAACAGGGCTCCACATCGTCGGATAGCCGCTTGACGAGGTCTCAGTAAAGCCATTGACCTTTGGCAGGAAAGCTCCAAGCAGAAGAAATTTGAATTTCACGCCCTGAATATGTCCCTCGGTGGCTGGATAATTTTTGTTGCCTTCTCTCTGTGATGATTTCTACCTTTAAACTCAGTCACTCTTTTGGCGCTTGGATTCTTCCAGTGGGGCAAGGCTGCAGGCTGTAGCTGACGAGGGTTCCAAGAGGCCGGATACCTTCTCCCTCTGTCCCTATTGAATTGGATTTGCTATTGCAGAAAAGCAGCTCAGAGTGGGAGCAACCTCAATCTTTGGCACAGCGGCAACGGATTGGCTTGGCACGTTGGTACCGGGCCCTCCATGGTTCTCAGAGCAAAAAGTTGGAAAAAATCTTTCTAAATCCCAAGTTTCAGGATTTGTTTGGAAGAGCACAATTTGATGCCATGCAAGGGCCCTGGACATTGAGGAGAGCATTATGGGGTCAAGGCTCACTCCAGCAGAGGCAAGTAGCAGAGTCCAAGGCAGGTCCATTTGGAACTGGTGAGCTGAAAATGCAGAAAAAGGCCTCTTGAAGTTTGCTGTGTCTCTGCAGCTCAAATAGGAGGTCTACTTCATGACGAGTGAGATCACTTCTTTGTCCTGGGTATAAGATGGAGAGCAAGTGCAGTCTTCAGGGCTCCTCTCAGGTCAAAGACAGCGATCCAGTCCTCTTCTGTTCTTCCACAGGTCCAGAAGGGAACTGAGGAGGGTACTGTGGGTGGCACATTTATGCCAGTACCAGACTATAGGTAGGGAAACTCCTGGCCAGACCCTAACCAATGGGGAAGTTCTCTGGGGTGACCCTACCCATTTGTACAGCACTTCCTTTGTGCTTTACGGCAAACAATCCCACTGTGCCCCTCTCTGTCCAAACCCAACATGGCAGAAACGTTCTTCCCATGCGCACCTTAGAGGTGTGGTCAGGGAAATTAGCAACCCCTCCTCTCCCACTGGGCCTGATGCCTGACTAGCTGGGTGGACAAAGGAAGGGACAGGCACTGCTGTTAACTTCATCTGCTTGTGAGAGTGTATGCCCCCTTGAAGTTAATTAGGTTCCTGGGCACAGCCTAGGTGGTCAGCCTGCCAGAAAAACAAAACACCTCCTCATGCCCAAGGCCTTTGTCACACCTCGGGGAGCATGTTAACACCTGATTAAGGGGCTATGCAGCTCCTGGGTGACATTTGGAAGCTCATGTAAATGGGCTTCTAGAGGCTTTAGGCAGATAACAGGCCACTTTTTAAAAGTACCGGTTCTAAAATATTTATTATGAATCTGACTTTACCAATGAATTGGGTTTGTAATAAGTGTGTTAAAAAGTTCAAGAATGAACTCTGTAGCTGCTTCCTAAGCAGACATAGCAATATTACAAGTAATATTGTATCTCAAAGCTTTCCAATGGAACAGCTAACCCTGCTACATTGAAAATAGCATTGTGGGCTTTTTTCACTTTAAGGACATGTTTAACATTAAACGTTTACACGTCCTACTCTTAAATACCATGTTGTATGTGTTAATAGGCAGTAAGGCCAACTTGGGGTGACTTATTAATATTTAAAAGGAGGGTTTAGGCCTGTCAAAAAAGGTATATTTTGGAATGTTAAATTTGCAGTTAAAACCTGCACCACTGTGCTGCACATGGCAGGCCTGCACTGGCAGTTGCCCTGTCAACTGCATTAGGTGGCACAATGAGTGCTGCGGCCCACAAGTGACATTTAATTTACAGTCCCTAGGTACACTGTGGGTACCGGGACTTATTGGTTTGTTAAAAATGCCAATTACTGTATGCTAATTTCATCACCCTGAAAGGAGGAGCACAAGCACTTTACCAGTGATTAGCAGGGATAAAGTGCACAGAGTGCCACAGCCAGCAAGAAATAGGGTGCAGCAAAAAGGCAAAAGAATCGGGGTGACCCTGCAGAAAGGACAGACTTCCAACACTAGGACACTGTTCATCGCATGAAGTAGCCGTGTTATGATGCACTGAATTACAGCAGCTGCTGGTGCCAACCCGAATGGCATACTCTGTTACTGGAAAACACCATCTAGGATCAGGGTCAGACTGGCCTATAGGGCAATCAGACAGTGCCCTATTCGCTGGTCTCACAGATCAGTGTGTGGACCTGTTTATTAGCTGCTTTTGGGCCTGTTTTATGGCCAGGTGGGCCGGTTTTTACTGTTGATTCCTCTGATATTAAAATAAACATTTCCTGCAGCAAACACAAATGCATGCAGAAGCCCATGCCTTTCAGAATACCCATACAGCGTTTCTTTACAAGTTCAAAACTGGCCTGATTTGCAAATGTGGGCCACTTTTTGGCTATCTGGTTCTCTAACTGGGGCTACTTTTATTTCAGTGCCCAGGCCTATTTTTTGTCCTAGTCTGAGCCTGTCTAGGATGACAAAGGCAGTGAGTTGATATGAGATGGGAGACAAACCACTTGATGATATGTGGAGTGTGAATTAAGTTTAGAAAATAGGTGAGTAGCATCCAAAGTAGTCAAAGGTTTATCTATTTTAGGAAGTGGATACACATGAAACCAAATAGCCTCGTTTAATTAACAATATCCACACACACTGTTAATTCGTTCTTCCCTTTTCTAGCTATTATGAAAGGAGACAACCACAATGACCAGTTTGTCGCCTCAGTGACTCCTTCAGATTCCAAACTCCAAACAAAAATAAAAGAAATTAAATAAAACATCAGGCAGGACCTAGGATTTGTTCAAATCTCCCATCTGACGAAGTACGATTAGAACTGGTTATTGGGGGAAGGATTCCTTAAATTTAAAGGGCCTGCACTGTTGTCTGTTTCCCTGACATGACTCACCCTTATAATTTTAGGATTTGACAAAGAAAATGTAATTAGGCTCTCGTTACAAGTGGACCTAGGAATTATGAGTTGTGTGATAAGGGAAAATATCCGGTAACTACCAGAACATGCAAATGTTGGTGCTGTAAGAACAAAATGCATTCTGTATAAAATTCATTGTGAGCATGCAGGCAGGCAAACACTGTTAAAAAATAGAATTCTCCCAAAGCGTTCTGCTTTCTTGGAAGCCACCTGCCATATACGTGCAGAATTCCCTTCTGATTACACATGCCATTGAATATTCTGGATGAGTGCAGAGCTGCAATTTGTGCAGTTACGTTTCTGAGCTCATTTGACTCCTGTGTACTGCAGGACGTAGGTGATACCCATTCTAACCTTCCCAGACTTCCCAGTCTTGTGCAAACTACTACAGTGTTGTAAGAGTTTCGTGCTTTCAAAGCATTGCTCTTGTATCTTTATGTATCACATGTATCACATGTAGAAGCTAGATGCCCTTGACTCAGTGTGTAGCAAGCCTCCGAGGCATCCAGTAACCAAGGGGCATATTATCAAGAACGGCGTTAAAAATTATCGCCGGTTTAGCGGCAGAAAACTGCTGCTAAAGCGACGATAATGGGCTTGATAATATGCCCTTGAGAATTCCAATAGAAGTCCATGTTCTGGTGTGAACATGGGCTTCTATTGGAATTCTCCAGGACATATTATCAAGCCCATTATCGCCGCTTTAGCGGCAGTTTTCTGCCGCTAAACCGGCGATAATTTTAACGCCGTTCTTGATAATATGCCCCTAAGAGGAGATTATCCAGGGCTAAATAAGGGCACTTCTCCTTCAGGAGCAAACATTGTAAAAGCAAAACATAGATCTGCAATTACGACTATATTTATCGAGAAATTCTTCTATATGATACTTTAAAAGCTTGGCCATGAAAATACAGATGCAAAAATACGATAAATTTTCTTGAAAACCAAAGTGGTTGTTGTATATTCCTTTTATAATTAATTGTTAAAATACATCATAAAAGTGTGATATTGACATATGAGTACACCATTACAGGTTCTGTGGTATTGTTGCTGTCGTAGATTCCTTTAAACGCTTTTGAATCCTGACTGCATTCATTCAATACAAGTTTATTTTTTATTTTTGAGGTATGTAAGTGAATAGAAACCTTCTCTCTTCTTGACCTCTAGATTGAAATTAATTGGTCCCTAAATAAACCTAAAAATCTTGCAGTGATTTCTCAATCTGAACAACAAGATGCAAATTGTTGGTGTATTCTTTTGCATTTTCTTACCATGGCATTTTAGAATAAAGTACTGGGTAAAGGTTCGGCATTTCTGTCATACTTTGTTCTTATTGGGAGATGTCCTTAAAGCAGTGGTTCCCAAACTTTTTCGAACCACAACCCACTTTTTAGAGCAACATACTTTCACTGCCCTTTAAAAGACATGAGGCGGATGATTTTTTCCTACAGCTAAAGCACCGTGTGATAGTGCACTGTTTACAGACAGCACATTTTCTATTGAAAGGACCACTAAATTTGCACAGACATATGGTTTTACTGATAAAGCTATGTAGTACACACATGATAATGTGCGGAAATCGGGTTTGAGTGAATATCATTTGTTCACCACCTAGTAAAGTGTCTTGATTTGTGTGCTCTTATTAAAATTTTTGTTTCCATCGCATTTCAGAGTGACACAAAAAATGTGCAGCAGTTTTTTCCTTTCATAACTGTGATTGTGTACAGTTCCTTTAAGGGCATTTATGTTTTGTTTGGTTTACATAATTCACTTTACCCTTTTTTCTCTAACTGTAAAGTGAGAGGAGTGTGTAAATAACAATCAACGAGTTAGAAAAAAAAGGAGGTTGTTGGAAGACATAGCCTGTCATTTGATCTCCGTCTTTGAAGCGCAGCAGCAGTGGAAAGATAATTACAGAATTTAAAGACATACTTATTTAATGCTTAGACCTTCCGTGATCCACCAACAATCAGCTCACAACCCACCAGTGGGTCGTGACCCACAGTTTGGGAAACACTGCCTTAGAGTTTTAGACTAGCACATAACTATCGCTAAGAAAAGGGCGCCCACGCTAGTGAGCAAGGCACTTAGGCTTCCATCTCCATTCTCCACCACAGACTCTACGCTCCTTACCTCTTTATTGGATGGCCTTCGGTTGCGTTTATCAAAGTGTTTGCTGATTGTGGCTACTGAGATCTGGACCGTTGCATTGTGCGCAGTCAATATATATATATATATATATATATATATATATATATATATATATCTACTGGCGGTCGCCAGTAGATAGTTATAGTTAAAACCTATTATCCATAGGAAATCCGCGACATTCTATTTGAAATAACGTTGGCGCCGGTTGACGAATCTTCGCGAAAGTTTCCAACTTGTTGGGGCGCTCCGGTCCGCTCCTATCCTGAAAGTCTCGGGGTGATACGTCAAGCGAGGGCCGAGAAAAAAGGGGGGTCCCAAAACGCATTTTCCCCATTCATTTTTCCATAGGAACATTTAGTCGCAGCTACAGCCCGAACTGCTGAACGGAATTACACCAAATTTGGCAAAGAGGTAGCCCTTGGTTCAGTGTCGTGCCTTTTGCTTAAATGGTGTAAATCCGTTCAGTAGTTCCTGAGAAAATCAAAAGTAAAGTCACATATATATCTGGGCGGAGCCTAACCACACATGTCATCGTGAGATCTGATTGGCTGGCAGCACTTCATCCTGGAATTGCTGGCAGCCATCTTGGGACCAATATAAATGATAGTACCTCATTGAAATGCATTGTAGTGAATAGAAGATTTTGAGGGTCACCAAAAGGAGAACTATAAAGGGTGATAACAGGCTTTAGTTACATTAGAATTTATTTGTTGATGGTACCATACTAATTTTAGGAATTGTGGTGTATTCTAAGGTGATTTTACCATGTGAAAAACCTTCTGCTGGGATATCATGAATCATGTTTGAGAGAACACTATTTTCACATTCTTGTCCCATGGAGGTTTGGAAGGTGCTCCAGAAGCTAAAATGAGAGCATATTTTCTGTAAATTCACATTATCTTTCTCAGTCATGTGAGAATGAAGTCTGACATTCTCAGTAAAACATGTACATCCAACAAGGGCAGAGACTGTCAGTTGATTCCTTTGTGTTCTACTGCAGCTTCCCAGAGTGTTCTAAAGAACAACTAGAGTGCTAACAGCTTTACTTATGACAAAAGTATGGCACACCTGAAGCCATCTTGATTGGAATAAACTGGTAACACTTAAAACATTTAA
This sequence comes from Calotriton arnoldi, assembly GCA_963921515.1. Classification (NCBI taxonomy): domain Eukaryota; kingdom Metazoa; phylum Chordata; class Amphibia; order Caudata; family Salamandridae; genus Calotriton; species Calotriton arnoldi. The sequence goes on from CAWUFW010004625.1 coordinate 203,841, forward strand.
TTTAAAAAGGAACAAAATGATGGGGTTCATTTTGTCATAGAAATTATGGTTAGTGCTGTAGAAAGAAAAATTAGGACATATTTCAAGTGTGATCTCAAATATCTTCCTGTTATATTTCAACAGGAGCAGCCTGCCAGTTGATGCCTTTGTGTTCTACTGCAGCTTCCCAGAGTGTTCTAAAGAACAACTAGAGCGCTAACAGCCTTACTTATGACAAAAGTATGGCACACCTGAAGCCATCTTGATTGGAATAAACCGGTAACACTTAAAACATTTAATTTAAAAAGGAACAAAATGAGGGGTTCTTTTTGAAATAGAAATTATGGTTAGTGCTGCAGAAAGAAAAATTAGGGCATGTTTTAAGTGAGATCTCAAATCCTCTTCTATTTCATTAGAAAATTCTGACATGCAGACTGAAACAATCACTTTCAATACCAGCAGAAGACTACCAGTTAACTCCCTGGTGAGCAGTAGCTTTACTCCAGTGATCTAATGAGCAACTAGAGTGCTAACATTCTGATTTTATGGCAGATGTGAGACACATCTGAATGCCTTCTTGATGGAATCAAAGTAAAAAACTGAAAGCATTTCCTACTGAGGAGACTGCAGTAAATGAAGAAATTAGAAAACGTCATAACAAAGAAGTCTTCCAAGATGGCCACCAGTGAAAAAAGAGCCCAAATGTAGCACAAATATTACCCAGATGTAGCCCACATATAGCCCAATGACAAAAGTGTGCAAAACACTTTATTTTTAGTTTTTTTGCAGTTTTATGTAGTGCAGACTGGTCAGGTATTGGAGCATTGCATCTTAAAACATGACCCCCTACACTACAAAAACACCACTGCACTACCTTAAACCCTAAAACACTACCCCCAGCACGACCCCCTACACTACACAAGCACCACTGCACTATCCTAAACCCTAAAACACTACCCCCAGCACGACCCCCTACACTACCCAAACACCACTGCACTAACCTAAATCCTAAAACACTACCACCAGCACGACCCCCTACACTACCCAAACACCACTGCCCTAAAACATGACCCCCTACACTACACAAACACCACAGCACTACCCTAAACCCTAAAACACTACCCCCAGCATGACCCCCTACACTACCCAAACACCACTGCACTACCCTAAAACATGACCCCCTACACTACACAAGCACCACTGCACTACCCTAAACCCTAAAACACTACCCCCAGCACGACCCCCTACACTGCCCGAACACCACTTTGACTGCCCTAAACCCTGAAACATCACCCCCAGCACGACCCCCTACACTGCCCGAGCACCACTGCACTGCCCTAAACCCTGAAACACCAGCTCCAGCACGACACCCCTATACTGCCCGAACACCACTGCACTGCCCTAAACCCTGAAACACCAGCCCCAGCACGACCGCCTACACTGCCCGAACACCACTGCACTGCCCTAAACCCTGAAACACCAGCCCCAGCATGACCCCCTACACTGCCCGAACACCACTGCACTGCCCTAAACCCTGAAACACCAGCCCCAGCACGACCCCCTACACTGCCCGAACACCACTGCACTGCCCTAAACCGTGAAACACCAGCCTCAGCACGACCCCCTACACTGCCTGAACACCACTGCACTGCCCTGAACCCTGAAACACCAGCCCCAGCACAACACCCTACACTGCCCGAACACCACTGCACTGCCCTAAACCCTGAAACACCACCCCGTGCATGACCCCCTACAAAGCCCGAACACCACTGCACTGCCCTAAACCCTGAAACACCACCCCCAGCGCGACCCCCTACACTGCCCGAACACCACTGCACTGCCCTAAACCCTGAAACACCACCCCTGCACAACCCCCTACACTGCTCGAACACTACTGCACTGCCCTAAACCCAGAAACACCATCCCCAGCACGACCCCCTATACTGCACGAACACCACAGCACTGCCCTAAACCCTGAAACACTACCCCCAGCAAGACCCCCTACACTGCCCGAACACCACTGCACTGCCCTAAACCCTGAAACATCACCCCCAGCAAGACCCCTACACTGCCCGAACACCACTGCCCTAAACCCTGAAACACCACCCCCAGCAAGACCCCCTACACTGCCCGAACACCACTGCACTGCCCTAAACCCTGAAACACCACCCCCAGCAAGACCCCCTACACTGCCCAAACACCACTGCACTGCCCTAAACCCTGAAACACCAGCCCCAGCACGACCCCGTACACTGCCTGAACACCACTGCACTGCCCTAAACCCTGAAACACCACCCCTGCACGACCCCCTTCACTGCCCGAACACCACTGTACTGCCCTAAACCCTGAAACCCCACCCCCAGCATGACCCCCTACACTGCCAGAACACCACTGCACTGCCCTAAACCCTGAAACACCACCCCTGCACGACCCCCTACACTGCCCGAACACTACTGCACTGCCCTAAACCCTGAAACACCACCCCCAGCACGACCCCCTACACTGCACGAACACCACTGCACCGCCCTAAACCCTGAAACACTACCCCCAGCAAGACCCCCTACACTGCCCGAATACCACTGCACTGCCCTAAACCCTGAAACATCACCCCCAGCAAGACCCCCTACACTGCCCGAATACCACTGCCCTAAACCTTGAAACACCACCCCCAGCAAGACCCCCTACACTGCCCGAACACCACTGCACTGCCCTAAACCCTGAAACACCACCCCCAGCAAGACCCCCTACACTGCCCGAACACCACTGCACTGCCCTAAACCCTGAAACACCACCCCTAGCACGACCCCTACACTGCCCGAACACCACTGCTCTGCCCAAAACCCTGAAACACCAGCCCCAGCACGACCCCCTACACTGCCCGAACACCACTGCACTGCCCTAAACCCTGAAACACCAGCCCCAGCACGACCCCCTACACTGCCCGAACACCACTGCACTGCCCTAAACCCTGAAACACCACCCCCAGCACGACCCCCTACACTGCCCGAACACCACTGCACTGCCCTAAGCCCTGAAACACCAGCCCCAGCACAACCCCGTACACTGCCCGCACACCACTGCACTGCCCTAAACCCTGAAACACCAGCCCCAGCACAACCCCGTACACTGCCCGAACACCACTGCACTGCCCTAAACACTGAAACACCAGCCCCAGCACGACCGCCTACACTGCCCAAAAACTACTGCACTGCCCTAAACCCTGAAACACCACCCCCAGCAAGACTACCTACACTGGCCGAACACCACTGCACCGCCCTAAACCCTGAAACACCACCGCCTGCACGACCCCTACACTGCCCAAACACTACTGCACTGCCCTAAACCCTGAAACACCACCCCAGCACGACCCCCTACACTGCCCGAACACCACTGCACCGCCCTAAACCCTGAAACACCAGCCCCAGCAAGACCCCTACACTGCCGGAACACCACTGCACTGCCCTAAACCCTAAAACACTACCCCCAGCACGACCCCCTACACTGCCCTAACACCACTGCACTGCCCTAAACCCTGAAACATCACCCCCAGCACAACCCCCTACACTGCCTGAGCACCATTGCCCTGCCCTAAACCCTGAAACACCAGCCCCAGCACCACCCCCTACAATGCCCGAACACCACTGCACTGCCCTAAACCCTGTAACACCACCCCCTGCACCGCCCCCTACACTGCCCGAACACCACTGCACTGCCCTAAACCCTGAAACACCACCCCCTGCACCACCCCCTACACTGCCCTAACACCACTGCACTGCCCTAAACCCTGAAACACCACCTCCTGCACCACCCCCTACACTGCCCGAACACCACTGCACTGCCCTAAACCCTGAAACACCACCCCTGCACCGCCCCCTACACTGCCCGAACACCACTGCACTGCCCTAAACCCTGAAACACCACCCCCAGCATGACCCCCTTTACTGCTCGAACACCACTGCACTGCCCCAAACCCTGAGACACCACCCCCAGCATGACCCCCTACACTGCCCGAACACCACTGCCCTAAACCCTGAAACACCACCCCTGCACGACCCCCTACACTGCCCGAACACCACTGCACTGCCCTAAACCCTGAAACACCACCCCCTGCACGACCCCCTACACTGCCCGAACACCACTGCACTGCCCTAAACCCTGAAACACCACCCCCAGCACGACCCCTACACTGCCCGAACACCACTGCACTGCCCTAAACCCTAAAATACCACCCCCAGAACGACCCCCTACACTGCCCGAACACCACTGCACTGCCCTAAACCCTAGAACACTGCCCCCAGCATGACCCCCTACACTACTCGAACACCACTGCACTACCCTAAACCCTAAAATACTCCCCCCAGCATGACCCCCCTACACTACCCGAACACGACTGCACTGCCCTAAACCCTAAAACACTTCCCCCAGCACGACCCCCTACACTACCCGAACACCACTGCACTGCCCTAAACCCTAAAACACTCCCCCAGCACGACCCCCTACACTACCTAAACACCACTGCACTGCCCTAAACCCTAAAACACTACCCCCGCATGACCCCTACACTACCCAAATACCAATGCACTACCCCAATCCCTAAAACACTACCCCCGCACAACCCCCTACACTACCCAAAGACCACTGCACTACCCTAAACTCTAAAACAATACCCCCGCACGACTCCCTACATTACCCAAAGACCACTGCACTACCCTAAACCCTAAAACACGACCTCCTACACTACACAAACACCACTGCACTACCCTAAACCCTAAAAACTACCCCCAGCACGAACCCCTACACTACCCAAACACCACTGCACTACCCTAAACCATAAAACACTACCCCCAGCAGTACCCCCTACGCTACCCAAACACCACTGCACTACCCTAAACCCTAAAACACTACCCCCAGCAGTACCCCCTACACTACCCAAACACCATTGCACTACCCTAAAACACTACCCCCAGCAGTATCCCCTACACTACCCAAACACCACTGCACTACCCTAAACCCTAAAACCCTAAAACACTAACCCCAGCACGACCCCCTACACTACCCAAACACCACTGTACTACCCTAAACCCTAAAACACTCCCCCAGCACGACTCCCTACACTACCCAAACACCACTGCTCTACCCTAAACCCTAAATCTACCCCCAGCATGACCCCCTACACTACACAAACACCACTGCACTACCCTAAATCCTAAAACACTACCCCCAGCACGACCCTCTTCACTACCTAAACACAACTGCACAATTTGTTACAGGCGTTGCAACGCAGGCCTGTGGTGCTTACTGGAAGTACCTGGTGGGCTAGTTGGGCCCCAGGGACTCTCAGGATTCAAGGTGACCTAATCCCCCAACTTAAAACGCGCCACGGGGCGCGTTTGCACAGTGGTGAAGGGAGGGGCGGGGCCTCAGGTGACATGTGCGCAAACGCCCTGTGGTGCGTTTTAAGTTGGGGAGTTAATTCCCTTTGAATCCTGGGGGCCAACTAGCCCACCAGGTACCTTCAGTAAGCACAACAGAGTTGCGTTGCAGAGAGGTGAAAAAGGTGCGTGGCCTCGGAACGCCTCTCTGCAACTCAGCTCTGTGGTCCTAACTGTAGGTACCTGGGGGGCTAGTTGGGCCCCAGGGACCCTCAGGATTCAAGGGGACTTAATCCTGCAACTTAAAACGCGCCACGGGGCGCGTTTGCACACATGTCACCTCAGGCCCCCCTCCCTTCACCACTGTGCAAACGCGCACTGGCTCTGGTTAGTCAGAGTCAGTTACCACCAGTACCCGTCTGAAAAAGTTGTGGGCACAGGATGATTTTGCAACAAGGCCTCTTTCTGCTCCTCTGTTGGTTCTTTCTGCACATCTTTTGCTTCTTTCTGTGCGTTTTTTCTTCTTTCTTCACATGTCCTACCTCTGTTGGCATAGTTAGAAACTAGCATTTAAAAAACCTTTGAAATTCACTTAAAAAATCATAGGTTTCAGGCACGTTATAGTTAGAAATTAGCATTTAAAAAACCTTTGAAATTCACTGAAAAAAACCATAGGTTTCAGGCACGTTATAGTTAGAAATTAGCATTTAAAAAACCTTTGAAATTCACTGAAAAAAACATAGGTTTCAGGCACGTTATAGTTAGAAATTAGCATTTAAAAAACCTTTGAAATTCACTGAAAAACCATAGGTTTCAGACACGTTATAGTTAGAAATTAGCATTTAAAAAACCTTTGAAATTCACTGAAAAAACCATAGGTTTTAGGGACAGTTATAGTTAGTTGGACATTGCACTCGTACAAAACCCGTGAAATTCCCCTGTTATAGTTAGTTCAGCTAACTATAACTCGCGCCCGCAATGCACTGCTGATGATGTCACATATTACATCACTCATGACATGGTCAGTGACATCACTGATGACATCACTGATGACATCATCCATGTGATAATTTCATGCATCTTCTCACACCCTAATATAACTTTTGATACACCCACTCTAAATTACAGACTGCCATTCTCAAAACCATAGACACTCCAATACCAATAACTACATACCCACTCACTGATTCTTAGGTCTACACACACATCCACTCACTCACCTGTACAGTCACTCATACTTACAGTCACTCAGTACAGGACTATCATATGCACTCATACACCAATATAAACACTCACACACCGCCACTCATCCATAGAGGTACTCACACACCTAGTCAGTCATGCAAAAAATTAATCACACACCCATTTACTCACCTATACAGTTATACACACACCAGCTCACTTACTCATACAAATACTAGCACATTCTTACGCTCTTATACAATAACTGATACAAGCACACACGCATCCATACAGCCACTCTCACAATCACACACTCTCACTTATAGCCATTTAAATACTCTAACACACATATATACTGCCTTTTACATATGTAGTTACTCGCACATGTACCACTGAGATATACATTCACTCACTAACACACCCATACACACACTCACCCACCCAAGCAGTCCATCACAGATGCACTCTTGAAATCATGCACCCAGTGAATCACCCACTCACACATCTATGTATAGAGTCACACACACCCCACCCACACAAACACTCAGGCAGCCATACAGATACTCAGAGAACCAATCAATAACCCATATAGACACTCATGTAGCTATTCGCAAATCCATGCATCCACTTACACACCTACAAACAGACGGATACAGACATTCACACAGTTTAGTCACTAACCCATGCATTCAGTAAGATACGTTTAATCACTCACTTGTAGAGTCAGTCACTCACGTACTAAATCATCCATTCAGACACTTATACACCCACTCATTCTTCAATACGCCTTTCCCTATATATATTAAACATATTTAAACTTTACAGAAACACAGTCACTGGATGATGTCATCAGTGATGTCATCAGTGATGTCATTTGAGATGTCATCAGTGATGTCATCAGTGATGTCACTGACCATGTCATGAGTGATGTAATATGTGACGTCATCAGCAGTGCATTGCGGGGGCGCGAGTTATAGTTAGCTGAACTAACTATAACAGGGGAATTTCACGGGTTTTGTACGAGTGCAATGTCCAACTAACTATAACTGTCCCTAAAACCTATGGTTTTTTCAGTGAATATATATATATATATATATATATATATATATATATACATATAGATTGAGAAAGGCTGCTGTGACAGCCGAAACGCGTCTCTCTTGTCTGCTGGGTCGGAGGAGGCTACATGAAATAGAAAAGCCTTAAGACCAAGTTGCCCTTGTGTGCGTGCTCTTTTCCAAACGGAGCAGAGTTTTAGTTTGATATATATATATATATATATATATATATATATATATATATATATATATATATATATATATATATACCTACTGGCGGTCGCCAGTAGGTAGTTATAGTTAGAACCTAGTTTCCATAGGAAAAGCGTTTTTTGTTTTGCCAATAACTTTGCCGTTGTTTGACGAATTTTCACGAACGTTTGAAAACTAATTGTTTATTCAGGTCAGCTCCTGTCATGAAAGTTTGGGGGTGATTCGTGAAGGGGGGGCCGAGAAAAAAGGGGGGTCCCAAAACGTGTTTTCTCCATGTTAATTTCCATAGGAAACTTTAGACACAGCTACAGCCCGAACTGCCAAACGGAATTACACCAAATGTGGCAAAAAGGTAGCTCTTGGTTCAGAAAGCACGCTTTTTTTTAAATGGCGTAAATCCGTTCAGTAGTTTTTGAGATATTTATAGATTTAGAGATAATGATATTTGAGAATTGTGAGATCTGATTGGCTGAGGCGTTCCGAGCACGAGCTTGCCTGGGATTGGCTGCCAACACTTGAAACTAGGAAGCCTTGGGAGCCATTTTGTGACTCGGTTAAGTAGAAGAGGGTAGGGTAGGAACAGTGTGACCTTCCTAGGGTGCTCAGGGGTGTCACAGGGAGCCGGAATGTAAATATTTTTTTTTATATGTTTTCGGCGGGATTCGCGTAGGGCCTGGAAATCACGGCAGGAAAACGAAAAACGGAGCGTGGTGTGGAGTGCTTCATTTAATTAAGCCCCCGGGTGGGCTAGTTCCCGGGAGCAATGTTTAGTTATGATGCGGGGTATACTTCTGTCACGGGGACTGCCATTTCCTTGGAGCAAATATAATGATATGGGGGGGGGGGGGTTTGCGTCTTCCCTGCCCCTCCAGTCCGAGGAGCAGCACGTTTTTGGAGGTATACGTAAAATTTAAGTGTGGAGGGGTGAAGCTTCCCCACACTGTCCCGGGGGGCACTACTTCTTTCGGCATTCATGAATTAAAATGCGGGGGTCTGTTGCGGATTGGCGGCCTCTAGGAGTACGATGTTCGCGGGCTTTAAATTGGATGGAGGCGCATCGTCCAATTTTTCTTGCGATGCTTTGCATGGCGCTGGGTATGGCTATGTCCGAGGGCCGGTTGCAACAATGAGCCGTGGTGCCTACGCCATGGACATTGTAGTTTGCGATGGCAAGAATGGAACTATGCAGAGTTGCGGCTCTGTCATAGCAAACTTTGCTTTGCTTGATGGAAGCGAGAGGAGGAAATTTGCTCTCACTTTTATGAAGCGAAGCAGATTTGCTTTTGGGCAAAGGGAGCTTGCATGGAACTGCTGGCTTTGTTCAAAAGGAATACTGGGTAACATTAACGGAAGGCTGCAGGTCAAAGGTTCACCAAATTTCACCCCAACAGTTTGTGCAACATTGAATGCCACGTGCAGGTCATAAGTTCACCATAGTTCATTCTAACAGTTTCTGAACATTCAACAGTACGTGCAGGTCAGAAGTTGACTATTTTTTTAAGTTACAACAGTACCTTCCAAATGCAAATAGTAGGTGTGGTTGCGCTTCGCACGTGTGATCTTATCCTATGTAGTGTACGTTTCAAACATTTTTTATTAATCAATCAGAAACATAGTTTTTCTTGAAAGTAATATGCACATTAGTTTACACTACATAATGTTGTTTATCACCCAATCAGTTATCGATTTCTGAAAAAAAAGCTTGTTTTCCACCTTTGTGATGTTCCAAGGGTTACATGGTCTTGTGTGTAACGTATAGGGATGAATTGGGGTGTAATATCGGGTGGGGTAATGTACAAGAAATGTCCTTTTGCAGATTGAAGCTTGTGGAAAAATACTGGGGGGGAGGGGGCTTTAACATGGACATGCTTTATTAACTTCAGTGAGATGAAAAAAATGAAATGTTGTTTCCACACTTCGTGTATTGGTTTGTGCACAGTTGTGAAGCACACGTGAATATAAGTTAAGGTATTGTGAAGCTTCCTGCTCGTGCTGTGCCTGCGTATATCACAGGGGCGACAGATCGAGAGTCTGAGAATGACACGTCCCTTGAGCCCCCCCCCCCCTCCTTCGTCTCGGTCTGTAACGGTTTTTGTCCCGTGGTTTGTAAAAGGAAGGTAACAGTGGCCCATGTGCGTTGACCGCCACTGGGCTGCTGGGGGCTGCTGGGGCCATCTGACGGGCAGATAGAAAGTCATCAGCGATTTCTGTGCTATATAAAAAAGCCGCACACAGGGGCATAATATGAAGGAAGTGGCGGAGAGAGGCGTTAGCGTACTTGGCTTAATGTGTCTTTCCGCCACTTCGGAAATGCGAGGCTGCACTATATTACCAAGGATATGGTGGAGGCTTGCGTTTGTCAGTGCAATGACGCTATGTTTCAGAAGTTAGCGCCAACGTTAGCACCCTTGCACCAGACTGTAAGGGTGTCTGCGAGCAGGGAGGTTTGTTTATGTACAGGAAGGTGTCCCTTCCTGCACATAAACAAACCTAAAGTGCTATTTTGTAATTTACGTGTGTGCTGTTTCATGCAGCACAGATGTAAGTTACAAAACAGCATTTTGAAAATTTTTTCATTTATGTACAGGAAGGGACACCTTCCTGTACATAATCAAACCATGGCATTTTGCTTTTTGCATGTGTTGTGCACAAGGCAGTACAGATGGAAAAAGCAAAAACTAACTAGGAGAAATAAAGCATTTCTCCTCGTTTCGCTAAATTAAGACCAGGGTTTTTCTGGTCTTAACTTTGGCGTTGCCTCCTATTAACGCTGCCCTTATTAATAGGATGCAGTATCGAAATGAATCGGTGTTGAGGTGGAATGCCCCTCACAATACCCACTGGACGCCCCTTTCACGCTAAACAGAGCGTGAAAGGGGGCTTTTTAAACAAGGCAGTGTTAAGCTACGTTAAGTGGCTTAACGCTGCCTTGTTAATAGGTGAGGCTCCTGTCGCCACCACAACGTCAGTGAAAGTGACGTTGTGGTGGCGATAGGAGCTTGTTAATATGCCTCACAGTTGCAACTTACATATTGCTCCAATTTACATTGCTCGACGATTGGTGTTAACATTTAATTTTGCTAAGGTATGTCTATGCTTGAACATGTATTTTCACACGAGTTATATATTGGAAGATGCGATAGCTATAAAACACAGGTATACATGTAGTTGTATGTTTCTTTTAAGTATGCTACCACTACGAAAAGGCACAGGAGATGTATGCATTGTAATAGTAATATGGTGAAACTGTCAACTGTAACTTGAAAAGAGTTTCTGGTTTGCATTTGCTTAGGCTCAAGATTGTTAGTAGTTGGTGGGTAGTGAACATGGGGCAGGCAAATGACGTTAAAAACATGGTGGGAAAGGAATTAACTGTCAGTAATGTGTTTGTAACATATGACACAGACATGATACATTTAAAAAAATGTATTTTAAAGTACATGGCGTAATGTGCAGTATATGTGCCATAACAAAAAAGAAAGTGTATGATAGAATTATAATCAGTATAGTAGTGAATCGATATCTGATAAAGGGAGATGTTATCACAAAAAGAGAATAGAGAAAGGACCATCTTGAGTTACGTTTCTCTCTGAGCTAAAAAGAAATGTTATTATAAAATAGAACATCTCAGAGGTTTGTCCCCAACTGCCAAGTCGCCCGTTTCTTCGACTAGCTCAGTAACAACCAGGCAAACAGAGTGGAAACATCAAAAGAGTGTAACCAAGTCTGTAAAGGGGAATTCGTAAAGAAAGTCAATGTCTGAAAATCCAAAAAGAAAGGAAAAGCGAAAAGAGAAAAAGAAAAAAACAAACAGTGTTCTTGAAGTGTAGAAATAAGAGCTTGTCAAATCCGGTTACCATGTGCACTTATGGAGATTCATTGAAGCTCAAGAACTCAGAAGCACCGTGATATGCAATCAGTTCCAAAAGGTCATCTGCACCTCTCCAAGCAAAGAGGGTGGCCATCCAATTTAGCACGTCGAAAGAACAGACATGGTCATCATAATCTTCAGCAAGCAGGAGCATGTCAGGGCAACTTCCATGATATTCAATGATAGTCTGCTGCAAGAGGCTCTCCGTATGAGCGCATGTACTCCATCTTTCCCTTATTGCATTATGAAACGCATCCATCAAGCGTGTGTCTCTGGAACAGTCCTGGTCATGAGCCAGCAATGGATGCAGCAACAGTTCATAATCCAGGGTATTGTGTGAAGTAGTAGAGAGGCAGATTTGGAGGTCGCATTCATAGTGGCACCAGAGACAATAAAAAACAGGTTGAACACAGGTGAAGTACACGTAGCGGAAATTCAGGCGATATCTGATGCCAAATATCGCCAATGGCAAGCATTTAAAAAGTTGTAGCATTCATCCACGGTATAGCTCCATTTGTTGTGGATGGGGTTGAAGCAGAGGACGGGCAGGCATTTCGTAGTAGGAGCTATAGAACGACTTTTCCGGAAACAAGGAAGGAGCACCAAGGGACCCGCCAAATGTGCTTGCAAAGTTAGAATGAATGAAATCCGGCATTACTATAAAAATAGTCTGAAAAGAGGTAAGAAGGCGGGAGTGGGATAGTTTAGAAAAATGTGGTAGGCCTTGAGTTTCAGACTGATTAAATATTTGGTGTATAAATTGTGCAAAATGTAGTGGGAGATTTCCATAGAAGACTAAGTCAATGTCACTTGCTAATTTAGCCACCTGTTATTTGAAGGTCGCACGAGGTTATATGAGACCTGCTTGTTGTTGAAACAATAGCGTTTTTTGTTAGTGTTCGCTATTAATATATGTTTTCAAAGTAGGAATGGAAGGCCAAACCAAACTATCTTCAAGCGCATGTGGGGGAGGAGAAAAGACAGTGGTGGAACATGTTACACGTTGTGAAAGAGTTGCTCTGTACGGTACGCCTGCTTGTAGGTCAGAGCACTTGCGGTTATTTGGAATAAGATAATTGTTTTTCAAAAGCACACTGAGCGTGGGATTAACAGCAGCTACTGGAGTTTGTTTAAAAAAACAGTTTAAATTACGAGCAGAAAGTTAGAATTGCTGTTTAATTTAACTTGTGTATAAACTAAAGAATATTGAACAAAACAAAGTGTGGTTCTCTCTTACTAAAACTTACTTATCTTCATTTTGACAGCAAAATGCAAAAACAAAGAATTCAATTCATGAATAAAAGTAGTTTCAAGGTAGTTAAATGTATAAACTGGGAAATGTTTTAAGCAATCATGGAGGCTGTGGTATACAGAGATCAATTAATCAGACATTAGCAACAGAATTATGCAATCCCCCCGTTTGTATTTTTGCACTTAATTAATGATTGAGGCAGTACGAAAGCACTGATGGATTCCCTCAGGTACTACCCATGCACTCCCACAATGACCCAGAAATTACTGTCGAAGTCATCATTTTACTTAGGCAGTTTCCGTGCAGTATTCTAAACAGGAAGGTATAATCTTTTTAATGATATAGGGGCATATTCTCAAGCCCCTATCGCCACAACAACGTCACTTTTAGTGACGTTATTGTGGCGATAGGGGCTTAGCCCTATTCACAAGGCAGCGTGGCTTAACGCGGCTTAACGCGGCTTAACGCGGCTTAACGTTGCCTTGTGAATAGGGCCCCCTTCACGCTGTTTTTAGAGTGAAAGGGGCATGCAGTGGGTGTTGCGGTGGGCGTTCCACCGCAACACCCATTGAGTTTGACGCTACCTCCTATTCACAAGGGCAGCGTAAATAGGAGGTAGCGCCAAACTTAAGACCAGAAAAAATATGGTCTTAAGGTGGCGAAACGAGGAGAAATGCTTTATTTCTCGTCGTTTTTGCATTTTCCATGTGTGCTGCCTTCTGCAGCACGCATGGAAAATGCAAAATGCCATGGTTTGTTCATGTACAGGAAGGTGTCCCTTCCTGTACATAAACAAAACTTTTTTAAAAATGCCGTTTTCTAACTTACATGTGTGCTGCACGAAGCAGCACACATGTAAGTTACAAACTGGCATTTTCGGTTTGTTTATGTGCAGGAAGGGAGACCTTCCTGTACATAAAGAAACCTCCCTGCTTGCAGACACCCTTGCACTCTGGTGCAAGGGTGCCTGCGTTGGCGCTAAGTTTTGAAACTTAGCACCATCGCAGGGGGAAACGCGAGGCTGCACCATGTCCTTGAGAATAGGGTGCAGCCTTGCATTTCCGAAGTGGCGGAGAGAGGTGTTAAGCCAAGCAGGTAACGCCTCCCTCTGCCACTTCATTGAGAATATGACCCATAGTTACTTATGCAGAAGCGATGCAGTTATAGAATCAAGTAGGCACTACTACCACACAAATTAAATCAATCATGGATTACTTATGCAGCTATGCAATGAGCGAGGGAGGGAGTACTTTTGCACTGAAGCATTCATAGAGGGACTATGCAGTTTTGAATTTTTTAAAGTACTATTTTCAACATATCCATTCAGTGATGTACAAAGGAAGTATTTCTTTAATTATTGTGGGAGTACACTGTGACTCATACAAACTGTGAGCCTGTATATTATAAGGGCCACTAATCTGTATTCCAGATTCTTTAGTCCTGGCGCCGACAGGCCCCCAACCCCTTTGAGGAAAAATAGGGTGAGACTAGTAGAATGTACACGGTCACACTATATCACCCAAGGGGAGAAGGAGAAAAAGGACAACAAGAGAGAAAAAGATAAATGACAAAATGTTATCAAGCGTCTTTATGCTATTAAGTTTCTGTTCTCTGGAACTCGGGAATGTTCAGTCCTGGCGCCGACGGGCCTCCAACACCTCCGAGGTGGAATAGAATGACAGTAGTAGAATATACACGGTCACACTATATCACCCCAGGGGAGAAGAAGAATATGGACAAGAAGAGAGAAAAAGACAAATGACGAAATGTCACTTGGAAATGTAGGGTTTCTGAAGGCATTCAGTTAGGAACTATGTATGCAGACATGAATTTTTTAATGTACTATTTGGCAATAGAGTGTGACTGTCAGAAACTGTGAGCCACTAAGTTATGAGGGCCAGTAACCTGTATTCCAAATTGTTTAGTCCTGGCGCCGACAGGCCCCCAACCCCTTTGAGGTACTACAGGGTCACAGTAGTAGAATATACACGGTGACACTATATTACACCATGGGAGAAGGAGAATAAGGACGAGAAGACAGAAAAAGATGAATGACAAAATGTTATCAAGCGTTTAACATCTTTACTGTTTTTGTTCTATGGGACTTGGGAATGTTGAATCCTGGCGCCGACGGGCCACCAACACCTTTGAGATGAAATAGAAAGGCAGTAGTAGAATATACACAGCCACACTATATCACCCCAGGGGAGAAGGAGAATAAGGGCGAGAAGAGAGAAAAAGATAAATGACGAAATGTTATCAAGCGTTTTATTTCTTTTAATATTTCTGTTTCAAAGAGTCGGGAATGTAGAGTTTTGCAAGGGAACAATTTCTCCTGAATTCTGTCTGTTTGTGAACAGGTGTTGCTGACGTTAGATATAAATGCAAATAAACAAACAATGTAATAAATGAATATCAAACACACGTTGAACTTTTTAGAATCTTTTATACAAATACCTAAAGTTTCGATATCTTGATAACTCTTGATATACATATATAATAAAACTTTAAACTAAATATGATTCTTTGAAGAAATACTTTTAGTTAGTTGTTTCCTAGAACACAAAAAGCAATTACAATGGTTAATTCCACCATTCGGATAAATAGTTACGTATTATACATATCTACTATCCTTTAATCTAACAACTTACAAGTCCGTAATCTTTTTTGTTGTCGCAAAAGAAGAATCCGACGCTGGAGAAGGGAAGCTGGATCACAGACTGGAGACAGGAAAATGACTCGCAAAAACGAAACTAATCGATTGTCAAAGGGCTGGGTGTGGTTTATATAGTCTTTGGTTACAAAGTAGTCTATGGAAGCAACGTGCTGCGCATGCATGTAGATATCACGTTTTTCGGTTAACATGTGCTCACGTTTTGACTGTTTGACATGTGCACATGTTGGGAAAGGTTGAAAACTGTTAACCGCTAAAGCTTCTCATTTGCATCCTCACACGTGTTAACTGTTTGACATGTGCACACGTTGGCAGAGGTTGAAAACTGTTAACCGCCAAAGCGTCTCATTTGCTTTCTCGTGACTGAAAACGCCTAATACTTGCTATGATTCTGAATACAAGACATATGAATAAACTATGATTCAGATTACAAAAAATTAAAAACAACATAGGAAACATTTAGCATTAGAATGGTTTAATATCTTGATTAGTGCGAAATAAGTTTATATTGTGGTTAAATTATGAGTCATTACACAGTACTGTTACAGTTATTTTTTGAGTACAGAAGTATGCATGTACTTATGTAATTCACTGAAAAAAACATAGGTTTCAGGGACGTGATAGTTAGAAATTTTCATTTAAAAAACCTTAGAAATTCACTGAAAAAACCATAGGTTTCAGGGACCTTATAGTTAGAAATTAGCATTTAAAAAACCTTAGAAATTCACTGAAAAAAACCATAGGTTTCAGGGACGTTATAGTTAGTTGGACTTTTCACTCGTATAAAACCAGAGAAATTAGGACGTTATAGTTAGTTGAGCTAACTATAACTCGCGCCCCGTAATACACTGCTGATGACGTCACATATTACATCATTCATGATGTGGTCAGTGACATCACTGATGACATCACTGATGACATCTCAAATGATAATCTGATGCACCTCCTCACACCCTAATATAACCTTTGATACACCCACTCTAAAATGCAGACTACCATTTTCGAAACCATAGAGACACCAATACCAGTTACTACATACCCACTCACTGATTCCTAGGTCTACACACACATGCACTCATTCACCCACACAGTCACTCATACATGCAGTCACTCATCAATACAGCACTATCATATGCACTCATACACCTATACAGACACTCATAGACCGCCACTCATCCATGGAGTTACTCACACACCTAGTCAGTCATGCAAAGAATCTATCACACTCCCATTTACTCACCTATACAGTTATACACACACCACCTCAGTTATTCATACAGATACTAACACATACTTACTCTCTTATACAATCACTGATACAAGCACATACTCATCCATACAGCCTCTCTCACAATCACTCACTCTCACATATAGTCATTTATATACTCCAACACTCACATATACTGTCTTTCACATATGGAGTTACTCACACATGTACCACTGAGACATTCATTCACTCACCAACACAGACATATACACACTCACCCACCCATACAGTCCCTCACAGATGCACTCTTGAACCTATACACCCAGTGAATCACCCACTCACACATCTATGTACAGAGTCACACACCCCCCACCCACCCACACAGACACTCAGGCACCCATACAGATACTTAGACAAGCAATCAATAACCGATATAGACACTCATGTAGCTACTCAGCAAGCCATGCAGTTGCTTACACACCAACTGACAGACCAATACAGACATTGACACAGTTTAGTCACTAACCCATGCATTCAGTAAGACACGATTATTCACTCACTTATACAGTCAGTCACGCACCTACTAAATCATGCATTCAGACAGTTATACACCCACTCATTCTTCAATACAGCTTGGCGTATATATAAAACATATTTAAACTTTACAGAAACACACAGTCACTGGATGATGTCATCAGTGATGTCATTTGCGATGTTATCAGTGATGTCATTTGAGGTGTCATCAGTGATGTCATCAGTGATGTCACTGACCATATCATGAATGATGTAATATGTTGGACAATGCCCTCTCATTTGAGAACCACGCTAAAAAAGTGGCGGGGACTTGTTTTGGCCTCTTACGCAGCCTGAAACCCATCTTGGGATACTTCGATGCACCCACCCGCCAAACGATCATTCATTCTGTAGTGCAGTCTCGATTAGACTATTGCAATGGGCTCTTACTCGGCGTGAACAAATCCATAATTAAAAGACTCCAACGGGCACAGAATGCGGCAGCCCGCACTCTTTTTGCCCTTCCAAAGCACTACCATGCCTCTAATCTTCTCTGCCATCTTCACTGGCTACCAATTGAACAGAGAGTCCAGTTTAAGACTCTCTGCACTACGCATAAGATCCTACATGGCCAACGCCCTCAAATCCCGCAAGGGCTCTGTTCTCCATATGTTCCGACTCGTGCCTTACGTTCCGCTGACTTGCACCTGGCTTGTACTCCGCGAGTGCGCAGGTGGAGAGCAGGGGGCGCTCCTTTAGGGCAATGGCCCCTGCCCTATGGAATGCTGCCCCTCTTGCTGCTCGATGCACACAAGATCACTGGGCATTTAGGAAATTGATTAAAACCTGGCTTTTTTCTACTCTTTAGTTTTCCTCTCTATAGCCCCCTGTCTGTTAGTGCTGGGACGCCCCGTTGTTGGGGCAGCCATGCGCTTTATAAGTTTACTTAACATAACATGTGACGTCATCAGCAGTGCATTGCGAGTTATAGTTAGCTCAACTAACTATAACGGCTGAATTTCTCTGGTTTTGCACGAGTGAAATGTCCAACTAACTATAACGTCCCTGAAACCTGTGGTTTTTTCAGTGAATATATATATATATATTCAGGGACATTATAGTTAGTTGGACATTTCACTCGTACAAAACCAGAGAAATTCGTTATAGTTAGTTGAGCTAACTATAACTCGCGCCCCCGCAATGCACTGCTGATGACGTCACATATTACATCATTCATGATATGGTCAGTGACATCACTGATGACATCGCTGATGACATCTCAAATGACATCACTGTTATAGTTATAGTTAGCTCAACTAACTATAACGTCTGAATTTCTCTGGTTTTGTACGAGTGAAATGTTCAACTAACTATAACGTCCCTGAAACCTGTGGTTTTTTCAGTGAATATATATATATATGATGTCATCAGTGATGTCATTTGAGATGTCATCAGTGATGTCATCAGCGATGTCACTGACCATGTCATGAGTGTGTAATATGTGACGTCATCAGCAGTGCATTGCGGGGGCGCGAGTTATAGTTAGCTCAACTAACTGTAACGGCCGAATTTCTCTGGTTTTGTACGAGTGAAATGTCCAACTAACTATAATGTCTCTGAAACCTGTGGTTTTTTCAGTGAATATATATATATATATAAATATATATATATGTATATATATAAATATATATATTTTTTTCGTGTTATGATTTTTCTCAGGAAACAGCAGTATAGATAGGTAGTCCCGTCCAGAACTACAATATGTATTCATCATTGTGGTTACCAGTAGTTCCATGCGTGGACAAAATATCCTACCTCAAAGCAATGGACATTGTTGGCCATTTGTGGTTGTGTTTTAGTGGATTTCAATAGTCAATTATGCATGAAGGAGCCATACGTTCAATACCATAGCGATAAATAAGGAACTTCAGCTGCGGAGTGCCTCAGGGCTTCTTCCTGAGCCCCACTCTCTTCCACATCTACATGGCCCCGCTCACAGCCATCATCAGGAACCACGGACTCAACATCCTCTCCTATGCCAATGACACCCAGCTGATCCTCTACCTCACCAACGAAACCACAGTTGCCAAAAACAACTTCCACAACGGGATGAAGGCTGTGGCTACCTGAATGAAGGACAGCTGCCTCAAGCTCAACTCGGAGAAGACCGAAGTCCTCATCCTGGTCTCCACCCCCCTGCCTGAGGTGATTCCTGGGGGCCTGCAGATCTTGGATCCCTCCACCCCCACAGACCCCGCATAAAACCTTGGAATCATCCTGGACTCCTCCCTTACCATGAACCACCAGATCAACGTCGTGTCATCATCCTGCTTCAACACGCTATGCCTGCTCTGAAAGATCTTCAAGTGGATCCCCACTGACACCAGAAAGACAGTCACCCACACACTTATTAGCAGCAGACTCGACTACGGCAATGCACTCTATGCCAGCATCACCCAGAATCTCCTTAAGAAACTGCAGAACATTCAGAACGCCTCAGTCAGACTCATCCTCAATACCCCCCACCACAGCCACATCACCAGCCACCTGACAGACTTCCACTGGCTCCCAGTCAACAAAAGAATCACCTTCAAGCTCTTCACACATGCCTACAAAGCCCTACACGACATAGGACCTGCGTACCTCAACCACTGTCTCTCAGTCCACGCACCCATCAGATACCTCCGCTCTGCCCATCTGGCCTTAACCACAACGCATCCGCAAGATTACGGCTGGAGGAAGGTCCTTCACCTACCTCGCAGCAAAGACCTGGAACAACCTGCCTCTCCACCTCAGGCCATCACCGTCACTGCCTCAATTCTGGAAGAATCTCAAGACCTGGTTCTTCGACTGAACCACAGTGCCTTCAGCGGATCAGCAGCCCCCTCCTCAATCCCCCCGCGCCTTGAGACCCTTACGGGTGAGTAGTTGCGCTTTACAAGTCACCTGATTGATTGATTGATTGATTGAACGTATGCCCTCATTATGAGTTTGCAGGAATAATGTGGGGTATTTACCGGAAGTGGTAAGTACCATTACCCCAGGGTGAGATATTTTTCACTTGTGGAAAAACCTCCTATTCCGAGTTGTAACAGGAAAACAAGGCACAGCACATGGAATTGTTTTTTATCAAGCCAAATAAAAAAAATAGAAAAAAATAAAGAGCAGCAACTCCAAACAACAAAATAATTCCTCCAATGTTGATAAGTATAATATAGATTGCTTACGAATGATATGCCATAAAAGGGTGTGTTTTGCATGGTTGATGGACCATAAAGGTATAGGGGTGGATTTCGTTCCACAAGTAAGGTTAAAGGAGAGATATGACTTGGAAGTTTGGGAGAGTTTACCCCTTTGGCATGGGTCTTGCTCATGTACTCATATGTAAGAGAAATGGTTTTACTTTATTTAGAAAAAATCCCAGATTTAATACTATATATTTAAAAAAATGTGTTATGGGAGATTGAAGATTATAAAAATGTCCTTTGGTGAAAATAATACAATACATAAAAAAACAAAGTCATTGTAAAATGTATTTTCTTAAATAAATTTTAGCAAAAGATGTTTAGTAAAATTATTTTTACACATCCAACCATATCAAACAATAAGTGAACACACTCTGGACAAAGTCATTGGATTCAGCCTCCTACAGAGTTTGAGGTGATCTTTTCACTTAGAAAACCTCTTTAGGAAAATATCTTGTGTTGGGATGGTCCTTTTAGTGTTCTTTCTTTTTGTTTGTGTCCTACTTTTTATGTACATGATATTCTCTTTATGCTCTCTTTCCAGGTGCAGCCTGTTGATTTAAGTAAAAAACTGGTGCCTCACGTTTGGGTAATCCAAACATGGTATGGGTTCTCAAGCAGGAAAGATGTGTAGTGTGGATGTGTCTTGATGTTCCCCTATCTGAGGGCATGTTCATGGCTTGGAAGATGCTGAATCCTTGTGGCCTCTAGTAGTTCATGTTTGTGTAATCCAAACATGGTATGGGTTCTCAAGCAGGAAAGATGTGTGATGTGGGTGTGACTTGATGTTCTCCTCTCTGAGGGCATGTTCTTTGCTTGGAAGATGCTGAATCCTTGTGTGGCGTGGCGTCTCCACTGTGCTTGACTGACCAGCTCTGTTAGCCATTACTCACAAGAGGACTGGCATAGTTGTTTATTTCCCAATGCCTCAACAGTGATCATGACTTTCAGCAATGGCCTTCAGCCACAAATCCCAAATTGCCAATAATTATCCGTGATTCATGTGTTGTTCTTCTTTGCGCAGTTATCACCCATTTGTTATCCGGCCCTAGTTGTAGATGTCCCATACTCTGCTGGTATTCTCCTCCTAGCTACATACAGTAACATTTTGTAAGAAATTTGATTATTAGTTAGGGAGGGAGACTGCCCACCTCAAAGAATAATCAGAAATCTTGTCAAGGTGAGCTCTCTAAGTCATTAAATTAACCTATGCTCAACCCCCTAGTAGCTATGGAAGAGAGCAGACAGGCTTAATTCGGGGTAATATGTTAATAATTTATGCAGTACTAAAACAGTAATAAAGTAAAAACAGCATGCATTAAGAATCCCAAACTGGATTAGACAAGCAGAGGAAAATTTTATAAATAAAATGACACCAACACAACAAATATCGAATGAGGGGAGTAGAGCTATGCATTGGTAAAGTTGTAAATGAAAATAGTGTCAAAAAGTCCAAAGCACCAGTGGTAGTCAATGGGCACAGTAGACCAGGACCCAGGCATGATTTGAGGCCAACCGCGATGTAGCCCAGGTTGGATATACTAATCAAGTTTTTCATGGCCAGAGGTTTTACGTTGGGACTTTGTCTTTTTTTCTGGAAGTCAAAATTCTTCGGTGGCGCAGGTTCTATCTGAGGTTTTCAAAAAGTCATATAGGAGTTGGACAAGTCCCTGCTGAAGCCATTGTTGGTGGGAAAAGCTCAGAGAGAGAGAAATTCAAATTTACGCTAAAGAAAATTTTAGCTGGTCTGATACTTTTGGTACCTTCTCAGTCAAGATTTTTACTTTTGGACTTAGTCTCTTTTTGGCGCTTGGAATGTTTTAGCCTTGCAAGCCTGCAGCTGCATCCTACCTTGAGTTCCACAAGGCCTAATATCTTCCCCCCAAAGGTCTGCTGAACTGGGTTTGGTGCTGTGGAGAAACCTGATTTCGTAGCCCAGCAAGGCCTCACCTTGGTCAGATAGGCTGGATTTTTTTTCCGGTCCTCCAGAGTTCTGGAAATTTAAACATTTTCTAAGTTCCAGGCTTTCAGGGGTAGTTTAAGAAGTCAAGCGAGAGACATCCAACATTCCTAGAAACAGCATTTGGGAGTCAAAACTCACTCCAGCAGAGGCTTCCTACTGTTTGTTGTTGCCCTGTAGTTACACAGGAGGTCAGCCCACTGACCCTCAGAGTCTACTTTTTGGTATGGGGTTCAAGAGGGAGCAGGTCCAGTCCTTCAGGGCTCCTCTCAGACAGCAGGTCCAGTCCTCTTCTGTTCTCCTGCAGGTTCAGAAAATGTACTGAAGAGGGTGCCCTGACTGCCACTTTTATGTCTGGCAATAGCTAGTGGGTGGGTGTCACTTCTGACTCCTCCCCAACCAATGGGGTAAAGGTTCCTAGGGTTACACTAATCACTTTTGCAGCAGTTCATTTTCCCCACTGCAAACAATCTCACAGTGCCCCTCACTCCTAATTTTCAAGATCTGGGAAACCCTTCTTCCTTTGTTCAGAGCCTGTGTGCCAACCAAGCTGTGTGGCCAGTATAATAGGTAGTACCCTCCTCTGTCGTCACTTCAAACCAGTTCTGGGCGGCCTTCCCCTCACTAGGTTTGGTGCCTGCCTGCCTGACTGGGAGACCAAAAGCTGGGTCCTTTTGAGGTATCACCTAACAATTACTTGTGACAGGAGGAGCCCCTTTGAAGCAAATGCAGTTCCTATGTACATCTCAACTAGTCTTCCTGACAGGTGAAGAGAAAACACCTTTCCTCACTCAAGCCATTGTCTTGAGAGCAGTTTTCACACCTCATCAGGGCTTATCACCCACTTGGCTACCTCTGGATAGCTAATGCAGATTAGCCTGCAAGAACGTCAGACAGTGGTAACTTTCAAAAAGTTATTTCTCTTTAATATTTATTAAAACATTTAACAAAATCAACTTCACAATTAAGTTGGGCTTTTAATAAATATTAAAAAGAAAAGCTTAATCAGATTTCTGGCAGGTCTCAAACCAAAGATAGCAAAATTAATATTTAATTCTGCTTCCCATTGTTGTCTATGGACTGGTCAGAGCCTTCTTACAGTAAAAATAGCCTTTGGGTGCTAGTCACTGCAAGCACATGCTGACTTTATATTTCTACATGTCCTGCTTTCCATACCTTGTACCCTGCCTTGTGGGCTGCAAAACCTACATTTAGGTTACCTAACATTATCTAAAAGGATGTTTTTCTCCTGTTAAAAAGGGATATTTTGACAGGTCGCATTACAGGTTTTATTCTGCAGTCTGTATACACAGGGTAGGCTAAAAGTAATGTTTGCCCTGCCATTGTAGTCGATGGCACAATAGGTGCTGCAGTCCACAAGTGACATTTAACTTTCAGGCCCTGGGTAAACTTTGTACACTAAATACTAAGGTCTTAGAGGTAAGTTAAACGTGCCAATTAGGAATAAGCCAATTCTATCATATTTAAAGGGGGAGCACAGACACTTTAGCACCGGTTAGCAGGGGCAAAGTGTTATAAAGCCAGCAAAAATAGGGTCCAGCAAAAAGGAAAAGAAATTGAGTGCAGAAAAGCCAGATGTCGTGTGTTTTTGATACTGAAGTATATTTTTAAAGAAATCTACCAGATATCGTATATATTTTGCATGGAAAAAAATGTTTCTCAACATCTGGGTCAACTATATTTAAAATATTTAAATTATCTACTTTCAATAACAGCATTTGCTTCAAACACTGAAAACTTGTTTTTCTTCTCAGTTTTATGAGATATATTATCATCTGGGAGTAGCTTTTCAAAATCTACAACAGCATAAGAAAGCAGTGCTCCAGTACACCAACGCAATACATGCTGCATGCATTGAAAAGGTAAAACGAATTCAGTACTTTATCAACTATTGTATATCATGCTAGCTGCATTATATTGTTTAAGGATCTCCTTTGGTAGTGCGAAGGCCTCATAGTTATCAAATAGAATTGAACCATCTAACCTCTAACACACTAAAAGAATATACCCACTGGACCACATAAGAACGGAGAGGCACAACAGATAAGCATTCTTCAAAGGAATGCGTGAACTAACCTACCCGCAAACACTTCTTTGTATATACATCTTCTGTGTTGTTGAGGGACTAACCAGAAGAATACCTCACTCACTAGAGGAAGAGCAGATGTCAGCATGGACGCACTAACATCTAAACTGTGCTTCCGTTCAAGGCTTTTGACAGGGTAATTTCATTGTTTTAGGATAATACGGCTTGAGTCTTGCATTGGAGCTAATCAAAGGTCCTGACATCAGTATTGGTGGTAGAGTATAGGATGGCATTACACTTTTGAGGAAGCTGCAAAAATAGACTGCCTGCACCGAATAAGGAATTTGTCCCTGATAAGACAGTTGAGTGCCATCTATTAGGAGTTTTGACAGAGGTTCTTGATCACTGTGAGTATTGCCAAGACTGTGCAACCACTTAGAAGTGAATCCTTTGCCTCTCAATTGTAAATATTCCAGGCAGAATAGAGAACTGCCAATTGTTGCAGGGTTATTTCTTTTTGCTTCTCTGTTCTCCTGGTATTGAATACCCTGACGCCATAAAACTGCCAGAGAAATAACGCAGGCATTGAGAGACTAGTACAGAAAGGATAATTCCCTCTAAAAGTTTCAAAGTGCGCAGTTATTCTGGAGATGGAAGAAGGCAGTTAATGAAAGAAAATGACTCCGACTTCATACACTGTAAGCCTGAGTTATCCCACCCTGCATATCAGCAAAGATTGCAACAGAAACCATGCGGCTATGGGGTTAATTCCAAACAAAATCCAAATATAACTGAGAGGAAACATCTTTGGACAAGGCATGATCCTCACAAGCCCTAAGAAATACATCCCTCCAAAAGGTAAAATGTCCATGGACACTCCAACTCACAGCTTCACACAGTATGCAAAGTGATAATGCTCCCCATGACCCATTTCATCTATTATAACTATATAATAACTGACCCCCAGTGTTGGTCCTAGGTTATTTCAGTGGCACTGATTTTATGTACGCATTATTACCAACTTGGTCCAAAAGCAACAGAATACTAAAAAAAGAAAATTAGGATAAAATAAGTGATATTTCTTGTAAATACGCATGAAGGAGAAGGTAACTGGGAGCTACAGTCACTATAGTTTGTGAACTTTTTCAGTCTAGAAAGGTCCCTTTGGCAAATCTTTGCACTACTCACCTCTTATATGAATTAACACAGCGCACTATATCCACAGTTATATGAAATCTAGCAGGGCTCCACCAGGAACAAAAGCACAACTCAGTGAATGACGACACATTCAAGGCAGTGAGAAACAAAATCTTCCCATATAAAAGTCTTAGTAAAGATGTAAAGAACTGTAAACATGCTCTCCCTTTCCCTTTCCCTCTTCCTCTCCCTCTGACTGTCCCTTTCCAGCTCCCCATCTCTTTCCCTCTCCTTCTCACTCTACCTTTCCACTTTCCCTTTCCATAACACCATTGGGGAGCTTCTAGAACAATCTGAGAATTTGACACTATAAACATCCCACTAAGATGAGGTAAATAATATGTGGTGAAGCTTGGATAAATTGTTGAAGCTTAGATTAGCACCCAGGTCTTCTTACAACTCTCTCTCTTCACCTGCCTCTTCCACTAACACTCTCGCTCTCACTCTTCCTTTACTTCGTCCCCACTATTACCTTCTCTTCAGGGTGCAGTTGTGAGTTCTTTTAGTTTTGCGAACCTCCATGTGAGATTGTGGGCATTTGACACTGTAAAAGCATTAGTGAGATTGAATAAATAATATGATAACACCTTCAGCAAACTCCAAGAGATTGTCTCCTCCCTGCCCCCCAGTTCTATTTAGGGTATGCCCAGACATCCTAGTATGGAATTATATTGAGCATAGAAATTAATTTGTGTGTACATGTGTGCTTTTCATGAAGTTTGATGTTTGCAGTGTTTCAGAAGGCACCATGTGCATGCAAGGGGTTAATTTAGCCTTATAGCCCGTGATGCAGCGTGAAGCTAAACAAAAATGTATTTACGTATACTTACATCATTTCATAATACTCAATCTATTTCCTCCCTGTGCCCATTATCAAAATAACTTTACAAACCATAGATCCTCCGATGAATCTTTTATGTGAGCTAACAGGGACTTGGATATTAAGAGAACATGGGGCAAATCCTTATGAGGACTTGGAATAAGAAGAAGCCAAATTCATGCAGACAAATAAACATTTTCTCTATAAACTCACGTCAATAAAACTATCGACAAGAGATTTCACATCAAGAATGACTCAAAATGATAGAATTGCTCATGTATATCGTTTATCTAGGCCTCAATTTGAATGGCCAAGAAACACAAATCACATTTAACCTTTCGTTTATAGAAATCATTTAGTACAAATAGTCACACAATATCATACAGATTCAGTAATGGACATTTGCTGATCACCTAGAGGATAAGAGAGAGAAAACATGAGGAAAAATCTAGTTCAGCATTTAGGTTATACAAACCAAATATTCAGAGATGAAACGTAAGGAGTCACAGGATTGACTCCATAACTATCTAGCCGAAGAGTTTTACCTGCACAATTTACCAGCCGGTAAAATACAGGTTGAGTCAGTTCGGAAAGTTCAGTTCAAATGGGATAGGCATAAGAAAACAAAGTTCAGTCCGGCAGCATGCCAGGCAGGGAAATTGTAAATGATAACCAGCCCCAACTCCTCCTTCATGGGGGCAATTGTACTTCCAAAAGTTCTCAGTTTACACCCACAAAGTATCAGTTCTATCGTATGTTATGGTTTCCATTGGTTGTCCCAGTGGACTGCTCATGGTGTGATCAATACCTCACTAAGAAATCCGGAAGCATTAAGTAATCCTTTTGTCTAATCATCAATTTCAACAACTTTATAATTTGCATCCTCTCCTCGGAAGTAAGAAAATTCATTTGTTCACTGTCTGTTCCCAGACGCTCTCTCTGGGTTTGCAATTGTATTGATACATTTCTGTCAAAAGTGTTGCTGAATAAGAAAGGGACCTATTGTTCATAAGCATTAAAAGGAAACTCTCGGAAAAGTTCTCATAGCGTCTAAAATGATTACTTCAGCTAGATTCTGCTTTTCTGAATGATGAAAAAGAAGCATTCAAGGCCTACATGAAAACTTATTAAAATCATTACCAAGTTAAGATTAATATAAAACGCACATTAACATAAATAATTCAGTTTTCTTGCTAAATTCACTAATTATTCTTTTCTCCAAAGGTTACATGTCAATATTAGGCACTACTAAAAGAAACACTTCACATGTTTTATTTTTCGAACAGATCAATATGTGTATCACTTTTGTTATTCACGTTTGTATTTCACATATTACTAATGTAAAGCAGCAAAACTTGCACTGTTAAGCATCTTTAAACTAAACATTTTAATCTTTCTCATGTGATTCACTGTGTAAGCATTCTTTTCATTATGTCACATTAGATAATCAGCAAACACATTTTCTAAGTTGACCACGTTTTACTTCTTAAACACGTGTCTACATTTCATAAGCATATAACTGTTTTTCTTCTCTCTTTATTTATGTTTTTCACATTTTTACGTTTCAGAACACTTCTGCATGCTTTTACAATGCAGTAAAAGATCTCATGTTTTTTGTCATTTTATTTTGCACATTTTGTTAAAATTATTGTTGTAAATCACATCTAATAGTGAGAATTGATAGAGGCAACAGTCTTTACACTTTTACGCTCCATCACCCACTGCCTAGGGCTATACCGGTTTTTAAAAGCCCCGAACCCGAGTTATAGGCCTGAGCCATAGGCAAGGGCTTATAACAAGAGAAAGGGTCTTTAACAACTGGTATAGCCCAAGGTAGAAGGGCCTTAAGTCTATTAGAACATTCTGCCCACGGATAGTAGAATGTTCTAAATTATAAAGGGAGAAACATAAAGAAAAACATTGGAATGTTGGAGCACAAGGCTTACATCAGCCTTTATAAGGCCAAAGCTACTCCATTGTCTTCAATGAAGCTCTCAACATTGCAATGTTCTAATCATGCTGAATGCATGCCTATTAATAGTCATGTTTGCACTTACCTCTTCTTCCAATAGTTTCCTACAAACGAGAAGTGACTATGTAAAGTATGAAAAATGATGATTTGCATGCTCTTGAATGATTATCATTGAATGAATGATTCTTTTTTGAGACAGGGTAAACTTTATAGCCTGGATCCCAGTTCTGAAAAAAGACATTGACCTTTTTTGGCATTTCTGTTGACTGAAACTTGTAGACCTTTCTCAATGTAGGAATAATAATAATTTACATATATAACAGCCATTTTTTAGCCTTATCCTTGGGGCCCGCAGTAAAGATAATTAATGTTGGCATTCCCAAAAATATTTTTTAAATCCTACAAAGATACTTTTTCCCATCTATTTTTCCATTTGAAGAACCCCCACATCGGGTTGAGCCCACCCTGACAATCTATTTTAGGATGAAGACGGTAAACCGATGATCAAGCATGCCATGAAATGTGTGTGAGGTTTCCCATCGATAATAATTAAGAACCTCGCCACATGAGAAGGAAAACTCAGTGTAACTCTTTATTTCATCTGCCATACCTCTCTGTGTTTGGTTCTAAGCTGGAGGATGATATAGTGAATCACATCTCTTTCTTACTCTAAATGATATTGTGATATCAAGCCGACCATGATGGAGCAAAGGATGAATACACCAAAAGTGCTGTCCCTGTCAAAGTCTTTAATTTAGTGTCAGAATTGGAAGTCAAAATACTTCAGCCGGGCAAGGTCCAAGGCTGAAGTAGGCGAATGTCCATCAAAGTTGACTATGTTGTTATTGAGTTCATACTGAACCTGTTGGTTGTGATGCTAAAAGCTTCAAGTGGGACAAATTGGATTTCATAGAGACTAAGATAGTTTTGTTGCTGGGATGGATTTGCCACCTCACCCAAACCAACTTTTAACCTTCAGAATTAGTCACTTTTCTTGTTTCAAGATCCTTCAGTGGGGCATGGCTGAAAGCTGTAGATTGGCTGGGCTCCAGGAGGCCTGAAATCTTGAACACAAGATCCTTCAGAAAACCTTTTCCAGTGCAGCAAAATGCTCCAAGCAGGACACATTTGGCTTTTTGGCCAGCCTTGGGTGTGACCTCCTTGGACAAACATCAGCGCCTTGTCCTGGTCCTCTGGAGGAGGAAAAGATTACTATCCCCACTGATCTTGAACTGCTAGAAAAGTTCTTTCTGGTCAGTCCTACAACCCCTAGGTCCCCAGCACAGGCTTTCAGGAGCTAGATTTCTCTCTAAACAAGGAATCCTACAGGATCCCTTCCTTTGTGGACTGCTGGATCCTCTTTGAGTCAGGAGTCCTTCTGCTTTATGTGCCCTTAGAGAAGACAAGGAGGACCTTTGAAGAGCACTTACAGTCCTTGACTGCCAGAAGGAGTCAAGAGTTCTTGAGCACTTTTCTTCCTGCATTACCTTCTTCAGGTGTAGTTTTCCAAGGTCTAAGGTTTTGGTGATCCAGTACCAATCATATCCTGTGCATACCTAGTGACTGGAGAATTTTCCTTACCCAATCCTATCTACTTTCGCATCCTCTGTCCATCTCCTTTTGCAGCACCCTCTCTCTGCTTTAAAAATCCACAGAAGCTTTAAGTTCAGATAGCTGACCCCTTCTTCCCACAGGAAGAGGTCCAGACGGGTCCTTAGCCAAACTCTTACTTGGGAGAGCTCATCTTCACTCCTCTCTTATGCTAAGAGATGCCCCCCATCCCTGCTGGGGATAGAACCAAAAGGTCTAGGAGGAATCTGGGAATGAACCTGGAGCAGTCCCATTTGGCATCTCCAAGTCAAAAGAAGTACCATGGAGGTTGTCCTTTGTTCTTCTAACTGTTCCTGTCCATACCAAATGTCTAATCCTGGAGAAGTGGTCAGTTGCTGACTATACCTACTTCATGGATACATAGGCTAAGCCATTGTCCTCTGTAGAGCAAGGTCATTAACTCCAGCCTGGAAAGTGTATTGATCTCTGTAGGTATTATTAGTGGCAGCAATGATTTGAAATCAGGCAGCCCAAATCACATTTTATTATAAATTTGGGTTTTCACTAAAGTTAACACAAGTCCAATTTCACAAATAAATCAGATTATTAAAATTAAGGGGAAAATACCTTAGAATGATTTCTCTAGCATTTTCCCAAAAGAACACATGAACATATATTTTAATCACATTTAGTCCTGCCTACAGTGTGTCACTTTAACAACCTGACTAGACATCGCTAGCCTGGAAAAACGGAAGGTTTCCAGCATATACCGTGGACTGCACAACCAACTAGCCACATGTACCCCTAAGAAGCGGTGCTTTACTCACCCCCTGGGTGGTGCCTTGAAGCCTTCCCCAAGCAGCTTTGAAACTTTCAAAGTAAAAGGATCCACACTCCTTATATAGTTATAACAAGGCTGTAAGTTGACTGGCCGAAACGCGTCAACTATTTCTAAAAGAGGAGTCCACATCAAAAACAGAAAAGGAACACTAATACAAGGATCACAGCCTAATCACACTTCATGTGTCATATACCGACATTAGGCAACTGGTTCGAGGAACATACAAGAGGACTACCCTAAGACGGACCCAACACAGAATGATAATTTTGGGCCACCTATGAACTCTGAGGTTATATATATATATATATAAGGATAGTGTGTTTTGTGTTGTATATTTGTTTTTTTATAATATTGAAATTCAATTTAAAAATTGGTCTATAGCTACAAATTAGAAGTGTTTGGATTAATTAATGCAATAGATTAAGTTGTCATAAAAGATGTGAAGAGTCCAATAATAACTCAGATATTATTGTCGACATAAAATAAAAGGCATTTATCCCTCAAAAGTTCTGTTTATTGGTCTACTTTTAATGTATTAGGCACCCTGTTGATTGGGTTTACAAGGCAAAATTTAGGAGGGATTTATTAATATATATCTAAATACGTTTCCTACATGGCCAAAATACTTTTCTTTGCCAGGTATTACTACAGTGCTTTTAAACGGAAGCCCAGCTACAGAACAGTTGTATTCCTGGAAGCCATATATTTTTGTCACATATGTGGGTGGTGTAAATAAACACTGCAACCCACATATGACATTTAGCCTCCGTGCCATGGGTGCATTTACTGCCCCATTTGCTATGGCCTTAGGGGAAAGTTAAATAAGCCAGGATAATTCAATGCAACGTCCGTGTTTTAAGGGAAAGCACAAATGTGTAGCACACAGAAGGGCATATTTTCAATAAAGTGACAGAGCGCGGGTTAGCTCCAACAAAATAGCTAGCACCGCGCTCCGTCACTGTAGAAGCGCAGGGCTGCACCATATTTACAATAATACGGTGCACCCCTGCGTTTCTCCCTGCGCTGGCACTAAATTCAGCTGTCTAGCGGCAACGCACGCACCCTTGCACCATAATGCAAGGGTGCCTGCATTGAGGGAATGATTGTTTATGTGCAGGAAGGGGTCCCTTCCTGCAAATAAACAATCCAGAATGGCGATTTGAAACTTCTGTGTGTGCATTGCGCAGCACAGATAGAAGTTGCAAATTGTCATTGTTTTAATGATTGTTTATGTGCAGGAAGGGACACCTTCCTGCACATAAACAATCATTCATGGCAATTTGCTCTTTTTATGTGTGCTGTACAATGCAGCACACATAGAAACAGCAAAAACGAGGAGATAAAGCATTTCTCCTCGTTTCGCCATGCTAAGACCAGGTTTTCTCTGCTGCCTCCTATTTACGCCACCCTTGTTAATAGGGGGCAGCACAAAACCAATGGGTGTTGAGGCAGAACGCCCACCGCAACCTCTATTGTCCACCCTTTTTTAGTATAGCCTGAAAGGGTGCCTTATTTACGAGGTGGCATTAAGCCATGGTAAAGGGCTTAACGCCACCTTGTAAATAAGGTGAAGTCCCTATCACCACAGGAAAGTCATAAAAAGAGATGTTCCTGTGGCGATAGGGGCTTGTAAATATGCCCCAGAGTCCTACAACCAGCAAAGCCAGGAACAATGTGAGTTCCACAATGAAAATAATGCACTTTATTACAATGGCATGATCTTATCAATGTTTATAAAAAGTGTCTTGTTTTGAAGCACTGAAGAAATATCACAAATTAACCCCTTTGCCGCGGCGCGAATTCCGCCGCGGCACGGGGGCTAGGGGGTGAGCGCGGCGCTTCGGTGCTCATGACGGCTCCACGCCGTCATGAGTCACGGGCGGCGTGTGCTCATGATGGCGTGGTTCCATCATGACCACGCCCGCTCATTAATTCGCCCGCACAGGCGGGGAATTAGTACCGCGTGGGCGGAGCGGCAGCGGCATGACGGAACCACGCCGTCATGAGCACACGCTGCCCGTGACTCATGACAGCGTGGTTCCGTCATAAGCACTCAAGGGGTTAATATAAGTGATGATACAAACTGAGCTTAGCATGTTTATGAATAATGATATGTGAATGCTAGAAATGCCTGAAAAATCCAAATTGATTCAGATTTCTACTCTGAACGGTGACCTCAATTGTGCCAGGATGCCCAAAGAATAATTGTTGCACTTTTATAAAAATATAAATAAATCAATAACAAAATAAATAAATAATTATATGTTAACTGATTCAGACGTATGCCTTTCCTCAACAACTTTTTTGATGTAGCTGTCTAACCTGGGATACATATTTCAGTTTCTCCCCAGCCATTCTTAAAATGTTTATAGGTGTATTATGACATCGACTGACTGCTGCTAGGTATTTATGTACAATATACATAAATACAACCTTCCATACACAACTTGAATACACTTTTGTTTGTCATAGGTAAGTATATCACTTAGCAAGACACAGGCATTTTCCAGTAAATCCAATTAAATTTGCTGAACTAAAAATATTTCATCATTATTGTAATTGATCTATATTAACAACTGTAGTACCATATCACTGGCTATACTATTACTGGTTCAATCACAATGAAATAATATTTTTTTTAAAAATCTATGTTTTGTTTTAAACGAATTTTAATTTGTAATGATTCCCCCAGAGTCAGACTTGCTGCTTGGTTATTTAGCATATTTGCTAAAAGCTAATGCGTTTCAAGTACAAATAGACAGTGGTTTACATGCAGATGCTAAACCTTGTGTCACTTGTTTACCACACATCTGATTCTCAAGTTGACTTTCTCTAAAGGCAGCCTTCTGTCAAGTATTGCAGTGCTGTCTGCATGCACTTCTTACCTGAGGGAACTAGAGTATTGCCCTGTGAAAAGGCTGTTTATTATTTATTGTGTAAGGTTCAGTGTGAATGTACTTAACCTCTGTGGAGACATGCTGCAAAGTATGTTGACCTATGTGTAAAATTTCTGTTTTATCTGATATTTACAAGTAGCTGTTAGATATTGATAAGGCTATTTTTTAAATTACTAACTGAGCATATATATGTACTACAAGTTCATCCGTAATGGCATTGGCCGTAACTGTACCCAAACAATTTCAGAGGTTTCGATTCTTAAATCATACCATGGGGTGATTAATTGTTGGTTTGCTAAGTGACTTTTGAGGGTGCTTTAATGATATAACTCTCTGTTTCTGTGATTCTCGACATGGGTCCACTCATTCCTGGAGATCCACGATGCTACTCAGAGGGTCCGCAATTGTTTAGAAACTTTAAAAAAGTTAGCCGATTAATAAAATATATACACATAATAAAGCAAAACTGAAAAGTTAATTTCAAAATGCTCTCTAAACATGAGGGAATTTGAATTTGGATGTAAAAAATGTGGTTGGTATATTTAGCTTGATTGGTGGGAGTAGCACAAATACAGCAAACAGTATCATGGATGAAGGGTGGCCTCAAGTAAAGCACTAGTATGCAAGGACAGATAAAGGAGCCTGAATTATGATTACAAAAAATAGTGACAGACTTGAGTCTAACATATCATTAAAAGGAATAAAGTCACATTTAAAAAATCACCAACCTTCCCATTAAAGTTAACGTTTCAATTTTTGTGTATATTTTTTATTTGTAATTTAAATATTTCTTAAATTATTCACTTGTTTGATGTATGCTTGTTCCTGTTTTTTTGTGTGTTTTTTACATTTCAAAAAGCAGAATATGCTTAAGTCAGGGTCCCCGGCTTCCAGCAGTAATTCAGTGGGAGTCCACACAAGTCAAAAGGCAAGAACCTCTGCTCTATTTGACAATGGGGTGTCCTTTAAAATGACTTTATTCAATTTCCAGACTTATTTTGAAGCGCTTGAATCTAACAGAGAGGAAATGAAACATTTTTCTATGCAAACGAGGGCATTTTTTACCTCAATGATATGAAATAAGCCCTGATGCACTTAGAGCTTTTCCAAATGTGTCATTTGTTTTTAATGACTTGTGTAAAAGAGTGAGGATTTCAGAGATGTTGGAATAACTGGGACTCATTAGTACTTTTGTACTGAGAAGGGAGGAGCATTGCCATATTTCTGACTTGAGATGTGCATTGTAAAACAATACTAACAGATATTAGAATAAAAGTTCGACAACAGCAATGAGATTTAAAAAAATTGTTAATTAGGTTGTACTATAAAAAATGATGTTTAAAAAATCTTATGAGTGTAATGAGGCTGAAATAAATATGTAGTTTCTAGGCACTACAGTAAAAGGCAAAATAGAAGGGAGTTTATATGAGAACAATAACCAAAAATATAGGGCCATATTTATGACCCAATGTGCATCGCGCTTGCATGTTATGTTAGAAATTTGTAAACGGCCTGGTTACTCCAATACAGAGTGTCCCCGTGCTAGGTTTTCTCCCAATAGCAGTCAGTTCAATCTATTCAGAGAGCCAGCCATTCCAATTAGATTACCATTGATTGCCTGAAGAACCAGGTCTTTAAATTTTTACGAAACTGAATTTATGAAGGTTGCATTCTAAGGTCCAAAGGGAGGAGACTCCACATATTTGTCGCAAGAAGACTGAAGGAGCTGCCACCCAAACGAGCTCTATGTGTTTTGGGTTTAATTTGCCTTGCTTTTCCAGAGAATCTATAAGGCAGTGATTTGGCAGATAAAGTTTGTTCAGGGGAAACAGAAAACGAGGACCTTTCAAATTTACAATTCTGTGACAGAAGCATAAAGCTTTTGAAGCCACTCTGGCCTGAATAGGAAGCCAATGAATCTTAGCAAGGCCATGGCCCAAATAAGAGTGCCTAGGAATATTCAGAAGCATACGGGCCACAGTGTTCTGCACCCTCTGAAACATTCTTATTCTATTATAGAAACTCTTACATAGTCATATATGCACAATCACACCCACTCACACATCAAACAGCCAGTTAGTTACACATGCACTTACACTCTCATACACCCAGTTATATACCCAGTCACCCACCCATACAGTCACTCACATACCTATTTACAAAGCCATATGGCCATTTACACACCTAGTCAGACAGCGACAAAGTCTCTTACACATCTACTCCCATACCCACACAGAACTTATGTATCCACCACTAACAGAGCCACTTGCACACACAGTTTCACACCCAAATACCCACTAGCACAGCCAGTTAGCAATCCATACAGCCACTTACATACCCGTTTAGACACCCATACAGTCACTAACACACCCAGTCACCCACCAAAATAGTTACTTACACATCCAGTGACACACCAACAGAAGAACTGATACACTAACTCGCATATCCACTCAGCCAGTCACATATCCAGTCAACCACCCATATAGCCACTCATACACCCATTTCTACACACATACTCAGGCATTTACACAGCCTCTTACACACTGACATAACTACTTGTGTAGCTCCTCACTTGCTTATAGTATGTAATATAATAGTATGAAATGAAAAGTTAAATGTATTCTATATTTTCTTTTCAGATATCTAATTGTGTTTAAAGAGGAGTGGAAGGTGGAATGGTGAGGTGAAAACAGCATCTATAAACTGGGCAACTGATGTCATTTTTAGGGCAACTGTCATATGGCATTTGCCACAATGAGCCACCATGGCTTGCAGTTTTGCTGAAACAGCGGGATGGTAACCATCTGGTCGGGTAGTAAGGGTCCCACAGATGGTCCAGCTGCTGATGATGATGTATCACCTTCCCTCTCGCTCATCATCCTGTCATGTATCCTTGTATGTATGGCTTTCAGATGTTTCCACATAGAAAATGTTCCATGTGAATACTTCTTCCCCGTACCTCTCTACAGTTTTTTCCTGCAGATATTGTATTGGACAATTTTTGCAAGAATTTTCTTTTCTCCTGAAGGAATGGAGAAATATTTCCAAACATTGGAAGACTTCCTAGAGATGGTAAGTCTTCTTCTTCTTTGTCCTGCTCTTCCCTTCTCTTCCATCTTCAGCAGAAGACATCCTGACT
Organism: Calotriton arnoldi; assembly: GCA_963921515.1. Classification (NCBI taxonomy): domain Eukaryota; kingdom Metazoa; phylum Chordata; class Amphibia; order Caudata; family Salamandridae; genus Calotriton; species Calotriton arnoldi. The sequence continues at coordinate 240,831 of CAWUFW010004625.1, forward strand.
TTAAAACTCTGTACTTTGGAAGGAAAGCCATAAAAAGGATGGAACTGTGGTTTTCATTCTATCTCCAGAGAGATGTGAAACCCAAATAACTGATTTAGGGTGTGGTTTGCAATGTGCATGGGTGGAAACTTACTGTATCCAATAAGAACATATGGTTTGGGTGTGTTCCTGGAATCGCAGCGGATCCAGGGTGGCATTTTAGCAGATCCAAAATTTGCCTAACTCATAAAATAAATAGGTATGCTGTGAAACACAGATAGGCTTCCAAATTTTAACTTATGGATATGTTTTCTCTGATGTAAATGTTGAAATGTGTGGAGCCTGTATATGATATTTATATACTGTATTTAACAATTTATCGAATCCGTGGATCCACCACAATTTCATCACAGGAAGTAGGAACTATAGAGTACTCATATGGGCTCACTTCTCAAATTCGTGGTGGCTCCGCAGATGCATAAAATGAATAAAAAAGAGAAAAACTTGGAGTATTGCATTTATAGAAAGACTACTTAAGTTACCATACCTTGATTTGTTAATTGTTACTTTTAAAATGTATAATAAGAATAAAATGTATTTATAAACTTGTAGAAATATATATTACTAAATTGAACTTATAGGTGAAATTGTAGTACACTTTATATGAAAAAACAAACTGTGAGATTCACTAAAGAAACTAAGATTACAGGGATGTTATAGTTAGGAAATAGCATTAAAAATTGCAGAAATTCCTGAAAAAACCAATGGTTACAGGGACGTTAAAGTAAGGAAAAAGAATTTTAAAAACCTTTGAAAGTCACAGAAAAAACCAAAGGTTACAGGGACGTTATAGTTAGGCTCACATTTCACTTGTACAAAACCATTGAAATTCAGCAGTTATAGTTACTTAAAATAACTATAACTTATGACCCCACAATGCACTGCTTATGACTTCACATATAACATCACTCATGACATGGTCAGTAACATCACTGAGGACATCCTTGATGACATCTGAAATGACATCACTGATGATATCACTGACATCATCCACACAACCACTCACACACCCACTCACATCCCCATACAACCTCTCATACACCCGCTCACATGCTGACACAACCACTCACATACCCATTCACAGACCCATACATCTACTGACACACACGCTCACTCACTCAAACAATCACTCACATAACCACTCACTCACCCATAAAGCCACTCACACAGCTTCTCACTGACCCATACAGCTCCTTACACACCCACAAAACTACTCAAACACCCACTCATAGACCCATACAGCCACTCACATACTCACTCAGACACCCATACAGTCACTTACATACCCATTAACACACCCACACAGCCACTCACACAAACACTCACTCACCCATACAGCCACTGACACAGCCACTTACTCACCCATACTGCTACTAACAGAGTAGCTCACTCACCCATACAGCCACTCATACATCCATTCACCATCCACAAAACTACTTACATACCCATTCACACAGCAATGCAATCACTCATGCGCCCACTCAATTATTCTATACAGCCACACACAAATACGTACTGTGCAAAGCAGCCACTCACACACTCACTCATATATCCATACATCCAGTCAAACAGCCACTCACTTACCCATACATCCACTTACACACCCAGTCACTCACCCATAAAGCTATTCACACAGCCACTCAGTCACCCATACAGCCACTCACACACTAATCCACCTATAGAGCCACTCACAAAGTCACCACTGTCACCGATAGAGCGCCTCACACACTTACCCACACATATAGCATGGCACACAGTCACTCACTCACCTATACAGCTACTCACACACCCACTTATTCACCCATACAGTCACTCACATACCCACTCACACACCTATACAGCCACTCAGACACCCACTCCCCCACTGATACAAACAGTTACAGTGCCACTGAGATGACATATATTAGAAACAGTATTACTCATTATACAAAAAGAATAGTAATTTAACTTATGCAGTACCTTAGTATATGTCTTAAATTCTCAGAACCTTTTAGAAAACACTCACTGGTTGATGTCATTTTAAATGGCATCAATGATGTCATCAATGATGTCACTGACCATGTCATGAGTGATGTAAAATGTGAGAGCATAAACAGTGCATTGCAGGGGTGTTAGTTATAGTTAGCTCAGGTAACTATAACTGCTGAATTTCAATGGTTTTATACGAGTGAAATCTGAGCCTAACTATAACATCTCTGTAACCTTTTTGGCGTTCACTGAATAAATTGAAGAAACTGCACACATTACCTGACTGTGGATGACTTTTTGCTGTGCCCGTGATCTATGAGAGGTATTACCTACTGGAAATCACGTTTTTTTCATTTGCCAATAACTTTGGCGTACTTTGTTGAATGCTCGCGACATTTTCAAATCTAGTATGACACGCACTCCAGCTGCTGTCTTAAACGTTTCGTGGTGATCCGTCAAGCAGGGGCTGAGGAAATGGTGGGGTCCCAAAACACATTTTCCCCATGTTAATTCCCATAGAGATTTTAGACATGACTACAGCCGAAACTGCTGAATGGAATTACATCAAATTTGGCAGAAAGCTAACTGTTGGTCCAGAAAGTGACCTTTTTGTAAATTGCTGTAAATCTGTTCAGTAGTTTTTGAGATATTAGGAGAAAAACCTAATTGCGTATATTGGGACTCGGATCCTCTGAGGATCCAACAGTCCTTGAGATGAAATCTGATTGGCTGCCAACACTTCAAACCAGGAAGTTTTGGCAGCCATCTTGGAACTCGGCTTGAGCCGAGTCCCACAAAAAATGTTTAAAAATACCCTAACCCCCAAGGCCTCTTGGAGGGGTTCCAAAGGGACCTCGCAGGGCAAAAAAAGCATTTTATATTTATTATTAAACGCACGGATGGGCCAGGTCCAGGGGTCATGCGGCCAAAAATGGAGTTAATAGATGAGTGGACTTGCGGACCACCCGGGGACCACCACCACCCCGCGGCCTATAGAAAAGAAATGGGGGGGACTTGCGGACCCCCGTGCCCCAGAGACCACCACTTCGCTGGGGCTAATGTATTTGTTATGGGGGCGTCATGGACCCCCAGGCCCTAGGGGACCACCACCACCCCAGGGCCCAATGTAGTTTTAAAATAGGAGGGGGAAGTGCAGCACTCCTTCTGGAGCCAAATATGGCCCTGGTGACCACCAACCCCGAGGCCAGCTCCTGCTATGTCCCGTGGTACCCATCCCCAGGGCACAGGTGTTTGCTCTGGTTTGGCTGGAGCTTTACCGCTCCTGCCATGTCACAGCAAACACTTCACTTCCAGCCAGTGAAAGTGGAGAAATGCTCTCGCTTGCTTGTCTGTTTCTCTGCCCTATGACAAGCGAGCAGGGAAACAGACAAATTGCTTTCAGACACAGGGAGCTGCATGTTTAGAAGCTCCCTGTGTCTGAAAGCAATGCCAGCTCCCGCAGGAGACGGTGAGCCAGCAGGGACCCTGGGGGCCTTGAGGTTTACCCTGCTGTCCCAATGCAAACCTGGGGCACCCAGTACTAATGGCCAGGCCCTGGGGGATGGGGTCCCGGGGAGGGGGACCATGCAGTCCCTCTCCCCTAATAGAACAAATTAAGAAAAAAACACAGGCCCCCTGGGGAAGTGGCCAGAGGCCCTGCCCCCTTCCTCAACCGCTCTGCACAGGGGCCTCCTGGCACACAACTTGTTGAGGGATGAAGTCCCCTTGGCTCCTGAGGGTCCTTGGAGGCTAACAACACCTCCTGTTACCTCCAGTAAGTCTCACACAGCGGGATTGGTGAGAGGTCATCTGAGGCCCTGCCCCTTTCTCTACAATTCTGCAAATGCACCTCCTGGTGCACTACTGGTTGGGGGATGAAGTCCCCTTGGTTCCTGAGGGTCCTTGGGGGCCAACAACCCCTCCTGTTACCTACAGTAAGTCATATACTGTGGGATTGCTTAAAGGTCATCTGAGACCCACCCCCTTTCTCTACCACTCTGCAAACATGCCTCCTGGCACACCACTGGTTGTAGGATGAAGTACCCTTGGATGCAGAGTGCCCTTGGGTGCCAACAACCCTTCCTGTTATCTCCAGTAAGTCCCACACAATGGGATTGCTGAAAGCTCGTGAGAGGCCCCATCCCTTTTTTCCACCACTCTGCAAATGTGCCTCCTGGTGCACTACTGGTTGGGGATGTAGTCCCCTTGGATGCTGAGGGTCCTTGGGGGCAACATCCCATCCTGTTACTTCCAGTAAGTACCACACAGCGGGATTGCTGAGAGCTGGTCAAAGGCCCTGTCCCCTTCCTCCACCACTCTGTAAACACGCCTGATAGTTAAAAAACCATAGAAATTCAATTAAAAAAACAAAGGTTACAGGGACGTAACAGTCAGGAAATAGAATTTAAAAAACCTTAGAAATTCACTTAAAAACCAAAGGTTACAGCGACGTTATAGTTAGGAAATAGATTTTAAACAACCATCAAAATTCACAGGAAAAAAACAAAGGTTACAGGGACATTACAGTTAGGAAACAGAATTATAAAAACCATAGAAATTCACTGAAAAAAACCAAATGCTACAGGCACATTATAGTTAGGCTCAGATTAAACTTGTACAAAACCATAGAAATGTAGCTGTTATAGTTGCCTGAGTTAACTATAAATTAGGCCCTGCAATGCATTACTTATGACCTCACATATGACATCACTCATGACATGCTCTAGCAACTATAACTGCTGAATTTCTATGGTTTTGTATGAGTGAAATCTGAGCCTAACAATAATGAATTTCTATGTTTTTTATAATTCTATTTCCTAACTATAACATCCCTGTAACCTTTGTTTTTTTCAGGATATATACTGGCGATCGCCATTAGGTAGTTATAGTTAGGGCCAAGTTTTTATAGAAAAAGCATTTTTTGACTTGCCTATATCTTTGGTGTCCTTTGACAAATCTTCACAAAAGTTTTCAAAAAAAGTGTCATAGTGAGTCTTGTTGTGCATGGACATTTTCAGGGTGATCTGTCAAGCAGGGGCTGAGAAAAGGGGGGTGTTAGAACTGGGGGTCTCTAGTTGGCAGAGGTAGGTACCTTTGTCCAAAAAGGGACCCTTGCTTCTAGTCAGGATAAGGGGGGTACACTACTAAAATAACCCCTGCCTGCTTGGCACGAGCAGGCAGGCTTATCTCAGAGGCAGTGTGTAAAGCATTTGTGAATACATACAGTAATACAGTGACAACACTACAGATGGACACCACACAGGTTGTAGTATAAAAATAAGTATTTTTATATAGACTTAACACAAGACCCAAAACGACAAAAATCCACAATACAATACGAAAAATATGACTGTCAATGGTAGAAAATAGTTCAGTTCAAATGCAGGTGATAAATGCGACACTCTACGTTCAATGTACCTTTGGATGCGTAACGCGATACAAACGAAAGAGTTGCAGGGAAGGTGATCCGTTGGTTCCTTACACGCAAGAACGGTGATGCGTCGGTTCCTTGCTCCGGGGGAGGTGATGCGTCGGTTCCCTACTGCTGCGTAGGGGATGGTGATGCGTCCGTTCCTTACCGGAGAGGAGGTGATGCTTCGGTTCTTCACTGCGTGGGGAGGTGATGCGTCGGTTCCTTAATGCGCTTCTGTGGCGATGCGACCAGCAGCGCCTCGATGCGATGATGACCCAGTGCAATGAAACAAAATGGCGTCTTCTTCTCGATGCGACAACGAAGGGGGCGATGCGTGCACGCCCGACGGCCGTGCGGCGACTCTGTGAATCTTCTGAGCCGCGACAGGCCCTGCGACAAGCTTCTCCGATGATGCAACGGCGTCTGCTGCGACGGCGACACTCTTCTCCGGTGATGCGAGGCGCTTCGGTGATGCGATGGCGACAGCGGCAGTGGCGACACGCTTTCTCGGCGATGCGACGACAACTGCTGCGGCGGCGACACGCTTCTTCTTCTTGAGTCGCGCTTCCAGCTCCCAGCGACACGCAGTCTCTCAGAAGGCCCAACACAACAGTAGGCACTTCAAATCCCAGCAAGGGTATTCAGGGGAGCTGGTTGGTGAAGTCTTGTATCCCTGAGACTTCAGCAGGAGGCAAGCTCAATCTTCAAGCCCTTGGAGATTTTCTGCAAGATGATGAAAGTAGGCACAAAGTTCCTTTCTCCTTTCTTTGGCAATCAGGCAACCACTGCAGGCCAATCCCTCAAACAGCACACAGCATAGGGATAGTCTCCTCCTTCAGTTTCTCTGGTTCCTCTCCTCAGCAAAGGTTCTTCTTGTTTCCCAGAAGTGATCTAAAATCTTGGGGTCTGGGTCCCAATATTTATACTAGCAAATCCTTTGTCCTCTGAAGGCAGAGGGTCCTGTACCTAGTCCAAACCAGTTCTGGGTGCATTCTGCCAGTGCACACCTTCTTCCTTTGTCAGTGTGGGCCAGGGTCATCAGACACACCACAGGAGGTGGAGCCAGCATTGTGGAAGGCAGGCACAGCCCTATTCAGGCCCAGGTGCTACTCCTCCCACCACCCCTCATGCAGATAGGTCTATTCAGCCTAGTGCTGACTCACCCTGTCTCCTGGGGTCCCCCAGCCCCTGTCACTCACAAACCCAGACATACAATACACAAGCTAGCAGAGGCAGGCTGGATGGTTAGGCAAGAAAATACCTACTTTCTAAAAGTGGTGTTTTCAAACACAGAATGTTAAAACCAACTTCACTAAAAGATGTATTTTATCATTCTGAGTTCAGGCATGCTAAATTCGTTTTTCTACCATGTTCCCTGGGCCAGTTAGGATTATAAGATGTTATAATCAAACTGCCCATTCTGGCCTATGGGAACAGGTAGCCTTGCAATAGTGAAAAACGAAATTGGCTGTAATTCACTGTCAGGACATGCCACACATACCAGGGCATGTCCTAACTTACACATACAATGCACCCTGCCCTAGGGCCTACCTTAGGGGGGACTAATATGCAGGAAAGGGAAGGTTTGGGGACTGGTAAGTGGGTGCACTTACCAAGTCGACATGGCAGTACCAGACTGCACACAGACTCTGCAATGGCAGGCCTGAGACACACTTTCCACGCTGTTCCTGTGGGTGGCACAACCAGTGCTGCAAGCCCACCAGCAGCATTTGACTCACAGGCCCTGGGCACAAACAGTGCACTGTACTAGGGTCTGACAGTGAATCAAATAGGCCAAACATGGAGTCACTAATCCATACATCAATTTATAACAGAGAGCATATGCACTTTAGCACTGATCAGCAGTGGTAAAGTGCCCAGAGTCATAAAACCAACAAAACCAGGTCAGAAAAAGTACAGGAGGAAGGCAAAAAGTTCAGGGATGACCCTGCAAAAAGGGCCAACTCCAACACAACCCCCTTCCATCCAAAACGCAGGGTAGACCAATCACTACCTTGATGGGCTTCCCTGCTTTGGGCGATAGAACCTGGACCCTGGCCCGCAACAGCAGGGGCATATTCCAGTTCTATGCCAATCTGAACCTATCTAGATCCCTCTGTCCATACTCTCAGGGCCCATTAAGCTAACCCATGGGGAACCCTTCTCCTCACCTGTGGACACCATCTGTGCAGCACCTAACCTTAGCTTGCTCACAGGTGTGTCCCAACAGGCAGACAGTAAGCCACAGTGGCCACTGACAGTGGTCAGTGATGAGACCCAGGCCTTATGCCTCTCAAGGCTCTCAAACCTCTGTGGCATCAGAGAGCGGGGGCAGTAGCCCCAGGTGCCTGGCACCCTTTGTCCACTCTCCCTCCTGTCAGGTCAGGTATTATATCCTGACACTGACCCACCAGCCCCGGGCCTGTACCCGGCGGCTGGAACGGAGACTGGAGTGGGCTTTCCCACACCCGGTCCTCCTCCTCGGGGCTCTGCACCCTCCCACCTGGAGCAGTACCCCCTTCCAGAATTGTCAGGGCACCTGTGGCAGGCGTCGTGCACAATTCGCCCACCAGTTCAGGGGTTCTATCCTGTAAATGGGATCCCAGCATAGGGTCTGTACCCTTAGACTGGGCAGAGGTCAGGGGTGAGGCTGTCCTCTCCCTGCCCCCTTACTGGGGCCCTGCACCCTCCCACCTGGAGCGGTGCCCCCAGAAGACAGACTGGTAGGGGCACTGTTAGCAGCTGCCCCTTCCTCCAGGTCAGGGGGGACACCCTGAACCTGGCCCTCCAACCAAGGGTCTGTACCCTTAGGCTGGACCTGTGTCTGGCAACCCAGGACTTACGGGAGGGTACACCAACCCCCCCGAAGGGAAACACACTCCTCTAGAGTTGTGTAAGAATCTGCCTGGTGCACCAGGACTTCCTGGGGAGCATGCATGCCCCCCCCAGAGGGTAACACATCTCTCATGTGTTGTGTGACAGTCTGCCTGGCGCTGATCTCCCGACCTCTATCCACCTGACAGTGCGTCAAGACCCCCCAAAACAGAAGTGGTGTCACCATGGTCACTCCTAGGAGGCTCAGCCCTTCTGGCTGGCCCTTGACCCACTGGCTCTCCCACTGGGGAACACATCCCCCTCTCACCCCTCAATCTGGACTTCTGCACCCTCCCAACTGGAGCGGCACCGCGAGACACCAGAACCACTGGAGCTCCATTCACAGATGCCCCAGGTTCTCTAGACCCTGTGAGATCCCCCTCAAATGGCCTACCAGTACAGTCTTGGCCCCAACCTGGTGTTCCCTTAAGGAACCCTCCAGGCCCTGAGACTGGGTTTTGGGCACCTCGGGACACGCAGTCCCACACTCACTCCTTCTCCGCAGAGACAGGGCGTAAGCCCGTACACCCCTCCCACTACACTGGGACCTAGCTGGGCTACACTGAACCTCTCCCACCACTCTGGGTTGGAAGACACCTGAGCCACTCCTCTTAGGGTCACTCCCCAATGCCTCTTCAGACCCTCTGGAATCCACCAAAAGGTCTGCCTCCATTGTGAGCTCCCTGGGGTCAGAGAACTCACACTCCACCAGGTGTTGGCATAGCTCTGGAAAATAGGGACTTATAATATGCTCTCCCTCAATTGGATCACACAGTCCCACCAAACTATCCTTCACCTCACCATCCAGTGCCTTGCACACGTACCCCACACCACTCTCCTGAGACTGGCAAGACAGTATCTGACTGTCTCTGTCACTCAACCCACACTCGTCTGGGCGGTCTTCACACTCACACACCAGGACTTCAACCATGGGGGAACCCCTCTCCCTGCACCTCCCATCTAGAGTCAGTAGAGTGTCCCTCCCACCACTAGGACTATGAACCTCTGTGCCAGTTCCCCAATCCACCTCAGGGACACTGCGCACCACTGGAGCTACCTCATATCGTTGAACCTCCTGGTGTATATTAACCCCCTCCTTCAAGTCAGGCGCCACATCTCTGGGTGTGTGTACTGTTCCCTCAGCACTAGATAACATAATTTTGCTGCCACCATCTGAGCTGGACTCCACCTCCAACTCAGCCAAGCTCACTTCCTGAGCTACCCACATTTTTTTTTCAGCTAAGGCTCGCTCTATCTCCTTGCACTCCCGGTCTAGCTGCCTCAGCCTCCGGTCACGAGCACGAATCCGATTCCTCTCTTCACGAGCCAATCTTTCCCAAAATGTTTCCTCCTCAGGGCCACTGCCCTCTTGGTATTCTGGCAGGGGATCCTCCCCCTCAGATTCCTCCTCAGAGTCAGCTGCTAGTGTTGCTTCCCAGCGAAGCACCTCATAGCTATGCAGGGCTGCCTCAAGATCCTGCCTTGTGGATCTCCTCTCGACAGGTAGCCCCCTCTCCTTGCAAAACACTTTCAGTTCCTTTATCTTGTAGATGTACAGGTGCCAAAAGTTGACTTCCATTTTGACAAGGCCCAACAGGTGCAACAACTAACCAGAGTTTCAAAAACCAAAGTCCAAAGGGAAACAGGGAGAAATAGTACGTGGTTGCATTTGGTCTGCACTCACTAGTAGTGTACACCACTCACTGTATATGAGTCACAAATGCAAGTCCAGAATCCTCACCGCTGACCACCAATGTTAGAACTGGGGGTCTCTAGTTGGCAGAGGTAGGTACCTTTGTCCAAATAGGGACCCTTGCTTCTAGTCAGGGTAAGGGGGATACACTACTAAAATTACCCCTGCTCACCCCCTTGGTAACTTGGCACGAGCAGGCAGGCTTATCTCAGAGGCAGTGTGTAAAGCATTTGTGAATACATACAGTAATACAGTGACAACACTACAGATGGACACCACACAGGTTGTAGTATAAAAATAAGTATTTTTATATAGACTTAACACAAGACCCAAAACGACAAAAATCCACAATACAATACGAAAAATATGACTGCCAATGGTAGAAAATAGTTCAGTTCAAATGCAGGTGATAAATGCAACACTCTACGTTCAATGTACCTTTGGATGCGAAACGCGATACAAACAAAAGAGTTGCAGGGAAGGTGATGCGTCGGTTCCTTACGCGCAAGAACGGTGATGCGTCGGTTCCTTGCTCCGGGAGAGGTGATGCGTCGGTTCCCTACTGCTGCGTAGGGGACGGTGATGCATCGGTTCCTTACTGGAGAGGAGGTGATGCGTTGGTTCTTCACTGCGTGGAGAGGTGATGCGTCGGTTTCTTACTGCGCTGCTGTGGCGATGCGACCAGCAGCGCCTCGATGCGATGACGACCCGGTGCAATGAAACAAAATGGCGTCTTCTTCTCGATGGGACAACGAAGGGGGCGATGCGTGCATGCCCGACGGCTGTGCGGCGACTCGGTGAATCTTCTGAGCCGCGACAGGCCCTGCGCCACGCTTCTCCGATGATGCGACGGCATCTGCTGCGACGGCATCTGCTGCGACGGCGACACTCTTCTCCGGTGATGCGAGGCGCTTCGGTGATGCGATGGCGACAGCGGCGGCACGCTTTCTCGGCGATGCAACGACAACTGCTGTGGCGGCGACACGCTTCTTCTTCGTGAGTCGCGCTTCCAGCTCCCAGCGACACGCAGTCTCTCAGAAGGCCCAACACAACAGTAGGCACTTCAAATTCCCAGCAAGGGAATTCAGGGGAGCTGGTTGGTGAAGTCTTGTATCTCTGAGACTTCAGCAGGAGGCAAGCTCAATCTTCAAGCCCTTGGAGATTTTCTGCAAGATGATGAAAGTAGGCACAAAGTTCCTTTCTCCTTTCTTTGGCAATCAGGCAACCACTGCAGGCCAATCCCTCAAACAGCACACAGCATAGGAATAGTCTCCTCCTTCAGTTCCTCTGGTTCCTCTCCTCAGCAAAGGTTCTTCTTGTTTCCCAGAAGTGATCTAAAATCTTGGGGTCTCGGTCCCAATATTTATACTAGCAAATCCTTTGTCCTCTGAAGGCAGAGGGTCCTGTACCTAGTCCAAACCAGTTCTGGGTGCATTCTGCCAGTGCACACCTTCTTCCTTTGTCAGTGTGGGCCAGGGTCATCAGACACACCACAGGAGGTGGAGCCAGCATTGTGGAAGGCAGGCACAGCCCTATTCAGGCCCAGGTGCTACTCCTCCCACCACGCCTCATACAGATAGGTCTATTCAGCCTAGTGCTGACTCACCCTGTCTCCTGGAGTCCCCCAGCCCCTGTCACTCACAAACCCAGACATACAATACACAAGCTAGCAGAGGCAGGCTGGATGGTTAGGCAAGAAAATACCTACTTTCTAAAAGTGGTATTTTCAAACACAGAATGTTAAAACCAACTTCACTAAAAGATGTATTTTATCATTCTGATTTCAGGCATACTAAATTCGTTTTTCTACCATGTTCCCTGGGTCAGTTAGGATTATAAGATGTTATAATCAAACTGCCCATTCTGGCCTATGGGAACAGGTAGCCTTGCAATAGTGAAAAACGTAATTGGCTGTAATTCACCATCAGGACATGCCACACATACCAGGGCATGTCCTACCTTACACATACAATGCACCCTGCCCTAGGGCCTACCTTAGGGGTGACTAATATGCAGGAAAGGGAAGGTTTGGGGACTGGTAACAGGGTGCACTTACCAAGTCGACACGGCAGTTCCAGACTGCACACAGGCTCTGCAATGGCAGGCCTGAGACACACTTTCCAAGCTGCTCCTGTGGGTGGCACAACCAGTGCTGCAAGCCCACCAGCAGCATTTGACTCATAGGCCCTGGGCACAAACAGTGCACTGTACTAGGGTCTGACAGTGAAACAAATAGGCCAAACATGAAGTCACTAATCCATACATCAATTTATAACAGAGAGCATATGCACTTTAGCACTGATCAGCAGTGGTAAAGTGCCCAGAGTCATAAAACCAACAAAACCAGGTCAGAAAAAGTACAGGAGGAAGGCAAAAAGTTCAGGGATGACCCTGCAAAAAGGGCCAAGTCCAACGGGGGGGAAACATGATTTCTCATGTTAATTCCCATAGGAGCTTTGAACATGACTATAGCCCGAACCCCTGGACGGAATTACACCACATTTAGCAGGAAGTTAGATTTTGGGTCACAGGTCATGCTTGCAGTTATTTGGTGTAAATCCGTTCAGTAGTTGTTGAGAAATTTAAGGGAAAGCAAATAAGGCTATCTGGGTAGAGCCTAAGCACAGATCTCATGGTGAGATCTGATTGGCTGTCAGCACTTCAACCAGATAATGCTGGCAGCCATCTTGGGACCAATATACATGATAGCACCCCATTGAAATGCATTGTAGTGAATTGCAGGTTTTGAGGGTCACAAAAAAGGAGAAATCATTTGTTGATGGTACCGTACTAAATTTAGGAATTGTGGTGTGTTCTAAGGTGATTTTACACTGTGAAAAAGCCTTCTGCTGGGAATACATCAATCATGTTTGAGAGAAAACAGTTTTCTCATGATTTTTCCATAGAGGTTATAGAAGGTGCTCCAGAAGCTAAAATGAGAGCATATTCTGCAAATTCACACTATGTTCCTCAGCAATATGAGAATGAAGTCTGACATTCTCAGTAAAACATGTACTTCCAACAGGAGCAGTGAGCCAGTTGATTCCCTTGTGTCCTACTGCAGCCTCCCAGAGTGTTCTAAAGAACAACTAGAGCGCTAACAGTCTTACTTATGACAAACGTATGGCTCACCTTAAGCCATCTTAATTGATTCAAGCTGGTAAAACTTTAAACCAGGGGTTTCATTTTGCCATAGAAATTATGGTTAGTGCTGTAAAAGGAAAACTTAGGACATGTTTTAAGTGAGTTCTCAAATATCTTCTTCTTCTATTTCATTAAAACATTCTGACATGTAGACTGAAACATGCACTTTTAACACAAGCTGCAGACTGCCAGTTAACTCCCTAAGGATCAGCGGTTTACTACAGTGTTCTGATGATCAACTAGAGTGCTAACATTCTGAATTAATGCCAAAAGTGTGGCACATCTGACCGCCATCTTGATGGAATCGAAGTTGAAAACTGAAACCATTTTAAACTGAGGATACTGCTGTAAATGAGGAGATTAGAGTGCTTCATAACAAATAACTCTCCCAAGTTCTTCACCAGAGAGAAGGAGCCAAATTTAGCACAAATATCATCCAAGTGTAGCCCAAGTATAGCCCAATGTCAGAAGTGTGCAAAACACCCACACATTTTGGGCTTCTTTATAAAAGTGCATGAAAGAGTTAACACACACTAACCATTCAGGAATGGAGTGACAAAATAAAAAAATTAAAGATATGTTTTTATTTGGTGCCTTCCGCACTATCAGACGGTCGAAAAATGAAAATACTGCCATTAATGGTTGCTTTGTCTGAGAGTGGTGTGCCATTCTTATGCTTAGTTTTCACATTTCCTGACAGTATTGTATCTATCTGATAAGACCAAAAAAAAATTTGTTCAACAAACTCAATTTTCAGGTATGTGAATAACATTTAATTTGGAGAAAAAAATGATTGAAAAGGTATATGTTTATGTGAGTGTGTTATAAGAGAGTATCAAATATTTTTGAGAAAATATTGGAGCTATGTGACGTAATGTATGAGTGGTTTTGTATGTTTAATAACAGGTGAGTAAGATGCTTTATGAGTGCATGAGAATGTGACAGTTTGTCTGATTTGCAGACTAGGTGTGTGAGAAGTTGGTTCACAATCTGTTGCTTTGAATTAGTATGTTGTACATTTGCTGCTTACTACATGGTATAATTGGTAGTAAAACAACTGTAGAATAAGAGCTAAACGTTTAGTTAGCAAGGTATTAGAAGATGTGAAAATATTTACATGTGTATATAGGATGTGCTGTTCGCAAAGAGTATTTTCCTTTGAATTCTGGGTGTTGTAGTTCTGTAACACTGCTTTGTCAGACAGCTACAGAAGCACATATACATTCAGTCACTTACCCAGAAACTACTTGTGCAAGCAGAAGATCCAACCATAGTTGTGGTCACATCTATATTGCTCTCTTTTCTGTAACACAGGCAATGAGGTGTTTGTTTATAGCCACTTAAGTAGATACTTAGGGCCAGAGACATCCCAAAAATGTTTTGCTATTCCATAATTGCGAATCTTTGCGATTTGCAATTTGGAAATCGCAAAACATCATGCATGAAAGTGTGCAGTACACTTTCTGCGATTCCTAAGGGGTCGCAAATGACCTACCTCATGAATATTAATGAGGTAGGTTGCAATTTACAACCCCCTAGGAATCGCAAAAATCACAGGGATGGTGGCCTGCTGAGGTCAGCAGACCACCATGTCTGCGATAGCTTTTAAATAAAGCAAACTTTTTTTTTGTAAAGCAGCCCATTTTCCTTAAAGGAGAATGAAATGCTTTACAATAAGAAAAATGAAAAGTTTTCTTTTCATTTCTTAAGAGCAGGCAGTGGTCTGTGGGACCACTGCCTGCTCTTAAAAATGATTTTACAAACATTCACAAAGGGGAAGGGGTCCCTTGGGGACCCCTTCCCATTTGCGAATGGGTTACCACCTACTTGAAGTAGGTGGTAAAATGCGAGTGTTTTGCAACCGCATTCACTGTCCCAAAACATTCATGCATACCGTTAGGATTCGCTATTTGGAAGGGACGCCCTAAACATGCCCCTTCCAAATAACATTTCGCAAACCCATTTTGAGATTCGGTAACAGGTTACTGAATCGCAAAATTGGGTTTGATGCATCGCAAAAGCAATTTTTGCGATCGCAAACGGCCCGATTCTGCGAATCGGCCCGTTTGCGAGGAGAAAAATGCTTGATGCATCTGGCCCTTAGAGAGTTATGGAGATACTAAAATAGTCAGTCATATACCAGCACATTTACTTAAACGTCTCATGGCACTGCTACAGGTGTATTCCTACAATTTCTCAGAAATGTCGGCAAGTACTAACACAACCTTCTCATTCATGTAGAGAGATATTCTTTCAAACATGGATGATGCCAGGTAGTACAGGTCATGTGTGTGCACTTTCACTTGTATCTTGATTTGCCACATAAAAGCTGTTTGTCAAGTCTTAAATCCAAGTTTCAGTATGCACAAGTTACATGTGAGAGATGCTGTAGGTGTTACTATAAAGCATGCTGCTTTGTGGTTAAAAGGTGAGAGATATTCTTTCCAGTTCACTAAGTTACTTGTGCACTTGCATGCCCCTTGGCCAAGTACTACATAGAATATGCCATCCCTAAAGCAACTGACATACATGTTCAGAAAAGCATAAAGCTTCTGTTTTAGCTATTGAGACAGCTACAGAATCACGTAAAGTTTCAGTCACTCACCAGAAACTATTAATGCATGCAGCAGACTCAAAGGTAGTTGCAGTCACACCTATGTAGCTCTGTATTGCCTAACACAGGCACTGAAGTATTTCTGCAGTCACTTACCTACACATTTAGACAGCAATAGCAGGCAGTTACAGACCAACACAATCTTCTTAACCATGCAGAGAAATAGTATTTCAAAAGGGCTTATGGTTACTAGTGCAGATTCTGTCTGTGCACTGTCACTGCAAGCTTCACTTGGATTATTATAAGTCTTTCAGAAGTGTCAAACCCATGTTTTAGTGCACATAACACACTTCCAAGATATGCTGTACATATGCCATAAAGGATGTTGTTTTGTGCTTAGGAGATCGACAGATGCCCTTATGAGTTGAATAAGTTACTCAAGCACTTGTAGGGCCCTATGTGAAATACTAAATAGAGTATGCACCCCAAAAGCAACTGATATACATGTTCACAAAAGCATAGACCCTCTCTGAAATCTAATCAGACAGCTCCAGAAGCACATATACATGCAGTCACTTACTAGAAACTACTTATGCCTGCAGCAGACTCAACGGTAGTTGCAGTCACACATTCAGATCTCTCTATTCCCTTATAGAGGCACTGGAGTATTTGTGCAGCCACTTACACACGCATTTAGACAGCCATAGAGGTACTAAAACACACAGTCACATCCCAGTACATTTACTTAAACATCTTATGGCACTCATACTGCTACACTCACTAACATATGTAGGAAAGTACTGACACAGCCTTCTAAACCATGCAGAGAAATAGTTTGTGAATCACGGGTGATGGCTAATTAGTGCAGAGCCTGTCTGTGTATTCTTACTCCAAGCTTCACTTGGCATGTTATAGGTCTTTCTCAAGTATAAAACCCATGTTTTAGTGCACATAATACACTTCTAAGATATGCTGTAGGCATGCAATAAAGGTTGCTGTTTTGTGCTTAAGACATTGACAGATGTCATTTTGAGTTGAATAAGTTACTTGTGCACTTGCAGGCCTCTATGCCAAATACTACATAGAGTGTGCCATCCCTAAAACAATTTAAGTATACTAATCAGGGGTTTGATCCAGTAAGGCCTAAGAAGTGGGGAGGGATCAATTTTAGAGCACAAAAAATCTCAAAGAGCCCCATGTGGCCATTAGTTAATCATTAACTCAAAAAACACTACGTACACATTAATCTCGTGTGTTTGAGTATTTATCTCATTTTACATATATTCTTTTTCAAATTTGGCATTTTTATGAAGATCATATCCATCTGTTACAATCAAAACATTAGTCAAAACAAACTGCACCAATAGTAGACGTAACAAATCACAACACAATATATTACAAAACATGAAAGTGATTCACAAGTACATTATCATCTGAACAATCCAGAGTTATAGCCAATGAATCCAAAATAACTCACTCTATTCATTTTCCTACCCCTTATGGATAGCATGGGGTTGTATGACCCATCTTATGTTCCCACACTCAGTAATGTCGAGATAATATTAATACTTCTTTCTCAGGGAAGATTGATTCTTATCGGAATTCAAATCACAATTTAATCCTTGAGGTGGTACTTCCAATGAATACCCATGAAGAAATGCCAACACGTTTCGACCTCATGAAGTATAGGGGTATATGCAAATCTTTTGCGAGATCATCATCAGGGCAAGGAGAACAACTTGTTCAGTCGAAACGGAACGGTGAAAATGCACACTTCATGTGTGCGACCGCTTCACAGCCGTCAACAGAAACCCGAGAAAGTCGACTTTTTTTGTAATCAGCCGGTCTTTTCAAACACCGTCAGGACCTGCTTCCGTCAATGGTCCCCATCCAAGTTGGAATCAATTGACATTAATGTTCACAAAAGCATAGAGCCTATCTTTCAGTTACAGAGATAGCTACAGAAACACTTATACATTCAGTCACTCACCAGACACTATTTATGCACGTAGCAGACTCATTGGTAGTTGAAGTGACACCTACATAGCTCTCTATTGCCTAACACAGGCACTGAAGTATTTGTGCAGCCACTGACATACACATTTAGGCAGCCATAGAGTTATTATAGAAGGCAGTTACATACTAGCACATTTACTTAAACACCTCATGGCACTGATAGAGGTGTACTCCTACACTCTCGGAGATATGTAGGCAAGTACTGGCATAACCTTCTCAACCATGTACAGAAATAGACCTTCAAACATCGGTGATGGCTACTAGTGAAGACCCTGTATGTGCAGTCTCACTGAATGCTTCACTTGAAATGTTATAGGTCTTTCTTAGGTATCAAATCCACTCAACAACTCATGCACCCAGTCACTGACCTACTCAGACACTCATGTACCCACTTAGACACCTACCCAAATAGTCAGTGACTCAGCCAGTCACACACCCATTGAGACACTCTTGCACTTACTCACACAATCATTTTAAAAGGTTACAAGTAGGGCATTGAATTTAAAAAACCTTAGAAATTCACTGAAAAAAACAAAGGTTACAGGAATGTTAGAGTTAGGAAATAGAAATGAAAAAAACTTAGAAATTCACTGAAAAAATCAAAGGTAAAAGGGACATTATAGTTAGACTCACCTTTCACTCATACAAACCCAGTAAAATTCAGCAGTTAAAGTTACCTGAGCTAACTATAACTTACGCCCCCACTATGCACTGCTTATGACCTCAAATATTATATCACTCATGACATGGTCAGTGACTTCACTGATGACATCACTGATGATATCTCAAATAACATCACTGACGACATCAACCAGTGAGTGTAAGTGTTTTCTAAAAGTTTCTGAGTGTTAAAGATACATATTAAGACATTACAAAACTTAAATAAATATAGTTTGTGTACTACTAAAGAGTAATACTATTCGTAACACATATTATGTGAGTGGCTGTGTGACTTTGTGTATCTGAGTGTGAGTAGGTGTCTGAGTGGCTCTATGGATGTGTGAGTAGTTATATGAGTGGGTGAGTGGCTGTGTGAGTAGCTGTTTGAGTGGCTGTATGGGTGAGAGAGTGACTGTGTGTGTGGCTGTGTGAGTGAGTGAGTGGGTGTTTTGTTGGTGTATGGGTGAGTAAGTGGGTATGTGAGAGGCCATATAGGTAAGTGATGTGGTATATGAGTGACTGTATGGGTGAGTGAGTAGGTGCACAAGTAGTGTATGGATGAGTATGTGGGTGTGTGAGTGTATAGGTGAGTGAGTGAAAATGAGAGTGGCTGTATGGGTAAATGTGTGCTTGTGTCAGTGACAGTATAGGTGAGTGAGTACATGTGTTAGTATCTGTATAAGTAAGTGAGTGGGTGAGTGAGCAACTGTATGGGTGAATGGGTAGCTGTATGAATGACTGTATGGATGAGTGAGTAGGTGTGTGAGCAGCTGTTTGGGTGACTTAATCTGTGCGTAAGCATCTGTATGGGTGTGTGAGTGGGTGTGTTAGTATCTGTATGTCTGTATGGCTGGATATGTGAGTGACTGTATTGTAAGTGAGTATGTGCATGAGTGGCTATATGGGTGAGTTAGTGGTTATGTGAGCAGCTGTACGAGGAGTGGATGTATGAGTGGATCTATGAATCAGTGAGTGGGTGTGTGAGTACCAGTATGAGTCTGTGAATAGATTTGTGAGTGGTTGTGTGTAAGTGGAAGTGGAAGTGGGTGAATGTGAGGTCGTATAGCTGTGTGAATAGGCGTGCAAATGGTTCTGTGGATGATTTCAACAGTGATGTCATTTGAGATGTCATCAGTGATGCCACTGACCATGTAATTAGTGATGTAATATGTGAGGTCATAAGTAGTGCATTGCAGGGGCGTAACTTATCGTTAGCTCAGGTAACTATAACTGCTGAATTTCACTAGTTTTGTAAAGGAAAATGTGACCCTAAATATAAAATCCCTGTAACCACTTTTTTCAGTATATATATATATATATACCAGAGGTTTCAGGGATGTTATAGTTAGTTGGACATTTCACTCGTACAAAACCAGAGAAATTCGGCTGGTATAGTTAGTTGAGCTAACTATAACTCGCGCCCCCGCAATGCAATGCTGATGACGTCACATATTACATCATTCATGACATGGTCAGTGACATCACTGATGACATCACTGATGACATCATCCAGTGACTGCGTGTTTCTGTAAAGTTTAAATATGTTTTAAATATATATATGCCAAGGTGTATTGAAGAATGAGTGGGTGTATAAGTGTCTGAATGGATGATTTAGTAGGTGCGTGACTGACTGTATAAGTGAGTGATTAAACGTGTCTTACTGAATGCATGGGTTAGTGACTAAACTGTGGGAATATCTGTATCACTCTGTCAGTTGGTGTGTAAGCGGCTGCATGGGTTGGTGAGTAGCTACATGAGTGTCTATATGGGTTATTGATTGGTTGTCTGAGTATCTGTATGGGTGCCTGAGTGTCTGTGTGGGGGGTGTGACTCTGTGCATAGATGTGTGAGTGGGTGATTCACTGGGTGTATGGATTCAAGAGTGCATCTGTGAAGGGCTGTATGGGTGGGTGAGTGTGTGTATGGGTGTGTTGGTGAGTGAATGGATGTCTCAGTGGTACATGTGTGAGTAACTACATATGTGAAAGGCAGTATATGTGAGTGTTGGAGTACATAAATGACTATATGTGAGAGTGAGTGTTTGTGAGAGTGGCTGCATGGATGAGTGTGTGCTTGTGTCAGTGATTGTATAAGAGAGTAAGTATGTGTTAGTATCTGTATGAATAAGTGAGGTGATGTGTGTATAACTGTATTGGTGAGTAAATGGGAGTGTGATTGATTCTTTGCATGACTGTCTAGGTGTGTGAGTAACTCTATGGATGAGTGGCGGTGTGTGAGTGTCTCTATAGGTGTATGAGTGCATATGATAGTGCTGTATTGATGAGTGACTGCATGTATGAGTGACTGTATGGGTGAATGAGTGGATGTGTGTGTAGACCTAGGAATCAGTAAGTGGGTATGTAGTAACTGGTATTGGTGTGTCTATGGTTTCGAAAATGGTAGTCTGTATTTTAGAGTGGGTGTATCAAAGGTTATATTAGGGTATGGAGGTGCATCAGATTATCATGTGGATGATGTCATCAGTGATGTCATTTGAGATGTCATCGGTGATATCATCAGTGATGTCACTGACCATGTCATGAATGATGTAATATGTGACGTCATCAGCAGTGCATTGCGGGGGCGCGAGTTATAGTTAGCTCAACTAACTATAACTGCCGAATTTCTCTGGTTTTGTACTAGTGAAATGTCCAACTAACTATAACGTCCCTGAAACCTGTGGTTTTTCAGTGAATTTCTAAGGTTTTTTAAATGCTAATTCCTAACTATAACGTCCCTGAAACCTATGGATTTTTCAGTGAATTTCAAAGGTTTTTTAAATGCTAATTTCTAACTATGCCTACAGAGGTAGGACATGTGCAGAACGAGGAAGAAAAGCGCAGAAAGAAGCAAGAGAAATACAGAAGGAGGCAACAAAAGTCCAGAAAGACGAAGAAAGGTGCAGAAAGAAGCAAGAGATATGCAGAAAGAACCAACTGAGGTGCAGAAAGAGGCCTTGTTGCAAAGTCATCCTGTGCCCCCAACCTTTTGCTGACTGGTACTGGTGGTAACTGACTCTGACTAACCAGGCTCGGAGCCAGTGCTATGCTGAAAGACACTTAGAGTACAGTAAAAACACCTCCATACACTAGGGTACACTATGGGTTGGGTACCCCTGTGATTGGCATGACCTCCCCTGTAAGGCCCTAGTACATAATAGGGCAGGGGGATTAAAACTACCTCTAAGTCAGAGGTGCAGAAAGAGGCAAGAGAAGTGCAGAAAGAAGCAACAGAGGTGCCAAAACAGGCAAGAGAGGTGCAGAAAGAAGCAAGTGAAGTGCAGAAAGAGTCAAGAGAGGTGCACAAAGAGGCAACAGAGGTGCAGAAAGAGGTAGGAGGGGTGCAGAAACAAGGAAGAGAAGTGCAGAAAGAGGCAAGAGAATTGCTGAAAGAAGCAACAGAGGTGTAGAAAGAAGCAAGAGAAGTGCAGAAAGAGGCAAGTGAGATGCAGAAAGAAGCAAAAGCAGTGCAGAAAGAACCAACAGGGGTGCAGAAAAAGGTAGGAGAGGTACACAAAGAGGCAAGAGAGGTACAGAAAGAGGCAGGAGGGGTGCAGAAAGAAAGAAGAGAAGTGCAGAAAGAAGCAACAGAGGTGCTGAAAGAGGCGCGAAGGGTGCAGAAAGAGCAAGAGAAGTGCAGAAAGAACCAACAGAGGTACAGAAAGAGGCAAGAGAGGTGCATAAAGAGGCAGGAGAGGTCCAGAAAGAGGGAACAGGGGTACAGAAAAAGGCAAGAGAGGTGCAGAAAGAGAAAAGAGGGGTGCAGAAAGAGGCAAGAGGGGTGCAGAAAGAAGCAAGAGCAGTGCAGAAAGAACCAACAGAGGTGCTGAAAGAGGCACGAAGGGTGCAGAAAGAGCAAGAGAAGAGCAGAAAGAACCAACAGAGGTACAGAAAGAGGCAAGAGAGGTGCATAAAGAGGCAGGAGAGGTGCAGAAAGAGGGAACAGGGGTACAGAAAAAGGCAAGAGAGGTGCAGAAAGAGAAAAGAGGGGTGCAAAAAGAGGCAAGAGGAGTGCAGAAAGAGGTATGAGAGGTGCACAAAGAGGCAAGAGAGGTACAGAAAGAGGCAGGAGGGGTGCAGAAAGAAGGAAGAGAAGTGCAGAAAGAGGTAAGTGAGGTGCAGAAAGAGGCAAGAGAGGTGCAGAAAATGGCAAGAGAACAGCAGAAAGAGGCAAAAGGGATGCAAAAAAGGGAAGAATGGTACAGAAAGAAGCAAGAGAGGTGCAGAAAGAAGCAAGAGAAGTACAGAAAGAGGCAAGAGAGGTACAGAAAGAGGCAAGAGAGGTTCAGAAAGAGGCAAGGGAAGTGCAGAAACAGGCAAGAGAAATGCACACAAAGAGGCAAGAGAGGAGCAGAAAGAGGCCAGAGAGGTATAGAAAGAAGCAAGAGAAGTGCAGAAAGAGGCAGGCGGGTTGCAGAAAGAAGCAAGTGAGGTGCAGAAAGAGGCAACAGAGGTGCAGAAAGACACGGGATAGGTGCATAAACACGCAAGAGAAGTGCAGAAAGAGGCAAGAGAATTGCTGAAAGAAACAACAGAGGTGTAGAAAGAACCAAGAGAAGTGCAGAAAGAGGCAAGTGAGGTGCAGAAAGAAGCAAGAGCAGTGCAGAAAGAACCAACAGAGGTACAAAAAGAGGCAAGAGGGGTACAGAAAGAGGTAGGAGAGGTGCGCAAAGAAGCAAGAGAGGTACAGAAAGAGGCAGGAGGGGTGCAGAAAAAAGCAAGTGAGGTGCAGAAAGAGGCAACAGAGGTGCAGAAAGACGCAAGAGAGGTGCAGAAACAAGCAAGAGAAGTGCAGAAAGAGGCAAGAGAATTGCTAAAAGAAGCAACAGAGGTGTACAAAGAAGCAAGAGAAGTACAGAAAGAGGCAAGTGAGGTGCAGAAAGAAGCAAGAGCGGTACAGAAAAAGGTAGAAGAGGTGCACAAATATGCAAGAGAGGTACAGAAAGAGGCAGGAGGGGTGCAGAAAGAAGGAAGAGAAGTCCAGAAAGAAGCAACAGAGGTGGTGAAAGAGGCCCAAAGGGTGCAGAAAGAGCAAGAGAAGTGCAGAAAGAACCAACACAGGTACAGAAAGAGGCAAGAGAGGTGCAGAAACAGGCAGGAAAGGTGCAGAAAGAGGGAACAGGGGTGCAGAAAGAAGCAAGAGAGGTGCAGAAGGAGAAAATAGGGGTGCAGAAAGAGGCAAGAGGGGTGCAGAAAGAAGCAAGTGAGGTGTAGTGAAGGAAGTGGCCCTTAGGGGCCACCCGGGTTATTTACAACCACCTGCTATGCCTTCCCAAGTAATGAAGAGTCGGTCAGACAGTAGAGAATACAAACAGGCTTTTATTGGCAATACTCTGCAGAGGAGTCCAATCTGACCTGCACCCTAAGATGTCTGCCAAGGGACTGGCTCCCCAACAGTCTGCAACACCTAATCATTCCTCCAAGAACCTTCAACCACGCCCACAGTGGAAAGTTACCAGCTTAGGCCAGACATGAACAAAGGAGGCACAGAAGGATGACTACCACCTGCCAGATGGGTACATACTATCAGTGTCTCAAGGTTGCAGTGCTGAGGCTCGGCGTCTCCTAACGTGGGAGCAAAGTTACACACAAGGATAGGAATGCGAGGGCAGAATGGCCTATTCATTAGTAAGTCAGAATCCAACCTTGAGCAGGGAAGGAAATAATAGCTGAATACAGTGTTCTGCTGAGGCAAGCAATACGAATAATGAGGCCTAGTTCAGACACAGCCTAATGGGGATTGCGAAATACAAAATGGAGTCACACTTGCTAACTGAGGCTTGCGCATTACAAGGATAACTCAGTGGGTTACATAACGTGAATGCAAATGGAACGTCATTTAGCCGCACACTGCTAACCTACTATGGCACGGAATAAGTATATAATAAGAATGGGGTTTTTCAAACCTAACAGTAGAAAGAGGCAACAGAGGTGCATAAAGACGCAAGAGAGGTGCAGAAACAAGCAAAAGAAGTGCAGAACGAGGCAAGAGAATTGCTGCAAGAAGCAACAGAGGTGTGGAAAGAAGCAGGAGAAGTGCAGAAAGAGGCAAGTGAGGTGCAGAAAGAGGCAAGAGAGGTGCAGAAAATGGCAAGAGAAGAGCAGAAAGAGGCAAGAGGGATGCAAAAAAGGGAAGAAGGGTGCAGAAAGAAGCAAGAGAGGTGCAGAAAGAAGCAAGAGAAGTGCAGAAAGAGGCAAGAGGTGCAGAAAGAGGCAAGAGAGGTTCAGAAAGAGGGAAGGGAAGTGCAGAAAAAGGCAAGAGAACTGCACAAAGAGGCAAGAGAGGAGCAGAAAGAGGCAAGAGAGGTGTAGAAAGAAGCAAGAGAAGTGCAGAAAGAGGCAGGAGGGGTACAGAAAGAGGCAAGAGAGGTACAGAAAGAGGGGAGATGGGTGTAGAAAGATGCAAGAGGGGTGCAGAAAGAAGCAAGTGAGGTGCAGAAAGATGGAAGAGAGGTGCAGAAACAA
The DNA here is from genome assembly GCA_963921515.1 of Calotriton arnoldi. Lineage (NCBI taxonomy): Eukaryota > Metazoa > Chordata > Amphibia > Caudata > Salamandridae > Calotriton > Calotriton arnoldi. Next base: position 265,655 of record CAWUFW010004625.1, read on the forward strand.
GCAAGAGAAGTGCAGAAAGAGGCAAGAGAATTGCTGAAAGAAGCAACAGAGGTGTAGAAAGAAGCAAGAGAAGTGCAGAAAGAGGCAAGTGAGGTGCAGAAAGAAGCAAGAGCAGTGCAGAAAGAACCAACAGAGGTGCAAAAAGAAGCAAGAGCGGTACAGAAAAAGGTAGAAGAGGTGCACAAAGAGGCAAGAGAGGTACAGAAAGAGGCAGGAGGGGTGCAGAAAGAAGGAAGAGAAGTACAGAAAGAAGCAACAGAGATGCTGAAAGAGGCGCCAAGGGTGCAGAAAGAGCAAGAGAAGTGCAGAAAGAACCAACAGAGGTACAGAAAGACACAACAGAGGTGCAGAAAGACGCAAGAGAGTTGCAGAAACAAGTAAGAGAAGTGCATTAAGAAGCATCAGAGATGTAGTAAGGGTGAAGTGGGGTGGAGAAGGAGGCAAGAGGGATACAGAAAGAAACAAGAGAGGTGCAGAAAGAGGGGTGTAGAAAGAGGGAAGAGTGGTGTGAAAGAGGCATGAGGCTTGCAGAAAGAAGCAACAGAAATGCAGAAAGAGGCAAGAGAGGCGCAGAAAGAAGCAAGAGTGGTTTACACACCATTAGTACCAATTTAATACCCACATTTAGCAATAAGTAAAAGGTGACCATTCTAGGTTTGCACAGGGCCTTCCACCACGCTGCATTTTTGGTAACGTTTGAGCCGTTTGAGCTAGAAACAATATTCTTTTTGTTTAAATCTGCAGATTATGCAGCAGATGATGGATTATGTGGCAAATGCGGTAAATGTATAATTGTGCAAACGTTGGTGCAGCCAAACAGTCACATAATTCCAGTGGCCCTGCTCATACCTCTGACTAGGTCCAAAAGTGCTCCTCAGTGGTTCCTTCTTTTTTTTGTCTCATTGAGTTCATAGTTTAGCTTTTATGGAAACGAGGAAGTCTAAACCTGAGGTTTCAACTCCACAACACAGATTATCATACAACACAATTACTCTCCATAACACATAATCCCACTCTACATAATTCCTACACACTAAATACCACATAGTTTCTATCCACATAATTTCATTGCACAACATACAACATAATTCCACTACACACAACCTACATCCACTCCACTCCAAGAAACATTATTAAAACACTTTTACATTTACAAAGCCAATAGCTCTAACTCTCACAAATGCGAAACCTATTACATTGCAAATGCTTCTTTAACTAGTAGTTGCGTTTGCAGAGTGGTGGAGAAAGGGTGCTGGGCCTCCGACCAGCGCTCAGGAATTCCGCTGCGTAGGACTTACACGAGGTACCAGGAGGGCTTCTTAGCCCCCAAAGTCCCTCAGGAGTAAAGTGGACTTCATCCCCATCCCGTAGTCTGCCAGGAGGCGCGTTTGCAGAGTGGTGGAGAAAGGGGGCGTGGCCTCCGAAGACGTCTTAGCAATCCCACTGTGTGGGACTTACTGGAGGTAACAAGAGGGGTAGTTGGCCCCCAAGGACATCCTTGGGGTCCAACTACCCCTCCTATTACCTCCAATAAGTCCCACACAGCAGGATTGCTAAGTTCTCATAGCAGGCCATGCCCCCTTTGCCCACCACTCTGCAAACGCGCTCCCTGGCGCGCTCTTGGATGGGGATTGAAGTCCCTGTCGCTGCTGGGGGTGGTTAGGGGCCAACTAGCCTACCTCTTACCTCCAGTAAGCCCCACACAGTGGGATTGCTGAGAAGTGGACACAGGCCATGCCCCCTTTCTCCACCACTCTGCAAACGCGCCTCCTGGCATGCTCTTGGTTGGGGAATGAAGTCCCCTTTCCTCCTGAGGGTCCCTGGGGGCCAACTAGCCCTCCTGTTACCTCCAGTAAGCCCCATACAACTGGTTTGCTGAGAGTGCTCAAAGGCCACGCCCCTTTTTACACCACTCTTCAAACGCAGCTCCTGGCGCACTGCTGCTCGGGGGATGAAGTCCACTTTAGTCCTGAGGTCCTCAGGACACAAGAGGACCTCATCGCCCCACCAGCAATGCGCCAAGAGGCGCGTTTGCAGAGTGGTGTAAATAGGGGCGTGGCCTCGGACCATCTCTCAGCAATCCCACTGTGTGGGGCTTACTGGACGTACCTGGTGGCTAGTTGGCCCCTAGGGACCCATAAGACTCTAGGGGACTTCATTCCCCAACCCAAAACGCGCCAGGAGGCGCGTTTGCAGAGTGGTGCAGGGAGGGGGCAGGGCCTCCGGCGAGATGCCGGCTTCTGTTTTGTTTTTCCTTTTTAGAAGGGGGGCTGTGTGGCCCCTCTTCTCTTAATATTTTTTGGGCCCTGGGGACCCCATCCCCTAGGGCTTGAGCCATATTTCATTTTTTTTTTAAATAAAAAAAGAGAAGGGGGCCTCGCGCCCCACCCAAGGCCAATTATGGCCCCGGGGACCCCATCCCCTGGGGCCTGGCCAGCCTGTTTTTTTTTGGTACTGAGGCCAATTATGGCCCCGGGGACCCCATCCCCCAGGGCCCGGCCTTATTTATGTATTTTGTTAAAAATATAATTACAAAAGGGAGGGGGACGCATGGGGACCCCATCCCCTGGGGCCTGGCCACATTGCTTTTTTTGGGAGGGGGGCCTCGTGGCCCCCCTCCTAAGGCCAATTATGGCCCGGGGACCCCATCCCCTAGGGACAGCTTTCCGTTTAAAACAAAACAAAAAAAATCAAGGGGAGGGGGGCTGAGTGGCCCCCCTTCTGGGCCACTTCTGGCCCTGGGGACCCCATCCCCCAAGGCCTGGCCTCTTTGATGGGGACCGTGGGGGGAGCTCCAATGCCCCCATGGTCCCTGCCGGCCCCCCGCCTCCTGCGGGAGCCGGCATTGCTTTTGAGCAAGGGGAGCTGCTAACATGCAGCTCCCCCGGCTGAACTTTTTTTTTTTTATGCTTTTTTTGGGCCTGGGGGTCCCTGTGGGACCCCCTGAGCAGGCCTAGGGGGTCAGGGTGTTTCTACCCTGCCCCCTTTTCTTCATTTTTAACTTTTTTTTTCCTTTTTATTGTGACTCGGTTTTACCGAGTCACAAGATGGCTGCCAACAAATTCTGGATTGGAGTGTTGGCAGCCAATCAAAATGAAGCTCGTGCTCGGGAGGATTCGCGAATACTCCTCGGTGCTCAGATATCGATATTTTTATTTTTTGAATCTCTGAACGGATTTACACCATTTACAACAAGAGTGCTTTCTGAATCAAGAGCAACCTTTTTGCCAAATTTGGTGTAATTCCGTTCAGCAGGTCGGGCTGTAGCCTGTTCCAAAATTCCTATGGAAATTAACATGGAGAAAACGCGTTTTGGGACCCCCATTTTTTCTCGGCCCCCGCTAGACGAATCACCCCCAAACTTTCAAGACAGGAGCTGACCTGAGCTCGTCATTAGTTTTGAAAATTTCGCGAAGATTCATCAAACGGCGCCAAAGATATTGGCAAAAGAAAAAACGCTTTTTGAATAGAAACAAGGTCCTAACTATAACTACTTACTGGCGACTGCCAGTAGGTAGTATATATATATATATATATATATATATATATATATATATATATATATATATATATATATATATATATATATATATATATATGTGTGTGTGTATATATATATATATACTAAAAAATAGGATCCAAGTACTAGTCTATAATGCATGTTCTTGTGTCCTATTGGATTGAGTTTTTTGCGTTCTGCATGTAATATAAAGTCACCTGATATGTGGCATGAGATGGTGATATGTATAAGTTAGCAGTTCCTTCTTCATTCCTTTTTAAAAAATATAATTTGTATTAAATGATGGTATCCTGATAAAATTGACATTAACTTATAATTTGAAGTCGATTGATTTATATATAATCGGCTTAGTTCCAAAGTGTGCCAAATGCGACTATGGGCTCGGACATAGAGCGTTTTTGGCACTTCAATATGGCGCTCATATATTACTTGCGGTATACGTGGAGCGTCAGTTTTAGCCTTTTCGTCCTGCCGTCTTCAGTGTTTACTTGCTCTTTGTAATAAATAGGCACTCCAATATGGTGTCGAAGTTAAACGCCACTGAGGACACGCGTGATAATTTCAACTACCGAGCAGAAATAAGGATACCAGGTCTAATATGACCTTCCTCTATGGCTCTACTTATGAGATAAGTGTAGGACTGATATCAGTTTCTTCGTTGGAACTTGAACATAAGGGATTTTTGGATTATTGCGTCTTTACTTGGTTTTAAGATTATAGTTCCTGTGATACCTTTTTTAGTGCCCTGATGAAGTCTAAGGCTTAGTGCCGTATAGACGAAACACGTGCTGGCATGGTTTGTGGCTTGGACAACAATTGTTAAGAAGATTGGAATATTGAAGCTTTGATCTTGGAATAAAACAAGAAGAAAACTATTATGGACTAAGACTTGAATCTTTATATGTGCTCTTACTTCAGTGTTTTTTTGCTCGGGCTACCAATTGTTAAGTGTGTATTATATGTGGACTTTGGTCTTCATCTTTACAATGTGGGGTAGTCGTTGTATGTTAGCCTTTGAGCACTTACACTTATTGCAATATTTGAATTGAGAAATTTGTACACCACCCAGCGCAGGATTTCCCCTACTACCTTTCTTTGTTAAGTACTAATAAAAGGTTACAGGAGACTGAACAAATCAAAGGTTAAGGTAACATTGATTGATTGATTGATTTGGCAATTTAGAAAGTGCCCAGAGGCGTCAAGGCGCTAGAGCGGTTATTCTGAAGGAAGGCAAGAGCATCATCCCTAAGCTAGATTAGCATTACGAGGCGAAAAGCCATGTCTTAAAGGCCTTGCGAAAAGGAAAATGAGATTCTAGGCAAGAAATGGATTGAGGGAGGATATTCCAAAGCCTAGATGCAGCCACAGCAAAGGCTCTCACTCCCTATCTTGCCTTTCGAAACCTAAGAATAACCAACAGATTTTTTCCAGCGAAACACAATTGTCTAGAAGGAATATACTGTTGAAAGAGATGCCTAACTCCCTCAGGACCTAAGTTATGCAGCACCTTATGAACAATGCATAAGGTCTTGAAGGCAATCCGTTTAGCGGCAGGGAGCCAATGCAATTTCTGAACAGCAGCAGAGAAAGAATGATATTTAGGAAGGTCCAAAACGAGTCTTGCTGCAGCATTCTGGACAAGCTGCAACTTGTCGATGGCTGTCTTATGAATGTCAAGGTAAAGTGCGTTGCAATGATCCGTCCTGGCCATAATCAGTGCTACAGTTGTTTGTTTACGCGTGGGGAGAGAAAGAAATGGAAACACCTTCCTAAGAGACCTCAGACTTGTCCCCATTAAGTCGGAGGTAATTTGTTATGATCCAGGTGGCCACAGCGTGCAACGGAGGCTTCTATATCCCTTGTGATAGACACAATTATTTGTGTGTCATCAGCATAGGATAAATCCTGTAGCCCAAAGGAACTAATCAATTAGGCCAGTGGGGAGACATAAATATTAAACAGAGTTGGACTTAGTGATGAGTCCTGGGGGACCCCACATAGAGTGGCTATGGGTTCAGAGTGGAACTGGTCCACCCACACTGTCTGTGTCCTGTCCGTCAGGAAGGATGACAGAAGCTTCAAGGCTAAATCTGTGACCCCAATTTCCTGTAAGCGGTCAATCATCCTGGTGGGAGAGATGGTGTCAAAGGCTGCGGATAGATCTATCAGGATCAGTACTGGAGCCTGTCCAGCATCAACCATGGAGCGGATGTTATTGACTGCAGATAGAAGTGCAGTCTTGGTCCCATGGTGACTTCCAAAGCAGGAGTTTGTTTTTGCTCTAAACGCTTGAAGGACAGTACAGTCAGACATGATGGGCTGCTAGCAAACTTTAAAAAGAATGTTTCTTTTTCAAAAACAAACTCCCAAAGCAGGAGTTTGTTTTTGAAAACCAAAAAAACAAATGGTCCCACACACTGGGAGTTTTCACCGACGTACCTTACAACCAAGTTTTAGTCAAAGCCGGGTAGATAGTACAAGTTCTTCCTTTCACAGCCTGTTCTTGGCCAGCCATCAGAGAGTAGTCTGTTGAGAAGCCACAAGCAAAGGAATTGGACTATAATTAATTGAACTGAATGTTATTGGAATATGAATTAATTTCCCCATTAAATCATAGAAAGACATATAGTCATCAAAGACACAGAAGAAAAGAAACTCACAGAGAGTTGTATTCATTGACTTTGTTACAAATATTGTAAGATATAAGACACTGAACATGCAGAGACTTTTTGTTACCTCCATTCATATGACCTACTGACTGATCACTTCAGAGTTCCATTTAATACCCATTTTTCAGACAGGCATTGTAGATCCACTATAAAGGTTTCAGAACTGATTTGGGGTGTTTCTCTTTCAAGTATCATTTTCTGGCTGTCAGATGCAGCCTTTATGCTAGATGATGGCTCTCACAACAGTAGCTATAGTGCTGGCTCCAAGCAGAAGTATACATACAAAACAAGGACACAATGAAATGGGAGATCCCAGCACCTGGCTGTCATCAGCCTTTCTGAGTCATTTGGCACAGATAAAAGGGCAGCCCTGCTTAGAAACGTTGACACCTTTAACATGAGAAACCTATTACCTATTGCCCCTTACTTCTAACATCTACTCTATGTTGCACTCTGAAAGAACTAATCAGCAGCCTTTTGCTAAAAAGGACTTCCCAGATATTTTTTGGGTAGACTTTTCTCTATTCTTCTACAATTCAGTTCCACCCTCTATCCACAGGGATGCAGTCAATTCACTTCCACTGAGTAGGAAAGCTGTATCTACTCTCCATCATGTCATGTAAAATGCTTCCCACTAGTCCATGCACTAAGACTTTCATCACAAAAGGAGTCTTAATACTACGCACTTAGTATGCATATTTACTAAGGGCTTGCACCGCCCTTGCATCAAGCAAAGCGACACAAGGGAACACAAGCCCTTAAATGGGATTTACTAAGCCACGCAAAGCCACCTTTTGTGGCTGTGGGTGGCTTGGTAAATCCAGAGTGACTCAAGACAGCGCATGTCACTGCCTTGTGTTACCCTTTGTTGAGAAGGCATTCTATGGGTGGAGTATGGGTGTTTGCATGCATCCACCCATGGGGTTTTATGCAATTCCAGATTTACTAAGGTTATTAAACCTGGGATTGAGCTAAAATGGTACACCTTCCTAAGTGAGGTGTAACGAGGAGAAATATCTATATTGCTCCTTGCTACGTCCTCTTTCTTTGCATGCTGCATTCTGCAGCACACATAGAAAGAGTAAAATTCCTCAAAGGATTCTTTTTGTGTATGAAGGTAGCCCTTTCTGGGCCTCCTGATCCTGGTACTTATGATTCTCATCCTGATCCTGCTAGTCTGCTGTGTCCTTATATACCTAGTCCTGTTGTCCTTGGTTCTCCTAGGGCTGACACTCCTTATCTTCCTGGCTTTGGTCATCCTGATTCTTTTTGCTCTGGTCCTTGTGGTCCACCTGGCACTGCCTCCTCTAGTCCTGATCCTCCTTATTAGGTCCTCTTGGGCCGGGCTTGGTGATTTTGTTCCTTGTCTAGTCCCATTGGTCCTTGTGGCGCTGGTTGCCTGGTTCACCTGATCCTCACCAGCCTGATCCTAATACCCCAGGTCCTAGTCCACCGGCCCCACTTTGAACTTCAGGTCCTGGTCCCTTGGTTCGGACCTCTCTGGTCCTCCTAGCCCTTCTCCTGGTTTTACTTATTCTGAGCCTTCTAGTCTACCTAATTCTCCCCCATATAGTACCTGGTCTTAATGGCCTTAGTTCACCTACTCCTGACCTGACTAATTCTCTGGGTTCTCCTCCAACATGTCATGATAATCTTGGCCCTGGTCCTCCTGCTCATTGTCAACTTCGACTAACATGTCCAGTTTATCTGGATCCTACTCGTTCAGGTCATCCTATTCTTAGACAGCCAGCTTGGTCATCATGGCTGCTATCATGCTGCCTTATCATGTCCTGGTCCTCCATTTCCTCCTCATCCAGGTCCAGCTTGTCCTGGCAAGTCAGGTTGTGATATTTCCTGAGTCTTCCTCATTCTCAGTTTGGTCTTCCTATTACTGGTCCTCACAGTCTGCTTTCACTTCCTGGTTTTGTGCCCACTAGACTTGATCCTTTTGTTTCTGGTCCTCCCTGTTTGGGTCTTTGTATGCCTAATCCTCTTAGTTCTGGTCTTTCTAGCCCTCCTGGTCCTTTCAGACCCCCTTCTCCTAGCTCTTTCTTTTCTTTCCTGATCCTCTTGACCCTCGTCCATTTAACCTGGTCCTTCTGATCCTTCTTTCCTGCTCATCTGGCTCTCAGTATATCAGTTTCTGGTCCTGCTGGTCCCCTCAGTCTATCTGACCTCTTGTGTCCTGGTCAACGTAATGCTTTGGATCATCCTTGTCTTCCTGGCCATGTGACTTGTCCTCATAGTTCTTCTGGCACTGCACCCAATAGTCTGGGCCCTCTTGGTCCTCTTTGTTTTGGTCCTTCTGAGCCTCGTCATTTTGGTCCTGGTCCTCCGGGACATCCAGGTCCAGTGTCCTTAGTCTTTCTAGCTCTGGCTGTTCTGGTCCTCCTGATCTTCAACCTGGCCTTCTACCCCCGAGCTCCAGGTCTTTCTCCTCTACTTTGTACTCTGGGGCCTTGTACTATGCTCATGGCCCCCTGGTACTGCTAGGCTTGTTCCTGGTCCTATTGGTGCTTATCCTTCAAATCCTCCTTGCACTGGTCCACCTGGCTGTGGTCCTCCTGGTATCCTTGGTACTAAACTCCCTTGTCTTCCTTGCTTATTCTGGCCCCTAGTGCTATTGGCCTGGATCTTGTCTTCCTGGATCTGGTCCTGATCCACTTGGCCCTGGCCTTCCTGCTGCTTGCCCTCATTCTACTACACAAACCTGGCATGGTCCTCCTTTATCTGGTCCTCTGTGGCCTGGCCATCCTGTTCCTAGTCCTGTGGCCTGGACCTCTAGGCTGTGATCATCCTGGTCCTGATATCCCTTGTCTTCCTGATCTTCTTTTTCCACCTCACCCTGGTTTGTTTGGTACTAGTACTCAAGGTCCTGACCCTCTTTGCCCTGAGCTTCCTGGTCCCTCAGTCCTTTGTTTCCTGGTCCTCTTAGAACATTTCATTCTGACTTTGGCTGCCTGTGTCCCTGGTCTCAGCTACATAACTCTCCTGGCCAAGGTCATGTTATTCTTGTTTTTCATAGTCCTTGTCCTTCTCAGGATTCTGTGCCCATTGTCCTTGATCCTCTTGTCCCTGTTCCTTATAGATTGGGTTCTCCTAGACCTTGTTCTCCTGGACCTGACCCATGTGCTATCTTTGTCTCGGTCTCCTTGGTCATGGTCATCCTGGTCCATCTTGTCCTATTACGTTTATCATAAACTTTGTCTTTTGGCCATCATGGCCCTTCCTGGTTCCCCCAGTCTTGGCCAATTTGGCCCTGCTCCTTTGTGGTCCTATATGTCCTTATGACCTGTCCTGGTTCTCCTCACCATCAACCTCTTAGCTCTTGTACCACAGTCCATCTTACTTCTTGTGTCATGGCACTCTTAGTCTTTGTCCTCCTGGTTTGGGTTGTCCGTGTTCTTCTGGATCTGTTCCTTGTTCATTTAATCCTCCTGGTACTGCAGCCATTGATCCAGGTTCTCCTTGTTCGGGTCCTCCTAAGCTTAGTCATTTTGGTCCTGGTCCTCCTGCCCACCACTGCCCCGTCCACTTGGCCTTCCAGATGCCGGTTGACCTTCTTACCTTAGATCCTCCTCAGCCTGGTCCTGCTACTTGCAATGATTGCTTTACACCACTGGGTAATCTGAGCCCTGGCCCCCTAGGTCCTGATCATCATGACCCTCCTAGCCCTGTTTCCGGTCCTCTTAGTAATGAGACGTTTAGTTTAGCTAGTCTTCTTGCTCTGGTCATCTGCGTACCCTTTGTACTGCCCCACCTCCTCAGTCTTTCTAATCCCAGCCCTGCTTAACCTAGTATTTTGTACAGACTGGAATTGCTCTTCAGGTCTTGATCTTCTTAGTCCTCTATAATCTAGTCCTGATCCTCCTGGCCTTCGTCCTCCTGCTCCTTGCCCAGTCCTGGGCCTTTTTATCCTCCTCACCCTAATTCTTGTCCATCAGTCCTCCTGGTCCGGATCCCCTGGTTTACCTAGCCCCGTCATTTGCCTGCTCCTAATCCTTTTGATCCTGCCACCTTGGTGCATGTAGTCCGGGTCTTTCGTTTTAATACTCCTTTGTCTGACATCATGTATCGGATCTTCTGATGCTAGTTACACTGGCCTTGGTTTCTCTCACCCTTCTAGTCCCCTGTCCTCCTGCCCATTCTACTCCTACTAGTCCTCCTGGTCTCATGGTTTGCTATTGTAGTGTGTTCTTGTCCCTCTGACCATGGGCCCCTGTATCATTGTCTTTCTAGTAATGGCCCTATTGGGTCTTGTCTTCCTCATCCGTCTGGCACTGGTCCTCCTAAATCCCATGTTGTGGGTCACTCTAGTTCATGTAGTTCTTGTCACCCTGGTTTAGGATCCCCCTAAGTCTGACAATCCGGGACCTTCTGATCCTGGTCCCACTGGACCTAGACTTTGTTGTCCTTTATAACCCCCTGGTCATTCTAATCTAGGGTCTCCAAATCCTGCTAGCCCTGGTCCTTTCTGGTTGTGGTCTTCCTGGTCCTTTTGCTTCTGGCCCCTTGGTTCTCCTTATTTGATGTCTGTGATCTTAGCTCTCCAGTCTCTGGGTCTTCTCTCCATTGTTCTCCTGTTAGTAGTCCTCTTTGTTCTGCCTACATGGGTCTGCTACTCACAGTCCTGGTTGACCTCGTCCCTCTGATCCTGGTCAGTTCACACAGGCCCTCATTGCCCTCCTTGTTATGGTCCAGGGCCTTCTGTTCCTTCTACTTCTGGCCCTTCTGTTCCTTTGAGGCCTTGTCCACTGGGTCCAGATCCCCCTGTTCCACATCCTCCTGGCCCTCCTGATCCTTCTCACCCTGGTCCCGCTCGTTTTCATTGTCCTGTTCCTCATCGTCTATTTGTTCCTGGTCTCCTCTGGCACTGAAAACCCTGGTCCTTATAGTTTAGGTCTCCCTGGTTCTTCTTGCCCTAGTCCTTGTGTATCTGGCCGTCCTAGCACTCCTAGGGGTCCACCTCTTGACCCTTATTCTCCTACCTTTCTTCCTCCTCCTCCTCCTGCTGCTTCCTTCCCCAGTACCCCTCCACAATGACTTTAGTCATGGTACAGCCTCAGAGACTGTCACACAGATCTTATTTTTTTGGGTTTCTGGATTTCTTTTACTGAGACAGCACTGCCAAGTGCATAAATGAGTGTCCAGTAGACATAAAACTTTGCCCACTAAAAATACTGCTTAACATGGTAAAAATAAAAACGACCATTCCCAAGATGCATTGTGCAGGTGACTAAAATGTCAGTGTGGCTGAAGAAGCTGCTCATGAAATGGGGCTAATAAGCATCAATGCCCTAAACTTACTCTGCTGAACAGTATGAAAAAGTGTGTTTATTCACAGGCAGCAGAGTGAACTCTTCCTGTGAATTACCCAGATGCATTACTTACCTGTCTCCTGATTTCACTTCTGCAATCCACAGAAAAACCATTACAGTTTCTCGCTCAATTTACCTCCTTCAAGTGCTCCAAAGCACTGTGTCCCTAAACACAATTACTTACCGTATGTGTCCCTCCCTCTAGGGCCCAGATACCTTCTATCTGTTGCATTCCTTGTTTGCTGCTGCCTGTTGACTGGTGCTGTGTTGCCAGGTTTAAAATACTAGGCAAGCACACTCCCCCTTAAACAGAAGCCTAATGTAGCATAAGGCCTTCCATAAGAACCCCAAAAAGAGCCCAATCCTCAAAAATCATCAAAAATGAGCATCATGAACATTAAAAGACAATGTATTCTCATCTCTTAATAGAACATTTATGTAACATGCATAAAACCTATGCTCATTATTTTTTGCTATACCAAAGGGGATGATGGACGGAGCGTTTGAGCAAATCAAACACTCACCCCCAGTCAACTGATCTGGGTTTAATCCATCATCATTCTTTAGCTCACTCCACCACCCCAGTTCAGACATGGCCATATGCAAATCAGTCTGACCCTGTGCCTCATGGGAACAGTCCAGCCCGAACTGCCAAGCCATGTCTTCCCTGGACCGGAAACAAGCATCCTGGGACCGGTTTCTGGCTATTCAGCCGTCATCAGCCAGGCTAGCTTGAATCCAGTGGCAAAGTGAGCAAGGGACCCACGTCTGGGCATACCCTGCCAACTTAGGGCGAACAAAGCGATACCAAAGGGGATGATGGACGGAGCGTTTGAGCAAATCAAACACTCACCCCCAGTCAACTGATCTGGGTTTAATCCATCATCATTCTTTAGCTCACTCCACCACCCCAGTTCAGACATGGCCATATGCAAATCAGTCTGACCCTGTGCCTCATGGGAACAGTCCAGCCCGAACTGCCAAGCCATGTCTTCCCTGGACCGGAAACAAGCATCCTGGGACCGGTTTCTGGCTATTCAGCCGTCATCAGCCAGGCTAGCTTGAATCCAGTGGCAAAGTGAGCAAGGGACCCACGTCTGGGCATACCCTGCCAACTTAGGGCGAACAAGCGATACCAAAGGGGATGATGGACGGAGCGTTTGAGCAAATCAAACACTCACCCCCAGTCAACTGATCTGGGTTTAATCCATCATCATTCTTTAGCTCACTCCACCACCCCAGTTCAGACATGGCCATATGCAAATCAGTCTGACCCTGTGCCTCATGGGAACAGTCCAGCCCGAACTGCCAAGCCATGTCTTCCCTGGACCGGAAACAAGCATCCTGGGACCGGTTTCTGGCTATTCAGCCGTCATCAGCCAGGCTAGCTTGAATCCAGTGGCAAAGTGAGCAAGGGACCCACGTCTGGGCATACCCTGCCAACTTAGGGCGAACAAAGCGATATGGCCATGTCTGAACTGGGGTGGTGGAGTGAGCTAAAGAATGATGATGGATTAAACCCAGATCAGTTGACTGGGGGTGAGTGTTTGATTAGCTCAAACGCTCCGTCCATCATCCCCTTTGGTATCGCTTTGTTCGCCCTAAGTTGGCAGGGTATGCCCAGACGTGGGTCCCTTGCTCACTTTGCCACTGGATTCAAGCTAGCCTGGCTGATGACGGCTGAATAGCCAGAAACCGGTCCCAGGATGCTTGTTTCCGGTCCAGGGAAGACATGGCTTGGCAGTTCGGGCTGGACTGTTCCCATGAGGCACAGGGTCAGACTGATTTGCATATGGCCATGTCTGAACTGGGGTGGTGGAGTGAGCTAAAGAATGATGATGGATTAAACCCAGATCAGTTGACTGGGGGTGAGTGTTTGATTAGCTCAAACGCTCCGTCCATCATCCCCTTTGGTATCGCATTATTCTTTGCTGAGAGCCAAATACTCCCTGATTGAAGTGCAAAATATCCGTGTGCCATATCCTGAAGCTTCTGTTTTATTTATGCATGTCTTATTTAAATACTAAAGTAACATAAAGGTTTTTATTCAAACTTGATTTTACGTTTTTTCCATTTATAAACAGCTTAGCTTAATTCATGCTCTTACTTTTTTTTTACAAACTTTTGCACATTTGTATATGCATGTACTTTCAAATGCTTCACACATGTTGCATCCCCATTGCAACATGGCCACCACACTACCATTGCCTAGATTTCCTTTTTCTCTTTATGGCCGGCTAAATAGAGACCTCCTTTAAACTATCCGTCCACTGGTCAAATTGTAATTCATGTTTACTATTAAGCCTATGGCTGGCTAAACAGCAGAGATTATGTACTATTTTGCCGGCCGCTGGGTAAATAGCAGAGATTTTGTATTAGTTGGCCGGTGGACAGGTAAATAGCCACTTTCTTAGGTGAAAATGTTAGTTAAAAAATACAGTTTTAAACAAACAAAACTACTGGAATTCACCAGTTATAGTTATCTCAAGTAACTATAACTCGTGCCTTAAAGTAAATACAGCTAACAACTCCACCATGCACAGTCTTGTCATCAATGATGTAATTTTAAATGAACCTGTCATGCTACAAATGATGCCCTAGATCATTTCACATGTGATATAATATATGGGGTAATTAGCAGGGCATGGAGAGGGCGCAAGTTCACATCGGCCAATATAGATATTGAAGGATTGTTACCAGACCGGTAGTACCAAGAGATCTGATTGACTGGCTGCAAACCAGAGAAAAATGTTGTGGCTGCTATTACAGGACTCGGACGCCCTAGACCCTGCCACTATGCCCGCCACCACCACACGCAAACCACGCTGCACCCCAACAGACCATGCTCAGCTGGACCCCGCTCACAACAGAGGACACGCTCAAGACAATGAAGAGCATCTACCGAGGAGCCCCGTCGGATCCTTGCCATTACCACATTTTCCACAGAGCAGTTGCCGTCATTGCCCACAGCTTCGTCCCACCTTCAACTGCTCCATCTAATCCGCCACCTTCCCCGACGACTGGAAACATGCCGAGATCAACCCCCTGCTGAAGAAGCCGTCCTCATACCCGACAGACCTCAAGAACTTCAGACCCATCTTCCTCCTCCCCTTCCCAGCCAAGGTCATCGAGAAGGCCATCAGCGCCCAACTCTCCAAGTGCATCAAAACAAACCACGCCCTGGACACCTCCCAATCTGGTTTCCCAAGCAACCACAGCATGGAGACCGCATTCCTCACCACCACCGATGACATCCGCTCCCTCCTCGACCAAGGCGAGAGCGCAGCCCTCATCCTACTGGACCACCTGGCTGTTTTCAACACCATCTCCCACCGCACCCTAATCACGAGACTCCACAATGTCGGCATCCACGACAAGGCACTGGACTGGATCCACTCCTTCCTCACCAGCCGGACACAGTGAGTCAGACTACCCCTGTTCCTCTCAGAATCTACAGAGATCAGCTGAGGAGTGCCCCAGGGTTCCTCCCTGAGCCCCACCCTCTTCAACATCTACACATCTACATGGCCCCTCTCACAGACATCGTCGGAAGCCACAGACTCAATATCGTCTCCTACCCCGACGACACCCAGCTGATCCTCTCCCTCACCAACGAACCTACAACTGCCAGAACCAATTTCCACAGTGGAATAATATAACAAATATGTTATATATCATAAAGATGTTTGCAAATGTTATTAAAAAAAAAATCAATTTTTTAATGCAGACAAATGAACCCAGGAAGAGTGAATAGACAACAGCCTCAAGTTTTTTTTACCATTTCCAGACCTTGCCACCTAGAAGAATGGGATGATATAAAAAAATTCAGATTGAATTGGCAAATAAATATTGATTTATGTCCTCAGCTTGAGCCAGGTCTTCTGCCTCATAATCTGAATCTCACAGCAATAACACCAATAGTCAAAATTAAGGCAGTACTACATTTTGTGGCCACAGGATCATTCCAATACACTGTGGCAGTATCTGGTGGAATGTCACAACCAACTTTCAGAGGTGTTCTACAAGAAGTTCTTTCTTCAATGATGAGACACATCAACAGCTTCATCCAGTTTCCACAAAAGGAGGATTTTGCCAATATGAAGGGAGGTTTTTATGCTTTGGGTCTCCTGCCACATGTGGTTGGAGTAATTGATGGCACACATATCACCTTAGTGCCACCATATGCCAGAGAAGAAGTCTACCACAATTGAAAGAACTTCCATTCAATCAATGTGCAAGTTGTCTGCTTGCCAGATTTGTAAAATACAAGTGTGTGTGTGCGCGCATTTTCCAGGATCAACCCATGATTCCTTTGTACTACGGTACAACACCATACCCCTGCAAATGTCACAACTTGGACCTGAGAGGGCCTGGCTTGTTGGTAAGTACAATCTATCAATATATTTTTTTGTTAGCTTCAAGTTTAATGATTAAAAATAGTATGTAATTTTTTTGCTCTTTTTTTCATGTCTTATAGGAGACTCAGCTTATCCTAACCGACCATGGTTGTTAGCATCGCTGAGGAATTTAACAACGTCAGGGGAAGTCTGCTTCAATGAGGCCCATGGAATAACACTGGATTTGGGGTTCCAAAAGGCCAGATTTTGATGTCTGGATAAGACTGGTGGAGCCCTCCTCTACTCACCCGATAAGGTGTGCAAAATCACCATGGCATGCTGCATGTTACACAACATAGACCTACGACGGAACATCACGTACATTGCTGAGGAAGAAGACCATGATTAGCCACCGGGTGAGGATGTTGAAATGCCAAATAAAGATGATAGTGGTGAAGAGGAAGGATTAGACTTATGTCAAAATGTTATTGACAACTTCTTCACATGATTGTAATTATGTATTCACATATTGTTACATTACATTTAAAACCAACTTATAATCTAATGAGAATACAAGTCTTTGCTAGATTTGTTTGTGAAAGGGCAAGTTAAGGTAAATCCAGGGCAAACATGTTTGTTGATTTTGACACATTGACTACTGTGTTTATTTACATTGTTTATCTTTCATTGTTTTTAGAAAATGTGTCCTCAAAATTTGGCATTTGTACTGTGTGTATTTTGTAAAGTCATACAAAGTTTCTGTTTTAGGTTCCTTCACCAAGTCATCTTCATTTGGTCATTTTAACATTGTGACATTTGCAAATATATGCTGCTGTTGCGAAATACAAAGGGAACATGGGTTGATCCTGGAAAAGATACACACACTTTGGATGTACAGATTTTGTACAAAGATAACATGCTCAGTGGGTAAATTGTATTTTTAAAGATTGCATTAGACTTGTTTTCTGTTGATTGTTGCCACCAAGCAATATGTGCTGCTCCAACCACATGTGGTAGCCCACCTAAAGCATACCAATCTCAATCACATAGGCAAAATCTACAATTTGTTTTAACTGTATGTAGCTGTTGATGTGTCTCATCATTGAAGGAAGAACTTCTTGTAGCGCACCACTTAAAGTTGGTTGTGACATTCCACCAGAAACTGCAACTTTGTATTGGAATGATTCTGTGGCCACCAAAGGGACTACTGCCATTATTGTCACTATTGATGTGTGTCACCTATTGTGAGGCAGAAGATCTGGCTCCAGCTGATGACATCCATCAACAAGAGTTTGGCTATTTAATCAGATTTTTTGGAATTTCCCATTCTTCCATGGTGGCAAGGTCTGGAACTGTCGATGAAAATATTAAATGACAATTTTGGAACATGCATAGGCTATGATGTATTAGGAGAATATGAGTAACATTTCTTTATTCCAAATTAAAAGAAATCCTAGTTTGTGATTTGTGGATTTTGTTCATTTTTGTCATCTTTTCAAAAATGTGAACCACATTACCTAAATGGAATTTATTTGTGATTAAACAATCTTTTTTAATTTAACTTTTTAAAATGTATGATCAAACTACAAAAAGTGAACAAATTGAGAAAAAACGCAACACCAGTCTTTTTTTGTTATTTTATATTTTATTCAATAAAACCAAATGAACTAAAACAGGATGTTAACAAAAAATACAAACAAAATTCGGAATAAGTCAATCATGGTTAATGAAGCTAATATTGAAGGGCCTAAATTGCGTGCAATCCAATGTCCAAAAAACAACTGGCATGAAAAAGATAAATGTGTCCAGAAAATAGTCAACAGAGTGAATGGTAGTCTCACACTGGAGGAAATTAGGTTCTGCCTCTTTTGCATGGTAGTGGTGGAGGTTTTGCCATGCTCGCCTGCTAGTTGGGCTGAACATCCCCTCCTGAGGGGGGCTGTTGGATCTATAAATACAGGGACTGAGTTGGGTGCAGCTGTTTCCTCTTGTGGCAAGGCCTCTCATTCTTTGGCTGAGGCAGATGTAGTTGGACCAGGTGTTGTTGGACCACAGAAAGGAGAAGATATTGCTGGAAAAGCCAAGCACATATGGGTAAAAATATAATGCGGCAACCCAGTCAAAGAGCCCAAATTGGAGTTCAGATTCTCCATCTGTACACCTGTACTCCCTCTGCAATTGCTTCATCTCCCAGAGCTCTGTCAGGACCTGGCCCATCATGTCTTGGGACTGATGGAGGGATCCCAAAACATGGTTGATGTTGGCCTGGGTGATAGTGAACCCAGTGGCCTCACTTTGCTTATCTACAGATTCCCTCCCATGACTCCTACCCCACTACCCTGTGCCCTTGACCCAATGTGCCCCATCCCACTAGCTACTGGTTGATCTGGAGTTGGTGGTGGTGTCGGATCACCAGCAGCCAGGACTGGGGGGCACAAGATTGGGGTGATGTTGGCTTGGATACAGGAAGTGGAGGTATCCATAGGCTGAAGTGTGGTAACAGCTGTGGTGGGAAGTGTAGGTGTGGCCTGAGTGAGACTCAATGGAGCGGTCTTCCCAGGCAGACCAGATGGACCAGGCTTCATAAGGACTTGCAGAAGTGGACTCCTCGCTGAAGGCTTGTTCCTGGTCTGGAGTGGAGGTATCCTCAGCAGCAGATGGCTGTCTATGTACTCTGGGTGTTGGACCTATTATGAATTTTTTTTATTTTTATATTATCAAAGTATGGATTATATATCAAATGAGTTTAAAGCTAAAAAAGAAGCAACCTAAAAGGAAATAGGAAATTACTATAATGATTGTACCATTCAGCGGTATTATAATAAATTACACAAACAGTTTCAATTACACACAAAACTACTTCAAAGAAGCAGGTAAAAATATGTCCTGAAAAGAATAGAATATTTAGAAAGTATACTTGATATATTCTAAAGATTCAACACAGTAGAGAGGAGAATTGTGAAAGAAACCATTCTAGCAGGCTACAAATATGACAATTACACATCTTAGAAGGATATATTGCATTAGTCATCATATCCACAATGCAGAGTAAAAGTTTTTTACAAAATACACTTATATTTAGCTTACAAAATTACATACCTTAACATTTTAAAGTCAACAAATTTTGATTTGTGATACAAATAACATCAATTTAATGAAATAACAAGGATAGGATAACATACAAAATTAAACACAAACATTTCAAAACAGAGCATGAAATAGAGATTGATAAATATATAACACTTTAAAATATGTGCAAATTATGATAGAAAAGAGGAACAGGGCATCGTGGTAGTTGCAAATTTGTAACTTAAACATACCAGGTGTAACTATGCAGAAACAATACAACAGACATTTAAAATATAAAGCACATATTTGAAATATGTCATTTTGTGTAAAATCACTTACAACCACCATTACATCATGTGAAATGCAATGGAGATTAAAACCTGTAATCGTAAATACAAGAAAATACATTCAAACAAACAAGACAAAGGAAAATGATAGCAATATAAATAATAATTCAAAAGTATAACTTACCAGTCTCCACTCCTCCAGGGATTCCTGTCAAGTCTTCAGGATGAAGGATCTGGAAGACCTTCTCCTCCCAGGAAAAACGTTGCAAGGGTGGGAGGGGGGGGGGGGCTGGGAGAACCATCACCAGTCCTCTGGTCCTCCCTTATTCAGCAATCTGCTGCTAGAACAATGCCAGCACAACTGTGAAATCTAAATATACTCAGCACAATCCCGCCACCCTGACGGCAGAGGAGTCTGCCGCGTGGCAGTGGTGAGCCACTTACTTGACGTAAAACACTGTCGATGCGGACGGAGATTCAGCCAGCACACATCTAAATACAGCAAGAGGGATACCATCAGCTTGGTAGAGTACTTATAAACTCTGCCATGGAGGGACGACGGGTGTCCCGCCAAGATCTAAATCGGGCCTTAGTCACTTTTTTGGAGCTCGGATTCTTCCAAAGGGACAAGGCTGCAGGCTGTAGCCAAAGAGGGCTCCACAAGGCTAGATATTTTCTTCATAAGGCTGAGTTGAATCAGATTTCCTGTTCTGGAGAAAAGCGGAGCAGTAGCAACATGAGTCGTTGGCCAGTTGCAATGCATCGTAGCTGGATTGGCTAGGCAGGTTGGTCCCCGTTCCCTTGCAGTGACCGGAGCAAAAGGTTGGCAAAAATTTCTAGGTGCCAGGTATCATGTTTTGTTAGAAGGTGTACACTTTGACACTAACCAAGGGTCCAAGACCTTGGGCACAGCACTTTGAAGTCAAAACTCACTCCATTAAAACATCAAAATGATCCAGCACTCCTAAACAAATTCGAATTAAAGCAATTAGTAAAAGGTAAATTCAAAGAATGATTCAGCAGGTCTGGTCTTGTTCCAGTTCTTTATTCAGATTCTTCTTTAAAAGCGAAAAAAGGTAGCCTACGCGTTTCGTCCATCTAGGACTTCTTCAGGGCGAGACAGTAAGACGTTTGTTCCTCTAGGTTTCATGGAGGAAATTTTCTTTTATTTGAAAACTCGGTTTGTGGATAGAATGAATTAAATCCTTAGGTATTTTCCAATGGTGTGTGCATCATCCAATATGATCCATTCAAACATTATCAAGGGCCATTATTATCAACAGTGTGTGTATGATAATCCCATTGCTATTTGTAATCTGGCTTTCGAACTGCTCCGTGAACGCGATCGGGTAATATTCGTTGGTACTGTGTCTAAAACATACCGTCACAGGAACCATTTGAATGATTATCATGTCATAACAAGCAATTTATCATCTCGAGGAAAATACACTTGACGCACATTTATTGCGGTGAATATATGAGCATAATACGCCATCTTCAATCAATATAGCAACTTTGAGATCTTAATCAGGTATGCTCAGTACCATAATATCTATTAGAATTAAGTATAATGTTTTTTCTGAAATATTTTGGGAATTATTCATTTTAATTTGGTCCTCTTATATTGCCTTCTTGTGATACAGAGTTATGAGTACCATCTCTAAAGGAACATTCTGATCTAATAAATATTGCCTGACGTATTTACCAACTAATATCTTGACGTACAACAATACTTTCGGTATGTTCATCTTTATTTCTGCTCTCTCTAAATGTGCTTTTTATTTTTTTTTAAATTCGATTGATTTTGGATAGTCATGTGGATGTGGGTATCTTATGGCCCTGAACAAATGTTTAGAAAGTACATCTTCTGAATATGGTTTCAATTAAGAAATATAAATGACAGTGTACTTCTGTACATTACCTTGGGGAGACGTTCTATGACAAGATTTTTTGTCGTTAACATGTGAATATCATGTGATTGGATTACACTGGGAAGAATCATATGTCTGCCAGTGATGATACTTCCCATTCTTATGGGATTATGTTTTGGGTATGGTCATATAAATTTTTTGTTATGTTTCATATTATGTAGGATATGCTTGAGGAAGCTTAAGTTTTTTTACATAATTGGTTTCGTTGTCTATATGTGCTTTGTCATATGTTGTAGATATTGTCTGTATTATTGTTTGTAAATATGGTATGTTGATATGCATATATGTGTTTTTTAAATTACAGCCCTGAAGAAGTTCTGTTTTCAGAACGAAACACGTTGGCTGTGGCCTTTTAAAGAAACCAATAAAGAAACGTGATTATGCCTTACTGAATGGATTGGACATTATTTGAAATGATCTAAATGGATCATATTTTGGACTTCTTAAAGTTGCTGTAACAAATAATAGTTAGTTCACATTCTCAACTCACACTACAACTTACCCCGTTGCTGCTGCTGTTGGGCTCTCAACTGCCCATCAAGCTCAGGTTAGGCCGCCGCAAGAATGCAGGCCATTAGGGCGGTCAGTGTGCAGCTCATGCGCTTCCCAAGTTGGGAGGACTGGGCGAGCTGGGCTTCAGCTGAACTTCGGGTTCAGCGTCAAAGGTCCTCCCACCTCTTTCTGCAGTGAATGCTGCGCCGCTTGTAGACCACCAGGGTCCACACCTTCCTGGTGATGGCCTTTCAGATCTCCTGCTTCTGATGGGCGTTGACCTGTATGGATATAAGGAAAGAAAGTACAAAGAATGGGTTAGTGACTTTTGGTTGCTCGAAAGTGATGTCACACAATTTCTCAACACTATTCCAAGAATGACTCATAAGTAACCCTGGGCGGAGTTCGCAGAGTTGCACTACGCAAAGTGCAAAAAAAGCTCCGCCGCACTACGCGGAGCTACGCGAGCGGCGGAGTACAATAGAAAAATGCCATTCGCGGTGATTGCACAGTGCCAGATGCTTGTCCGCACTGTGCAATCATTGCGAACGGCAACCATGCACAGTGCAAGCGGTCCCTGCTTTCCTTTTCTGCCGCTCGAGTAGATTTTTACTCGAGCGGCAGTTTTCTCAACGCGAACGGGCAGTTTCTCAACGCGAGCTGTCGCGAGCATACGCAACCACTCACAATGAGAAACCTGACCCCCCGCGTTGAGAAATCTCACCGAAGGTTGATTTTCCTCGCTCGCGGTTGCCAACTTGACGATGACGAACGCAGGCAAGGAAAAAAACTCCGCTATGCAACGCGAAGTGGAGTTTTTCGGAAGTCCGCGATCTCCGCGTAACGCGGAGTGCAGGAAATTCCGCAAAGTCCACGGGCGGAGCGGAGTTCACTGCCCAGGGTTACTCATAAGTTTACATACCACATGTGCATCTTCCCATGCTGAACAAAACAAATTTCTAAAGGCACACTTTTGAAGTGACCTGTTGACTAGCCTCATCCATTGTCCCTTCTTACACTTACAAATCCAGCACAGTGACATCATGTAGTCCAGAGTCACCTACATTTTTAGTGATGTGAGCTACTTCAGATCACTGCAAAATATTGTGAGCTACTCACAGGCAAGCAACTTGCACTATAAAAGGTCTGCCATGAGTGTCAGTGAGAGTGTGCTCTTTGATGATGTATTAATATGTGTACCTATGGATGGGCTAACATTGTACAGCAGAAACAGTCTGTGTGATAATATCTTGTGGCACATGACACATGTTTTCCCATATGTGGTACTGTTACATGGATGATACAAACATACATTACTATTTGTTTTGAGGGAATGTGAAGGTGCAGAAAATGGTCGCATGTTAAGTAGTGGTTGATATAATATCCTCTGCACCATAAATTTCCCCATATCAAATGGAAATATAACAGTCAGTTTGTGTAAGTCCTATAACAGTACCACATATCGGAAAAAGTGTGTCCTGTGCCACAAGAGTTTACCACACAGACTCACTGTCTGCACTGTCTGACAGCAGCCCACTTCCTCTCAGTGGCCAGTATTCACTGTGCTATTAGTACTAATGCAAGACACATCCCTTAATCAGATGTGACAGGTTTTAAAGTGCAGAAAATGTACTCTGATGAGAAGTGTTTGGCTGAACATTTCTCTGCACTTCAAAAATATCACATCTAAAAAAAGCATGTGTCTTGCATCAGTACATATGGCACAGTGAATACTAGCCACTGGGAGTAAGGAACCTGCAGTTTGGAAAGGGAACGCTTCAAAATGGGAGTAAAACTGAAATGAAGTGTTTCCTCAGGAGGTGAGGTAACTCTCTATTTCAATTTTCCTCCATTTTTTAATATACAGGGGATTTTTTGTCACACACCTCCAAACTTCTGTTGTCAAGGAACCAATTTTAATGACACCAATACCTCAGTGCTTTGCACTTGTGACTCAACCCCAGCCTGAACCATGATTCTGACTGAGCACTGCTCATTGGCAGGCCCTGATTTCTGCGCCATGCTGATCATGATGTCACATGATCCCAACCTTCACTTAACTTTCGTGTAGAAAACTGACCTTGTGCCTGTCTAATGACTTACGTCAAGGCTGTGTGCCACTCTTGAGGAGTCTGAGAGCTACTGGTAGCTCCTAAACTGCTATTTTGAGAACCCAGATCTAGGCTCAGAGTCTTGTGTCACTATACACACAGCAAACATCCATTTAATTTAGTAGATGCAGAAAACATTTACATGTACAGTTGTAATGACATTAGAAAGCATTTTCAGGTGCACATGATGTGACATTAATGCATTTCACATGTATTGCAAAGTACACATGGATATTGCTCTACATGTACAGAAAAAATATTTTACTTGGGCTTTGAACACACAACACAAAATATTTAATGGGTCCTTTTGAGTTTTTAGTGGGAAAGTATTACAAATCCCCAAGATAATTGCCCTATGTGAGGTACTAAATATATACCACTTCATATAATTCAGTCCACTTCAGTCAGGAACTCAAAGGGACATGGCAGCCTGTGTTTCAGGAAGAATTGAGACAGTTAGACAGATTCACATACACATTCCAAACTTGTACCTGTTTCTCTGGTGGGACATAGAGTTGGCCATACAGGGAAGGAAAGGACCTCCTCTGCCAGCTTCTCCAGCTCCTCAGGCGTGAAGGTACTGGGCCCTTTCCCCAGTAACTCGAGTCATAATAGCCTCCAGAGGTCAGAAACAGCCACAAATTTAGAGGTGGTCTTTATGGCTGCAGTATCAGGAGGCAAGTCAAAATTGTCAAAACCACCACGTACATGTATGTGACAGCAGTGATCGTCAGTGGCAACGGACACAGCCATTGGTAGCTTTCACACATGTTAGCCTATGGCTATGTCCGTCGCGGAGTACAACACCCACTAGGTGCTCAAGTCCCGCCACAGACGTGCTCCTACAAATGTCCTGATGGCGAGGTCAGGCAGTAGCCATTTTAGGACTTCAAATAGTGCTATGGTGATGGTTAAGTGCATCACCACGACTCAATGAGATGGCTACCATCTTTCAACTTTTAAAAAAATTGTTGGACAATCATGTCTGGTTTAAAATTAAATTTATGTGTATAGCGTTAGTGTAGTGACATGCGGTAGTAGCGTGGTGTTAACACCTCCGTTGATGCTATTTTCGGAAAAAAATTGGGGGGTAAATAGGATGTGTAAATTATACATAACAAATGTATAATTTTCCAATTCATATATTGCTTACATTTTGAAATATTAAAAAGGACATTCAGATGTTAAGTGACAAACACAATGTTTTTACAAAAAACATATCTGTTTATTTATATATATTGTGCATACCATGATATTTGTGTGAATTACACAAATGTATATGTGGAATATGTTCTGAAAATGTCATTACTTTTATCAATTGCAGACATTTGAACCCTGAGTCACTTAAATGGAAATGTACAAATTAGGCTAAAGAAATGACACAATTATTGATGATTCACCTTGTGATTACCCAAACAATGTCATGTCTGATTGTACTTGCCAACAAACCAGGACCTCTGAGGTCAAAGGTGGGACATTTGCTAGGGTATGCTGCTGTTCTGTAGTACAACGGAATCGTGGGCAGGATCGGGGAAACGGGCACTGACATTTGAGATGTATAAATCAGGTAAGCAGACAACTTGCACATTGATTAAATGGTAGTGCTTCTGATTGCGGTAAACTTGTACTCTGGCGCTTGGTGGCACTAAGGCAATATATATGCCATCAATAGCTTCAACCACATGTGGCAGCTGCCCCAAAGAGTAGAACCGCTCTTCACATTAGCCAAATCCTCACTTCGTGGGAACTGGATGAAGCTGTTGATGTGTATCATCAATGATGCAAGAACTTCATGTAGCACACCACTGAAAGTTGGTTGTGACATCCCACCACATACTGCCACAGTGTATTTGAATGATACTGTGGCCACAAAATGTAGCACTGCCATAGCAGAAGATCAGGTTCCAGCTGATGACATTAGCCCAGTATTGTTTGCCTATTCAATCTGTATTTTTTTTAAATATCCATTTCCTCCATGATGGCCGGGTCTGGAAATGGCCGGTACACTTGAGGCTGTCGTCTCCTAACTCTCCCAGGGCTCAAACATTTGTATTTGTGTAATGTATGGTTTGTTATGTTTAATTAAGATTTGACAGAACAATCTGTTACGCATTTATAGAAATACTAGTTTGAGAGTTTTTGGTATTTGTACTTTGTTGTCATGGTAGAAATTATTGTGAAACCTTACCTACTTGCAAATCATGTATTAATAATCAAACCTTTTGTTGCACACATTTTGAATAGTATGATGGGATGTATAACAATAGCGTGCATACATAACAATTACTTCAACACCAGTCTTCTATTTTGTAATTTCTTCTTTTATTGCATAAAGGGAAATTAATCAAAAATGGGGATGAAGCAAACAAAATAATATGAAGTCAGTCATGGTGAATGTAACCATAATGGTAGAGTCAACATTATTTGTAGTCCAATATCCAAAATACACCTGTCCTCAGAAAGGTAAATGTGACCAGAAATAGTCCACAGAGTGAATGGTAGTCAAATACTGGATGAAATTAGGATGGCGGTTTCTTGCTGGTGGTGGGGGTCTTGCCATCTTCTCCTGGTGGTCCGAATGAACATATATGCCTGCGGATGATTGGTGGATCAACAGTTGCAGGGTCTGAGGTGGCTGCAGGTGTTGCCTCTGGTGGCAGGGCCTCCCTTTCTTGGCTGAGGCTGATGGAGTAGAGTCAGATGGAGTTGGCCCACAGAAAGGGGAAGATGGTGCAGGAAAAGCCCTGCACAGATGGGTATAAATGACCTGCAGCACCCCAGTAAGGGAGCCCATATTACAGTTCAGATTCTGCATCTGTACATTGTTCTCCCTCTGCAACTGCATTATCTCCTGCACCCCGGACAGGACCTGGTGGGAGACAGCGTTTACAATGCTGGTAATACCACGCGGGTTGATAACAACGCGGACGTTACATCGTCCGCGTTGTTACCACTCATGGCATTACATCGCAAGTCGTTTCAACGACTTGCGCTAGGTGGCGTGCAACACCAGGGAATGTGTTGGATTTTAAATCCAACACCTTCCCTGCTGTTGCGCTAACTGGAGTAGGAATAGTAATTTATACTATTCCTAAGTCCAGCGCGCCATCTAGCGCAAGTCGTTGAAACGACTTGTGATGTAATGCCATGCGTGGTAACAACGTGGACGATGTAACAGAAGCCATGTTAAAAATAAAATCTGGCTCACCAGCTGACCCTGTCCCACCACGCTTCTTATTAACGATAGCCCCTATTCTTCTTGATAGCGTCACCGAACTATTTAACAGTTCATTAACCCAAGAAACAGTCCCCAAGATATGGAAAGCCGCTAGAGTTAGACCCATCCTGAAGAAACCTACTGCAGACCCCAATCTCTTGGTCAACTATCGACCGATCTCATTGCTCCCATATTTTGGGAAAGTACTCGAATCCATGGTCAACAGACAACTTGTTCGCCATCTAGAGAGTAACCACCTATTAGATTCCTCACAATCTGGTTTCAGGGCTGCTCACAGCACCAAGACAGCACTGGTTGAGGTAGTTGATAACATCAGACTATCACTGGACAGAGGACAATCCTCTATTCTCATCCTACTCGACCTGTTGGCGGCTTTCGACACCATCTCCCACGGCATTCTAATACAACGGCTAGGGGAGATTGGTGTCAGAGGGAAGGCCCTGGGATGGCTCAAGAGTTATCTCATGGACCGAGTCACCACTGTCCAGGTTGGCGACATCAGTTCCTGTAGTAGGCCAGTCACGATGGGAGTACCACAGGGCTCTATCCTGAGCCCAACACTCTTCAATCTTTACGTAACACCGCTGGCCAGGGTGTATAGATCGTACGGCTTTGAAGTAATGTCATATGCTGACGACACTCAAATTCTAGTCACCCTTGGTCAGAACCCAACAGACACCAAGGCCTGCTTCAGGGACTGTATGCTCCACGTCAACAGGTGGATGAATGAAAACCATCTACAGCTAAACAGTGACAAAACTGAGATAGTACTCTTCGGGAATGCACAAAAACACTGGACTAATGATTGGTGGCCGGCTACTCTGGGCCCTAGTCCAATACCCAAACAATCGGTTCGAAATCTAGGAGTCCAAATCGATAATAATCTATCGATGAAAAATCAGGTGAACCACATAATCGGTTCCTGTTTTGGTACCATGCGCAACCTGCGTAAAGTTTTTAAATGGATCCCCTTGGAAGCCAGGAAACCGTTGGTCCAAGGATTAATTATCAATCGCATGGACTATGGAAATGCCCTACTGTCAGCAATAAACGAGGATCTTCTATCCAGGCTACAGGTTCTACAAAACATTGCAGCTAGGTTGGTCTTAAATCTTCCGTCAGGTTCTCCATCGGCCCCAAACCTGAGACGGCTCCACTGGCTGCCTGTTAGAAAGAGAACGCGTTTCAAGCTTCTCTGTTTAGTACACAAAAACATATATGGCAGGGGCCCCTGCTACTGGAAAAAGAAGCTAAACTGGCATCAACCAAGCCGACCCCTCAGATCCAGCAACCAGCACCTCCTTACCTCCATCAGAATTCGTACAACTCGTAACGGAGGAAGATCTTTCTCATTCTTAGCCCCCACTCTCTGGAACAAATTGCCATTACACCTCCGCACTATGGCCGACCACCATCGTTTTCGTAGGGAACTAAAAACATGGGGGCAGATTTACAAGCCCCTTGCGCCACTTTTGCGTCACTTTTAACATGGGAAAGGTGACGCAAAAGTGGCGCAAGGGGCTTGTAAATCTGCCCCATGGTCTTTTGACAACTGACCCCCCTGTTTCCTCTATCAGCTGTTTTAAGTAGGAGTTGCCTGTAAGCGCCATGAGACTTTCGGGTGAGATGAGCGCTCTACAAATGCCCCATGATTTGATTTGATAACGACCACGTTGTTACCTACCGCGTGGTAACACCACGCATTGTAACATCACATATTCGGACCTGGCCCATCATTTTTTGGAACTGCTGTAATGATCCCAAGAACTGGGTGGTGTTGGCCTGGGTGATACTGACACCTAGTGGCCTCACTATGATGGCCCCCAGAGCCACTCTCACTACCCCTGGCCCCCCTAACCTGTGGCCTTGGCACAGTGTGCCCTATCTCACTAGTTCCTGCCTGAACTGGAGGTGATGGTGGTGGTGGTGGTAATGTCTCACCACCAGACAGGACTGGGAGCACAAGATGGTGCTTCTTGCACTGCGTCCACAGGAAGTGGAGGGATCTGTTGGCTGTGGTGTTGTTACAGCTGGATTGGTAGGTGTAGTTGTGAGCCTAGTGAGACTCACTGGAGTGGTGTGCCCAGGCTGATGCGATGGACCAGGCGTGTCATGTTCATCTGAACTGTCTGCATTGGAGACGTCCCTGAAGGCTTGCTCGAGGGCTGGAGTGGGGTCATCCGGAGTGGCAGATGTTTGGCGACGCACTGTAGAAGCTTAACCTATCAGGAATATAAGGGAAAATGTGTCAGCAAAAGTGTAAATTACACATTCAATGAGTTTTGCACAATTATAAAATAGGCACCTAAAAGGGAAAAAGACTTGCATTTCATGATTGAATCTTTCAGTGTAAAACTTTCTTTAGTACACACACAGTTTATGTTTCATACAAAAGTACTTGTAATTAACAGGTAAGTAGATGTCCTAAAAATGAAAAAAGAAGCATTAGTAAGTATACCTGCAGTGTAGCAACCATTCAGCACAACACAGTACAGAGGAGAAATGTGAAATCCACCAAGTCCTAGCAGGCTAAGAGACCAACATTTACAGAACTCAGATAGATGTTTAGCATTACTTCTCATATGGAAAGTGCATGGTTCCGTTTTAAGATATGCCACGTGTATTCCACATACAACTTTCCTACGGCATATATTCTTACGGTCAACAAACATTATTTTGTGGTACTAATGACCTCAGTTCACTTACATTACAAGAAAATGACATTATCCTACCAACACCACAAACAATTTCCAAAAGACAGCATTAAATTGGGATTGATGAATGAATGACATTTTGGAATATGGGTAAATTTGTTAAAAAAGGGGAGAATGAGCTATATTAAATGGCAAAAAAAAAGAGGGGCTAGACTTTCTCCTCTCTCCTCTGTATCAGGATGCCTACATCACCGAGGCAGGTACAGTGTCTCTTGGGCACTGCTACTTTTTTCCACAAATTTGTTTCCAAGTGTGTGCTGCTAAAATCTTTTGGGGGAACTGGGGCCTGTTAACAGTTTTAACTGTTTTAATTGTTTTTCACAACTTGTGCTGCAAAATTCATTGGGGGGATCCGTGCCGTTTGGCTGCTTTTGGCATTTGTTTGGGGCATTACAAGAGTGGCACACATTTTCATGTGGCCACGCTTGCAACTTTCACTTTTTAGCCGCTATCTTGGGGTTGTGAGGAGCTGCTCGGTAGGAGGAGTAGTCTTTCTCCTCTCTCCCCTATTTCAGGATGCTCACAGCGTGGACGCGTCGAGGCAGGTAGAGTGTCTCTTGGGCACCCCTACTTTTTCCCACAAATTCGAATATGTTTCCAAGTGTGTTTTATTTATTTTTATTGTTTTTCACAACTTGTGCTGCTGAATTCATTGGGGGGAACCGGGGCCTTTTGACTGTTTTTGGCATATTTGTTTGGGACATTACGAGAGTGGCACACTTGCTTTCAAGCCACCAACTTGGGGCTGCTGGGGACTGCTTGGTTAGCGGGCTAGTTTTACTCCTCTCTCCCCTATTTCAGGATGCATACAGCCCAAGGTGCGCCAAAGGCAAGCCCATGCGCGCCCGTCCGCACCCGAACGGGGCTAGGGACTCTGCCCCTTTTGGGCCAGATTTGAGGACTTTCTCAGCTAAACAACTGAGAGCACTCTGGCCTATCTACCCAGAAGCCTGTCGAGCCTCACTTGATCCATCTAAGAGTGCACATACTTGCACCTCTTGCAATATCTCATTTCATTCACAAGCTATTCAGATGCAATTCACCACAGAGTATGCTCCCCCTGTAGGCTTGCCAGGGAGCAGTGAGGATCTATCACCACGTTCTGGGTCTAACACAAATTTCTGCTTTTACAGCCTCAACGTCTGCTCTTTACTAGTCATCAGCAAGATTTCCAAGACTTTGTGGTGGACCACGCCCCAAATGCCAAGTTCCTTGCAAAAACCTGGCTCCACAAAGCTTTTACGCAGGATGTTATAGTGGCCCTTCCCCAAGGCTACTCCATTCTAGAGGAGGGATAGATCCAAAAATCAGGAGGGGGGATCACTATTATGTTTAGAAACATACACAAATGCAAAATTCAAGAACGGCCTGTTCCAACCTGTGAAGCAGTCCCTTCTCACTGGGACTTACCTCTAAATTTACTATATTTGGCACTTTAATATACCGCCCTCCGGGGTATGCAAGGAACTGGTGCACGCTGCTGCCTAATTTACTGGCTCCCCTTATTCGTAAATCTGCCAACTTTATTCTTTGTTCTATGTAGGGAATTTTTTTTGCCATTTAATATAGCTCATTCTCCCCTTTTTTAACAAATGTACCCATATTCCAAAGTGTCAATCATTCATCAATCCCAATTTAATGCTCTCTTTTGGAAATTGTTTGTGGTGTTGGTAGGATCATGTCATTTTCTTGTAATGTAAGTGAACTGAGGTCAATAGTACCACAAAATAACGTTTGTTGACCTTAAGAATATATGCCATAGAAAGGTTTTATGTGGAATACACGTGGCATATCTTAAAACTGAAACATTCATCTAGAGGACAATTTCTGCAGTCCTGGTTAGACCTTGACTGAGGACCTTAGAGCCATGAACTTGACACTTATCAAGTCAAATCAAATTAACTTTATTCGGTTACAAGTACCGTAAAAGTTTGACAAAAACATATTGCAAAAATAAAATTAATCTATCATAATTACAGAGGCATAGATAAGAACAGATAATGTTAGCAATCAATAAAAAGTACATACATATTAAAAAGAGATATAAGCCCTGGTGTCAGGTACCCTAGACATCCAACTCTAACATCCCTTATACAGTATAGACCGTGTAACTCTTTATAGGGAACAGTTACTCAAGATTTCTTCAATTATAATAGTTCATAGCATTTTCTTATGGACATTGCGACTCTAATAAAATTCGTAACAGCAGTGCAAATAGTTAACGTAGACAAGGACAGTAAAAAATTAAAACCACCAATGAAAGTACATGGCCTTATATCCCTTAATAATGGGATTAAAAATTGCACGCTCTGCTCCTTATAGAGGGGACAAAATAAAATAAAGTGCAACGTGCTTTGTACTGTCGTATTGTCACACGGACAAGTTGACAAACTATGAACCCAGCCTGATTGTTTGGGAAATGCCACTAAATAGTGCAATGTATTTAGTCGAAACCTAGTCAGGTAAAATCGTGCTTGAACGTTAGTGTTAAAAGTTAGATAAAATTTCTGTTCAACATGGGATAAACATAGGGGATCGGGTTCTACCAATTGTGTATGACGCAAGTGGGCCTTTTGCATTTATGTTGATACTTGAAGGATTATCGTAATAATGCCCAAAGCTAACTCATATAGATTTTCCTTCACAAAGCGAAGCCAGGGGATGAACAGTGCGCTATCTAAGTCGGTGCAATCTAGGATAACGTCTTGTGAGAACATTAAGTCCTCAGATAACCAAATCTTGGCCCATAAAAGCAATGGTTTTTGGGAGACAAGGGTACCCCGATATATGAACCTGGGGTGGTACTGGATTTATAAGAACAATGGTTCAAGTGTGGCCCAAAAAGGTCCAATAGCAAGAGGGGTGACCCAGAGAGGGGCACTGTTTTTTTCAAAAATGAAATTAATTCAATAGGGAGCAAGAAAAAGAGTCTGTAAAGGGTCATGTAGGTCACAGAATGACAGATATTTATTCGCATAAATTTCAATTTTAGGGTGCTCACACAATAAGTGAAAGAAAGCGTGACGTGAAATAGTGATAGTGAATTTTTAAAAAGACATCGCATTGACAACAATATAGTTGAACTCCCTAAATGATTTATACAGGTTACGAGGAGTTCATGTTGTAGAGTGGTCGACGGCGTTTCGAACCCAATTATTGGGGTTCATCTTCAGGACAATGGTGAGCTAGTTGTAGATCGTACTAATTGATCGTGGTCACTGGGGGTAAGTCAAGGTAAGGAAAGATACTTGGTCCGAAGCAATTTGGATTTAAGGAACATAACCCATGATTAGCTGGGTAGTTCCCGGGGACAGTGATTCAGCACGGGAGTCAAGGGCTCCCCGTAGGCAGTGTATTTAAACAGCCAGATGAAATCGTCATGTGAAATCAATCAGACTTAAGCTGTGCAGCTGGGCAGTACATAGATCCACCTGGGCAGTATCAATTTATTTTGTTGGGCGACAGGGCAATGAATGGGTGCCTGAAGCTGTGCAGCCGGAGACGTACTGCTGCTGCTGTTGCTGGCTAATGAAAAGCAATGGGGCATTAAAAATTCGATTTTCAACGTATGCCAACCCTAGCTCCTGGTGGCAAAAGTATGTGGGGGCACTATTAGGAGGCAGTAGTAATCTCTTTATAAATTTATTTTCCCGGACCTGCAACTGTCGTGGTGTTATAGAAGCCCCAGACTCCCGCCCCGTATGATGCCACCGACAAGCATTTCGCGTTATAGATGGTAACTAGTTCAGACACTGGTTTATGGCCTAGCTTGCGAGCAAATCGAAATAGTCCTTCCACGACCGACTGGTCTGTTGTGCCCTAGCTGCAATAAGATGATCACAAGTCATAGTTTCATTAAAAATGTTCCCTAAGTATGTAAAATTTCTTAATTTGTCAATAGTCTTGCCCTTAACCTTGAATATTCTTGTTTTAGTGCCTTTAGGGCCACAGACCATGACATAAGATTTAATAAAATTCACTTTTAAATCCAATGACGCCATAAAATCAGTAAAAGCGTTAAGTGACTTTTGGAGGCTATTGGCTGCCAAAGCCATTAAAACGGTATCATCCGCATAAGATAACAATGGTATCGAATTGCCTCCAATTTTAGGGAAATCAAGTTTCTTCTCTATTAAAAAGGCCTCTAATCCATTTGTGTACAATAAAAACCGAAATGGGGCTAAAATACAGCCCTGACGAACTCCTTCCGTAGAGACAATGGAACCCGTCCTCTCCCCCTCAGGACCATAACGTACGGCAACCGTTGTGGAGGTGTGAAGCCTGTGTAAAAGGGATATAAGGGCTTCTTCAAAACCCATTTGTTCCATCAACCCCCACAATTTCTCCCGGTTAACCGTGTCAAAACCGCTGGACAAGTCCATGAAGGACAGATGAATGGAACCCCTCCTGACCCTCATGAACTTGCCCATGATAAGAGACAGGTTTAGGCACTGTTCAGTAGTGCCCATCCCCCTTCTAAATCCATATTGCAATCTCGGCACAATCCCTGTCTTATTCGCCCAGGTCTCAAGTCGCGCAAAGATAACCCTCCCCAGTACTTTAGCAGTAGCATCAATTAATGAAATAGGCCTGTAACAGGCAGGGTCATTCCTACTACCTTTCTTGTATACTGGGACAACAATTGCCTGCTTCCAGGATGATGGCATGGGACCGATCACCACAGCTTTAAAAACATTAGTAAGTATGGGTGCCCATAATTTAGGATTATTTTTAAACAAATCAAGAAGAACTCCATCGGGGCACGGAGCTTTCATACTAATTCCCCTTGACAAAGCGTCCTCTACCTCTATCACTGTAATCAATAGACTTAATTCTGAGACCAAGCTTAGATCAAATACCGGTGCCCCTTTTACTTCGTCTAGTGAGGCATTTTTTGGGTTAAATATAGCTGAGAAGTTGGTTTCCCAGACAGACCCCAAAATCAGAGTCCACAAGTTTAGATTCATCCTTGAATAGAGGGCGATTAATTATATCCCAAAAACTCTTTGAGTCTTTCAGAGCACTTGCTCTCTCTAGGTCCTCCCACGCCAAACTCCTCAATTCATCTTGTCTTTGTTTGATAGTACGCTTTTAAATCTGCCTTATAATTTTAATTTGCGTTCTATCACGTCGGGTGGTGTGAAGGGCCGTTTTTAGGTTCCTATGTGCTCTAGAACACTCTACATTAAACCATCGCACCTCCTGGGGTTCTCTTCTTCGAACCGATCTGGTCAGACCTTTTGCCACATCTGCACAGATCAGCTCGAAGTCGTGAACTACCTCATTTGAAGAGGTGTCATCAAGTAGGCAATTCATAATAAGATTCAAATTTGACTTAATAATTTTTTCTTCAAATTTAGTGGGATCAACTTTACCCCAATTTAGTCTCAATCCCTTGTTTTGGTTAAAATCACTAGGGCATCCTTCTCCTTTCCCTATACTGGCTGTAATTCTAAAACATACAGTTAGTGGATTATGGTCACTTGTAACATTTGGTGCTACCTCAAAGTCGCCAACAAGAGGGGAATACTTCCTGGTAATAAACATAAAATCAATTGTGCTTCCTCTACATCCTCCAACATATGTGGGACACTGGGGTGGAGAATTACAATCCAAACAATTAGTATTAATGAGACCTAAATCATTATCCAAGATGATGGAGTTCAATGCCTCAGCCTGCACAGTATGTATAAAATGTGGCTGTGGCTGACCGTCTGTGTCTAACAGCCCACAAACTCCAGTATTACTCAACGCACAAGTGGTACAGTTAAAATCACCTACCCACAGAATACATAAGGGCTGCCACTTCCCCGCAATGTTATTAATCTGCACCGGTAAGTCCTCAATCACATGACTGCTATTCTGGTCAAAGATATTATAGTACCAGTTAATTAGCAGTAACTTAACCCAGATTAGGTTGGAAATGAGGACTAACTGGTACCAGGGTGTTGTTTTTATAACATGGGTTTGTATATGCCCATATTTGACAGAAATTAAAATCACAAACCCTCCTTTCGCCCTCCCAGCCACTGAGGGTATAGCGTTGACAGTAAGGGAACAATAGCCATCCATCAAGATATCAGCTTGGTACCATGTCTCTTGGAGACAAATAATATCAAAATCCTTAATATAATTAACCCAATCCTCGTTGATTAGTTTTAAACGTATTCCTGCGATATACCATGAGATTATTCTACACAGGGGGGTAGCAGGGTCCTGGCTCGCCAGGCCCCCCTAGTTGGATACATTGCAAATATGGTGGGCGTGGGTAAGATACGAGACCCCTCTCCCCCCATGTTCGCATTGGGAACAGGAATTAAGTCCCTGGTAAGAGATTCAGGTGTCTTTAATTTATTGTTGGGAGTATTGGTGCTTGACAACAACTGGCAAGATAAATCTGTTAGTTGCCTACTCCCACTATCATATGTTTCTAAATTTCTCCCTGAAGCAAGGCACCATGTCCGTGATCTTTTCAATTCTAATAGACTGCCTGATTGGACAGGCAGTCAATCAATGTCTGTCAGCCCTGAAAGAACATCAAAGCGGTTGGGATGAGTAAATGAAAGGTAATGGGAAGGAGGGTGTCTTTTTGGCCCGTACTCCAGGGGATATTGCCACCTACTTGACTCCTGATGGGGGGGGGTTAGAAAAAGCCCAGAGGACAGACCTTTATAGAATCATTTAATGAATCTCTGGTGTGCGTCAAAGCAAAGGACGCACACCTCTCACAACCCCAAGATGACAGCTAAAAGCAAAAGTTGTGAGCGAGGCCACTTGAACACATGTGCCTTGCTCGTAATACCATAAACAAATGCCAAAAGCAGTCAAAAGGCCCCAGTTCCTCCCAATGAATTTAGCAGCACAAGTTGTGAAAAACAATTAAAACAGTTAAAAGGCCCTGGTTCCCCCAAAGATTTTCAGCACACACTTGGAAACAATTGTGAATTTGTGGGAAAAAAGTAGTGGTGCCTAAGAGACTCCCTATCTGCCTCAGTGTGGCAGTGCTGTGGGCATCCTGAACTAGAGGAGAGAGGAGAAAGACTAGCTCTCTAACTAAGCAGTCCCTCGCAACCCCAGGATGGTGGCTAAAAATCAAAAGTTGCGAACTAGGCCAGTTGAACACATGTGTCTCGTTCACAATGAGCCAAACAAATGCCAAAAGCAGTCAAATGGCCCCAGTTTCCCCCAATGAATTTAGCAGCACAAGCTGTGAAAACAATTAAAACTGTTAAAAGGCCCTGGTTCCCCCAAAGATTTTCAGCACACACTTAGAAACAAATGTGAATTTGTGGAAAAAAGTAGCAGTGCCCAAGAGACACATTACCTGCCTCGGCGAGTCTACGCTGTGGGCATCCTGAAATTGGGGACAGAGAAGAAAGACTAGCCCACCAACAGAAAAGTCCCTGGTAAACCCCAAGATGGTGGCCAAAAAGTGAAAGTTGTGAGCGAGGCCACTTGAACATGTGGACCTCGCTAGTAATGCCCCAAATAAATGCCAAAACAGTGAAAAGGCCCCAGTTCCCCCCAATGAATTTAATAGCACAAGTTGTGAAAAACAATTAAATCAGTTAAAAGTCCCCGGTTCCCCCAAAGATTTGAAGAGCACACACTTGGACACAAATTAGAATTTGTGGAAAAAAAGTAGCGGTGCCCAAGAGACACCCTACTTGCCTCAGCGCGTCTGCACAGTGAGCATCCTAAAATAGGGGAGAGAGGAGAAAGTCTACTCCGCTAACCGAACAGCACCTCGCAACCGCAAGATGGCGGCTAAAAAGCGAAAGTTGCAAGCATGGCAACTTGAAAAATTTTGCCTCGTTCGTAATGCCCCAAACAAATGACAAAAGCAGTCAAAAGGCCCCGGATTCCCCACATAAATTTAGTAGCACTAGTTGTGAAAAACAATTGAAAGGCCCCAAATCCCCCAAAAGATGTTAGCAGCACACACTTGGAAACAAATTATAATTTGTGGAAAAAAGTAGCACTGCCAAAGAGACACCCTCCTTGCCTCGGCGCGTCTGCTCTGTGAGCATTCTGAAATAGGGGAGAGAGGAGAAAGACTACTCATGTAACCAAGCAGCACTTCGCAACCCCAAGATGGCAGCTAAAATGCGAAAGTTGCAAGCAAGGCCACTTGAAAATGTGTACCTCGCTCGTAATGCCACAAACAAATGCCAAAAGCAGTCAAAAGGCCCTGGTTCCCCCAAATGAATTTAACAACACAAGTGGTGAAAAACAATTAAAACAGTTAAAAGGCCCCAGATCCCCCAAAAGAGTTTAGCAGCACACACTTGGAAAAAAATTAGAATTCATAGAAAAAAGAAGTGGTGCCCAAGAGACACCCTACCTGCCTTCGCACGTCTGCGCTATAGGCATCCTGAAATAGGGGACAGAGGTGAAAGACTAGCCCACTAATCGAGCAGTCTCTCGCAACCCCAAGATGGCAGCTAAAAAGCGAAAGTTTCTTGAGAGGCCACTTGAACACGTGTGCCTTGCTCGTAATGCCCCAAGCAAATGCCAAAAGCAGTCAAAAGGCCCCAGTCCCCCCAATTAATTTAGCAGTACAAGTTGTGAAAAATAATTGAAATGGTGAAAAGGCCCCGGTTACCCCAGAGGTTTTAGCAGCACACAATTTGGGGGAAAAAAGTAGTGGTGCCTAAGAGACATGCTGCCTGCCTCGGCGTATCTGTGTTGTGGACATCCTGAAATAGGGGAGAGAGGAGAAAGACTAGCCCGCTAACTGAGCAGTCCCTCGCAACATCAAGATGGTGGCTAAAAAGCAATAGTTGTGAACGAGGCCAATTGAACACCAGTGCCTTCCTCATAATATGCCAAACAAATGCTAAAAGCAGTCAGAACGCCCCAGTTCCCCCAATAAATTTAACAGCACAAGTTGTGAAAAACAATTAAAAAATGAAAACAGTTAAAAGGCCCCAGTTCCCCAAAGATGTTAGCAGTATACACTTGGAAACAAATTAGAATATTGTGGGGAAAAAGTAGCAGTGCCCAAGAGACATCCTACCTGTCTCATTGTATGTGCGCTGTGGGCATCCTGACATGGTGGAGAGAGAAGAAAGACTAGCCCGCTAACCGAGCAGTCCCTCCCAACCCCCAAGATGGTGGCTAAAAAGTGAAAGTTTTGAGCGAAGCCACTTGAACACGTGTGCCTCACTCGTAATGCCCCAAACAAGTACCAAAAGCAGTGAAAAGGCTCCGGTACCCCACAATGAATTTAGCAGCACAAGTTGTGAAAAACAATGAAAACTGTTAAAAGGCCCCTTGTTTCCCCAAAGATGTTAGCAGCATGCACTTGGAAACAAATTGGAATTAATGGAAAAAAGTAGCGATGCCCAAGAGACACCCTACCTGCTCTTGCGCGTCCGCACCACAAGCATCCTGAAATAGGGGAGGGAGGAGAAAGACTAGCCCGCTAACCGAGCAGCTCCTCACAATGCCAAGATGGGGGTTAAAAAGCAAAAGTTGGGAGCGAGGCCACTTGAACACATGTGCCTCGCTCGGAATGCCCCAAACAAAAGCAAAAAGCAGTCAAAAGGCCCAGGTCCCCCCAATGAATTTAGCAGTACAAGTTGTGAAAAACAATTAAAACAATTAAAAACCAAGAGGGTAGGTATGTTTTGGTAGAGGAGCAGGGTGGATGGGAGTCAACTACTGATAGGCTCCATCTATGCCCCAAATCAGGACTAACTGGCCTTCCTCGCCTGCCTGTCTTCACAGCTGAGTTCATTCAAGGTTGGGAATATGATCCTAGGAGGGGACTTTAATTGTGTGGAGGACACAGACTTGGACCATTCCGCCCTGCCTCTGCCATAGGGCTCCAGCTCACAGGCTATAGAGGGGGTTTGGGGACTGGATGGGGAATTAGGGATTTGAAGACATATGGAGGGTACAACATAGCCTGGCCATGGAATATTCCTTCTATTCTCCCCTACACAAATTACATGTCTGGTTAGATAGATTCTTCTGCTCCAGCCAACTGTGTCCATTTGTCCAGCACACTGAGTACCTCGGCCACACTATATCTGATCATAGTCCTCTATTGATGCACATATGACTGGACGATGAGTGGCCATCGGTCTCCCTGTGGTGCCTGTGCCCTAGCGCTCTGGAAGATAACGCCTCCAAGAGGCCATATTGGCTACTTCAAACATAATCTGGGGAATGGCTATGGATTGCCTTGTTGAGTGGGGGGCCTCTAAAGTGGTGGTGCGAGGATATTGTCTGGGTGCTTCTGTGGGCATCAGGTGGAACCTTTAATAGACCTGAAAATCCTGGATGCCACTATTTGGAGTCTCGACAATTAGCTTGGCCTGAACCGGGAAGCAAGGGCACAACTGACGGAAGCTAAGGAGCAGTACAGTGTCCTCTTGGAGAAGCTCTCCTGTCATGGGTATAGGGAATATTTTGCCCCAGCCCATGAGAGTAAGGGCAGGGCTGGATGGCTATTGGCATGGTTGGTGAGTCCAGAAAGCAGGGGGTCCCCGATTACCCCAGTATATGCGCTGGACGGAGGACTGGTGTAGTCCCAGACAGCCATTAACACCTCTAACCCGGGACTATTACGTGACACTTGGGAGACAGGTGGAAGTCCCAGGGGAGGTCATGGGTGTTTTTCTGAGCCCATTGAAATTGCTAAGACTCCCTGCAGAGACAGCAGAGGAACTGGGGGGTCCCATCATATCTCAGGAGATTAAATGCACCATACGTGACATGGCTCGGAGAAGAAACCAGGGCCAGATGGCCTACCAACTGAGTTGTACTCTGCAATTGTTGGAGTACTGGCACCAAGGTTGGTGACTGTGTATGCCACATCTCTGGAGTAGGGAGAGCTGCCGGCCTCCACTAAGGAGGAGACTGTGGTACCCCTCCCCAAGATGCAAATGAAAGGGGCATCAGTCACAGCATATAAACCACTGTCCATGCTGAATATGGTCTTTAAGACCTTAAGCAAGATCCTAGCAAAGCGATTGCTGCCACATATGCAAACACTAGTGCACGCAGATCAATGCGGAATTATACTGCAGTGCAATAGCTCTCTGAACTTACACCGCCTGTTTATGATACTGCATGCTCCATCCCTGCAGAGTGAGGGGCCGATGGGGCTTATGTCGATTGACCTGGAAACAGTATATCCACTAACATGTTTTAGAAAATAAAAAAAATAAAACTACGCCTAAAACAAAGAAACCATGTACAAAAAAAAATAGCATGAAGAATACATGTAAGTTTTGCAAAGAAAATTTAAATAAAACAGTTTCATCGAAATCTCAGCGGAACATTGCAATGTTGCTTGCTCCTACGTGGCCAAACAGAGGAACCTTCACCTATTTCATTGGAAACCAAACCAAAACGATCATTCTTGACGTAGTTTTCCTCAAACCCATTGACTTCTGCTCTGTTGTCATACTCCTGTTGATTCTTTAATTTAACCACTCTGGCAATGTTCCACCAGTTCTTGTTATTAACCCTAATGGCATTGCCACATACCTTGTCAACAATAACAGGTTCTGAAAACTTTATTCGTCCCTTAGGTGTGTGGACAGGACTTTTAATGCGTACCGCATCACCCACACTGATCTTCTGAGGAGCAGTTTTCTTCCTCTCATCAAAATTGATTTTCTGCTGTTCTTGATCCCTGTTCACATTCAACCTGACAAACTCATCCACATCATCCATAACATTCATCTTGACCCATTTTGACATCCAACCTGGACAAATTTTGGAAGATGGCTACCTGCCTCTCAAAAGTTCAAAAGAGGAAATTCTTGTAGAAGAATGGGGAGTCGTACGGTAGAACCAAAGCATGGAGCGTACTGCATTTTGCACCACACATTTGCTGGCAATGGCCCACTGGACACAATTGTTCAAAACTCTATCCATACGCTCTACCAGTAAGTAAAAAATGTAAGTCCGTTTTTATATAGCGCAGCTACTCACCCTTACGGGTCTCAAGGCGCTGGGGGCTGGAGTGGAAATTAAGTGAGCTATTGCCCAGAGTCACATGGTGCTGAGCTGAGCTGCCGCCGGAGCCGGGGATCGAACCGTGAACCCTGTGCTCCGAAGTCAGCTGCCCTGGCCGCTGCACCACACCTCTCCACAAGCCCATTAGCTTGGGGATGATACAGCGAACTCTTGTGTTGCACAATTCCCCCGTGTTTCAGAAAATTTTGAAACTCAGTACTGACGAATTGTACACCGTTATCTGAAACGATAGAAGACGGAAACCCTTCTCTTAAGAAAACATCTTTTAAAAAATCAATGATGTTCTTAGAGGTTGGTTAACTTAAGAACCGAACGTCAGGCCACTTGGAGTAATAGTCGATAGCCACAACAGCAAATCTAGAAGAGACAGGAAGTACATTGAAGGGACCAATAAGATCAATACCAATTTTATCCCACGGTCTACTCGGGAAATCAACGGGTTGCATGGGTGGTGTCCTCACTTTGAAGCCTTTCTCTGCACTTCCGCAAACCACACACTTATCAATTAGACCATCAACTCCCATGTCCATCTGTGGCCACCAGAACACCTCTCTTAATTTGCGTTTGGTAAGGGTTTTTCCTAAATGCCCTTCATGCGCACCACACAGCAATCGCGTTCTTAAACTTTCAGGGGTACCAACCTCTCTCCCCACATAAGAATACCATCTTCTACCGTGAGTTCTTGTGAAACTTTTACAAAAGTTTGAAACTGATTAGTGACATTCTTTTCTTTAGGCCACCCTTCTCTGACATATTTTATGACCTGCACAAGAACATCATCTTTTGCCAACTCTCTTCTCCACTCTGATTCACTCACAGCACACATATCTTCAACATCAATAGAGGCAACAAAACAATCATCCTGATCTTCCTCCTTTTCCATATCACAATCGGAGTCGGTCACCGGGAATCGTGACAGAAAATCCGCTCTTACATTCTTACTGCCAGGTAAGTACACCACATCAAAATTGTACTACAAAAATTTAGTAGAAAGTCTTGCAATTCTAGGTGTGTGCTCCTTGATCTTTTCAC
The DNA here is from genome assembly GCA_963921515.1 of Calotriton arnoldi. NCBI lineage: Eukaryota > Metazoa > Chordata > Amphibia > Caudata > Salamandridae > Calotriton > Calotriton arnoldi. The sequence goes on from CAWUFW010004625.1 coordinate 308,370, forward strand.
CTGACAGGATAGAAACTAAAGGACTTTGATCAGTCCTCAAGACAAAATGGTTATCCCAAATGAAGGGATTGAATTTCCTGATGGCCCACCAACAGGCTAACAATTCTTTCTCAATAACAGAAAAACTAATTTCTGCTCCCCTCAGTACCCTGGAGGCCTATCCCAAGGTGTTTTCTGTGTCACCTTTGTCTTGAGTGAGAATATCTCCCAACCCGAAACCACTGATATCAACAGTGATGGTACATTTTTTGTTTGGATCAAATGGCTTGAGAATCCTCTCACCAACCAACTGTGATTTGATCCAATCAAAAATCTCCTGACAGCTCTTGTCCCATCTGAAAGGTACACTTTTCTTCCACATGTTTGTTAAAGGTTGGACTTTGGATGCATAATTGTTGGACTTGGCCCTTTTTGGCCGGTTCACCCCTAAACTTTTTGGCTTGTATGTCAGTAGTTTTAAGTCTCTGGGCACTTTAGCACTGTGGGCCAGTGTAAAGTGCGTGCGCGCTGAGTGCGTGTGGTGAGATTGTCCTGCCCTCCCATAGGAATGCATGGGGGATATATGTGTCCATGGTAATTCCTGGTGTGAGAGGAGTGCAGGGGCGAGTTTAGTATGTGCGAACTCCGTGAGAATAAATGCTGCGCAATGGTGTGCGCAGATTTATTGTGACTGGTGTAGAAATGCCACTTTTAGAAGTTGGCATTTATGTGTGCTCTGTGTCTGCCTGCCTGATGTGAATTGCATGTCTGGCTTGTGAGTGACAGGGGCTGGGAGGTGTGTGTGGCTCCAGGAGGGGCAGGGTGAGTCAGCGCAGGGCTGAATAGGGAGATCTGCATCTAGATGGGAGGGAGGAGTTGCACCTGGGACCTGAATAGGGCTGTGCCTTCCCTCCACAATGCTGGCTCCACCCCCTGTGGTGTGTCTGATGTCCCTAGCCTGTCCTGTGAAAGGAGAGAGGAGCTGAGCAAAACAAAGTGCTCCAAAGCTCCCCCAAACCAGTTGCGTCTGGTTTTCCCCCAGCCCTGTGCTGGGACACAAAGGAAAATGTTAATATAAATATAGGGGCTGTGACCCCATGAAAGTTGTTCAGTTCCTGTTCAGTGTTCCTGGGCAGTTCTGGTGTGCTGATCCGGCAGGGCGTGCTGCTGCTGAGGGCCCAGGGGGGGGGCTGCCAGGAGGGCTTGCCTCCCTGGGCCCTGCCTGCCCCTTTTCTTTTCCTGGCATCCTAAGGACTTGTTGCAGCATCCTGCGCCCTGTGAGCCCTGTTCTTTTTATTCTTCATGGACTTCAGGGCTCCTAGCCCCTGAAGAGCGCTTTATTTCTTTAAAAACTTCCCTTAGGAGGAGAAGAGTGTGGGCTGCGCAGCGCCGAGCTGCAGCCCTTTCAGAGGGAATCCCCGGCGTAGGGATTCCCCCGTGATGGCGCTTTTAGAGAATCTGAGGCCCAGCGGGAGCCACCCCGCTTTATGCTGAAAAGGATAGCGGGTGCCCACCCCGCTTCCGTGAGTGATTCCTGAACGGGTGCCCACCCCGCAATTACTGTGGTTATTGCGGGTGCCCACCCGCGTTTGCAGAGGAAATCACCGCCGCTGGCCCGGGCAGGAAGTCAGGCAGCGTGATGCCTGACGTGGGGCGGGACTTCCGCCTCCCTGAGGGAAGCCCCGCGCCCACGGAGTCGCCGGAAGAGAGATGGAGTGCTGCGGCAGTTCGGCGGGGCTCCCGTGGCAAAGGGAGAGCCCCGCGTGCTGCCGCGTTGAGTGACTACAGCGGAGGGGGCACGAGGCACATTGTCGGTGCCTGCCCCCCGCATTTGAGGAGGAGAGGTGCAGAAGCTGATCGGCGGGGCTCCCGTGAGCAGAGGGAAGCCCCGCACTGCCAGAAGAGACCGAGTGAAGCCGCCCAGCGAGTCCCGGTGAGTGGGGGCTCGAGATGTGCGGTGTGGTGCCAGAGAAGGCACCGTGCCGGTTTTCCTGAGCGGACCCGCCGTTGCGGGCCGCTCCAACTATGGGCATGCTAGGTTTGAGAGCCCGTGAGGCTCCAACAAGGGGCATAATTATTGTTAAAGGGCCCAGAGGGGCCTGTGCTTTCCCCCCCATGTGGCCTATTTTACAGTTGCCCGCTGGACAGTGGGCAACTGCAACGATGTGGGGCCAAGTTTGTTTAAAGAGGCCCAGTGGGGCCCCGAGAGCACAGTTGTGCCAGGGCCCCTTTACTTGATTCTCAGCTGCGCCGCACCAGTGCGGGCAGCTGCAGCGCTTTGCATACTTGTTCCCAGGGCACAGTGAGTGCCCAGGCCTCTACTTCTTTTACAGCTGCGCAGCACTTTGTGCCAGCTGCAGCGTTTAGGCCACAGTTCTTTGGGGGCATTAGGGTACTTTTGCGCTAGGAGTAAGATGCACTCCTTGGCCCCTGACTCTCCCAGCTGCCCAGCAAGTAGTGGGCAGCTGCTACGTTTAGGTTTGCGCAGTGGCGCACCCTTGACTTTCACTGCGTTGGCAGTGCGCCCTGACTCTGTGGACATAGGGCGTTTGAGCCCCTTTAGAGATGGCCAGTTGGCCAGGGGGACAGTTAGGTTTATAGGGCGCTAGGCCCTAATCTGATCTATGTGCTGATGTGATTTTGGGTGCTAGGAAATGTAATCATGTAGTATGATTTACGCACCCTGTATTATACCTCTAATGTACTGTTATGATTATGAGGTTTTGCATAATGTGTTTATGCTTGTGATTTTATTATTACCTAATGCGTTTAGGTTGTGAGTTATTCTCTACCGTGATTTACGCCCCTAATGTGAGTTATACTTAGGAGGTTAGGGTCTAATGTGTTTAGACTTCTGAGATGATTGCATAATGTGTTTATGCTGGTGAGGTTGGCGCAGAATGTATTCCGCGCCTAAATGTGATACTGTGCATAATGTGGTTTATGTTACAGGATGATGCTGAGTACAGTGGTTACCAGTGATTACTGGTTGTACGTTTAGGATCTGTTTTACATTTACTAAGTTCGCTTTGTGCTGGTCCTGACAGTGGTCCAGTTGGCCCTGTCAGGTGTAAATAATCCCTTGTAAATATGACCTAGTGCCAGGTGGCACCATGTATTTTATGTGAGTACTATTCTAATGTGTTATGAGAATACAAAAGCTATTTTTGATATAACCTTGTGTGGAGTTCCTTCTTGTGGTGTGCCTGGTATGTTGTTGCTGTGTGCGTGCGCAAACGCTTTACACATTGCCTCCGGGATAAGCCTGACTGCTCGTGCCAAGCTACCAAGGGGGTGAGCAGGGGTTATCTTTGGCGTGTAACTCCCTTGCCCTGACTAGAGTGGTGGTCTCTGCCTGGCTTTGGCGCAAGCCTTAGCCAACCAGAGATCCCATTTCTAACATTGGTTGTCAGCGGTGGGGATTAGGACTTGCGTTTGCGCAGTACCACAGCGACTACTGGCTGCACTACAAAGCTCGGCATTTTAGATAGTCACATGGAAAGGGATTATTGCTTCTGAGTTTGTTTTAAGTGTCATTTCTTTTTGAAATGTGTTTTATGTTGCACTATGAGTTGGGTGTCCTGCCAAGGACAGAAACCAGAGAATCTGGAGGAGTGACTGCCCTTGTGCAGACTGCTATTGGGTTGGCCTAAAGCTGGAGGAGGGACTGCCCTTGAGCCATTGTGCTGGTTCTTGGGTTGGCCTGCAGCTGAGGGAGGGACTGCCCCTGTGCTGTCTGCTAGTTCTTGGGTTGGCCTACAGTGGGGACTTAATTGGTATGGAGTCACTAGCTCGGGAGGGTAGATTATCCCCTAAGTGCAGTGTGAGTTTTCTGGATTCACCAGTAAGGGTGGGATCCAGTGGTGGCAGCGAAGTGTGTGTCCAGTGCATGAAGTCCCCGTCCCGTTCCCAGAGTATGGTACCTGGTGCTCAGTAAGAGGGGTGCAGGTTGAGATTCAGGGACAGTAAGGAACTGTCTCACCGGTCTGGGGGTGTGTGTGGATGAGTGATGTGCTGCTGGACGCTGGGGTGAGTTCTCTGAAATAAGGAGCTTGCATGGGGAGTGACCCTAGAGGAATGGTGCAGGTATCTCCCAACCCGTGTGGCGGAGATGGTTCAGAGGAACACAACTAGGAACCGTTATAGTGAGGAGGTTGCAAGGCCTCACATCATGTCCTGCGAGGAAGGTGTGAGACTGGGCCGTATTCCGAGCCTCAATCTCAAGTCTCCGGTACTGGATGGTTCTTAGAAGGAACACCAGGAAAGGAACCTAGTCTGTCCTGTTGGACTGTTCTGTGTGGGGGATCTCCCTGTGGTAGGTGAGCTGGTTCCAATAAGAGTGGCTCGAGTATCTTCCAGTCCTGTGTGGTGGAAGAGGTTCAGTGTAGCCCAGCTAGGTCCCAGTGTAGCGGGAGGGGTGTAGGGGCTCACGTCCTGTCTCAGAGGAGAAGGAGTGAGTGTGCCCGAAACCCAGTCCCAGGGCCTGGATGGTTTCTTCAGGGAACACCAGGTTGGGGGCCTAGGCTGTACTTGTAGGCCATTTGAGGAGGATCTTCTAGTCTCTAGAGGACGTGGAGCGTCTGTAACCAGAGCTCCAGCAGTCCTGGTGCTAGGCAGCACCGCTCCTAAGTGGAGGGTGCAGAAGTCCTGATTGAGGGGTGAGAGGGGGAGAGGTTCCCCAGTGGAAAAACCAGTGGGTCCAGAGGGGCCATGGGGACACCACTTCTGCCCTGGGTTTGTGCCCGGCAGACTGTCACACGACACATTAGTTATGTGTCACCCTCGGGGGGGGCATGCGTGCTCCCCGTGAAGTCCTGGTTCGCCGGGCATCTGACCAAAGGGTAGCGTCCCTGGGTTGGGGAGCCAGGTTCAGGTGTTTGCCTGACCTGGACAGCAGGGCGACTGTAATCAGTGTCCTGGCCGGTTTGCCTTCTAGGGGGTACCACTCCAGTTGGGAGGGTATCGGACTCTGGAAGGGGGTGCAGAGGGAGGGAGTACCTGCCTCTGACCCCGGTGCAGCCGGTGAATTTGGATCCCAGGTGGTAGATCAGTTCATGGAGAGAGGTCCTGAACTGGTGGGAGAGTTGTGTTCTGGAGGGTGCTTCCCCTGGGAGGGTGCGGAACCCCAGAAGTAGAGGTAGGGTGAGGAGACGCTTCGCCCGTGACCTCTGGTCAGCCTGAGGGTGCGGACCCTAGGTTGAAGGATCAGTGGTAGTTTGGAACTACACTGAGAGGGAGAGTGGAGAATGGCTATTGGATGCCAGGGGTTACTGCCCCCCACTCTGTGGATTGGCAAGGACCAGTGGCCTAGGGCCTGGTCCTGGCCGTGGACAACTAAGGAGTACCGGTGGGGTAGCCTAGTTGGTCCTGAGTTTTTTTTTCTTCTCTTAGATGGATTCCATGGGTTCCAAGTGGCGTAGAACCGGAGGGTGTCCCTGCAGTGCGGGCCCACGTCTGTGTTCTATCGCCCCAAGCAGGGAAGCCCATCACGGTGGTGATTGGTCTGCCCTGCGTTTTGGCTGGAAGGGGTTGTGTTGGACTTGGCCCTTTTGGCCGGTTCACCCCTAAACTTTTTGCCTTGTATGTCAGTAGTTTTAAGTCTCTGGGCACTTTAGCACTGTGGGCCAGTGTAAAGTGTGTGCGCGCTGAGTGCGTGTGGTGAGATTGTCCTGCCCTCCCATAGGAATGCATGGGGAATATGTGTGTCCATGGTAATTCCTGGTGTGAGAGGAGTGCAGGGGCGAGTTTAGTATGTGCGAACTCGTGAGAATAAATGCTGCGCAATGGTGTGCGCAGATTTATTGTGACTGGTGTAGAAATGACACAGAGCACATTTATGTGTGCTCTGTGTCTGCCTGCCTGTTGTGAATTGCATGTCTGGCTTGTGAGTGACAGGGGCTGGGAGGTGTGTGTGGCTCCAGGAGGGGCAGGGTGAGTCAGCGCAGGGCTGAATAGGGAGATCTGCATCTAGATGGGAGGGAGGAGTTGCACCTGGGACCTGAATAGGGCTGTGCCTTCCCTCCACAATGCTGGCTCCACCCCCTGTGGTGCATCTGATGTCCCTAGCCTGTCCTGTGAAAGGAGAGAGGAGCTGAACAAAACAAAGTGCTCCAAAGCTCCCCCAAACCAGTTGCGTCTGGATTTCCCCCAGCCCTGTGCTGGGACACAAAGGAAAATGTTAATATAAATATAGGGGCTGTGACCCCATGAAAGTTGTTCAGTTCCTGTTCAGTGTTCCTGGGCAGTTCTGGTGTGCTGATCCGGCAGGGCGTGCTGCTGCTGAGGGCCCAGGGGGCTGCCAGGAGGGCTTGCCTCCTGGGCCCTGCCTGCCCCTTTTCTTTTCCTGGCATCCTAAGGACTTGTTGCAGCATCCTGCGCCCTGTGAGCCCTGTTCTTTTATTCTTCATGGACTTCAGGGCTCCTAGCCCCTGAAGAGTGCTTTATTTCTTTAAAAACTTCCCTTAGGAGGAGAAGAGCGTGTGGGCTGCGCAGCGCCGAGCTGCAGCCCTTTCAGAGGGAATCCCCGGCGTAGGGATTCCCCCGTGATGGCGCTTTTAGGGAATCTGAGGCCCAGCGGAGCCAACCCGCTTTATGCTGAAAAGGATAGCGGGTGCCCACCCCGCTTCCGTGAGTGATTCCTGAGCGGGTGCCCACCCCGCAATTACTGTGGTTATTGCGGGTGCCCACCCCGCGTTTGCAGAGGAAATCACCGCCGCCGGCCCGGGCAGGAAGTCAGGCAGCGTGATGCCTGACGTGGGGCGGGACTTCCGCCTCCCTGAGGGAAGCCCCGCGCCCACGGAGTCGCCGGAAGAGAGATGGAGTGCTGCGGCGGTTCGGCGGGGCTCCCGTGGCAAAGGGAGAGCCCTGCGTGTTGTCGCGTTGAGTGACTACAGCGGAGGGGGCACGAGGCACATTGTCGGTGCCTGCCCCCCCTGCATTTGAGGAGGAGAGGTGCAGAAGCTGATCGGCGGGGCTCCCGTGAGCAGAGGGAAGCCCCGCACCGCCAGAAGAGACCGAGTGAAGCCGCCCAGCGAGTCCCGGTGAGTGGGGGCTCGAGATGTGCGGTGTGGTGCCAGTGAAGGCACCGTGCCGGTTTTCCTGAGCGGACCCACCGTTGCGGGCCGCTCCAACTATGGGCATGCTAGGTTTGAGAGCCCGTGAGGCTCCAACAAGGGGCATCATTATTGTTAAAGGGCCCAGAGGGGCCTGTGCTTTCCCCCCCATGTGGCCTATTTTACAGTTGCCCGCTGGACAGTTTGCAACTGCAACGATGTGTTTAAAGAGGCCCAGTGGGGCCCCGAGAGCACAGTTGTGCCAGGGCCCCTTTACTTGATTCTCAGCTGCGCCGCACCAGTGCGGGCAGCTGCAGCGCTTTGCATACTTGTTCCCAGGGCACAGTGAGTGCCCAGGCCTCTACTTCTTTTACAGCTGCGCAGCACTTAGTGCCAGCTGCAGCGTTTAGGCCACAGTTCTTTGGGGGCATTAGGGTACTTTTGCGCTAGGAGTAAGATGCACTCATTGGCCCCTGACTCTCCCAGCTGCCCAGCAAGTAGTGGGCAGCTGCTACGTTTAGGTTTGCGCAGTGGCGCACCCTTGACTTTCGCTGCGTTGGCAGTGCGCCTGACTCTGTGGACATAGGGCATTTGAGCCCCTTTAGAGATGGCCAGTTGGCCAGGGGACAGTTAGGTTTATAGGGCGCCAGGCCCTAATCTGATCTATGTGCTGATGTGATTTTGGGTGCTAGGAAATGTAATCATGTAGTATGATTTACGCACCCTGTAGTATACCTCTAATGTACTGTTATGATTATGAGGTTTTGCATAATGTGTTTATGCTTGTGATTTTATTATTACCTAATGCGTTTAGGTTGTGAGTTATTCTCTACCGTGATTTACGCCCCTAATGTGAGTTATACTTAGGAGGTTAGGGTCTAATGTGTTTAGACTTCTGAGATGATTGCATAATGTGTTTATGCTGGTGAGGTTGGCGCAGAATGTATTCCGCGCCTAAATGTGATACTGTGCATAATGTGGTTTATGTTACAGGATGATGCTGAGTACAGTGGTTACCAGTGATTACTGGTTGTACGTTTAGGATCTGTTTTACATTTACTAAGTTCGCTTTGTGCTGGTCCTGACAGTGGTCCAGTTGGCCCTGTCAGGTGTAAATAATCCCTTGTAAATATGACCTAGTGCCAGGTGGCACCATGTATATTATGTGAGTACTATTCTAATGTGTTATGAGAATACAAAGGCTATTTTTGATATAACCTTGTGTGGAGTTCCTTCTTCTGGTGTGCCTGGTATGTTGTTGCTGTGTGCGTGCGCAAACGCTTTACACATTGCCTCCGGGATAAGCCTGACTGCTCGTGCCAAGCTACCAAGGGGGTGAGCAGGGGTTATCTTTGGCGTGTAACTCCCTTGCCCTGACTAGAGTGGTGGTCTCTGCCTGGCTTTGGCGCAAGCCTTAGCCAACCAGAGATCCCATTTCTAACAATAATCTTGGAGAAATCTCGAGTAGAATTCACAAAGTCAAATGAAGGACTTCAGAGCAGCCTTATCGGTAGGTGGACACGCGTTCACAATGGCCTTGACTAACCCTGGTCTTGGCTCCACACCCTGTTGTGACCCCACATGTCCAAGATATTCTACTTTCTCTTTGAGGAACAAACATTTTTCACTTTCCAGAACAACCCCTTTGTCCTGCATGATCCCCAAAACCTGCTTGAGAGACTTGTCATGGCTCTCTCTGGTCTCACCAAAAATCAAGACATCATCTTGGAAAACAGCAACTTCCGGGACACACCTCAACATCTGACTCATTATCCTTTGGAAGACAGCTGCCGCTGACGCTAGGCCATCATCCCCTTTGGTTTTGCTATGTTCGCCCTAAGTTGGCAGGGTATGCCCAGACGTGGGTCCCTTGCTCACTTTGCCACTGGATTCAAGATAGCCTGGCTGATGACGGCTGTAAGCCAGAAACCGGTCCCAGGATGCTTGTTTCCGGTCCAGGGAAGACATGGCTTGGCAGTTCGGGCTGGACTGTTCCCATGAGGCACAGGGTCAGACTGATTTGCATATGGCCATGTCTGAACTGGGGTGGCGGAGTGAGCTAAAGAATGATGATGGATTAAACCCAGATCAGTTGACTGTGGGTGAGTGCTTGCAATGTTCAACACTCCGTCCATCATCCCCTTTGGTTTTGCGACGCTAGGCCAAACGGCATTCTACAATATTGATAAGTGCCACTAGGTGACACAAATAGCGTTAAATGTCTTGAAGATGGATGCAACACCACCTGGTGGTAAGCAGATGCGAGATCCAATTTTGTGAACCACCTAGACCCTTTTGTCAATGCCAATAATTCAGTTATTTTTGGCAACGGATGTGAGTCAATCCAAATGTTCTTATTTAGACTGCTTAAATCCACACAGACACGCAAGTCCCCATTTTTCTTTCTTGCCACAACCAAGGGTGAAAGCCACAACGATGATTTGATTGGCTCTATAATTCCCTTGGCACATAACTCATTCAGTTCTTTCTCCAAGCCCTCTCTTACACTAAAAGGAACGCTCCTTAATTTATGTTTCACAGGGATGGCACCATCTTTCACTCTTATTTCATGTGTGAATCCTTTAATCTTTCCTAAACCCCCACCGAAAACCGTGGGGTATTTTTGAATCAGGCTTTCAGTGTAATCCAAAGAATCAACTACACTAACTTGTTATTTTGTACCAGGTCTAAGAACCATCTGAAACAGACCTTGGTGAAACCAGCCTAAGATAGACAACCCTTTGATAGCCACATAAACCTTACCTAGGATTTTCCTACCCTTGAATTCCAGAATGTCCTCAAAGAAGCCAGCTAACTTGATTTTGCGCCCTTCATAGGAAACTGGTGCCCTGTCAGGGGGTTCTAAAGGTCGATCACACCAAGTTTCTGCAAAGAACTCTTGAGTAATCTTAGTTATTCTTGCGCCTGAATCCACCAATAAGTTAAGTTTCTTATCTCCCACTCCAATCTCAACACGGATCAACACATGTGGAAGTATCCCCAATGATGACTTGCCCCTCATTCACGACCATATCTCTCAAATCATCCTGAATGTTTTGAATACTTTCACATTCGTTATTGGCAGAGCCTGATACATTTGCCACCCCAACCATACTGCTCTGACCTTTGTTCAGCTGCCCACTACTACCATGTTTAACACTTTGACAAATTTTTGCGAAATTACCATATTTGCCACAATTTCTGCACGTTACATTTTTGGCAGGGCAAAACTTGTTTCCTTTTGAATGGGAAGGATTCCCACACCTAAAACACAAATCAGTTTGTTTATAAAAGATTTTCTTTTCCGAACGTGGCACCTGGACAGCTTTAAAGTCTCTGACCCTGACAGCCCCCGAAGTCTCCTCAGTCCTCTTCTCCAACTCTTTTACTGACACTTTAGACAGTTCAATAATTTTTAGCTGTACGAACAGTTTCCTCCAATGAAGGATTACCCATAGATAGTAGTTTCTGTTGAATAGACTTGTCAGCACACTTGCAAATGTACTGATCCCTAATTAACTGATCGGTAAAAGCCTCAAATTGACAATCTGCGCTCAATTGCCTGAGCGCAGAAACAAAAGTATCCACATCTTCTCCAGGCAATTGTTCTCTTTTAAAGAGTTTATGACGAATGACTACAAGGCTGGGTTGTACATCAAATCGTAGCTCCTAACAGTCTCCACATATTCATCAATATCTTCTTTGTCCTGACCTCTCACCAAAGGTGGTAAATGTTTGAAAATTGTTCTTCCTTCAAACCCTAAACAGTGTAATAGCAAATATTCTTCCTTTCAGGACGGTATCTCGAAGCACCTATTGCACACTTGCAAATGTACTGATCCCTAATTAACTGATCGGTAAAAGCCTCAAATTGACAATCTGCGCTCAATTGCCTGAGCGCAGAAACAAAAGTATCCACATCTTCTCCAGGCATCAATCCAAGGTGAACTACTACACTCTCGTCCACCACAAAGTTTGGTTATGGTTAATGTTTGTGGGTATGTTCTGTATTTTATGAATAATCATGTATTGTACTAGTTTATCCCAACCTAGTATGCCTTGCAGGGGTGTCCTATTACTGGGACGTCATATAATTCTGGATATATTGGAGATCGCATATATGGCATGCATCTGTATGTCACTGTTGTACTCCACATAGGCATGATGTACTATCCTGAGAGACCCGTTTTTACGTTACACTACATGCATCTGTAAAAGTGAGAAAAAACCCAATCAACATATTTTTAGGTCGAGCTTCGATCGACCTGTTATTTCTGTTTTGTGGGGTTTGGCAAACCCACCATTTCCCATTGGTTACTATTTGTGGCATTCACAAATGCTGGCTTGTTATTGGTGTATTTGTGTGGATGCCCCTCCTTTTCCTGATTTGTTACATCGCTGGCGATTTCAGTCAGAGAAGGGTTTGTTTGGCCATCACACTGTATAGCGTGTGATGGCCCCTCCTCCTCGTTTCAGAAGTTAACTCCCATTGAGTATTGCCAGGTGAGCGAGCAGCAACGTGCACGCTGCGTGTTCTCTTTTGTTTATTGCAGGTTAGGCTTGTCTTCCTCTGCCGTGTTTGCCCGCCCCCACCTTCCCCCCTCCGAGATTGCTGTTTTTTTTCCCTTACAGCATGCGCACATCGCACACCACTCGCGGGACGCTGTTCTTTAGTTTAAGTTAGGCGTGTTTCCTGTGCCTTGTTTGCCCGCCCCCACCATCCCTCCGAGATCGCTGTTTTTTTCATTCTTACAGCGGGTGCACACTGTAATGTATGTGTGTAGCGCTTGCCGCGCACCGCGTAGCGCGCAGGCAAAGACGAGGCGTCTACACCAAATGGTCGGGTGGCCGGAACTGCCCCCGAGCGGGCAAGCCCCTCCTTTTATTGTGCGCGCCCCACCCGCCGGCGGGAGCGCGTGGGTGCGTTACATCCGGCGGCGGCCAGCAAACAACTAGACTGTACGCTCATTACATCCCATCCCAACTCAGTCTCTTTTTCCTCAGCTGTAGGTTGGTTTCTTCACCACCTGGCAGGCGTAGTCTCTTAGCCGGGAGCTGGGTCCGGGGTTCTCTCTCAGTCGGTACCTTGGGTGATCACCCCGGGTAGCACCACGGGACTCCGGTTGCTCTGGGGTACTCGTCACCGTGACACCGGGGTTTCCGGGCGTCTCCGGCCCAGGGTGCTCCGGTCTAGGTGTTGTCGGGGCTGACGGTGGTTCGGCGTCCATGGAAGGCTCTCCTTGTTCCGTATCGTTTTCCCCTCGGGGGTTTTGGGTGCCTCCTGCTTCCAGGGCGGAGTGAGGCTTCGGTATCTTCTTGAGCCAGGAGATGTTTCTCGTCACTCGCTCGTCTCCTCTTGCCACCGTAATCATGGTCCCCTTTATGTCAACCACTGTCCAGTGGCCCGGTTCGTACCTGGTCCGGAATTTGCTACCTGGCTTCCTGTCCTTCATGAGTACGGAGTCTCCTTTCTGGAGTTCTCTGGGTGCCGCTCTCCGGCGCTTGCTAGCGGCGAGGTTTTGCCGTCTCCTCCGCTCCGCAACATCTTCCGCGTGATAAGGGGGTGGGGCCCACCCTGGGCAGACAGGGAGCATGTCTCGGCGAACGCCGTTGAACATCAGCGCCCATGGCGTGCACTTGGTGGTACTGTGAGGGGTGCCTCTATACTCCCGAAGGAATGATTGCAGGTGGTGTTCAGGGTCTATGGCTTCCATGGTAGCGATCCGTAGTGTTTTGTTGAGAGTCCTCATGAATCTCTCCACCTCCCCGTTGGCTTGAGGCCATTGGGGGGTGATGCGGCGATGCCTTATGCCGTGCTTTTGCATGAGGTCCCGGAACTCGCTCCCGTGGAAAGGGGGCCCATTGTCACTCTTGAGTTCCTCCGGGCATCCGAACATGGCAAATGTCTTCTCCAGTACGGGGGCCACCTGGGAGAACGCGGTGGATCGAACCACTTCCACCAAAGGATATTTGGAGTGACTGTCGATCATCACTACGGTCGTCCGACCGTCGGGGAAGCTCCCGAAATCGATGCTCACCTTCTCCCACGGCGTTTTCCCATGTTCTTCCGTCTGTATTGGTGCTGGTCTCTCTGCCGCACTGGTCAGCTGGCATGCTGGGCACCTCTTCACCATTTCCTCTACTTGGGTCTCCAGTCCTGGAAACCACACCTTCTCCCGCATCCGAGCCTTCATCCTTTCTACTCCTTGGTGCCCTCCGTGGGCCAATTGGGTCGCTCGGTGTTGCAGGGAGGACGGTATCACTATTCTGGACCCTCTCAGCAAAACTCCTCCTTGTGTCACGCTCAGTTCGTTTCTGACCCTCCACATCTTCAGGAGGCTCTCCTTCTCCGGGCCGGCTCAGTCATTGGCCGATTGCAGGAATTGATGCCAGTGGCCTCCTTGGACGGTCGTCTGCACCTTGGACAGCACGGGGTCGCTCTCCACGGCCGCGGCGATGTCCTCTAGTGTCAATGCTTTTGGGCACGTTATTGTGGAAATCATGTCCAGGTGACACTCCAAGGCGTCGATGACTGCTTCTTCTTCTTGATCGTGGGATGGAGTAGGGTGTCTCGAGAGGAAGTCAGCGGGGTTCTTGGCGCCTGGGCGGTAGACTACTTCCATTTCGTACTGCTGGAGCCCGATGGCCCACCGCTCAATCCTCGGGGGAGGGTGTGGTGCCGATCCTCTGAATAATGGCACCAAAGGTTGGTGATCAGTCACCATCCTGAATGGTTGGCCGCAGATGTAGAGGTGGAAATGACGGCAAGCCCACTTGATGGCCAGGGCCTCCCTCTCGATTTGTGCGTATCACCTCTCCGTGGGTGAGAGCGCCTTGCTGGCGTAGGCCAGGGCTGCCCACCTGCCAGGTTCTTGCTCCTGGGTTAGTACTGCCCCTAATCCAACAGGGCTGGCATCGACAAGCACTTCCGTTTATTTGGCCGGGTCGAAGTACACTAGGGTGGTGTGGTCTAGGAGGGCATCCTTGATTCTTTGGAACGCTGTTCCCTCCAGGGTTCCCCACTTCCACATGGCGTCGGCCCTGGTGAGGTTGCGGAGTGGTTCCGCGATGGTGGCCAAATCGGGGATGAATCGGCCGCAGTATGTGGCCATCCCGAGGAAGCTTCGTACTTCAGATACTGTCGCTGGGGCAGGGGCGTCCTTGATCGCTTGGGACTTTCGCGGGTCCACTTGGATTCCTTCCTGGTTGAACAGATACCCGAAGAACTCTATCTGTTTCTGAAAAAGGAGGCACTTCTCTTTGTGTAGCGTGACCCCATGGTCCCGGAGTCGCTTCAGCGTTGCCCTGAGGTGTCGGTAGTGTTCGTCAGCAGTTTCTGAGTGGATGAGGATGTCGTCACTCACATTCAACACTCCCGGTAGGCCCGTTAGTATCTCTCTCACTGCGTCTTGAAACACCTCCGCTGCGGACGATATGCCAAAGTTGAGGCATTTGTATCTCCGTAGGCCCAGGTGGGTACTGAACGTGGTTATGTAACGGCTCTCTTTGGCCAGGGCCAGTTGGTGATAGCCCGCGTTCAAGTCTAGTTTAGAAAACCAACGAGACCCGTTGACGTCGGCCACTATGTCGTCCATCGTTGGCGTAATGTGTCGTTCTCGCTTGATGGCTTTGTTGGGTAGGCGCATGTCTATACATAGCCTGATCTTCCCTGGCTGCCTGGGCTTTTCTGCTATCACCATGGGGATACCCATGGTGTGGGTCCCGAGACCTTTCAATGACTCCTTGGTCCTCCAGTTTCTGCAGCTCTTGTTCCACTAGTGGCCTGAGGTGGAACGGGATTCTCCTGTGCCGTAGCGCCGTTGGTGGGACCGATGGGTCAATGTGGAGCTTGATGGGTGTCCTTTGATCCGGCCGAGTCCTTGGAATAAATCTGCGAACTGATCTAATAGCTCTTTGGTTTGGTTCGCTTGCACACTTCTCGCGAACATGACTAATCCCAGGTCTTCCGCTGCGTGGCTGCTTAGCAGGGTGTAGGCCTCTTGGTTAATGACGTGAATGTCTGCTGTGATTTCACTATCTTCTGATCGTATAGGCACTGTCATCTTGCCCCGGATTGGTAGGGGTGAGTCGCTCCCATATGCGAATATCCTTGTTTTGGACGGTTTGAGCTCCGGTCTGGGCCTTAGCCGATTGTATTGTTGGATGCCCATGACATTGACTGACGCGCCGGTGTCAATTACCGCGCATACTTCTGACCCCGCGATCTTTACTGTGCACGTGGGCTGAGGCCTTCTCCGTTTCTTCAGTGCCTGTGTGAATGATACGAGATACGTTTCACCTTCGTCTTCCTCGGTTGACGAGTCTTCGGCTTGGTACGAAGCTCGTTCGTCCTTTCTCCGCCCTTGAGACGATGCTAGGGACATGCTCGATAGCTGCCTTACTAGTTTGCGCACTGGCTTGGCTCCTCTGTTCTCCTTCCTCGGGCCTTTCCTCCGGCATACCGACGCGAAATGATTCGGTATTCCACAGTTGGTGCACGTCTTCCCTTGTGCAGGGCATCTGTGGGGTGGGTGTTCTTCATGCCCGCAGTACCCGCACTGACCTCTCGGGGTCTGGGGCGGGTGGTCTCGAGGCCTGTTCTTCCTGTCCCGCGTCGTGATGGCGTCGGTTCTTTCTATTTTGACGGTCGCGCTCTTTTCGGTCGTGCGCGTCAGCGCCAGGTCCATTTCTTCAGCTCGCGCGGCTGACAAATCATGTGACCGGGCCATGACGAGGATGTCGTTCAGAGGGATGTCCGGCTGCCGCAGGATGAGCCCCCGCAGGACTTTGCTACGCACTCCCTGGATCAGCTGGGCCCGGATCTCCTCCGCAGCCCTCTCGTTGGTTAGGTGGGTGCTTGCCAGCTCCCTCAGCCTCGCTTGGAATGCGTCGATCGACTCCCCATCGCGTTGTCTCGCCTGCCGTAGTTTGAACCTCTCATAGTCCCTGTTCAGTTGGGGATCGAAATGCGCGTTGAGCGCGGCTACCGCTGCGTCGTAGTCGGCCGGGCCTCCTGTGCCTGGGAAGTGCTTGAACAGAGTGTATACTTCTTCCCCAGCGTAATGGAGTAGGAGCGAGCGCTTGACAGCTCCCTCCGTCTCTCTGGTGGCTATGAAGTAGTTTTCGAGGCGGCCCAACCACGTTCTCCACCGTGGGGACGCTGTTGTGGGGTCAGCCGCTTGGCTGAACGGGGGCAGGACTCCCGTGGGCGCATGTTGGGTGACGACGCGGATCTGTGCTTGCGGGTTGTCCGGATTGTCTCCCATTCCTGCCTGGACTTGCGTAGCGTGGGCACCGTGCCTCCCTTTGGCGTGGCAGGGGCGGCCTGTCTCCACTCCCTGGGGGTCGATGTTGGGATGGGGCCATGTAGTTGGACCCTGTGACACCCTCTTCCTGGCTTACGATGCGCTGTGGCACGGCTTGTGTCCCCTGATTGGCTGGATGTTGGGGTAGCGCTCTGGTGCGTGCACTGGGCCTGCTGGGCCTGTGTGAGCAGGATGCGGGTGGGGCCTGCTGTTCTTGTGTGTCCCTTCTGTGGCTAGGACAAACTGTGCCTTACTTGCAGTCTGGATCTGCGGGTGCTTGTGCCGCTGGTGGCCTGGTGCTGCAGAGCCTTGCTGGGGCAGCCGCGTCGTGGGCGGTGGTCGCGTGGTGGCAGACCACGCGGCGCCGGTAGTCGTCGGGGCCAGGTAAACCTCCTGGTCAGTCCGCGATGACATGCAGGGCAGGAGCGTGGATATCGCTCCCCCTCGTCGCCAGTGTAATGTATGTGTGTAGCGCTTGCCGCGCACCGCGTAGCGCGCAGGCAAAGACGAGGCGTCTACACCAAATGGTCGGGTGGCCGGAACTGCCCCCGAGCGGGCACGCCCCTCCTTTTATTGTGCGCGCCCCGCCCGCCGGCGGGAGCGCGTGGGTGCGTTACATCCGGCGGCGGCCGGCAAACAACTAGACTGTACGCTCATTACACACACCACTCACGGGACGATGTACTTTAATTTACATTAGGCATGTTTCCTGTGACTTGTTTTTTTTTTATAGTAGTCCGGCAACGCAGTTGGGTGGCGAAACGGATTCCCGGCTGGTCCTTATATATGGAGACTTTATCAGAGGAGGCTCCTCACTTCTCACCGCGCAGTTTCTACACTTACTTCGATGCTCCCACTTCCGCGGGGGGCAGGCTCAGTCCGCACGGTGATGCACGCCCCTCTCAGTGACGTCACCGGCACTAATATTCTGCCAGCTGATGCGAGAGCGGGCGCCCGCCTCCGGACAATGGAGCAGCACAATGAGCCCCGATCTGCCGCTGCTGAGCTCCTCACTGCTCAGGACGAACCGGTGCTATCAGGAGCTGTTCCCGAGTTAAGTAAAACAAAAAATAAGACTGTTATAATTAGGTTATGTGTGTGGCACAGTGTGCAGTGCTTCAAAGAGGAGAACAATATGCTACTGCTCGTATGTGGGTTTCTTTTTTTAAATGTATTTGCCTTCATGCCGAATCCTACTGGTGCTGTTCTCATGAATGCAAATTGTATCTTTCTTCTCTTTTGTTCTTGGAGAGGTCCAGAGATATCGCAGACGCAACAGAGCCGGTTAGTGCCTGCTGTGAACTCCTTGCATGCCTTTCTAACCTTGCTGCATGCCTTTGTACCCCAGCCTGATGTTCGTGCTGTGAGCGTTTGTTTGTGGTACCCATAGCTGCCAAGGTTTCATATTGCTATGTGTGACATTTTCATAATTAAAGTGTAATTATAAGTGAAATTTCAACGAATATAAGTAACACTTTTTTGCGAGCAAAACTCAAGCAATGAAGGTGAGGGAAACATATACATATCTGTAATTACACCCATTTGAGCAATGAGAAACTCTAAGAAGACTTTAAAACTGGTGCAAACGCCTGCGGCAGCGGACTCATTGCAATAAAATTATGAAAATATCACACATAGCAATATGAAACCTTGGCAGCTATGCACTTTAAGGCTTCTCTTTACCAACTGACGTTGGAACTATCCAAAACAACAATGTATAGTAGAACGCTGCTTACTGTGTATCATCCATGACTTGTACATGTACATCAAGGGTTGGATCCCTCTGGCAGTACCACCATATAAGTCATATAGATTGCACAGTTTTCTTCTCTAATGTATAATTCAGATGTGGCTTACTCAAATTATTTTAACTTATGTTGTTAATATATTTTAACGGGCACATCTTACAGGGGGTCACAGCAGTATAGCACAATACAGACCATCCCATAATGTCCATGATTATCTCATGTACATCCAGGGTTCCCTGGCTTTACTTCCCTTCATGTTCAGTTTGATTGTGCAGAGGCTCTGTATTTCCACCAGATGACTCTCGACACCCGGACTCACTTTGCCTATTGAGGGTTGAATTAATTTTCAAAAAATAACCTATACATAAAGAACACAACATGAGGCTTAATAGCAACACCAAACCGATTTACAACTTGAAAACAAGATTCCTTCCGTGGTAGGAAATTTCAGATCCTATGATTAAGGGCAATTCACTGAATGTTTGCATTCCCAAAACAAACACAGATGCAGGCCACAAAAGCGACAGAGATCTTTACAGTTCTACCAATTTTCACTCTGAAAGCACATTGTTGACACATTGCAAAACACAGCCAGAAATGTTTCAGCCCTCTCCCACAACACCAGACTCTTTGTTGCACCCTTCCTGCTTCAAACAAACAAAAGTTTGCGCTTTACGAGCAGCTGGCGTGTGGAAAGTAGCCCAAAGGGTTGAAAACACACGAGTGCTTGTCTAACCACCTGCAGCAACTTCCAATACAACCTGCAGAATTCCACTTCACACCACATACATCCACTACACTCCAAACCAAACAGACATTAGACAACATAGGCGAAGCTGCAAAATATATGTCAAATCAAAAATGGTGTAACAATTGGCAGCGCTGAAGCAAAAATAAATTTGGTCTGTTCAAGCGCTCCCCTTGTATTTATTTGTGGCTTTTTGTTCTGTTTAGCAGTGTGGTGCAATTTGCTGACTCAATTGGGCCTGTAGCATATTATTTTGTATGTTTTATTATGTTTCTAGAGTAACAATTTCTTTTGTTCAATGTTGCGGTTGCGAGTTGAAATAATGTTGTGGTTTAGGGAAACAGTATTTCCACCCTTCCCACACAACACACAACATAGGTGAAGCTGGAAAACATCCAGCAGTGCTTTCTTTTGAGCTTGCCTTGCAGTGCTTAAATGATGTATTGTGTAATTTATACAATCTCTTAAAAAATATACCCTACAGCGCAACATCACCTCAGAATCAAGCAAGCATCTCCTCAAAACAACACCAGTTAAACAGAACTCAGCAGCACCTTAACACCACTGCAACACCACCACCTCACCATGCCTCACTACCACCACAGCATCACTAAGCACCACTATAGCATCACTCAACACCACCTCAACATCACTAAGCACCACCTCAACTTTAGAAAGCCAGGAAGAAGTTGCTAGCATTGCAACAACAAAAAAACGACAAGACATTTTTTATGGTAATTCTTTTTTTAATTGGGTCATTCAGTTGTACATAATATCTTCTTGGTTATATACAAGGTAACAAAAATACTTATAATACTTTTTTATTATAACTTTTCAACATGCTGCACAGCAGCCACAATACTCTATAACATAGCTTAAAAACATTGGCAAAGCGAGAGCACTGGCTGAACACTTATAAGGACCCACAGGCAAGACCTATTGGCTATGCCAATGCTTGTTAGGTCTCGCCTACGCAGCGCGCATGCGCTGCTTAGGAAAAAAGACCTTTTGCGATCGATTTGGCTTTTCAGCCAAAAACGTGCACGCGTTCCATTGCCTTCAATGGCAACGCGTGCACGTTTGGCGATTCACTTGCGGGAGCGAGCAGCTGGCGCCATATGGTAGCAATTATCGCTCCTGGCGCCGCTCGCTCCCGCAAGTGAATCGCGCAGGCTCCCTCCTCTCCCCCCTCCCCCTGCTGCCGTGCGAGGCGCGCGCGCTTGTTTCATTTCACTTTGTCCGTGTCGTCAGTGAGCTCTGATTTATTTCCTAATGCAAATCTAATGGAGAATCAGCCCGCGGGTCCCCTTTCAGCTCCTCGCCAAGCAAGTACATATTTAATTTCTAAAAGGGATGGTTTAGTAGCTGTGGAGGGAAAGGCGAATTTGCATAAGTTCCCAGGAGGGTGCCAGAAACTCTTCACGCTTTAAACAACTGCCTTTATTATTCCGTAAGTGGATGTGTTGAATTTTATGCCTTTGTTTCCAGTTGGGCCATGACAGGAAAGAATGAAGTAGATTTTGCCAACACCCCTGCTGCGTCCTGGGGGGAATTCAATGTGGCTCGTTTGTCTTAATTGGAGAGCTGCCCTCAGCACCAGCTTCTCTTATGAATACATTAACAGAGCAGAACGAAAAACACAAAGAACCTACTCTGTGCTGTTATAGGAACAATGGGCCGGGGGACAACAACATGTGCGTAGTGTTTTGCTACTCGTTTTATTCCGTGGCGGGAGGGAATTGTGGAATTATCGAGGGCCCTAAAATAAAATATAGACATCAAAAAGTATAGTTACATTGTTCTGAGAACTGAACTGGTTTGTGAAGGAGATCAGGTCAAAAACACAACTACGCGTGGTAAAGATATGTTATTTGCTCGTCAAAATGTGTTGGTAATAAAGCATGTTTTCTTTCAGAAGTTAGAACCTTTTTATCGATGAAAAGAGATTTCTTTCCAGTTGGCTTAGATTTATTTTATTTTTTTGTAAAGAGGTCGCAGTGGCCGGTAACTATTTGTATATCAGAAATGTGACTGGCCTAAGTTCCAGAACCTAATCCTTTAGTTTCGGAACACAAATTGCTGCCTTCTTTGTCGAGGCAAACATGCACATTACAGGTTTGTCAAAACGCTCTTTTCTATTTAAATTGATCTTCTTTGAGCATAGGTGACTCGTTATTAACGCGAAATGTTTTCCCACCAGTCACATTAAGCAGGCGTAATTTAACAACACAAATAAATAAGGAAATATTGATAGTGGCTGGATTAAGAACAGGATCTGTGCGTTGTGGCCTCAGATTCCCGTCAACAAGAGCACATGTCTTATCTTCATGGAGTATTCAAATGTCACTCAGCCAGAGCCGCGGGGTCAGGGGTGGTAAGTCAATTAGCAAACCACAAAGTGGCGGAACGCAATATGATGGGCCCACCAGCAGAATATGATGAGGGGCCCCAGTGTCTCCTGTATCTCACATATATTCGTTGGTCTTCGGCTGAATGGGGCCCCCATTGAAGGGTTGGGGCCCCCTGAAAGGTTGCCCCCCCCCACTCCTGCACCGCAAGGCCTGCCTTACGCCCCCGAAACGACAATGACTGGGACGCTTTACACTTGTGTTTGTTAAACTGCCTGCATGTTTTGCACATGCACATTTGAGATAGTCTTTTAAATCTGCCTCTACGTATGTGTTTACCTGCTCTCCTCCAAATCCTTGTCTCTGACATGGGACTTCTAGTTTGATAAACCAGTGCTTTGAATGCACACCTACGGCCAGGCTACCAGTACCTGCACTTCTTTAATCTTAAAGGCGAGAGCCCAGTGCTTCTCATCAATGGGAGAGCGTCGGTACCTCTCAGGAGAAACCAGGGACTTTAGCATAGTCAGTAACTGCACTTGCAATTTCCATTTCAAACTCTCTTGATAGTGTTTACCTCCAATTCAATCTGCACACGATGATCAGATGCCTTTGTCCAGCTGGTTGACCTGTAACCTCACCTGTCGGCCAAGATGGCCGACAGGTGATGAGCTCCGGCCGGGAGCTCCCGGCCAGGGATTGCCTTTTTGGCTAAATCCTCTGAAATCCACTCCCCTCCTTGACCCTTATACTCACCTGTGTTTCTTTGGATGGCGATCCCTCGATCCTCTTACTCACTAGATCGAATTCGAAACCGGTGTCTGCAATTTCTGACGAACTTTCTTCCGTCCACAGAGTCCGAGCAATTATGGCCGATGCCCGGTGGAGCTGCTCAGTCAGCTATAGAGGAGATCAGCTGTGGATCTCCCCTCAGCCGTCACCTACCCAGCCGGACTTTCGGCAAAATATCCTTGTCTTTCCGCTGTGACACCGTCCTCCCCGCCCTCCACCTAACCACCGAAGTTCAGCCTATGGCGATTCCAATTTCTGCGCGGCTGATGCCCTGTGCACCGCCGATGCTTTACGGAATCTCCATTGACTACGGATCCAACTCGCCATGGCCGATGCCCAGCTGTTGAGGAGATGGGCTGGGGACTATGCCCTCTGGCCGTCACCTGCCTTCTGAGCTCAATATCGCCTGGCTTCCCGCTTCGCTTTCCTGATCTATGGAGAATTATCCATCGTGAATGCTGCTAGGCTGCTGCCCGGTGCAATCGAACTTACTTTTCTTCCTATGCGCTTACTTGTGAGTGTGCACTCCTAACCCGCAGCCACTCCCCCCCCCTTCATCTGGGGCTGCTGCCGGGCTTCTGAGCGGACCTCTCCTACCAGCATAGCATATTGAACGGAAACACTGCTGCCCTATAGCCCCGAGTGTTTTTGCCCATGAAGTCCTGGGACTGACCGGCATTCGCCAGCCTGCCTCCCGCCTGTTCGTGTGGCCGCCTCCCCCGTACAGTCCTGCTCCATGGTGTTGATTTTTCCGTTGTGGCTTTTCTGATCGGTTTCTCGCCAAACAGCAACACCGTCATTTTGTAGTGATGTTGTTGTGGTCTTTAACCTTGATCCTCCATCTTGGCGGACTTTCTGGCGTAAATAGATTTACTGGACAATGCGTGACCCTGGACTGCGCCTTGTACCCCGACGGGGAGATCTTTGCTTTCGCCTGCGTGCTGGTTCGTTCTGTTGCTGCCTGGAATCCCGCTGGCACATTGTCCGGGGCTTCGACGGAGACGCGTGGGTCGTGTCTTCCCCCATCAGAGCCGCCTCGAGAGTGCCGCGTCGCGGCTGTCCTGATCTCCGAGTTGGTTCCCTCGCCCGCATTGATGTGCCCGCCTGACCCCTTGTCTGCCTTCCCCTTACAAGGCGGCTGCCTGAGCACCCGCGTCTTCCCTGTTTTTCCTGGTCTATCGATGTGTTCGTGGGTGATCAACCACCTCTTGACTTCCTTCATTATGGATCTGGTATCTGCCCCCATTCAACCCTGCTCGTGGGGTAGGTTTTTCCTTTTTGGAATTTTTTTACCCGATTTGTTTGCCCGCAATGCCGCCATTTTTGTTTGCGAGGTACCTGGGGTCCTGGAATCTGAAACCGCCATCTTACGTTCTCGTCATTCCTCCTGACTGACTCATTCATCTGATCAGCGCCTTGTTCCCCCTTACTGACTATTGACTGTGATCTGATCTGCATTTGCTTCCCTTCTTTCTCCTCACCATCTACGCTAACTTATTCTCGTTTTTTTTTCTATTCTATGTAACGTCCTAGTAACTAATGTATTTTGTATCTGATGTAACTTTGTAACAATTTGTAACTCTCATGTAAAGCGCTCTGATACCTCCGGGTCTAGCCAGAACTATATAAAACTCATCAAATAAATAAATAAATAAATAAACAAATAGTATGGGTGATGGCTTATTTGTATAATTAATAAAAAGAATCTCCAGAATACTGGTGCCCAAGGTCTCCAACGTCTTTTACACAAAAAGTGGTAAAAAGACTCAAAATCTTTGACCCCTGTTATTGTGGATGCGGCTTTCACCTAAACAAACGTATGTCCACCCATAACAAACAGTGGCCCCCTTTGCATCAGTGAGGTGTTATGTGCTAGCCTGCCAATCTTAGTGCATCACGAAATGAGGTACATTCCCTGTGAGCGAGTCAATACAGAGCACAGTCTGAGGCCTGGGATACTGATTTGCGCTTTCAAACTTCAGAATGACCTGTGGGTAGTAGTAGTGAAGATACAACCAGTATTGAGTGGCCTTAGGTATTGATCAAGTTGTTTGTACTTATTAAGACAGTTAAAGCCTATTCTCTACCATGATTCTGTCTTGCTACTCAGAGTCGTGTGGGAAACCCTTCATGAAATTCAATTGTTGGTTTCCAGATGAAAGAGCCCTTATATGTTGATGAGATGCAGTAGGTTGGACGCTTGGAAATGAGCTCTATCATCTGATTCTTAAAGGTTTGATTTTTTTTTATCCAAGGATGTGTTATTCATCCCTGATTGTTAATAGCTTCCATTGTCCCTTCTTAGGTAATCTGCGTGCTTTTAATTACGGGTTTGTAATGTGATTCCCCTAGGTTCCTGTCATTGTGACTATCAATGATTCAGCTGTTTGTATGTGTTCACATGCATATGTTTGGCTCTGTTTGCATTATATTTCATCTGGTTTGCATTATATTTTACTCTCCACGTTGTTATTTAGTTTTCACTTTTAACTGATTGTTGTATTTATTTATTTTTTACGGAGTTTTATATAGCGCGAACTTGACCCGGTGTGGGTATCAGAGCGCTTTACACAGCAACAGTTGCGTTACACGCACGGGAGATTAAGTGATTTGCCCAGAATCACAGGATGTTCACCGTCATTGCCGAGACTCGAACCCGGTTCCCCAGATGCGAGGTAGACCGCCCTAGCCGTTAGGCCAACTCCTCTCCCCTAGTAATAAAAATAACAAGCATTGGCATAGCCAATAGGTCTCGCCTTTGGGACCTTATAAGTGTTTAGCCATGCAACACTTGATGTTGTTGCACCAAGGATATTGTGCTGGATAACTAAACACTTATAAGGTCCCAAAGGCGAGACCTATTGGCTATGCCAATGCTTGTTTTTAAATGTAGCTGGTATTCGTTTCCTATGATAATAAACCATTAATATATCATATATTGAATCTAGGAGGCACAGTACACCATGTATCAGTCAGTGTCTTTTGAAACGGCCACCACAGCAGAATCAGCTGAGAGTTTGTGGTGGTTGGCGTGCACAGTCCCAGAGCTGCATAAGGACAAGGCATAATGCTTTATTACAAAATGTTGTTTTGATTCTTCACATGCTTAATTGCACAGAAATAATTGACTCACATGCTCTGGAAACGAACCTACTTAAATCACTAGGCACATTACACGAAGCAAGCACTACTAAAATTGTCCTTTGCGCAGAGAAGAACTTGAGCTCTTTTTTGAATTACAAAGTATGGTATGATATGTTTTATGTTTTGAGTAACATACTTAAAAGTGCACAATAACCAAGAACTCCATCACTTTCTCATTAAAACCTTTTTTTCATTCTTCTCTCAAGGAGCAAAATTAATTTATATGAGCATGCTGCTCCTTTTATAGCTTCTCTCTAGTCCCTGTGGCTGACGATGGGTTTTAAACTCTGTCCAATTATGGTAACATTACACTGGAGTTATGACATAAATCGTCCCCTAGGAGTGGCGCGAGCTCGGAGAGTAATGGTGTAGGGCCCTGCTGGGGCAAACACCAGCAGCAGCGTAGAACGAATGAAACAACTATACAGTTTAAGCCGACAACTCAGAAAGGCAATAAAACAAAACACCAGAGAATCCATGATGTAGTCATGATTGTTATGCTGCTTAACACCCTTTTAGAAACTCTAACATTAATGCACATTGGGTTTGTATCTAAAGGCGATGTCACCAGAAGTATAGAGCAGCAGTTCAGGCAACACAGCAGCAGGCTGCTAAAATAATTCACGCTTTAAATAGCAGGGCCTACAGACTTTTTAACAGCATAAATATGCGTGGAATTGAAGTCATAGTTTGAAAATGAAGGCTCAACTTAATTTTAAAACTCCTTGTTTTAATTGAAATTTCAGTGACTACATCTAATAGTTGCCCACAAAAGTGTGAATTTACTAAGACTGCATGCTTAATTCCTAAGGCCTAAAGGGCTGACACAGAGGTGAGTAACACAAAGGAAAGGCAGTGGAAAGATGGTTTAAGGCGCAGGGCCAGTTATCAAAACATTATTGGCTGCTACAATTTCATGCCCTTGGTGGTAAGTTATTGCAGTGCTTGGTGTAAACACCTTTTAAAACTGTATTATGGAAATAGGATTTTATAGGTGGTAATAGGTCTTTAGAATGTCCATATTTGCTCTCTGGAGTATTGTTGAGGTGGTGATGTGTTGTTGTTCGTGCTTCTTTGTGTTTGTTTTGCATTATTGCATTGTGATTTTGTTGTGTTGTATTCCACTTTGACTGTTTTGTTCTGATGTGCCCTGTTTTGATTTATTTGTGTTGTTATATTACTTTGTGTATGTTATTACTTTATGTTCAGTTGTTTACTTAATATGTCAACAAATGCTGCCACATTTACAACACAAAAGCAGCATACGCTGTGAAAGTTTCTTTGACAAGTAAACATTTTACCACTGTCAGATGGCGAAATAGCACTTCAACTGCTTAAGACACCAGTCAGCCCAAACTGTGGAAAGGACTATTTACAGTTTGGCGGATGGGTTACTCCATCACAAACATGGCAGCTATTCCGTCTGCCTTATGTAGTGCCATAGGATATAATGCACTTGAAATAGAGTGGACAGTAAAATCCATCACGTTTATGATGGAGTAACCTATCCACCAACCCATAAATCTGGCCTCTGTCTTAATTTACTGCTCCTAGTTCTTACTTTATGTGACGTAGGCCCCAGAAGTCTAAGTGAGAAGCAACTAAAGGGAACCAAGATCCACTACTTGTATTCGTTGTAGTATTTGATACTGTCAGCCTTTGAAGCAAACTACTTTAATTGCAGCGATGCCGAGGTTGAAAATCTCAAAGCTATGATCTGTGTCCATGAAACACTATAAACCAGAGGAACCTCGGTTCTGCCTGATAAATCCTCTCTTCCTTTGGTCATTCTGATCTCCTTCTGCCCAGTTACCTACCCTTGCATGTTGTATTCCTCCGCACAGCAACGTCAGTGGACTACCCCACCTTCCACCACTTTTTTGGTTCCTCTTTGATCATATTTGCCATCAAATCCAGTTCTTTTATGTTTCGTCAGCTCTTCTGTTAGGATTTCACAAAATTGGTCTCCTGCTTTCCTGATAAATGGTTACATATACCTACAAGAATGGACTAGATCGTTGGTATGCAGATTTGATTTGTGATTGATTGAGAATGAGATATAGAGAGTGAGGCAGGTTTCCCAGCTATGGAATGGACTTTGCCTTTCTCATATACCTTTCTCATATGTTAGTATAATTATAGCTCTTTTCCTTGATAGTCCGCGGGCAAAGGGCAAGGCTAAATAATAGTGCAGGGGCAGCTCCTCTGCTAAGGCGGAGGAGCGTCTTCCCACTGAGCAGGTCAAAGAGGAACAAAAAATGATAACTCATTATTATTATCATTTTATTTTTCCCCTTGCTCAGCTGGGTAGGGGTGGGGCTGTTCTGCTCACACAGGGGAGGAGGGGTTTGCCCACTCCAAGTGCGCAGGATGCTTAGGACTTCTCTGGCCGGTCAAACCGTCATGCGCACTTTGCATGTTCTCCATGCAGGCTGCATTACAGCCTACATGAAGAACATGCCCAGCCTCCCATTCTCTGGCTGAGCACCGATCCGCGGCACTCAGAACAATCACAACGCTGCATTGAAGCGTTGTGATTGGCTATCGGGAGGCTGGGAGCCGGGTGCTTCCTGCTTCCTGCCCTGTAAGCTGGCAAAGAGGGAGAGGAGGCGGAGTCGGCAGACAGCAGACAGGTAAGTGTTTTTTAATGTTTTCCTTCATTCCCTCACCCCACCCCACCCCGGCCCCGTGACCCGCCCCAACCTACCGCCGTTAAATACCAGCCACCACTGTAATAGTGTAGCAGTGCAGTGGAGCATGAACAGGTGAAGCACAATTGTGCTGCACCATATTAACAGAGTCGAGCTGGTAATGTTGATCTACACACTCACATTGCGCTGTGGCACAAAGATCAACCAGCTGGATCCTATGTGACATTTGCACTTGAGATACATCCTCCAGAACAAATTTCTACATGATTATTACTGCCCAATAGTTAGTCGTATAAAATGTGTCATTTGGCCTAAAATGCACATGCAATCAGTCAGAGTATCACACTTTGGGGCATAGTTACAATATTTTGGCACAGGGCAGCGCCGCAAGCCTTCTAGCTGTGCTGCCCTACGTCAAAAGAAAAGGGCAGGACCATGCTGTAGATGCAAGATACGGCACATTCTTGTTCTTTCTGTCAGCACTGGGGCACAAACATCAGCCGTGCGCCAATGCAGGCACCCTGGCACCATGGTGCAAGGGTGTCTGTGTTGTTAGCATGATTGTTTTTGTGCAGGAAGGGACCTCTTCATGCACAAAAACATTCAAAGGATCGGTTTTCCTCATTCTATGTGTGCTGCAGAATGCAGCATATGTGGAAAGAGGAAAAAAAGAGGAGAAATGTAAATATTTCTCCTTGTTGCGTCTGCTTTAGGGAGTCATTTATTTTGGTTCTGCCCCAGATTTCAGCTCTGTTGTAGATCTGGGGCAGTGTCAAAAACCATGGGTGTTGCGTGGGAACACCCAAAGCAACACCCATACAGAGTAAGGCATTGCCTTTCTTCATATTTAGAAGGTCATGAAAAGCCGCACAGGGTTGCTTTATGTGGTCTTGTAAATATGGGCAGGCACATTGCACCATCGGAGCATCACAAACGTGACGCTCCTGTGGCATAAAAGTGCCGCAGGGGCATTGTAAATATGCTCCTTTATTCTACCTACTCCAATGTTTGCACCTGATTTCATTTGGTGCTAGAATTTGATGCAAAGCCAGGTCATGCTATTGCACTGTTACCAACACATTATACCCCATTTGCATTCATTATCAGTGGTTTGGTATTATACAATTCAATGTGATTTAGAGTCAGCTTTTCAGTGCAAAATATATTTTGCATGGGAAAGTTGATCAATGTCACTGTTTGTGTAAAATTGCAGTGCATTGCTTTACGATGCACTAATGCCCTCATAAAAGCATATTAAATCTGGGCCACTGTATCTTTTGCTTAGAGAGTATTTTGAGGCAGGCATTTGTTGTGATAGGAGGGACCTTGCAACCAAGTGATTAATTGCATGGACACAAGTGGCAGTAAATTAAAGAGGTACAGTTAGGTAAGAATGGTAAAAAGAATAAATAGAGAACTGATGAAGGGTCTGCTTTCAAGCACAGAAATTGAAAGGAAGACACTAGTAATATCAAATGCATGCTTAGCACAGTAAAAAGAAGTGGCAATTTCATCTTTTCAATCTTATTAATTACCAAGGTGCATTTAATTTGGTCAATAGCAGCTAAGCACCATGTTTTTGATACTGGGTGATGGAAATTCATCTTTTCTGAGTGGTCACCCCTGATTTTTTGCCTTTTGCTGGATACTATTGTATTCATAGATTTTAGTGTCTGCACTCTGGGGCACTTCTGGATTGCCCAGTTTATGTTCTCTGACACCTAAAACATAGAGAAACTGGCTAATCTCTGATTATCGTATTTAACTTTTCTATAAGGCCATAGTATATGGATGCAAATATGCACTCATGACATCAAACGTTAACTGTCACCTGTGAACAGCAGCACTTATTGTGCCAAACACTAGTGTAACAAAAGAAAACAAGGATTTATGCCTACCATTGTAGCCTGATTGCTGCAGTGTAAAACCAGAGTGCGACCTCTTAAAATAACCCTTTTGCCAGGTACAATCTTCCCTTTTAAATATTACTAAGCCACCCCTATTTAAGACTTGTAGCCTACAAGATAGGGGGCATGGTATTTAAAAGTGGAAAAATAATAAAAATACACGTACCTATAGTTACAAGGCTCATAAAGTAATTTTCACTGTGGCAGGCCTAGCTGTCCTATTTAGAAAACCAGAGTGCAGATTAAAATACTAATACTGCTAACTCTGAATGGGAACAGATAGAAAATAATTAAACCTCTATTTTAATAGGTATTGAAATCCAATTCAATGATGAAGTCAGATTTTTAATAAATATATTAAGGACCATTATCTTTCAGAAAGTTACCTTTTCCATGCCTGAATTTCCTGGCGGCTAATTTGCGTTAACTCTTCAGCAACTCCCAGCCTGTACTAGGTGTGAATGAGGTGTGGCATGCCTCCCAGAAGCAAACAATAGGCTGTTCTGAACAGGCAGCAATGACTTCTCTGAACTTCACAGAATGTTCAGAGTGAGGCCTGTGGGCATCCTGTTACACCACACTGTCAAAGCCTGCATAACAGTTCTGTTGAGCCACATTTAACACTTTGGACACACTTGAAAGGGAGAACCGGATGCTAAGACAATTCTTATATATCCCCTGTCTGGTTGCTGAAGGGCCATGCTTTTCTCCTACCAGACTTCTGTCTTTGTGTTTGTTGTGTGAACAGGGCCTGCTTCAACTGGAGATTAGTGTTAGATGTGGGATAACATTAGGATGATTATAGTAAACTCCCCACATGCACACACCACGCCCTAGAGACCAGGTTTAGTGTGGTTGAAGATATAATTTACATTAGGGTAAACAGGTACTGCTGCAAAAGTGGGTAAGGTTACTTCAGGGGACTTTTACGTCATTGGTTAGGGAGAAGCCAGGAGTCTTCCTCACCCACTAGCTGGTTCCAGGCACAAATGTGTAACTTCCAGGCTTCCTCTTTAGAACACTTTCTGGACCTACTGAAGATCAGAAGAGGAATGGGCCTGCTGTCTGAGACCTGAGAGGAGCCCTGAAGGACTAGATCTGCTCCCCCTTGTATCCGGGACAAAGAAGTAGACTCCAAGGGTCAGTTGGCTGACCTCCTGTGTGGCTACATGGAGACAAACGTTTGCAATAAGCCTTCTCCTGTTTATACCCAGATGACTGGTGGCAACAGGACCTGGAGTGGACTCTGCTGTAGACCTCTTCATGATACCCTGTGAATCTCTAAATACCTCCCCTGAGGTCGTAGGGGACTTTAAAAGTGTATTACTTTGATTGTTTGGGTGCCAGAAGAATGTTCAGAAACATTTTAAATATTTTTCTTCAGTAGGACTTAGAAACTTTTTCAAACTTTCTTACTTCCAGGCTGTCACTGGGACCAATCCACTTGGTGTATCCAACCCAGGAGGAAATATCCTTTACCCCGCAGGCAGAACGCCATGACCTACCTTTATTCCACAGTCACTACACCGACTGCAACGTTATCACGTGTTCCTTTACCATGCAAGTCGTTACAACGACTTGCTTTAGGGGGCGCATTGTTGGACTGGTGTTGGGTTTTAAGTAGAACACCATCCCTACTGATACACTGACTAGTAATTTTACTATTCCAAAGTCCAGCACCCCCTAAGGCAAGTGGCTGTAATGACTTGCTTGGTGAAGTAACACGTGGTAACGTCGCAGTCGGGGTCTTGACTGTGGAGTAAAGGCATACATGGGAAATGCATACGGGGTTCCGTCATACATCCCAACCCAGGCTCCTTCGCAGTGGGCCTGAAATTGCACCTCGGTCCGGTTTACCACAACCATTGACTATCACTGGTGTTTTTCATTTTCTTGGTGCTTGCTAGAAATTGGATTTTAGGTTGGCTGTGGTATGAGATCTAGTTAAGCAGCAACCACAATCCTAGTCAGGGTAAGAAGCAGGCAAACCCTAAATTAACTGTGCTCACACTCTGGTAGCTTGGCACAGAGCACAGGCTTAACTTGGAGGCAATGTGTAAAGTATTTGTGCAACACTTCAAACAATTAAACAGTGACAACACCACACAAAAAGATTCCACACCAGGTTAAAAAGATAGAACTTGATTTAATAAATAAAATAAGACAATAAGTAGAACTTCAGTTATTAATTTTTAACGAATGAACTGTAAAATAACGCTTATAAGCAATAAGCGCTTATTTGGGATTTCTGGTCGCCCTGCACAGGGACAAGATCAAAAGTTTAGGCCGACCATGATGGAATGCTGGCCGGATACAGGGACCCAGTGAGGCCCGCTGAACAAAAGTACCTTAATCATGGTTGCATCGACATTGAGGATTTGGGGTGCAGCCGAGGTGATGCGTCAGTGCGATCCACGTAGAGGTGGCGATGCACCAGTCCTGATCCATGCAGCAGCTGTGATGCATCACCTCTGATGAGCGGTGAGCTGGAATGCGGAGGTTCGCATCATTGTCGAGGCAGCCATTGACGGGGATGCGAAGACCTTGCATTGGGAAGAGCGTTGTGCAGTGGAGTTTCCGAAGGCAATGCGTCGGGTCCGATCCACGCAGCAGAGGCGATGTGTCGGTTTTCGTCCATGCAATGGCAGCGATGCGTCGGTGTTGATCCACGCAACAGAGGCAATGCGTCAGTTCTGAATCACTCAACAGGGGCAGTGCGCAAGTTCTGATCTGTGCAGCAGCAGCGATGCGTCGGTCCGACAGAAGATGCGTGGGTTCTGCTGGAGCAAAAACCTTAGGCCCGCTTCCAAGGGTCCAGGACTGGGATGGCACCACTTGGCAGGGCAGACTCACAGATAGCAAAGTCCAGGTGCAAAAGCAGGGTGTTTGGAAGTCTTTTATGTCCCTGAGACTTCAGATCAGGAGGCCAGTTAGCTAGCGCTTGCAGTCACTCTGTGTTCAAGTGATGCAGGTCCAGTCCTTCTCACCCAGGCAGAGGAACAGCAGGCAGCAGGGCAGCACAAAAAGGCCGGAGTCCAGCAAAGCAGCAGTCCAGCAGAGTGGCAGTCCTTCAGCAGTACCAGAGTCTTCTTCGTGGCAGAGTCTTCAAAGGTCCAGAAGTGTACTGAAGTGGTGGCATCAGAAGTCCAGCACTTATCCCCAGTTGTGCCTTTGAAGTGGTGGAGACTTTCAAAGAAATGCCTTTGAAGTGCACAGAGGTCCTCTCTTTCTGGCCTGGCTCCAGGCTCTCTACAGGGGGATATGCAGACCTTTGAGTGGGGACAGGGGTCAGCCTATTCAGATGTAAGTGAGGCTGGATACAGCTCCTCCCTCCCATCTTTCCAGGATGGCCCATCAAGTCACACCTAAGCTCCCATTGTGTGTCACTGTCTAGGGGGAATAGACAAAGGCCAACTATCACCCACCCTAGACATGTGATCAGAGACAGGCAGCAGACACCAACTGGCTAAAGTAAGAAAATGCCACCTTTCTAAAAGTGGCATTTTCAGAATTGCAATTTAGAGGCTGACTTCACCATAAATTGTGATTTTAAATTGTGATTCCAGAGACACCAAATTTGAAACGTTAACCTCTTCACAGTTGGGAACTATACTTACAAAATGTAATAAGGTAATCCCAATGTTATCCTATGGGAGAGAATGACCTTGCAGTAGTGAAAAACGAATGTAAGTGTTTTCACTACCAGGACATGTAAGACTTAAAAGTACATGTCATGCATTTTAAATACTTTGCACCCTGCCGTCTTGGATGTCCAGGGGAAACATTAGGGGTCACTTATATGCATAAAATGGTATGGGTGGAGCCTGGCAAAAGGTTTAATTTGCTAGGTTGAAATGGCAGTGTGGACTGCACACACAGGCTCTGCAATGGCACACCTGAGACATGGTTAAAGGGCTACTTAAGTGGGTGGCACAATCAGTGCTGCAGGGCCACTAGTAGCATTTTATTTACAGACCCTGAGCACATGTAGTGGACTTTACTAGGGACTTATAAGTAAATTAAATATGAGCCAATGTTACCATGTTTTAAGGAGAGCGCACAAGCACTTTAGCACCAGTTAGTAGTGGTAAAGTGCTCGGAGTCCTAAAGCCAACAAAGCAAGGTAAGAAAAAGTGGAGGTGGAAGGCAAAACGTTTGGGGGTGACCCTGCAGAGAGGGCTATTTTCCAACAGCGCTATGTTTACTTAAAATTAACAAATTCTTATCTCGGGTTCTCCTTATTGGATTTTTGTGATTTTGATATAATTTTATTTATTAAATTGCATTCTATTAAGCCCGGTTGGGATTTTTATTGTTTTGTATTTTTACTTTATTGATATTTTTGTACTGCATTTCTCCTCTGTGCCTAGTTGCTAGGGGTTTGATCTCAGGTTACTTTAGTAAGTTTAAGGGCTCACCCTGACAAGAGTTGGTATTCCAATGGGAACAGTCCAGCCCGAAATGCCAGGCCAGGTCCTCCCTCAACTGGAAGACAAGCAACCCGGGACTGGTTTCGCCCTTATTAAGGATCATCATCCAGGTAGAGCTTGGATCCAGTTTCACTGTGTGCATTTGACCTATGTCTGGGCATACCTAGCCTACATAGGGCATCACATTGAAGTATACAAAAAAGTGGCGGATGGAATGCTTGAATTAATCTCAGCCACTGGTAATTACTTGGGCCGCATCCCATCCATCAAGTTCAACAAACAGGAACTGCTACAAAAATGGGTAGGAGTACCCCTGAAAACATTTACTCCACTGGTTAGGGAGGAGCCACACTCATCCACTAGGCAGTGCTAGGCATAAATATGGCACCTCCAGGCACCCCCTTCAGGGCACTTTCTGGCCCTGCAGAAGCTCAGTAAAGGATTACACATGCTGTCTGTGATGTGGGAGGACCCCTAAAGGACTGGAACTGCTTCCTCTTGAACCGAGGACAAAGACGTTTACTCATAAGGTCATTTGGCTGACCCCCAGTGTGGCTACAGGGAGACAAAAGGCTGCAAGAGGTCTTTTCCTGGAAGTTCACAGCTGACCAGTGGCAACTGGGCCTGACTGGACCCTGATATTGGCCTCTGCCTGACACCTTGTGAGTTTCTAAGTGCCTACCCTGAGGTTCTTGGGGCATTTAGAATTGTACTACTGTGATTGCTTGGGCACCAGAAGAGAGTTTAGAAACTTTTAAAAACTTCCCCCAGACCAGTGAGATGTAGAAACGTTGTCTAACTTTCTTAATTCCCGACTTTCTCTGTGACCAATCCACTTGGTGTATGCGACCAGGGCTCCAAATTGCACCTTAGTACTAGCCTACCAGGATCATTGACTATCATTGGCACTTTACTCTTTTGTGGCACTATTTATACTTAAACATTTAAGTGCTTTTTACTCTTTTGATACTGCATGAATACTTTACACATTATCCTAAATTATGCTTGTATGCTCTGTACCATGGGGTTACGCTCAGGTCAATTTAGTGTCTTTAAGGCTTCACCGTGGCAACATTTGTGATTACTCCTTGAGGTGGGCAGTCACCCACCCTAAATAATTATCCAGTTTCTTACACTGGGATTTCATTTATGAGATCAGTGCATTCTGGAAGTTGCTGTCTTCATTTGATCCAACTAACTATAGCATTCGATAACAAGGATTTGTAAAGGGGCGGTCCAGAGCTCTGTTAGGTGTAAATAGAGGGCTCTGGCAAACGTAAGTCTGTTATATGCTAGTGTGAAGGAAACTAATGTACTGAATTGCAGTGCTGCATCTATATGTTTATAACACAGAACGCAATGATGGAAGGGGCATACAGAGATCATTGCATTGTTTATGATAGGTGATCATTCCAAAGTGCACAATGATTTAATAGGCATGTAGCGTGAAGTATTCCATCAACCGGTGGAAACGACTTCTCTAAGGAGAGATCAAGCATAGATTAGACATTTACACCAAACTTTCTTCTACCTCACATTTGATTTTGACAGCAAATGACCTAAACGTTAAGTGGACATGAATCCAGTATCCATATTTCCATCCATCCCTCTTTGTTTGTTCATTCTTTCCTGAATTGTGTGAGATTGTAAGTGTTGTTTTGTGTGTTCGTTAGACTCTGAAAATTGGTTTGTGGACATGAGTTCCTTGATCTCCCCGACATCTAATAGTCTATCATTCCTAACTCTCTGACAGATCCCATTTCCTTAAATTGTGCGCCCCTTTCATGATGTATGCCTTTTAACATCTCCTCCCCTTCCTTACCCTTTTAGCAGTCTATTTTCCTCTCCTTCATCTTTCTTGCCAACTAGACGCCTAAGTCTGCTATCAACATTCACTCTGTTTTTGGAGAAGATCAACTCATTCACACTTACAGGGTCCCTTCCTCATTCTTGTTCTCTCTGGTTTCTTCCTTTACACTCTCCTATCACTTCTAGCATTTTTAGATGGCATTAGGGTAGCATAAAGCCACTAGACAAACAACAAACATGGCAATGTTTATCAGTCTGTGTGTATGAGTAGCTGCATGTCAGATGGTCTGTGTGCATGGGTACTAGTTTTTCTGCTAGTTTGTATACTGGTGGCATTAGATGTGTAGGTACATATGATTTTGGATATGGGTATGTTGGGCTGTATATTTGGATGTATGTGTCATTTATATCTGCATGCCACTCAGCAAAGAGAATCAAATCCCATATTCATCCAGCTGAGCTGTCTTGCATGGTCCAATATACACGAAGTCATGTGCTACTCCTTTACCAAAAGCGCTTCAGCGCTTCATCACTCGTATGAAGCACTATACACATCAATTGCAAATCAGTACAAAAGTGATCAATGTCTAGGTGTGTTTATGTGTGAATTTTTATGATTCTGTGTGCATGCCTTGCACCAAAGTTATTCTTAAATAGCTTAGTAAATGCTTATTTTTATTTCTTTTAGAACGGCTGTTCAGCTGCCTGTTCTTCAAAAAGTTGTTTCCATACGCCAGCACTTGCAAGAAGAGCGTATGCATATGCGAAATATGGTAAGATGACCTGCTGCACCCTCGGCTAATTTTAACGATGGCACTTTTCGGCGGGTGTCCTAAGGAGAACGCCGGACGGGTTGCGAAGTTAAATGCATCCAGTCTGGACCACATGAACTAAACAACACTGAAGTAGATTGTTAAACCTGGATAAAACCAAGGGGCCTATTAGCAATAACCAGCGATAATTATCGCTAAGCGCAGTTAGCGCTAGGATAATTATCGCCGGCTATCGCAGGTTTCTATCGCAGAGATAGCGTGCTATCAGCAACGCTTATCTCCAAAGCGATAGAAACCCTGGAGAACAGTGTGAATATCGCTTGAAAACAAGCGATATTCACACTGTGACCAGTGTTAGCTTGGCGATAGGGCGAGGGGATTTAGCCATGTAATCCACCTCCCATTGGATTACATGGCTAAGTCAGGGTGAGACCAGGCGTTAACAAACCAGCGCTAAACGTGTTTAGCGCTGGTTCGTTAATCACCTCCCTGCCTCGCTAATAGGCGATAGCGACCTTAGCGACTGTTTCCAGTCGCTTTAGGTTGGGAACGCCTACTTTGCATGCCATTAGCGATAAATATCGCTGGCATGCAAAGCGGCACCCAACCCGGTCGCTATCTTCTAAAGCTGTCGCTAACAGCAGTTAGCGACAGCTTGCTAATAGGGCGTCTGTATTATCGCCGCTTTAGCGGGAGAAAGTCCCGCTAAAGCGGCGATCGAGCCCTTGATAATAATATGCCCCCAAGTGCTCATGTGTTTGTCATATAATTCAGCTTGACTCAGAGATAGCCGAAAATCAGTGAAGAGGGAATGATAAATTTCAGAGCCTTGCATATCCAAAACACAGAGGCATCACATGTCTGATGTAAAAGAGTGTATCTAAGCTGCAGCTCTTCATTCGCGATCAGCACTATAAAACACAATAATTGTTATCAAGTTCAGGTATCACTTGCATGACTGGTGGTGGTTCATGAACTTTAACTCCTTCACTGCCAGGCCTTTTCTCCCCCCTATGGCACACGTTTTTTTGGCTATTTGGGGTAGTTTGCGCTTAGGCCCCCAAAATGTTTTGTCCACATAAGGTATCCTCGCCAAATTGGCGTCCTTTTCATCCAACATACTGAGGATTCTAAAGGTACCCAGGGTTTGCAGATTTCCCTAGAGGGGATCGAGCAATTAGGCAAAATAGAGCAACATTTTGGGTTTTTGAGGAAAAATGGGAAAAAAGTGAAGAAAGCGTCTGTTTTTTTCCCTGCAAATGGTATCAACGAAGGGTTTGTGGCGCTAAAATTACCATCTTCCATGCTTTCAGGAACAGGCAGACTTTTGTCAGAAAACCAGCATTTTTTACACAGTTTTGGAATTTTACTGGGACATAGCCTATTTTTACTGTTTTTGTGTTTTCAACCTCCTTCCAGTTAGTGAAAGGAATGGGTAGAAAACCAATAATGGATCCTGGATACCTATATATTTCTGAAAAGTAGATACAATTCTAAATTCAGCAAGGGGTAATATGGGTAGATCCTTCAAGGTTTTTCTACAGAAAATAACAGTTGAAATAAAAGAATATTGAAATTTAGTTGAAAAAAACAGCCATTTGTACCTACATTTTCACCTGTAAATTCTTCTAACTATGATAGATTTTTGAAAGCTGTATACCGTTACAGCCACAGGACCCTTCTGGTTGTGGAGATATATGAGGCTTGTGGGTTCACCAAGAACCCGAGGTACCCAGAGCAAATAACTGAGTTGCACCTTGCAATGGTTTTTCATTGTGTACCGGGTATAAAGTAATTAATTTGGTAAAATTTAAAGAGTGAAAAATACGTATCAAGGAAACCTGTGTATATCTGAAATGGGAACAAGATATGGAGTTTAGAAGCAGTGGTTATTTGTGCATCTCTGAATTTGTGGGTACCCATATTAGCATGTGCCATTGGCTCGTTTCAGTTTGAGTTTCAATGTAATGGCATCAGAGCGTCATGATAGCGCGATCGTCATTACATTGAAAAAAATACC
This sequence comes from Calotriton arnoldi, assembly GCA_963921515.1. Classification (NCBI taxonomy): domain Eukaryota; kingdom Metazoa; phylum Chordata; class Amphibia; order Caudata; family Salamandridae; genus Calotriton; species Calotriton arnoldi. The sequence goes on from CAWUFW010004625.1 coordinate 347,076, forward strand.
CCAGGAGCTTGGGGAAGCACTTCCCCACATCCCAAGGCCCCCAAAAAAGGAAATCCCTCTGCTGGTTACAGCAGAGGCATTAGGCAGTGGTGTGCCGAGGACGTAACGGTTACGTCCTTGGCACACCAGTGCCAGAGCCGAGGACGTGACCATTAAGTCCTCAGCACTCAAGGGGTAAAAACAGTATGGTCGTAAACATAGCTGACCCTATGTTTGCGATCACACCTTCAGCCAGTTATGGAATTTTTGCCAGCAACACTTTGCATGCTTTGATTTCTAAGTCCATATGTAGGCTGCTAAAAGTAAAGCCACAAGTACCAGAATGCATCTGCAGGGACAATAGTCTCATCCTATTAGGATTCTGTCTGAGTAATGGGAGATGGGCGTTGATGGTCTTGTCGTTTAGACAAAATCTCCTTTCCTCACATCTCCCTGTTCCAAAACTCCAGTTACTTTTACCTTCCACTCCCATCACAAATACTCTGCTACTTCGGCACTCAAACCTCTAGCCCAGTGTGACCAGTGCTTAATCAGTATATCTGTCCCTGACGTACATTACAAAATATGTTGCTTCTTTCTCTTATTCTTTACCCTTCACCCGTCCTTCCAGTCAAAGCCTTTTCTGAATAAGGTGCCCCGCCCCTCCCAAGACAGTGTTATTGGCAAGTATTTATTCTCCCCCCTCCTTCTGTTGGAACTGTATTAATGAGAGGTAAGCTTTTTTCAATGATTCTTTCCATAAAACTGTTTTGCTGTAGGGAGCTAAGCTTGGTGCTGTGGCTTGTGTTGTGGCTCCTCGCCCATGTGCTGTGATGGGACAGAGAGCATTTGAGGAGGCAGGTCAGGCTGCATAGATGTTTTTGGCAGAGGGGCATACTACTTTTCCCTATCAGCGCAGTCCCACTCGTGTAGAGAAAGGAATACAGAAACACCCAAGGGGCTTCTGTAATGGCAGTCAGGCTTAACTTAGACGCAGTGTGTAAAGTGTTTATGCAGCACTTCGCAGAGTAATAAAATGGAAACAAAATGCAAGAAAAGTCCCACACCGATTTAGAAAAAAAGAGTATCATTTAATAAATAATTTGACAACAAAACGACAAAAATCCTATTAGTAGAACTGTAGTTATGCAAGTTTAAAGTTTTTTGTGAAAACAGCATCAAAAAGCATAAAGCGCCAACTGTGGTCATCTGGTCGCTCTGGACTCGGACAAAGTCCCAGTCCAGCGCGACGGAGCACGATGGAGCACCTGATGCATACAGGGACCAGGTTAGTCCTGCTGAGAATTGTAAATTATTCCCTTGATGCGAGGCGTTGCATTGTGTTGTGTTGGTTCCAATGAGGAGCTGCAAGAGCTGAGATGCAAGGTCCTGCATCGAGTTGCGTCACGCTGCATTGGTTCCGATGAGGAGCTGCGAGGGCTGCGATGCGAGGTCCTGGGTTGAGTTGTGTCATGCTGCGTCAGCTCTGATGGAGCTCACAGTTAGGCTGGTACATCATTTGTAACTCTACTTCCAAGGGTCCCGGACTAAGAGGCACCACTTGGGGGGGAGGGGTCAGGATTCACTGCAGGCAGAGTCCATGTGCAGGGCTCAAGGGTGTTGGAGATTGTATGTCCCTATAGCTCAGAACAGGAGGCCAGTCAACTAGCCCTTGGAGTCACTCTGGTGGTCCTAGGTTCAAGGTGGAGGTCTAGTCCTTGTTTAGTCAGCAGGGAAGCAAGTCAGTCTTTCAAGAAGCAGGGCAGTCATTCTGGCAGCAGGGCAACAGCCAGTCCTTCTGAATCTTCCACAAGTCCAGGAGTGAATGAAAGAGTGGATGTGAGGGTCCTATCTTTATACCTGATGCCAGCTTTGAATTTATTTATTTATTTTTTATTTTAAAAGTTTTATATAGCGCTGGCTAGACCCAGAGGTATCAGAGCGCTTTACATGAGTAAGATGATATAAAGCAAACATGGCATACAAGTAGATAAAAGATAATGAAACAACATGCGAAATATACAAATCCAAGTAGATAAACAGGTGCAAGAGCTATACACTTCAAGTAATTAGGTAGGTGATGTTAAGGAAATGGACAAATAATTGGACAAATTTAACATGGTGATTGGAGATCAAGAGCAGGTCACAGGTTAGGTCCCCCAATAATAATTGGGCCAACATGGCATACAAGTAGATAAGGAATAATGAAGACAATATGCAGGATATACAAATCAAATAGGTAAACGGGCAAAAGCTATACATTTCAGGTAATTAGGTAGATGATGTTCAGGAAATGGACAGGTTTTACTGGCCAAATATAACATGGTGACTGGAGATCAAGTGCAGGTCACAGGTTAGGATCCACAATAATAATTGAGGAGATGGATTTTGAGGTCTTTTTGAAGCTGGAATAGGAGGGGTTACAGCGCAGGTTTTTGGGAGGGCATTCCAGATGATAGGGGCATTACCACGGAAGGAGCGTGATTGTGTGGATTTCTTTTTATGAAGTGGTGGGATTAGGAGGAGGGTGTTGGTGCTTCTCAGAGTTCGTGTGGTGCCTGCAATGAGGAGTTTCTTGGAGAGGTACTGCGGAGTGTTTTGCAGGAGGACTTTATGAGTAATGCAGGCAGTTTTGTAGGTGGATCTGCCTTCGATAGGGAGCCATTTAAGAGATTTGAGAGCCGGGGATATATGATCGAAACGTTTGCAGTCTGTGATGAGCCTGGCTGCAAGGTTGAGCAGAGCTTTGATTGGAGCAAGGTGGACCTTTGGGATTCCGTTGAGGATGGCGTTACCATAATCAATACGTGAAAGAACAAGTGACTGAACAACAAGTTTAAAATCATCGGTAGGTATAAAGGGTTTGATTTTCTTGAGGTGACAGAGAGTGAAGAGGGCTCCTTTAGCGGAGTTTTTGATGTGGACGTTGAGGGTTAGGGTGTTGTCGATAGAAATACCAAGAGATTTGACGGAGTTGGACAAGGTGAGTGAGCAGTTGTGTGCGTTAAGGTCAGAGATCCAGGATTGAACAGGGAGAGGGTTATTTTTAGGGGAGAAGAGAATGATTTCGGTTTTATTAGGGTTAAGTTTGAGATGATTGGAATGGAACCAGGTTTGGATCTTGGTGAGGGTGTTGTTCAGGTGTAGGATGTCATTGTGAGTTTTAATCTTGTAATAGATTTGGGTGTCATCGGCGTAGAGGTGGTAGTTGATGCCTGCTTGTTTAAGAATGAGGGTGGGGAGTTCCATGAAGAGGTTAAAGAGGGAGGGAGAGAGAATAGATCCTTGGGGGACTCCAAGGGAGACAGGAGTGGGGTTAGAAAGACAGTTTTGAATTTTGATTTGCTGAGTTCGGTGTTGTAGGTAGGAGACGAACCATTTGTAGGCAGTACCATTAAGGCCGAAACGGGTCCTAAGCACGTTAAGGAGGGCTGAATGGTTGACTGTATCGAACGCTGCGGAGAGATCAAGGAGGATAAGAAGGCAAGTCTCGCCATTATCAAGTGAGTGGTGGATGTCATCGATAACATTGATCATTGCCGTTTCGGTGCTGCAGCCTTTCCTGAAGCCTGATTGAAAGGGGTCGAGTACGCTGAAGTTTTCGATGTGTTTGTCTAGTTGTAGTAGGACACATTTTTCAAGGACTTTTGAGAGAAGAGGGAGGTTAGTGATGGGGCGGAGATTATTTAGGTCATTGGGGTCAGCATTGGGGTTCTTGATTATGGGAGAGATTTGTCCAAGTTGAAGGGAGGTGGGGACACAGCCAGTGGAGAGAGAGGTGTTGATGATTGTGGTCCAGTATGGGGTAATGATATGCTTAAGGTCAGGGACAAGGTTAGAGGGTAAGGGGTCTTTTGTGTGGGAGGACGGTTTAAGATTACCAATTATTTTAAGGACTTCTAGCTCAGTCATGGGGAGGAAGTTGAGCAATGAGGCATTATTCTTTAATTGAGAGTTAGGGGAGTTGGATTCCGGAGATGTGGTAGGGGATAGGTGTGAGGAGTGGTCAGGGGGGGTGGGGAAGTAGGTAGGTGAGGAGAGTCACTGGGGAGCGGTAGGGTAGCGGGCGGAAGAGAGAAGGGGTCAACAGGTGGAGGGGATGTGGCGTAGGAATTAGCGGTGAAGACAGGTTTGCATTGGGAGTTGGAGGGGAGCTGTGTGGGAAGGAAGGATTGATCAATTTTAGCTATTTTTTCCGAGAAGAAGTGGGAAATTTCTTCACATCTGGCAGAGGAGGCGATCAGATTTGGAGGTGCGGGGGAAGTTTGGTTTCGAATGATTTTGAAGAGTTCCCTAGGTCTGATTTTGGCACGATCAAGTTGAGTGCGGAAGAAGGATGCCTTTTCCTTGAAGATGAGTTTTTTGTATGTGGATCTGGCACGTCTGAGGAGTGCAAGATGGGAGGCAGAGGGATGGTGTCTCTGGGGGGCATATCTACAAGGGCTGGCGATAATTATCGCTCAGTGCTCTTAGCGTGAGGATAATTATCGCCGGCCAACTCTGAATTTTATCGCAGAGATAGCGTGCTATCAGCAACGCTTATCTCCAAAGCGATAAAATTCGGAGCGCAAGCTGTTAACTGTGCGATTATCGCTGGAAATACAGCGATAATCGCACAACTTTTGGCGATAGCTTGCTGATAGGGCAAGACATACTTAGCCATGATATCCACCTTCCATAGGATATCATGGCTAAGTCAGTCTCAAAGCAGGCGTTAGGGAAAGTAGCGATAACAGAGGTTATCGCTACTTTTCTTGTCGCTATGCTTCTTTGCCTGAGGCTTGATAATAGGAGAAATGTCGCTTAGCGACATTTCTCCCGTTATCCTGGGGAGGAACGCTTCACTTTGCATCTCATTAGAGATGCAGAGCTGGGCGATAGGGAAAGGGCGATGTAGCATGGATTCACGCATTAGCGTGTCCTTGCTAATAGGGCGTTAAAATTATCGCTGCTTTTCGTCCGAAAACGGACGCTAAAGCGGCGATAATTTTATCGCCAGCCCTTGTAGATATGCCCCCAGGTTCTTTCTGACAGTCTGAGTGACCGTCTTTCATTATTAAGCTCGGTATTAAACCAAGAGTTAGAGGGGGTGTTTCTTTGGTTTTTGAGTTTAGGCGGGGCCAATTGGTCAAGGACACCGGTGACAGTATTGTTAAAGTGTTCAGTGAGCTCATTAGCATTTTGTGAGGGGGGAATGAGAAGAAGTTGAGCTTGGAGTTTGGACTCAAGAACACCAGGGGGGATATGTTTTAGATTCCTGGTCAATTTCTTAGGTCTGTTGATTTTGGAGGTGGGGAGATTTGCAGTGGTAGCAATGGTGAACAGTATAAGGTGATGGTCAGACCAGTCGATGGGGACGATATTAGTCACGGAGGCCAGATCTTCGTTGGAAAGGATGGCGTCAAGGATGGCTCCTTTAGTGTGAGTAGGGGACAGGCATAGTTGTTTGAGTTCATTGATCTCAAGTAGATTATTGAGGAGGGAGATAGTAGGATCATCGGTATCGTTCCAATGGAGGTTAAGATCTCCAAGAAAGAGATTTTTTGAGTTGGATAATGAGGATTGTGTCAGGAGCTCAGATAAGTCCTTGATGAAGGGCTGGGGGGACTCCAGGGGGGCGATAGATGTTGTGTAGATGAATTGGGTGGGAATTTTGAGTTGTCAGTTCAGCTTCCAGGTATTCGCAGGAGGAGTAGCCAGAATTATTGACAAGGGATAGCTGAAGTTCATTTTTAAAGATAATGGCTAGACCACCCCCAACTCTGTCAGGTCTATCTTTTCTAAGAATAGAGTATCCCGGGGGAGAGTAGTTCTAGTATGCTCGTTGAGTGGTCATTGAGCCAGGTTTCTGTGAGGAATGCAATGTCAATGGATTCACTCAGGATAGTTTCCGAGATTTCCGTGGCATGCTGGATCATGGAGCAACAGTTGACAAGCATACATGTAAGTGGTGTGGGGTTGCATATGGTGGGTGGGCAAGAGTGGATCGATGTGAGTTGGGGCGGTGGTCTGGGGGAAGCGGGGGAGGAGGGGATTCTATTAGTCCCTAGGATAACAGGGATGTGGGAGTAGGGGAGTGGAGGATTGGCGGTTGGTAAACTGGGAAGGTAAGAGTTGCATAGGTCAGAGAGGTCGGACGGGGAGAGATTGTTCGAGGTGCGGCGAGGTCTATGTATACAGCAGCGATGAGGAGTCGATCTCCAATGATTGTGTTTGGAGTTAGGGGATTTTGGGGGGGGTGGGAGGAGATTTTATGGTGAGGGGGGGTTCTGGAGCTGAGGAAGATAAAATCTTTCCTGAATTGAGAAAGTTTAGTAATCAAATTAGATAGGTCAAGTTCAACGTTGTGTAGGCTCTGGGCCATTATGGTGAAGGGAGGTACCAAGGGGGCGTGGTCTGGGTTAGTTGCGGAGGGTGGACTGATGTGTGAGGGGGGAGACAGGGTAGTGAGTGTGGGGTGAGGGGTGACGGGGCTGTTCGGTGTGAGGGGTTCGGTAATCAAATTGGATAGGTCAGGTTCAGTGTTGTGTAGGCTCGGGGCAATAGGGGTGAAGGGAGGCACTGAAGGGGCATGGGAGGGGGGTAGGGAGTGGTCTGGGTTAGTTGTGGAGGGTGGACTGATGTGTGAGGGGGGAGATAGGGTAGTGGGTGTGGAGTGAGGGGTGAAGGGGCTGTTAGGTGTGAGGGGTTGGGCTAGGTTGGACAAATGGAATTGGAAAAATCTTCTAGATTTTTTTCCCCACAGAAGTGACTGGAATTTCCTGCTTCCCTGCCCTGGTTCTAGCCTGTCTGGGGGCACAATAAGATAGTGTGGAGTTCTTTGAGTGTGAGCTGAGGCAGATTCTTTGACGTGCAAGTAGGGCTGTGCACAGCTCTGTCCCCCATCCTGCCAACCCAGTTCCTCTATTGTGTGACTATCTGGGAGGAAAACACAAAGCCCAACTGCCAACTACACCTAGTCATGTGAGCTAGGAAATAGGCTGTGGCACCAAATAGTTAGTCCAGAAAATGCCAACTGGCATCTTCGGAATTGTGACTTAAAAAATTATTCTACAATTAAAGAGGATTTTAAATTACAATTTGTCAGACACCAAACACGACATTTCTACTTGGTCCCAAACACAAGCCATCACTTAATGTAATACAGTAACCTAATGTTATCCGATGGGAGAGGTAGGCCTTACAGTAGTGAAAAACAAATGTGTGAGGTTTTCACTACCAGGACATGTAAAACTTAAAATTACATGCAGTCGGGCAGGTATTAATTGCGGGTGGTGGGGCGGGGGTCGCGCGGGGAGGAGGGGGGGTTAATAATACAGAAAAAACGTACCTGTCTGCCTGCCGGGTCCCTCGTTTTCTCGGTGCCAGTCCTGCACGGCGCCTGCTCCTGCTCTCCTGCCAAGAACAGGAAGCAGGCAGCCTCCCTCCCCTAAGCCAATCACAATGCTGCAATGGCAGCGTTGTGATTGGTGGGGATGCCACCCAGCCAGGGACTTACGGATAGGCCATTTTCTCCATGTAGCCTGCATGGAGAAAGGGCAGAGTGCGCATGACTGGGTTGGGCGGCCCCAGAGGGCCGACCAAACCAGTCAGGCGCGCTCAGGAGTGGGCCCACCACTCCTCCCCTGCCCAGCCCTGCTCGCAGAGCAGCCCCTTCCACCCGCCTGCCTGCAATCAAACCCTTCTGTTCTGCTTTCTCGCAGTGCGAGAAGGAGAAACATAAAATGGTAGTTATTACCATTTTATGGTTCTGCTTCTTACACTGCGAGAAAGCAGTGGTCCTATTGTCCTCCGTCCTAGTGGAGGAGCCGCCCCTGAGTACATGTCCAACTTTTTAAATACAATGCACCCTGCTCTATGGGCTGTTTAGGGCCTACCTTAAGGGTGACCTATATGTAATATAAAGGGAGTTTTAGGCCGAACAAGGGTTTTATTTTGCCAATTGAACACTGAATATAGGCTACAATGACAAGTCTGGAACATGTTTTGATGGGCTACTTAAGTGGGTGGCACAATAAGTGTTGCAGGCCCACTAGTAGCATTTAGTTTGCTAGCCCTGGGAATATAGGATACCATTTTGCAAGAGACGTATTAGTGAATTAAATATACCAATCAAGTGTAAGCAAATCTTACCATGTTTTAGGGAGTGAGCGCAAGCACTTTAGCACTGGTTAACAGTGGTAAGGTGCACAGAGTCCGAAGGCCACCAAATACAAATTCAGCAAAACAGGAGGGGAGAAGGTAAGCCCTGTTTTACTAGCAAATCTGAGTGATTAGCACTGAGCAGCTGAGATGCCATAACGCTGAGAAGGTGGGGCCAAGCCACTGCAGGAGAATTTGTTGGAAGCTGGAGGAGATGCCAGACGATACGCGCAGGAGACCACGAAAGGAAAAGGGGGGTCTGAAGGGGCTTGGCGGTGTCTCGGTGGCCGCTTCCTTTCATACAGCCCGCTTATTGCCAATTGCCTATCGCACGATGGCGGCAGACGATCTTGAGCGGTAAAAGGCACCCGCAGTAAGCCCTCTAACCTTCCCGCCTTCTATCTCTAGCATTCTATATCATTGCTGTGAGTACTGCGTGTGGGCTCATGAAAGCCAGGAAAACTCACCAGATCATAAGCAGAAGCCAAACTGGCAATCCCCATGCCAGATTATGCCTGTTTCCCCCTCTCCTGAATACCTCTGGCCCCAGGGAGTGGAGGAGCACATGACCACACCCACAAGCTACAGGAGATCCCCGGAGAAGGGGCAAATAGGAGGACTAATAATCTAATAATTTAAAAACTGGGCAACTTTGCCCCCCCCCCCTAATAGCCCAGTTTAGGGCACAGGACAAAAGACTTATTGGGTCCTTTGTGGCAACAGGAGTATTGGAGAGGCAAGCAAGAAGTGTCATAGGGTGATAACTTCATAGCACCTCATTGGTTTGAGCCAGTATATGCGGTAGCAGCCCGCTAGTTTGGGGTGTGGTTTTTGTGCATGGTGTTTGCTCCCCCACCTCCTTATCTCCACCTCACACAACAGTCTTCACACCAGCTTAATCCAGGGTGCCTCAAACAATTCATTACCCTTCGCAAATTGATGCGTCTGCAAAGGCATGGTATCTATCTGCTTCTCCTTTACTCAAGGACCTCTGGTTCCTTGCAGCAATGTGCACGCATGTGAGTCCCACAACGACTGACCTGCGGTGATTTGCACAGGAGAGAAGAAGTAGGGGAAGGAGGTGTGATACAGCACTGGGGCAGGTTGGCTGTGTCAGGCTTCACAACCAGCGCTGCCCGCAGCAGTGCTCCTAACCCCTTCCACGGCCTCCTAAGCGAGCCCCACCTGCTGACTCCCGTCAGCTGGTGAAGGCTGCTCTTGAGGCAATCAAAAGGGAGGGGTCCGCAAGGGAAACGCACTTCGCATTCCATCACGGACCCCGCCAGGCCTCCCTTGATTTTCCCGCTATCCTTACCTGCAAACTCCGTTCGGCGCCGTAGTGTAGAGATGTCCTGGGTGTTTCTCTCCCGGCATCCTTCGGTGCTCTGTTTCTTCCGGGTTGACATTTCTCTTCCGGGGCATAGCATTGCCTTGGATTTCCCTCGTCGGTCAGCCAGTTTGTTATCCTCCTGAATACAGCATTTCTCACGCTGTAAATTCCTGGTACCTGCATATTGAAAAAATACAAAAGAGGTATTTTAAAAAGAATCCTAGTTCTGAACCAAGGTAGGATGCATATTATAAAGTATCTAGTGGCATATGATACTTATTTGATATAGTACTCCTTCATTAATTGTGGAAGGTGTTTCCACTCTTGATCTTGTTTCATTCCAAGATTTCTTTGTATCTCTCACTGCAAATAAAGAGAGATTGTCTTTTAATCACTTCTATTTTCACTGTAAAATGAGGCACTTTGACCCTGCACCTTTTTGTGCCATACGGTGTTCCCCATATTGTTTCTCCTGACTAGGAAAATACGTTTTTTGGTTTTTTCCTGGTTTTCAGGCGAGATATATGGTTTTTTGTGGGTCAGTTGATTCTCTACGGTGGTTGTTGTTAAGGTTGGTTTGTTTCACATTTATCATTGTTTACAGCTTACATTTTGCAGTCCATATGAATAATAAGTGTGTGTTTATATTCTAGATACATTCTGTGAGTCTCTCGCTCTAGTTATTTGATATTTCCTACATACAACTGCCGAATCTGCAACAGGTAGAACCCTAGAATAGCCACAAATGTATACAGCGAATCCCTAGGTCCGAAAGAGAGTCATACTTACATGTGTGTTTTTTCCATTCGGAATTCTGGTAACATCGCATCGGACTGACCAGTGGACGCTACTCCTTCTCCCTTCCTTGTTTTGTTTCCCCTTCTTCCCCACCTTCCAGCTTTGGCTTTGACTCTGTTGGGCAGAAGAGGTGGGTGAGGGAAGTAGGGATCCAGCATCCGTTCCGTATATTTCGCAACAGGTGAGCCTCACAGGCTGGCGGTCCGGGTGCAGCTTGTGGGCTGCTTTTTAATGTGCACATAGCCATTCATTGCTGCGCGCCCAGATTTTGATATCCTCTCCCCAGAAAGCTCTCGACAGGAAGCCCACCCCAGTAGAGGGCAAAGCCATGACAGCTAAGAAACTCTACTCCAGGAGACTTTTCTTTTCAAGAGTTTGTAAAATACCAGAGCCAACCCTTTGAGAAATAAGTCTCTGCAAGTTAATGACCTGAAAGGCTTTAATGCAATCTCTACCTTTTTTCCAAAAGGGAGGCTGGACCTAATAAGCTGGCTATGATTGAGATAAATCCAGAAACTAACCTTGAACCACTGGTAGAAGTCGAAACCTCCCCAACCCTCTGTAAACCTACAGCGGCCAATAATTTGGAAGGGCATATGGATCAAGCAATTTCACCAACTAGGGAAAAGGTATATATTTATGAAGATTTCACCCTCCCTGATATTGAGATGGTTCCAAACCAAGACCAACCCCTGCAAGTAACTTCTGATCCTCCCTCACCTCGACCAGTGAAAAATATGGTGGGTACTGCCCTGGGTTCTCCTCCCAGGATGCAGCTCTTCAGCAGTACACCTAGTGGAAGTTTTCTAACCAGCCTAAGAGTTTCTGGTTCTCCAGACCTGCATCAGATCCTACATTCCTCTTGCAACTTTCCTGGGAACCAAGGGCAGCTGTCTGATTCTCTACTTTGTTTAGAAAGAGTCCTGTTGTTGATTCTGGCTCTCATGGAGGAATCAGTGAACAACTCTGATCATATTTTGGACTCACTCTTTCTCTTAACCAAAATTCTGATTCTATGAGTCTATGAATGAGTCCCGGCTTGAGACTCTTTAATTCAGTCCGTTGTCAAGTAAATCTCACAGGATGAATGCGGTACCTTAACACTGTTGTAAGGATTTGGGTACACAGGCTGGTCCGCCAAAATGCTGGACAAAATATATGGAGATCATCCAGATCTTCTCCCTGCAGAAACTTTTTGAGCCAATTAATGACTACCTCTACCACCAACCTCTCTGCCTGTAAGGGAAAAGAAAAAAAAGTCTCTTTCCCATATTTCAAAGTAAAGAGGCCACAGCATCACCGCCTCACTTAGAGGAGGAAAGCAATAAGAATAAGGGAAAAAATGGGCAAAAGATCGCAAGCAGGAGGAAACTTCGCAGCACTAGTAAAAAACGATCAAGGAACATCCATTTTGATCCAAATATTGTTCCAACTTTAACACTAGAAAAAGTGGAGGGTGTTTCCTAAAAGAAAAGAGCAGGACCATCACTCTCTCAACTAACTCCAGGGACATCTTTTGAGCCACCGTCAAACTCACGAGGAGAAAATGCATCACGTGTACCAGTCTTGTCCCCCCCAATGGTGGCCCCTTCCTGTACATTGAACCCCCATGCTAAGATGTTTATTTCTAATTTGGTGGATAATGTTTTTAATCCGAATGTGACAAAGCTTGTTGGGGATAACATTGTTTGTATTCCGTCAACCGTTCCTTTGACTGTAGAATTTTTTCCCATCTTTGACCCGGAGATGTATTTAAATAGGTCCTTTCTATTAGGCCGATTTGCAGACCTACCAGACGTACATATGGTTCAAAGTAGTGATCTCTCATTGGTTCAAATGACTAATTTTGGGGTAAATTGCGGGGCTAGAGTAACCCTTAATTCCAAAGTGGTATCTAACCTAGTAACACTAAATAGCGACAAGCTGTGCTGTCGTGGTATTGATGTATTCCTCCTGCAGGAGGAGAAGATTACTAAAACCTACTGCATAACTTTCTGGTTGAGGGTAATTACCTCCCAGATTCTTCTTTCTCAGGCTCATCCTCAATTGTGAGGGAAAGTAATTTGCGGGTCTCGTTGGGAAAAGGGGACAGGAGAATCTTACTGCTTTTTGAGAAAGAGGAGGCGCTGACCCAGGTCTGGGATGAGGAAGTTGGGAGATGCAGGTGGGTGGCAGGTGTACTTATCTCCAACAGCTCTTCTAGGCTAAATTATCAAAATTGCTCCTAGTAGTAACCTTAAGCTGGTTTCGTGGAATGCAGCGGGATTATTTATCGATAGTAACAAAATATAATTTTTGAAATAGCTTGGAGGCCGATACAGTGTGCATTCAAGAAACCTGGATCACAAATAACTGGTTATCTGAGGAATATATTGTGTTAAGTTGCCCGACAATTCCCACTAAGAGGGGTCATGCAAAAGGAGGCATAGTAGTTCTGCTCAGCATCAATTATAGCTGGACATATAAAGATTTTACCCATGACTCAATTAATTCAGGCAGTAAAAATAAGCTTCAATGGGAATAAAGAAAGTATTGAGTCCTTATTGGTTGAAATGTTTATAATTAAGGCTCCCTGTTTTCCGTTTTTACGGATTTTTACAGATAAATACAGACAGAAAACAATGTGTTTTCTGTCTGCATTTATTTTTAAAAGTGGATAAATACAGAAAATTGTGCTGCTTTTAAGTGACTCTCCGTGCTATCTTTCATGAATTATAGCCCAACAGCTGAGCAGATGGACAGCATGGGAAATTAAAAACAGGATGCAATTTCTTTAAATATCGTCTTGTGTCAATATACATGTGTGGTATAATGCTAGTATTTACCAGTGGATTTATTATGTAATATTTGACAGCTTGAATAGCTAAAACACGACAGACATCAAAGTCTGAGTGCCCGTCTATCAGTTAAATAAATATGGAAATATACAGTTTTACAGCTTCATTTATACTCAAAACACAAAATAAATATGGATAAATACAGATAAAATGGCCTAAAAATAAATATGGATAAATACAGACGGAAATGTTAAAAAAATAAATACCATAAAACCGGGAGCCCTATTTATAATCCACCTGACTCCTCCCTTGTCGACTTACTAAAGGATATGTTTGAATGTATCTCTACTATCCCTCTATCTAGGGAAAATTGTAGCAGATATCACGCTAGAAAAAGCACATATTGAATATTGTTCCTCTAAGGCTTCCTCGCATGCCAATAGGTTACATGCTTTTCACAATGCGATGAGGAGAAGACATTTTATTCATTTGCTATCTGTATTTAAGGCGAAAATGCCTCTGACCCTATTATATGCCATAGAGTCTATAAATGTAACAACATTGGACTTTTTAGAGAAAATGGAAAGGAAAATTTTACGCCAGCAATGAGAATGTAATTTGGTCTGATAAGCTCCTACATACAAGGGCTGGCCAGTGTGATTCGATGGGGCTTTCAGCTCAAAGCCTAAAAAATCAATAACTCTTGGAGAACTTGTATTCAAATACTCAAATGCTCAACTCACACACCTTGAGGCACTCAAATACTCCACTCACCAGTCTTGAAAGGGAAGGCCAAAACAATTTTAAATATTTTGACATTTAATATTATGTCATAAGAATTTTTGGTCAATCATATGTATACAAAATTACAATGGGACAATTAAAAACATTACAAAAAACGATTCTTTGGGATTTATGATACTTCTTGCCCTCATTCTATTAGCCACACAGCTTGTCTTCCTCAAGCTGATATTTTTTGTTCACGACCGCAGGAAAATGAAGCTGGTCCAGTTTGTTGCAGCAGTAACAAGTACGATATTAAAAACAATATTAAAAATATCCAAGAGAGACACATTATCAGACATATACATTTGTCATTAAAAACGGTTAATTTGAAGGAATCAATCAGAGTATTTGCATTATTTCATTATCTACATGCAACACATCGTTCTTCAAATTTAACCATAAATAAGAAGCGTCGACGCGTTTCGGTGGCACAAAGCAGGATCAAGCCACCTTCCTCAGGACAATAAAGTATCTATCCCTCTTAACTAAATGCTCTAGGAGATTCGCCTAATTTATAAAGGTGAGATCAGTATTCACAGTTTTCCCGACTGTTCTCAACTGTAGTCAATCCTTATTGAAAGACTCTTATGGTTTTCCACAAGAGGTAATTTCTTACGTATCCCACCTAAAAAGGTGTGGAGGGAGATTTTAAAATAAATGTACCCCGCTATTCAGTCGGAGTCTTCATAGGCCAATCCTCATTCGTGTAGAATTTATACAACCATAACTATGGAAGTATCTTTCAGGTGTTCCTCTGTATAGACCAGGGATTCCAAACTCACTGCTTGATGAAGCAGTCGAAGCTATCACCCCACATGTCTACTTCTTTGATCACAAAAGGGATCTTTGTCACGAATTTCACCCGGCCAGCATCATTAGCTCCTTTCGATTGCGGAAAACAAGATCAGCTCAAGAACAGTAAAAGGGATTCTATAAGGGATTTTATGAATCGTGAAATGTTTTGCTCAGAACCAGGAAAATATACATTTTCTCGGGACTATAACCTAGTGCTAAGCTATCTTGAATTGCAGGAAGAGGTTCTGGCTTCCTCTCTCCCATACAATTTAAAAACTGCCTGAAGGATGCCTCTTGCTTCACTAGCTATCAGACAGATGTTATGTCCTGTATGTCACAGAAAAGGCTGGAGGCGGTAATTTTGTCCTGCCCCAAGGTAGCTCGGCAGTACTTGGCCTGGAATTGGTTCCATTGTCTCTGCCGCTTTTGGACACTATTTTGAATGAACTTGCTTCCGCTAAATGCGCTAACGGCAAACTGGTCCTATTCGGGAAAAACAGGGAGAGAGTGTAACTTGTGGAACTCAGGGATCCAGGATTCTTTATTTTTTATTTAATGAAAGTACAAAAATCAATACAAAAATAAAGAGCCATTTCAAACAAGCCCCTCCCCCCTACCCTCCCTCCACCCCCCCACCTCCGAGGCTAAAATATCAGAATTGGCTCGTGGTGACAAGTGGCCTAATACAAATATGCAATTTCTAGTGTTGCGAGAATCGATAAAATAGTGAATAAAAAGAAAGAGAAAAAGATAAAAGTTACATTGTACAAATAGATATTCTCGTAGCAATGACTGTGCATTGTAGTTTATACAATTAACCCCTGTATGGCACAAACAGTGTTAATAAAATGGTGACTCTGTTGTAAGTACCCTAAGATTCACCTGAAATAAACTTTCCTGGACTTGGGAATCGCCTATAATTCTAAATTCATGGGATTAATAGATCCTCCCGGGAATGGAAAGCATGGATTATTACTTACAATTTCAGAGACCCCGTTGTGTGTATCTATCCAAGCCAAACAGTTAAAGGTTCCCAGATAGCAAGACCCTTCTTTTTTCCCCGGCTTCCCTTTCTGAAAAATATGGGCTTTTCCATATGGCAAGTAGAAATCAATCGAGCTAGCCAATGAGAAAATAATGGAGGATTTGGGTCTATCCAAGATGAGGCTATACAGAGACGTAATATGATCATAGCCACAAAAATAAGTGCACCTCCATTCGTTCTACTGATCTTGTCTTGCATACCTAATAAAACAATCATGGGAGTTAGCTGGATTTCCTGAGAAAAAACTTTAATAAAGAAGTCTTGTATCTGGCCCAGCAGAAGTGTAAGTTGGGGACAAGTAGCAAACATATGTATTGAGTCTGCACTAAACTCTGAGCATCTAGGACAGAGCGTTCCTGCCCCCGTTCCCCATTTAGCGACTCTGCTAGGCGTGATATATAAAAAGAATGCGGTCTTATAAAATTGTGCCTGTAACTTAGCAGATAGTAAATCGCTCCTAGCGGATTGCACGGCCTGGTTAAAGATGTTCCCAGAAATATTCAATTTCGCTTGCCATTTATTGGCAATAACGAGCATATCATCAGGCATTAAACTAATTAATATAGCATAAATGTATCCAATCCTGGGTAGGGTGGTGTTCCTTAGTTTGTCGATAAGATCTACCTTAGAAAAGCCAGCAGTCCCCCTGGTCTTACGGGTCAGGAAGTCTCTTATAGATATATATTTAAAAAACTCCTGTTCCCCCAGATGATATTCAGTTTTAAGTTCACAGAATGATTTGATACCATCGGTAGTTATCAGGTCTCCCATTTTTAGGATTCCTGCTCGGTACCATTCATGAAGGTAAGAAGCCCCAAAAATTGCTGGTAGATTAGGATTATTATTAAAAGGAGAATAATAATTCAGACTGCCCAGCCCTAGAGTTTTACGGATGTTGGAAAAAACTTTATAGGTGCTCATTAAGGTCTTAAATCTTACCCGTTTATAATATCCGAAAGAGAGCTGCCGCCAGAGACATCCGCGGGTCTCTTTCCCCAAAAGCAATTGATATGGAGACGGGAGGCATGTATTTGGAATATTTGAGTGTTCTTGAAGCAGCTCCGCGCTATATTGCATGACCGAGGCCCAATAATAAAATCTTAAATTAGGAAGCGCCCAACCACCTCTCTCCCAAGGGAGGGAGAGCAGTTTGAAAGCTCGCCTTGGTCGAGAATAAGCCCAGATAAATTGGGAAAAAATCTGGTCGAATCTCTGCAGCATTACTTTGCCAATCTCTAAAGGGATAGCCCTAAAGAAGTATAGCAGTTTAGGGAAGTAGGCCATTTTAATAACATTGCATCTCCCCACTATGGTAAGATGTAGGTTATTTAACCATTTAAGCGCCCGTTTAGTCTCTGTCACCAGCGGGATCAGGTTTTCCCCTACTATCTGGTCGGTGTTAGCAGCTAAAGTGACCCCCAGATATTTCGCGGTCTGAACCACCCGAACATCTACCCAGTCAATTTGGTTGTTAATGATAATCTGGGTTTTGCTTTGATTGAGGGCGTACCCCGAGATTTTCCCAAACTTTTTGGCCTCTTGCTCTAGAGCATTAATAGCGCTTAGAGGATCAGGGGTCACAACCGCCAGGTCGTCGGCATAAGCCATGATTTTAGTATCTAACCCAAGTCTGCTCACTGCTCGAATAGATTGATTTTTTTCTATTGCCTTAAGAAAAGGATCTATATAAAGAGCGAAGAGCAGAGGTGAACACGGACAGCCTTGACAGGTTCCCAGTGAGATTTTAATCTGCTCCGTCAAGAACCCATTAATTGAAATATTAGCTGTGGGATTGATATAGAGAGCTTGTATGGTTTGAATTGCCTTAGGCCCAAAGCACATTTTTCTCATGACAACCCAGAGAAATGACCAGGAGACCCGATCAAACGCTTTTTCAGCGTCAAGTAAGATTAATGAGATCGGGTCTCCTGAAACCTGAGCTGCATCAAGCAGGGTGATGGCCCTGCGGATATGTTCCGTTGTGCCTTTTTTAGGGATAAACCCGTGTTGCCACTGTGATATCAGGGACTCTATTCTTAGAGATAGTCTTGTTGCGAATATTTTTGCATATATTTTAGAATCACAGTTGATTAAGGTTATCAGTCGGTACGATCTCATTTCAAGTGGAGGTTTATCTTTTTTGGGGAATATTACTATCTTGGCATTGGACCAGGAATCTGGTGGGAGTGTACCGTTAAAGATAGAAGCTACCAGTAGAGTAAAAAGGGTATTTATCTGAGGGGCGAATATTTTGTAAAACTCAACCGGGATATGATCGGCACCAGCCGCTTTCCCATCCGGAAGGCTTGCCAGGGCTTTAGCTATCTCGTCCCATCCGGGAGATTCCTCAAGTTGGTCATGGTCTTCTACACTAAGAGCCGCTAGATTAATTTGGTCCAGATATTCTAAAGTTTCATCCTCTCTCGGTTTTATAGGCCCTGCGTTGTCTTCAGAGTAGAGATCTGGTAAAACTCACAGAATGCCTTACGAATCTTGATTACATCCTTCGTGATCTCACCAGAGCTGAGTTGGATTGATAGAATTTCACTGGCAGACACCTGTTGCCTGATTCTAAGGGCAAGTTGATGGCCAATGTTATCGCCACATTCGTATATTTTTTCTCTAGCAGAAGCCCATTTCATGGCGGTTTTCTCAGCAAATATGGACCCTATTTCTGCCTTACTGGATATTACTTCTAATTGTGCAGCTTCAATTTCGACACCCGATTTGACTGCCAAGATTAATTTTTCCTCTGCCTTCTTCATCTTATCTTGAGCCCTCACGAGCTGTTCTTTCACTTTTTTGTTCTTCCTCATAGAGTACCGCAGGGTTTCCCCACGGATACCCGCCTTCATTGCGTCCCACACGATTCTCACTGCTGCAGACCCTATATTAATTTCCCAAAACTCTTTGATCCACCCCTGCATATGTAGTCGATATCCTTCATCATAAAGTAAGGCTTTTTCGAAACTCCAGTTCGAGGTTTCCCTCCTAAGACCCAGCCCGCTAATGTTTAAAATGAGGGGATTATGATCTGACATAAAACGTGGGGCGATCTCTATAGACCAGCTTTGGAGTAGTGAAAAGGAAACAAGAAAGTAATCTAATCTAGCAAGGGAGAGGTGCGGGGCTGAGTAGTATGTATAACCCGGATGAGTTGGTTTTAGAGTGGCCCAGACGTCACTGAGCCCATGAGTTTGTATTAAATTAAGTAGGGCCTGATGGACTTTGGGCTTCCTACCTGTATAGGGCCAGTGATCACTTGCTTTCCAATTACTAGGTAGGTTAATGTTTAGGTCCCCGGATATTACCAATGGTAGAGGCCAGTGGGCAAGTTCTCCCGAGATCCAATTAATAACCCCGGGATCATCAGTATTACTCCTGTATATAGAGCATAGTGTAAAAGCCAAGTTAGAGGGGAGATGGCATTCTGCAATAACCCACCTACCGAGAGGATCGGATTTCACCCTGCTTGAGATCAATGGGTGTCTATTTTGAACCAGAACACCTACCCCTCTTGTCTTTGCCCCCTGTGTGGTTCCTCCAATAACCCTATATCCCAAAGAGTTCAATAAGTGCTTCTGGGATCCCTCCACATGTGTTTCCTGAAGGGTAATTACTTCAGCTCCCAATAAACGTAGACCCTGAGCTACCTTCTGTCTTTTCATGGCATCATTCAAACCACAAGCGTTAACAGACACAATTTTTAAGGAACATTGCTTATTCATATTGATTAACTTTTTTGCTTTTCTCCTGAGTATACATCTTGGGCCATCATATATTTTATGTATCCCATAGCATCCTGATCTTTACTAGTTTGTGCATTTTTTGTTTTCCTATTTTCTTTTTCTTTACTTTGTTTTTTCCCCTTCTTTTTCTGCATTTTAGTATCACCAGACAGTGCCAAACTTTCAAATATCGTGATCCACATCACCACCTTATCGTGACCCCTCCACTCCCCCCCATCCCTCCATCCCCCATAAATAGAGCAATCAGGGAAACCCTGAATGATGGTTGTCAGTAAGAGCTCTTTGCCGCTAGGCCGCGCCTTATGTTTAACAGGAGATATTATCGGCCTAGACTATTGTATTATATATGTTTGAACCCAAAGGGGGAGAGCACCAAGTATCAAAGTACCCTGAAGTATATACCTTATAAGTAATTTCCCCAAGGATCAGGTATAATAAAGAAAAGATATTCCATTAAACTGGAGCTACTTCCCTAACTTATCATACTGCAATTATACTGATAGATTTCCTCTAGCCTTTACTTGCTACCTTTTTTTTGCCTAACCTCCCCCAAGTATTCCCCTGCCTTGACCTCAGGCATAAAAATCCGAGTGGACCCATTCAGAATAACTTTCAGTCTGGCAGGATTCATTAAAAACACTTGCGCGCCTAACTGTTGAAATGGGGTGATTAATTGGCACAGATGCCATCTGCGCTCTACCGTTGTGTGGCAGAAGTCAGGTTTGGCGAAGAATATCACACCATTAGCCCCTTTTAATGAATTCGGACGGGCCTGATCATACACAAATTGTCTGAGGAGGAAGTTCCCAAAGAACACTAAAAAAGCCCTAGGCTTTTCACCGGAAGAGCTGCTGCCACTTCGACTTTGTTTTAGATTGAAGGGGAAACGATGCGCTCGTTGGACTTCGTAGTCCCAGTTCCAATTCGCTTGAGCCGGGAAAGTTTCACATAGGAGCTTTATATATCGCCTTGGGTCGTCTCCCTCGACTCCTTCCGGAATGCCTAGTAGGCGGAGATTGTTCCTACGCTGCCGATTTTCTTGCTCCTCCATTTTCATCCTAACATCCGCCAAACATGCGTCATGAGCTGACCCCTGTTTTTTTAAAGTGGTTACTTCCGTTTCTAGGCTCTCTGTGCGGCCTTCAACCATGCTGACCCGGTCGCTGATGTCAGTACATATTTTATTTAGCTTTCGCAAGCCCCCTTGTAGTTTTTTGGCTGCCCCCTTAGCGGCTCGATTATCGGAGCGAACCTCTTCTTGAAATTCTTTAATAGAAGCCAAGATTGAGGATAAGGAGGGTTCTGCCATAGTTTCTGTTGCTGATTTGGTGTTTTCCCAGATAGAAGTCTGTTCAGCTTCTTCGCATGGGGGATAGGACATTTGCGAGTCTGAGTAGTCCCATTTAAGTTGGCTTCGTCTCTTAAGGGGGTTTCTGTTTTTCTGCTGGCGTTGCACCGTCCCTGTATTTTTAGAAAGATCGATGCTAATGTCTTCGCTAGAGCTAGTTTGGTCTCCATCAGAAGTTGTCAGAGAGCCATCTGAGACCGAATAGAAATGTTCGCCATTGATCTCTGGGGACCAGGGGGCTCTGAGGCCAGGATTAGGTTCTACTCTAAGAATGTAGTCCGTAATACCTGTTACTAGGCATTTTGACCCAGTCTCGATTTCGACCAGCTGCTTGGTGGAACTTGAGGCTAAGGAGGTTGAAAAGGCAGGTTCCAGAAGAGACATTAAACCTGAGTCTGAGTCTGGTGTGGGTCTGGCTGCATCTTCAGATGGAGGAGTAATAGTAAACAGGTTAATAGATAGATTTGCTGAAGCCACCAGTCCCTCTGTGCTACTTTGATCTTCCGGGTGCTCGCTGAGAGGTTGAGATGCCTCTTTTAATACAAGCGTACCGCTTTCTTGTGACCCAGCCAACGTTGGTTCAGGGTTCAGACTCCCCTGTGCAGCTGCGAGTGGGTGATCTAATTCAGGTGCTACAGGGGGTGTAGAGCTTGGAGCACCATCCAAAGCAGTGTCTAAATTAGGTAGTAATGCCTTGGGTCCAATGAACATCTCAACGATAGTTGGTTGAGAGCCCTCTTTAGCTCTCCCAGCACCCCCGCCGCCCCTGAGTTTCCCCATGGCCCTTTTAAAGCAACTAGCTTCTCGTTTACCTTTGAGTGAATTGTCCGGCGCCGCTGCTTCCCCAGGAGCGGTGTTGATTTGCGCAGGCTGGGCCACCTTCAACTTGTTGCTTTTCCCGGTTTTGGTGCTTCTAGACGACATCTTTAAGCTCCGTTGCCGTCTTCGTGCTGATAGCAGTAATCCCGGAGCGAGTGCAAGCACAAGAGAAACAAAGTAGCACAGTATCAAGTGGCAAAGGAGAAAGTGTAGCACTCTTCCAAAAGCGGCGAGTTTCCAGCAAAGGAAAATAACTTTAGCGTTTCCACGGGCTTGAGAACAGAGCCGATTCACTCGCGTACTGCTCCCTCTCGGATTCAGCATCGTAGGTCAGTCCGCATAGCCGATGGTCGAAATGCACGGCGTGTGCGGCTGAGCGACGTGGATTCACACTGACACCATCTTGCCCGTCACACAACGCCGAGGGATCCAGGATTATAATCATGTACACATTGTTTGCTCCGCATTTTCTCTTTGGCGTTGCCACCTCTTAAGGCCCATGTTCTTAAAGGATATTATCAAATCAGCTGAGGTGGCATGCAAATTTTTATTCCATCCAAAGTTTTTTTTATATTTTAAAGGTTTTATGAATTTATGTTAACTCAGAATCAGGATTGCTGCTAGGCCATGTGAATTTTGACCGTTCAAAACCAGAGTAATTTGCACAAAATTTAAATGTCTTAAGGTTTTATGAATTTATATCAATTCACATCCAGGTTGCTGCTACAGAAAATGAGTTTATAGGTACAAATGTGTCAAAACTTTCATATCTATTTATTTATTTTCTTTATAGTGTGTGGTTTTCTGGATCTTATATTCATTTTCTTGTCTTGTATTATGTGGACCTCTTTTGAGTTCCAGACCATAAGTAAAGTATTGAATTGAGGGGGAGAAGTCAAAATGTTTGGGGGTGACCTTGCAGAGAGGGTCAAGTCCAACACAAGGCATACAAGAAATGTGCAAATCCTTTTGTGGCTGAGCCCGTGGCCAGAAGGGCCATGCTTGTTGAAAAATTCCAGCCTCAACAACTTCAGCATAAGCAGCCAAAACCATGACTGCAAGGAGACAGGTAGGAGGCAGAATAACACATTTTTAAGACCACTGGAATAAGCTGGTAAAAAATGCATGGGTTCTCTCAGTTTTTCAAATGAATATTTTATAGAAGTAAATTAACAGCCTCCAGATTATGTATCTGTATTCCAGGAGAATCCCCTCCAGAGCTCAGTAGTAAAGAAATGATCTCTTCTACAGGGAGTTATGGACATTCTGGACAAAGGAGCAATTATGGAAGTTCATTTTACTCAGTGGATCAGAGGAATTTATTCAATACTTTTTTTTTTTCTGGTGCCAGAGCTGGAGGTTCTATGCAGTAATGTACCTAAACTTTGTGAATCAATATTTCACAAACTCAACTTGCAAAATGACAACAATACAAGCAGTTATTCCATTGATCAAAAAAGGAACCTTTCTTGCAACCGTAAATGTGCAAGACACACATTTTCATATCTCCATTCACTGGAAGAGGCCACAATCAATTCAAAGCTCAATCATGCACACTTGTCTCAGTTCTGAAAGTATTTATGAAGGTATTAGCTCCAGCAGGCCTTTATTGCATTTGGAAGGTGTTCAATCTATCTCTACCTTGACAATTGGTCAATTTCTGCACTTTCATTTTTCAAGGCTCAGACTGATGTGAAGAGAGTGTGCAACAGTCTCTAAAGCCTGGGTTTCATGTTGAACTGGAAGAAATTGAACCTACCTCCAACCCAAGAGAGGCTCTTCATAGGAGCCTTGTTCTAAACAGACCAAGGCAAAATATTCCGCCCAGACAACAGGAGAATATCTCTTCAAGACAATCTATGTTATCTTCCTTCACTGCCATAAGATCCTGCCATGTTCTGGCTGAAAGTTCAAATGTTGTGAATACTGTTACAGTTCCTGTTCAGACTTTTCTATTTCCATCATTTTGTGCTTTCAGACTAAACTACATTCATTCATTGCCCTGTTCAGACCTGTCTATAACATGCACAGAAAGTATGAAGATTTAGAAAAAAAAGAAATGCTAGCAATGTCAGCCACCCTATCACCTCATTTAGTCACCATAACTGTTTTGTCTTATTGCTGGTTTAGTGTCTGATAGTTCCATAATTATTTTCAAAATATATGAAAAGATTGATTATCAGATCGAATAAAAACCCAGCAATCATAACACAGTTTAGAGACGGACTTCATGCAGGTGCTATTGAGGAAGAGGTCATGCTGGTTTGCAGTGTCTACTTTACATTGAGGCGCCAGCGGGAAGAAATGGCCTTCGATCATTCACTTTTTATGTTCCAGACTAGAAAACGCTGCAATAGGAACTAGCCAGCTTGCTATTTCATAACGACAACACAAGTATGCTGTATGAAACATCTCTGAAACTCAAAAATAGGTTTATTTATTGCTTTAGCTATACTTAGAAATAACTTGAGGGTGTAGGACAATATTAAATCACTAACAATGTTCCAGTTTCTCTAGCTGTTTTAATTTTTTTTCAATAGATATTTTGCTGCATTACTTTTAAATTCAGCATGGTTACCATTCGTATTGTTTGCACTAGGTTATAAACAATTTAAAATACATTTTCCATTTATCAGAGCCACCGTGTTTTATTAATTAACGTAAGAGGGTTTGGAGTTCCACTGTATTCCTGAACCTATCTTGTGGGACTGATTGTCACCAAGAATAATTTTTAACACTGTATTGGTCAGTGGGTTGTGTATGGGTTGCAGTCCAGCTAGATTTCTAATTCATATTGGCACATTGACTAAGTCCTTGCACCAGGGGTTTGGAAATCCAACCCCTGCAACTCTGGATAGGGGTACACCCAGAGAGCACATCACAAGGGTTGATGGCAGCATCAATGGCAGTAGTCATTTGGGCTTGCTTTCATCTGAAGCCACTTGTTTGTCATTTGCTAGACCTCTGGGCCCTCCCTTGCTCTTACCATGTAGTTCTGTTTCCCCCCCTTACACCACCTCTTTTCACTCTGTACTAGCCTATATCTTCTATTCTTTCTCCATTTCCTAATCTCTGCTCCTTTGTATCTCCCTGTTTCTGATATGACGTTTCCCATCCATGCTCACTACCTCTACATTTACCTCTTTCATGCCCCTCGTTTTCCTATTAGTAGTAAAAGCAGTGATAGGGTGCATATGAGGTGCTCTAGAGACATGAGTAGTATCGTTTGTAGTAGTAACAGTTGTAACATGTGTAGTGCTCCCAGTAGTGAAAAAGCGTATGTACTTTTTTCATAACTTTTCTTGTTTCTCATTTTCTCTCTATTTACAATATTATGCACAGTCTTCATGAAGAGGTCATATTGCATGTCATAGTATATTTAAATACATACTTGTCAGCCTGTGTGATATGGGCATGCTGACATTGTGTTAATGTCCTTTCTTTTTTCTTTAGGTGAGATGAAGGAGGCAAAGAAAGATGCTCACTGGGCTATAGTAATGGATAGCTTCAATCCTGTAAGTTTTTTTTTGTTTCCAGAAAAGAAATACAGAGAACCATTAAAATACAATACACTCTCATTGTCTAATATAGTTTTTGTTACTTTATATCATACAACACCAATCTGCCTTTCATACACTGTGGCCAACCACATTATTGAGTATAAAAGTGGCTGCAATTCAAGTTTGTTTTCTTAAAATTAGGCCTCCTGTGTAGAAAGAAGCTAAGCAAACAGTGTAGGAGAGGCATACTTAACCCTCTTGATATTTGTTAGAAATTACCATCTTTTGCATGGTGTACCCCCAGGTTTTTGCTTGAAAACGTTTTGTTGGCCATAGAACTCTGTACACATTTCTTGCTAACTAATAGTAAAGTGTTTGTACCCCACCTTTTAAAAAGTTCAAATTAGTATACACCTGATTGGCATATTCAACTTACCTATAAGTCCCTAGAATATGTTATAGAGTGTAACCAAGGTCTGCAAATGAAATGTCACTAGTGGGCTGGAGTCCCCATTGTGCCACCAACTGCAGTGACCCAGCAAAACTGTCTCCAGACCTACCACCATAGCCTGGCTGTGTAGGTGTAAACTGCCAATTTGACCTGTCAAAATAAAACCTTTTAGAGAGGTTAAAATCCTACTTTTAAATATGAATATGTCTCTATGTAGTCTTTATTGCCCATAAGGCGGGTGCATGGTATTTAAAAGCATGACATGTAAAAGCTGGGTTATCCTATTACATCTAACAATGCTATTTTCAGTTTGGAAGCATCTCAAAAAATAATTCAAGGACTCTTTTTAATAGCTATTCAAAAATACAATTTAATGGTGGAATCAAATTCTGTATAACTATCAGGGAAAAAAGTACTTTTAGAAAGTTACCTTTATCCTGCCTGAAGTCACTGGAAGCTAATATGCATTCTGCTCTCCCGCTTCTTCTAGCTGGCAATTAGCATTTGAACAGTTGTGAACGAGGTGTGAACTTGCTCCCAGGACAGCAGGACTGGGACATAAGGCTTTGGGTGTGGGAAGGTGTTGTTGTGCCCTTTATGGGATGACCTGTGGGCTTGGCCCAGGAACTTGATTAACTTCAAAAAGGCCTACCCTGTCACAAGCAGATGTAACTAACACTGAGGCCTGCCCCTTCTTTTGTCCCCCTATCCAGACCGGTTGCAATAACAAAGGACATCTTGTTAACATCATAGTGTCAAGTTCTGCTGGAGTGTCAAGACCTGCTTGACAGGTCTTCTGGAGTTTTATATATCACACCTGGGTCACACTTCAAAGAGTGAGAGCTGGAAGCCAAAAACATTCTTGTGTATCCACTGTCTGGCTGCTTTGTTCTACTAAATGACTGTCTCTGGGTTTCTTTGGGATATAGGGTATGCCTGGGTGGAATTTTAATTCCTTCTGAGTAACTGGAATAATTTGTACAATTTCACATTCCTTCTGTGACACAAAATTATTGAAAATGACATGATAGTACCTGCTGCCATAATTCAGAGTAATCTGGGGGCAAACGTGCCTGCCGCAAGAGCACAGGAACTGTGTGAGAGGCTGCTGTTCATGTTCAGTTCCATTTAGTGCTATTTTCTTAGTGCAAATTGAATCTTCGTGTCCATTTTGGATGCAGGGGTGCATTTTGCCCTAATAAAATAGCACTAAATGTTGGGTTATGCTCCTCATGTAATTACATGAAATCTTGCACAATTTTGTTGTCATTTTGCATACTTACACTAAAGCAAATAACAAGTTATGTCCACCCTTAGTACAAGGACTGCCTCACACTGGATTTTGGTGTTAGATGTGGGAGGACACTGGAATTACCATAGTACATTCACCACACACAACCCCGACCATCAGAGAGCGAGTTTAGTGTAGCCAAATATTGCCACCATCTTGAAAAGGCACAAAGTGGGTTTGGGTAGCCCCAGTAACATTTACTCCATTGGTTAGGGCATGCCCAGGGGCTATTCCCACCCACTAGCTTGTGTCAGGCATAAATGTGACATCTCCAGGCACCCACTTCAGAGAACTCCTGGACCTGAGGAAGATCAGAAGAGGACTCATTCTGCTGTCTGCAACCTGAGAAGAGGCCTGGAGGACTGGACCTGCTCTTTCTCTTGTACCCAGGACAAAGAAGTGGACTTCAAGGGTCATAAGGCTGACCTTCTGTTCAAGATACAGGGACACAACAAGCTACAAGAGGCTTTTAGTGAAGCTGCCCAGCTTATCAGTGGCAACCGAACCTGGACTGGACTCTGCCTGATATCCTGTGAGTCTCTAAGTGCGTCCCCTCAGGTCCTGGCAGGCTTTACCAAGTGTACTCCTGTGGTGCTCTGACTCCCTTACCCCCTACTGGCTTACATCAACCTTAGCCAGGATCAGTAGCCTGCTTCTGACTTCAATGCTATCAAACAAATCAGTTTGATAATATTTTATAATTGCACTCGCAATATGACTCCAAGAGGCCTGCTTTATGGACCATTGGTCCTAACTGTACCATATCAGGGTTTTGTCTGTAATGTTCACCTCACTTGCTGACTTTTTTCTTCAACACTCACCCGCCTGTTCTTAGCCCACTGCCATCCTCGTGGGCCAGGTTTGCATTGTGAACAATCTCAGAAATAAATACATAAAATAAATGACTTGTAGACTGCATGAATTTTATAATTGTACCATAAATAAGGCAGTCAATACTGGACCACAGAACACCTCATAGAAACAAAATCCAAACATGCCTTGGAATTTAAAACAACTTCTTCTCTGTCGGGAGTCATGACTTGCAGCTGTACCCCATGATATTCCCTAATGGACAAGTGATCATGTCTGAGTTTACAGTCCCCTTTTAGGAGGACATGTTATAGGAAAGTCATCCTTTTTGCCTTGATCACCCCCATTTATTGACTGATGCTGGTGGATACTGACTCTGAAAGTGCCCTGAGCTCTGCTAACCAGGTCCAGGGCCATTGCTCATTCCTTAAAAGGCATATGGTAATTGGCAAAAATTCTAATTGACCAGGACAGCCTACTGATAAGTCTTTAGTATATGGTAGGGCATGCAGGTTTAGAGATCCCAGTGGACGTAATGCACTAAGTGTGCTCTGCTGTCGTGTCTGGTGTCATTTTAAAGCCAGGCCTGTCTTGCAGGCTGGTTGTAAAATAAAACTACACCCAAATTCGACTTTGGAATTAAAAATACTTCCAAAATCCAAAACTACCTTTTTATTACATGTAAGTCACCCCTAAGGTCTGCCCTAGGTGCTCCCAGGGTAGGGTGCATCATTATAAAAAGCAGGGACCATATGAAAGATGTTTTATATGCCCTGGTAGCGGAAAATAGCCAAAGTATTTTTCCCATTGTAGTGCTGCTAGCCCCATAGGCTAACATGGGAAGGCTGTATTAAACGTAATACAGTCTACCTTTTGATTGGAGTTAGCTAGCAAAATGATTCAAAGTATCAAAATAATGGTTACAAGAATCGAACAACTTGCCAAGGTCAAATTTATTATAACTATTACATGAAAGTAGTTTTACAACTTACTATCCTGAAGTTACCTAAAGCAGCCCTGTATCAGCCTCTTCTGATTGGTCAGCCTTTCTTAGTCTGAGCCAGGCTACCATCTGAGTAGATGTGAAGAAGCCTGGGACTGCTACGATACAGCCATTTGGTGGGAAGAGAACTGCTTCCTGGAGAAGCCAGGGAGAGGAAGGGGGTTGGGGAGGTAAGCTGGACTTCAAAGGCAGCAGAACAGATGTCACAGGACTCAGGCCAACCCACACTTTCTTGATCCCCAGCCAGATGGGAGCCCCAGTGATTAGATTAAGAGGGGAGCTGGAAGGGGAGTGTAGTCAAAAGTTAGGCACCCCTCTGGGTTGGGTTACACTGACACACACTCCAAGGAGTGAATTTTTCCATTTTGATTTTTATAAGAACAGTGCATTCTGGGTCAAAAATATACCATCCTTTACAGGAAGTGGTCATAGCACATGGTGGCAACTTTAACCCCAGAAGGCTTGCACTCAGAAGGACTGCACCTGCTTCACTCCTAAGACTCCACCAAGTAAGGACTGGCCTTAATCAAAAAGAAAAGGAGTGAACTCCCTGATAAGCAACAGGTAGAAAAGTGCTGGAAGAAGTCACCTGCAGCAGACAAAGAGAGGACTACTCCATCTGACCAGCTACAACAGGATTTCCCTGGACTCCCAGGTGCTTTGTGGGAGATTGAGTCCCAGACTCCAAGAGGCAATGCACAGCTTCGCAACCCTTGGCTGGTGCTGTTGGATACTCTGCAACACAAAGGAAACCACCCAGAAGTTTTGAAAGTTTGGGAACTTTTTGCAAAGTTTTGTTGAAAAGCTCTAGAAGAAGGCTGGCTCAATATCGAGAGTCAAGCCGCCGTGTCGACTCAAGAATCAGCCTTACCACACTGGTTTGTCCCGCTGAAGGCTCCGGAGCTCCTCGCTATCGATGCCGAGGACAAAGACTTCCAGGGGTTCACCGAGGCATCACACTCCAGAAGGCCGCCGTCTTCAAAGTGAACTGCAGACCCGAGGAACCTGAGGGCTCGACGTCGAAAGAAAAACTCCAAGAAAAAGGTTAAGTCTGAAGGGAAAATTTTGACTGGGAACTATATGTATATGTATAATATGAATGTTTGTGAATTATACAGGCAATTTTTAGTTTGTACATAGGTAAACTTTAAGAGTGAGATAAGGGGTCTTTTATGAAATGAATTGGATTTATTATGTCTATCATCGATTTTTTTATCTGTACTTTTATGATCTGTATTTTAATGGATCGAATAAAGAATATTGATTGATTGATTGACTGGGAACTAGCACATTAAGCTTTATGGCACTAGAATGCTATTTTTTTAAATTAATCTTTAAAAACCCATATCTCCAGTTCCTTCCATTGTATTATTGTCGTTTTGGTGTCATTTTCAAGATAAAAATATTCTCCATGTTTATAAATTGATATTGAAATTTTATTGAGTTTTGTCTTTAACTTATTTACTGTTCTGTTGATATAAAGGGCCAGATGTACAAAAGCTTTTTGCATTTAATGGGTCAAATCACAATTTCGGCCCATTAAGAAATGCAAAACAGCCTTTTCATATGTACAAAGGTCAAAAACCAGTAGCAATTTGCGATTTCTACCCAGTAGAAATCGCCAATTGCGACCGCTATTTATGAAACACAAATAGGGATTACCTATTAGCAATTCCTAGAGCCCATGTACAAAGCATTTCCTAAATGTGAATTGGGCATTTAGGAAATGCTATTACCATTCACTCAAAGTTGATTGTAACCATGTGAAAAATAAAAAAATGCATTTAAAAATGCATTTTTTAATGTGACATGAAGCGTACATATGCCCCTGGGGAATATGTGCACTTGAATGCGCACTATGAATTTCGGGGTGCCTCCAGGGAGACCTTAAGCCAAGAGGCACCCTTGGGCTTGGATTTCCTAAACTGCGATTTCCTATTAGAAAATTGCAATTTAGAAAATGCAAACAATTTCCTATTTGGCCTATAGGTGGGAATGCAATAGTATTTCCTATTTGCGAGTTCCTAATAGCGATTCCTACTATGTAAGAATCGCTATTAGGAAATCGCAAATTTTGTACATACCATTTTGCATTTCCTAAATAGAGATTCCATAGGAATAGCTATTTTGGAAATGCAAAATAAGAATTTCTTACATCTGGCCCCTAAATGCTTTACACACCTGTCTCCTAAATTAAGCCTGACTGCTTGTTTACCAAGCTACCAAGGGTTGAGCAACGATTTATTTATTGAGACTTGGCTGGACCTTATTATTGATTGTGGTATTATTACTAGCTGAAGGTGCATACCTCCACCTACTAATAACCCACTTTCTTACATATGTGGATAGAGTATGAAGAGGTACCGATTTAGAACCTGGTTTGTTCTTGCTTGTGTATTTTTCCTATTGCCCCATACTAAGTAAAACAGAATGTTGGATGGTGTTGTTGCCCCAACCATCGACATGAAACATCTTGCTGAGTTTTAACCATGTCCTACACATTCCATAATTGCCCACAAAGCACTTTTATTCCAATTCATGTCACCCATCTAGGTAAATGTTATCCATTATCTCCCCCTGCAGATCATATGTTACTCGTACATCATTTGTACAGCATACAGTCAGCATTTGTCATGTTGGTAGATCCCGATTATGGTTTTAAACATTCCTCTTGCGTTATAGGAAGTGCATTGGAACTGATCCCCAAAGAAGAACAAGTGGTGATGTTTGTTTAACGGGAATAAAGTTGAATGGTGATACGAAAGAAATTGTTATTGCATGCTATGCTCTTTTCAGAGTGTGGACGTGGCATTTTTTTCAGTCTAAATAGGCTTTGACTCACGTGGCCTGGTTACAATTGGCCGGTGGGACTCCTGTTATCAGCCCCATCAAATAAGAGAAAAAACATATAGTCATACTACTGTATATTACATTCCGCAGGATGTCTACTGTATCCGGGCTTTGATCTGGAGTACACTGCGAGAAGAGAAAAAAGCTATAGAAGATTTAACATTTGGTCTTAGACTGAGCCCCAGGCACGTGTGTGTTTCGATCTTAAGGGGAGCCATCAAGAACAGTCTTAGGCTCGAAAATGGGACATCGACTAAAATAAATGACGACCATCAAAAGGTACCAGTATGTACGCAACTTTGAAATTCTTTCACCCTAGATTATTCTGAAGTTCTGAACTATTTGTTAAGCTATGCCACTCAATTGCCTAATTTAAAACACTTGCAGTTCCAGATATATTGTTCGTAAAAAAAGTAATTAATAATAAAGTTCCTTTTTTTCTTTTTCATCCATTTCTTTTTTGCGTAACGTTTCATTTGATACATTCCTGCGTTCGGAAATTGCTTCTAAATGCGGCTAGGCAAGGAGGTCAGTTTGATCAGTGATGTGTTTGATAAAGCAATTCATGACGTCATATGTGATGTGATACATAAAATAATGCGCGATGTGATATGGGATGTAACTAACGTATGGCATCTTTATCAGTACATCGTGTTGTTTGAAACGTGGTGGCTCCGTATCTGCTGCATTTCAATATTTCTTAGAGGTTAACTTGACAATACAAAGAACATTTTGTTATTAAATTACTGTATCTATTCTTTTATAATTATTTGATAAAAATCAGAAATGTTGAATCTTCTCCTCTGCAGCACAGATATAAAATATAAAAGAGGAAAGGACAATTCCTTTCCTTTCTCTTATGCAGGTGGAATGTCATGCCAAAGTCTTTATTATGTGGCTCTTGTCAACAACACAACGAGTGCCACATCCTTCCACACTATGAGGCAGATTTCCCCTGCGCCACTTTTGCGTCACTTCTCCCATGTTAAAAATGACGCAAAAGTGGCTCAAGAGCCTTGTAAATAAGACCCTATATTTGCAGGGATTCTTACAGCACGACAATGGGAGCTAGAGGTGCGAGTATTACTGTGAGCTGTGACTGAGCTTTCACATTGCCTGAACAGAAAGGCCATAAAAGGACAACATGTTTCAATAAGGGCATCTCTTTCTTATCTTTGGTAACATGGTATGAGCAGCAAGGCGATTTTACGAAATTGGGTTATTAATTTGGCAGGGGTTGCCCCTACCAACTTGATAAACAAATTATGGTTAGGCTAAACACAATTTATAGAGAACCGCAACCCCTGATAGCCGTAGGTACAAGCAGCAGGCACACCCTCATGGAAGTGCGTCCATTACTATTGATAATGGCATTAATCCTAGTCCTACTCCCTCGCGTTCCTTCGTCACAAATGAGGCCCCGCCTCCCTCTAGACCCACCCCCAGCCCATAAAAACTCTGCCTGCCCCCACCTCTACCTGTACATAAACAAGCCAAGCTAGCACTCAGATGTACCGCACCGGGAGGGAGGGAGGGTCTTAGAAGGAAGGCGAGGGAGTAGGACTAGGAGTAATGCCATTATCAATAGTAATGGACGCATTACCTCCCATCCCTCCCTCGCCTTTGTTCGTCACAAATGAGGACATAGCAAGCAGAAGAAAACAGAGACAACAACTGAGTGATAAAGAACACAAAAAGTCAATAACGTGCCCCAAACACAGTAGAACAACATCTCCAGCCCCTCACAGAGGACAAGACCCTGCGGCCCAGAACATTATCCAAACGCACCAGACCAGCAATCCGACAGCGACGGACAAACGCAGAAGGGGAAGACCAGGTCGCTGCCCTACAGAACTCCACCACAGAGGTACCCTGCAACCCAGCAACCGCAGCAGCCAAACAGCGAGTAGAACGGCCTGAACCCCAACCGGGGGAACCTCCCCACGCAGCCAATAAGCCAGCAAAACCATGGACCGAATCCAACGACTCAAAGTAGCCGTGGAAGGCAGCACACCCTTCACAGCAGGACAAAAAGTAACAAACAAAGCGACCCTCTACCGGAAGGATCCCACACCCAGCAGGCACCACAGTAAAGCCCGCCGCACCTCCAGACAGAGCAAACGAGATTCCTCAGCCGAGGAAGGAGCAGGACAGAAGTCAGGCAAAATCACCACCTGACCAAGAGGAAACGCCGAATTAACCTCAGGCACAAAGGACGGCACCGGCACCAAAACCACCTGATCCGAAAAGACCTTGCAGAAGGGAAACCTACAAGACAAAGCCCCCAACACACCCAAGCGTCGAGCCGAGGTGATGGCCACCAAAAAACAAGTCTTAAAAGTCAACAGTTTCAACTCGAGACCCTCCAGGGGCTCAAAGGGAGGACCGGACAGGACATCCAACACCAGCTGCAAATTCCAAGAAGGAAAGGAATGGACAGGGCGAGGAAACAAATTCAACAGACCCAGAAAAAACGAGGTATCAGGCCCTCGTCATCCCTCAAATTACGCCAGGAGCCCTGAAAAGCCTGAATGGCAGCCCACTGCACCTGCAGAGAAGCCACCGACAACCCCAGATGAGTCCCATCTTGAAGGAACTGCATCACCAAAAAGAGGCCAGCCACCGTGGGATCAACCTCCGTAACAGCAAACCAGACCGAAAAGGCCCTCCAATGCCTAGCATAGGACAGAAGAGTGGAGGACCTCCGAGAAGCCTGCAAAGTAATAGCCAAATGGGCAGCGACCCCAAAAACAGCTAAGCCCCGCCGCTCAACCGCCAGGCCGTCAGGTGTAACCATTGCAAGGAGCCCAGAGGAAGGGCCGGAAACACCAAAGGAGACGGAACCACCAGAAGGACCCACTCCCGGTCGCAACACAACCCGGCCAGGAGAGGAAACCAAAGCGCCCGAGGCCAACGGGGCGCAAACAACACCACCTGAGCACGGTCCTACCGATCCCGGACCAGAAATGCCCGGAGCAGCGGAAGGGGGGGAAGGCATACAGAAGACCTCGCGGCCAAGGAGAGGCCAGGCCGCCGACCCCCAGAGCCCCAGGACACCGGCCCAGAGAACAAAACAGGCCCACCATGACATAGACCGGGTCCGCAAACAGGCCCACCACAGGGAGGCCCCAACAACCCACCAACAGGCCGAACAAACTGGGAAGGAGGGAGAAATCCCGTGACGAGGGAACATCCCTGCTCAACAGATCCACCCGCACATCGTCCACCCCCCGAATGTAGAGGACAGACAGGACCAGCACCCAGACCTCAGCCCACAGGAAGACGCCACCGGCAATCAAGTTCAAGGACCTGGACCCACCCCAACGGGCGACAAAGGACTTCGCCACCAGAATGACCATTTGAACCAACACCCAAAGGCCCGCAGAGAGTCCTGAAAGAGAACCAGGGCCAGCCAAACTGTCCCAACTCCTGCCAGGCCGAAGACCTCCGGGAGTCCAGCAGGGACCATCCCCCCGAACCCGCCCAGACCCCAGCCCAGCACCACTCAGGACTGGCAGCCGAAGACACAACAAGCGGAGCCGGGGGAGCCAAGGAAATCCCGGCCAGAAGAAAACGCCGGCAGAGCCACCAGGAGAGCCCCACACGGAACAGGACAGACATAGGCAGCAGAGACAAAAGACCCCGAGACCCCGGAGACCAACACAACAGGAACCAGCCGGCCAGGTGAAGAAGGTGAAAACGAGCCCAGGGCACCAGAAACACCACAGAAGCCAAAAGCCCATGCACCCACAGCCACACCCCCGTAGGATGAGCCCCCAGGGACAACAAGGCCAGAACCAGCGACTGAAGAGAGACCAGGCGCCGGACGGACAAAGCAACCCGGCCGACCAGAGACCGGAAACGAGCCCCGAAGAACACCAGGTCTCGAGAGTGGGACAAGAAAACTCCCAGTACACCAAAAAGCCGGGCTCCTGCAGAACCACCAAGGCTGACCCGACCTGAGCGAGCAAAAGAGACTCGACGGCAGCATGCAGCAAGAGGCCGACCAAGAAGGATGAACGAGCACCCCCTCCGTAGGAAGCAGAGCCATGAGAGGAGTCAGGACCCCTGTGAAGACCATGGGAGAGGATCCGAGGCAGAAGGGAAGAACTCAAAATCAAAATCGGGCGCCACCCAATGTGAGCCTCAGAAACACTGAGAAGAGGCGGCGACAGGGACGCGGAGAGAGGCGTCCCTGAAAACCAAGGAGGCAAAAAGCTCGCCCGGCCATAACCAGAGGAAGAACCGCCGGAAGGGTCAACACACGGAAGGGAACAGCCCGAACCCAGGAACTGGCCCAATGGAGACCCAGAACGGGCCAAAAACCGGCAGACACCGACTGCCCCGGGAGCAGAAAGGAAGAGGCCCCAGCGCCGACGTCCGCGACCGGAACCCAACAGAGGGCCCGATTGGCAAGCAAACTGGATACCTCATCCAGCAGAGCCACTCTGCGCGGACCGGAGAGAGGCACAGGAGTCAACCGAACCCCCGCATCCAGAGGAACCTACCAAAAGACGACCACGTAACCAATGGCAACAGAGCACAGGACCCAGCAATCCGAATCGTCCCAGCGCCACCCCGGAAGGAAAAGCCGGAGCCGGCCACCTACCGGCAGGGAATCGCCCAGACAGTAGCAGCAGGGACCACACTGGGCACAGGCGTGGAGGCAGCATGCATGGGAGAAAAACGATGCCAAAACCCCTCCTACCGGAAAGACGGACGAGACACCCACTTCGGGGGACGACCGAGAGGCCCCAGTCCAAGGCACACCAGACGAAGCCGAACGCCCCGCACAAGGCAAGGCACGCATAGGCTCCAATGCGGCCAGAAGGACATAGTACATCGAGCCACCCTGAACAGCCGACGCCAAGGCCACTAAATCCTGCACCAAGTAGGGCGCAGAAGAAGCAGAGAATAGGCCAGTCCCCAGCGCCAAGTCAGCAGCCGCAAACGCCTTTCCAAGGACAGAGACCACCAACCTATCCGTCGCAGCAGACGGGTTACAAACCACAGGCAGAACAGCCATCTCGCCAATCAGCATGGCCAGGATAGAGTCCAACCGCACAACGTGAGGAAAGGGGTCGGCCCCCTCCAACAAGCAAGTGTCCGTAGGAAGCGAGGGACTCCCAGCACGTCCATCGCACACCACTAACACAGCACTATCTCCCGCACTGGGCTCGAAGGGGCAAGCTCAACCGGGAGGGCTCAGTGCACCAAGGAAAAAGAGTCCCACAGTCCTCGCCCAGCAGGAAATGAGGAAAACCCAAATAGTCCCGCACAGGAGCCAGAGCGTCCCACATCACCACCCTGGAGACATACACACCGCCAAAGGTGGGAGAAGGACCCTCCCCAAGCGAAGGGGGCCAGCCCCACACAGGATCCAATGGACGAGGACGGGATGGAACAGAAGGCACCGGCCGAGCCCGCAGAGCACTGGACACAGCAGCCTCAATCAAGCCCTGCACCAACCGTAGACATGAGAGGCACTACACCCCCCACTGGGCCCGGCGTCCAGGGCGCTCCAGGGGGACTGGAGACCCAACAGCAGAGGACGAAGAAGAAGAGGACACCAGAACAGCCCCACTGAGACAACCTCGTGCGACCCATGACTGAAAGAAACCGGAGATAACACTCCCCAGCAGCCCCATGACAAGGCATAGAAACGACCACGCTGGCAACCAAGAAAAAATCGCCACCAAAAATGCCCCCAAACAGCCAAAAGAAACAAATAACAGGCTAAAAACATGGCCTACCAGGTCTCCAGCGACGTGCACCGTAAAGGCCGCCATGCAGCCCCAACCCGGAAACACAGGCCCAGCCGCAGGAGGACCGCTAGGCTCCGTCGCGGCTTCCTGTGCAAGTGCTCCGCCCCTCGCCCACGAGGAGACCGTGGAGACACAGCATGCCGGGAGAACACTGCCGAGGGCACCGCCAACAGAGAGAACCAAACCGAAGAACCCCCGGCACCGCTGCAGGAAGAAAGCCAAAGGTAAGTCTCACCTAGGGAGACAAAAAAGAACAAGTAGAGGTGGGGGCGGGCAGAGTTTTATGGGCTGGGGGTGGGTCTAGAGGGAGGCGGGGCCTCATTTGTGACGAAGGAAGGCGAGGGAGGGACGGGAGGTAATGTGTCTTAAGTTCAAGCGACCAAGTGCAAACAATTATAATGCAAAACAATATAATTCCCATTCCAATGCAAAAACATAGAGACAAATTTACTGAGCAAAAAGACACCAAGATCATAAAATTAGATAAGGAAAACTGGAGATATGAATTTTTTTAATTTGAAGGCAAAAAGTGCCTGCAAAAAAGTAATACAGCAAACAAATGATGGACGGAATGCTGACAATGCAAACATTCTCCCCCAGTCAAAAGATCTGGGTTAAATCCATCGTTCTTTTGCCCACTACGCCACCCCAGTTTGGACCCAGCCATATGCAAATCAGTCTTGACCCTGTGCCCCATGGGAACAGTCCAGACCGAACTGCCAGGCCAGGTCCTCCCTGGACAGGAAACAAGCATCCTGGAATGTAAAGTGCCAATGGAAAACAACAATTTGTGGTTGACCGAGATGTAGGTGCGATTTCAGGATGACTGAAATGGATAGGTCAAACATTTTACCTTCAGATTTAATCTTTGAAATAGAAGTCAATATTTTTCAGCTAAGCAAGGTCCAAGGAAGAGATTGGTAAGGAGTCCTTGTAAGTGTGATAAGTCGAGCTCCAACTAAAGCTGTGTGTTTTGGTGGGGCAAAGCTGGATTTGGAGCTGCTGGTGTTGATTCACATGTCAGATTTGCAACCTCGCCTCGGTCGAAGATTTTACCTTCAGACTTAGTTGCTTTTTTGGTTCTCAAAATCCTCCAGCAGGGCAAAGCTGAAACTATAGTTGGATCGGGCCGAGCTTCATGAGGCAGAATACCTTTACCATGACATCCAGCTGAACACATTTTCAGCATGGAAAACAGCTCGGTGAGAAAAACCTGGTATACTTGCCCACATTGATTGCAATCTGGTTCGGCTAGCCTCAGCACCTTGTCCTGGTCCTCCGGAGGCAGAGAAAATGACTACATCACACTTTCATCCAACTGCTGTGTGCTTGTTTTCTGTGCCCCCAGGGCATTGGGGTATAACAGAACAGGTCTCAAATGCTTGTGCGCAGATATTTATGCAAACCCTCCTGTAGTTTAGAATGTGCCAGAGCAAATATAGCACAGTAGCTATCTTAAGGGAGGGTCCCCTCATTTCGACGGAGCTATGGCCCCATACAAATGAGGGAAGCACTTTGCCTCTGCACCCGAGCCATATTATGGATGCTTTCACAGAGCCAAGGAGGCTGTCAGGACGCGCACTGACTGCCACAAAATGAGAGGGAAGTCAGTGTGACTGTGGAGTGCAGCTCATTGGGGAGAAATGTACCCACAGACATCCCCTAG
Organism: Calotriton arnoldi; assembly: GCA_963921515.1. Classification (NCBI taxonomy): domain Eukaryota; kingdom Metazoa; phylum Chordata; class Amphibia; order Caudata; family Salamandridae; genus Calotriton; species Calotriton arnoldi. Next base: position 385,980 of record CAWUFW010004625.1, read on the forward strand.
TAGGCTTGTGCAGTTACTCATGCGCTCATTCTGCAGGAGAACCTCTGGGCCCCCTTTGAAGTACAGGCAGGTGCAACCCGAGCAGCTGCTTCAAGCTCCATCTTTCAACAATGCGCTGCCCTGAGGTCATTATTAGCAATCAGGTGCACTGTTCCTGTTTGAGCCTGTTGCTCCAATTTGAAGATGCGCCATGGCACAAGCCGAGACAGTTCACTCTATTTGTAATACGGGCCCAGGAGTCTTTACAACCAGGTCTTCTGCATGCTCTGGTCATCTGTGGTCAGTTAGGCCCTCTTGGAGTCCGGAGTCCTTCTGACTGTTTTTGTACTTGAAGCAAGCAAACAGTAGGCCATCCCCTTGACCCTTAGAGAGCAATTCCAGTCCCTTGGTGCCAGCAGGAGTCCTAGAGTACGTCTCTTCCAGAAAGAGTCAGGAATCTTCTTCCTTTCATCAGGACCCCTCTCTGTAGTCTTCCCAGGATCAGAAATGTTCATAGAGGTGGTGGTTGAGGTGGCGGATTGATCCAGGGCACTAGCCAGTGCCTGGAGAAATTCTGCCACCCATCCCAAACTATGGGGCCTATTACGATGGCGGTCGGAAACCCTCCCCGACCGCCATGGAAGCGGGAAAAGACTACCCCAATGGACCGCGACATCACCACCGGTCGAATTACGATGACCCGCGGTCGAAATCCGACCGCGGCGGTCGGATCGCGGGCCTTAACATTGCGGCAGTTGCTGCTGCCCGCAGCACCGCCACGATGTCCAAAGGAGCATGTCCTGCATTTCCCTGCACTGCGTGGCAGGCACTGCACAGTGTCTGCCACCTGGTACAGGGAAATGTAGGGGGGGAACATGGGTACCCCCCCCAGTGCACCCACAGCCCCCCAAAACATTGGGGGCCCGCAACGGGCCCCCGGAAGACAATCTCTGCATGCCTTTCCATGGCGGTTTGACCGCTAGGAAAGGCTGGCTACGGCCGGCATCATAATCCTGCCGGCGGAGCCTGCTCTGCACCGCCACCATTATCCTGGTCCTGCTCCGTCCGCCAGGCAGGAGTGCGGATGGCAACCGGCGGAAAAGCGGCAGTCGGAATTTACCACCGCCGCGGTCACCACCGCCATCCTAATTTGACCGGCGGTTTTCTTGGTTGCAATCGCGGGCGGATGTCCACCGCCGGTCCGGCGGGCGCCACCGCCTGTCCGGCGGGCGCCACCGCCGGCCCGGCGGTGGACATCCGACCGCCATCGTAATTGACCCCAAAGTTTTTTCACAGTCCCCCACCTCCTTTTGTAGTACTTCTTCTTCGCCTTACTGTTAGAGTACCCAGGAGCTCCTGCTTCAGGGTTGCAAAACACTTCTGCCACTAAACAGGCCTCTCTTCAGCTCTATGTCTACTGCCATAATTAGAGGAGATCTCTTCCTACCAGATAGAGTCCAGACTAGTTGTCTTCTTCTATTGTAGCTGGAGCTAGGCTGTCTAGGGGGATCCTGGATGTGAATAGGGAAAGCCCTCCTTTGCATCTCCAAGTCACAACGGTAGAGCTAAGGCTGTCCTTTGTTCTGCCAACTATTTGTGTCCCCCAGATGGCTAATCCTTGCTAGGTGGCAGGTTGCTAACAATAGTTAATACCACCCTGATGTTCCTTGGCTCAGATGCAGGCCATTGTCTTCTGAGCCAAGGATGTGCGTAGGTCTCCAGAGCGGAGATGTGTGGCAAAAGTGGGCTGTCATTTTTGTCTCACGCAGCACAAAGTAGAGTTTTACAAAGTTGTTTTCCACTAAATTTAAGAAACATCTGATTTCACCATCAAATCAGCTTATGAAAAAAAAAGTGTGAAATAACTTTATTATTTCTCTAGTATTTACCCATGCAGAGCTGTAGAATTAACATTTTAATCACACATAGACCTGTACAAGGAAAAGTAATGTATAGCCTACACAATAAAGCTATCTTTTGGGATTGATGTCACTGTGAGATCACTCTAAAACTGGTGTGTAGTTTGCTCAATCTTCATATATTATGCCCCAACCCATTAAATGCTTTACTTAACTTCTAAACCACATCATGCTTGTCATCTTGAGGTGAGGTAGGGTTTGATGATCTTTATTATCCACTACCAAATTATTATTTTTCTGTACTGGACTGTGAATTACCACTGAGTACTGCTCATGATATTGGTATTGAGTGAAGGCCAGATAATGTATTTTTTCTTCCACTGTGTAGGTGTCATGCCCATCCACATCCCTCTCACCCATACTGTACAATCTCCCATATACATGTGAGGAACACACATACATTTCAATCAACATGGTAGGTGGGGACTCATGCTACCCTGGTGAAACTTTATGTCACCATTTTATCCCAGCTGAGTACAAGACCTAACTCGACACCTCTCCAGGTCAGTCATTCTCAGAAACAACGATGAGTTCCTCTTTATGCCAAGTCCCAATTTACCCTGGGGCCATTTTTGCTTCTATGATTACACGTACTAGCTTTAATTTACTTATAACATTTCGTGTTGAATTTTTCAAGGTTCAAAATTCTTCTTGAGATCTATCACACGGTATTTTAAAGAATCTATACAGTGTTTTGGCAAAATTTCCATTTTATTCATATTGGTCTTTACAGCCAGTGATGCAGCAGAAGTACTGATAACGGGTTTTACGGGTTACTTACTTTATTCACTACTCACCACTGATATATGTCATATTCTCCTCAGCTACCATAAAACTACGATATCACAGAGTTCGGCCCATATAAACTCTACAACATCAAGATCTATATATACACAAGCAATCTAGGTCCTCCAATAGATCTTTTAATTGAGCTTATAGGGACTCAGGTAATCCGAGACGAATTGGCACTTCTCCTGAGTACCTGGAATAAAGAAGTGCCTTCCTAATAAGCATTAACCTTATAACATATTCAATGACTAGACAAATAAGAATAACGCACAAATGTATGATTATAACAAACAAATCTTTATCTAAACTTCAAGTTGAATGGTCAAAGCACAAAAAATACATTTAGAATCATTTAATTTCGATTATCGTTTTAGTACAGGTAAAATCACAACACATCACAGTTCAGAGTCAAATACATTTCAATTCAAATACCTGGTGCGAATGGGAGAGGGAGAGAGAGAGAGAGAGTTCAGAAATACAGCTATGAATCATACAAACCTAGAATCGGTTGCAGATTGTCAGTGATACGGAGACTGACTTAAGGTGAGCCCAAAGAGATGCTAGAGCACAGCGTGCAATAGCCGGAGTCATTTAACCCTTCAGCCGAAAAGGTTTGCCTGCTCGACTTCACCAGCTGGTAAAGTGCCGGTAATCAGGAAAGTTCAGTTCAGGGAAAATCAGAGTTCAGTCCGACAGCATGCCAGACATATAGGAAATTTCAAAGATAGCCAGCCAGGGCCCTTTTCCCACAGGGCAGTTATACTTACAATTATGCATAGTTCCTTCCCACAAAAGTATCCTTTATGCAGTTTGCACGATTTCCATTGGTCATGTGTCTATGGTCTGTCTAAGGTGTGATCATTACTTTTACCCAAATGATCCGGAAATTATACATAATACCATTTGTCCGATGTTCATTCTTTTATTAAAAGTTCCATTTAGTTTCTCCTCGGAACTAGTAATTCATTTGTATCATATCATGTGCGTTCCCAAGTGCTCACTTCTGAGCTTGCAACAAAGTCGACACAGTTTTGTACTAGCAGAGAGAGTGTCCTTTATTCAAGACTAGAGAAAGAGAAACTTTAGCAAAAGTTCTCATAACTGGTAGTGAAGTCATGTCAGCACATTCTAGTCTTATTCGAAGGAAAAAAATGAAAATGCATGCTAAGGCCTACACGAAAACCTATTAAGTCATTATTATTTACTGAAAAGGTACTAACCTTTCAAACATTTAATTGAATATGAATGAAGCTGTTTCATTTGTGATTAATACTCTTCATAAAAATTAATAATCAAACACCATTTTGTATCCTATCAAGCATTAATTCATTTGCGAAATCATTTATAAGTGAGCAAACACATTTTCTCTCGACATTTTGAAATTGTAGGTTTTCATGATAGTACTGCTACGTGAACAAAAATCATTTCTCGTTTCATTTTCAACAATTTATGTTAATCCACATTTTCTACTAAATGAGTACTTTTTCTAACTTTTTATTATCAATCGGTTAAAAACTATATCATTACATCACACATTTTAACATTATAGGTTTTCATAGCACATATGTATTGTGAATTAATTACCATTATACATTTTCTCTCTATCATGAATACATTTTCATCTCAAACTGGTTTGCAAGCGCTCTGCATGCTTTTACAATGCAGATTGAACTCTCATGTGTTTCACGAATTACACTGTTAGTCATGTTTCTTAAGTGTGTATTAGTATCACACTATCCATTGAGCAGGAATTGATCGAGGCAAATCATTCTAAGATAATTACGCTCCATCAATTCCCCCTCTGATTGCAAATTAAGCCATCACATAATCTTATTTGACAATCTGATGACAATCGGATAGCTCTTAGAATGCACTTGTCTTCATTTGTTTCAGTCTAACACCTTCCACGTCCTTTACACCATCGTAATAAGTACTTTTCTTATCTTCTAATTCTACATCAGTCCTTTTTCTCTTTCGACCTCAACTTCCCTTTATTCCTTTTTTGCGTTTACAGCATCTGTATATCAGTACTAGTATTAGTACGCCAATTGCAATAGCTATTAATGGTGTTAGTATTTTCCCAACCAAGCTATTCCCCAGGGCTGCAATTCAACCTCCCACTGAGGAAAATCCGCTCCCAATTTTCTCCCATGCACCATCAGCCTTTAGTTCAGTTAAATCATTACTCAAGTTAGTAATGTTACTTATATATCCCTGCAAAACCTTCCTTTTATCAGGGAAATAAGTTCAACTTTGTTGAATTTTCAGCATGCAACACTCTGCCTTCTTTTGCCAATAATAAATCGAAGGCAAGTCGGTTCTGCAAAACCATAGACCTAATAGCAACCATTTCAATATCAATCACTAAGAACCAACCAGCGGTATCTGTCAATAATCAATCAACCACTGTAGACAGTTTTCTAATTTTATGCAAGTTCAATATTACCCCCACTGAGGGTATTATTGCACCAAATATATCACCAATAAATTCAGGTTCTTCTTAATAGGAATTTCAGAAAACACTAGGTCAACATTAGAATAATAATACTGAAACCGTTCCTTGCCATAAAATAAACTTGTTAATACAGTACAAGAAATACCATATGTTAAAGGAAGTTGATGGTAAGTAACCCCTTCAGACACAGACGTAGGTAATTGCATGCACGCAGAATAATTTCTTGCATCTATTGTGTCAACGTATTCATACAACAGTTTGGTAAACACATTTAATAAAAAGTAATTAATTGAATTATCTCGGTGTAAGTCACTACTTGTTCATTCTTTAATGTCTATATCTTCTCCAGGGACTCTTGTTAATTCAGTAGTCATGCTCACGTACACATTAGTAGGTTTATCAGACTAAACATAATGAGGTACATTTAGAACGATCAACAACAAAACAAGTATTAGGACAAGAATACACATAAAGCAAGCACCTATAAACTTTCGCCTAAGCGAAGCAATCTTTTCATATTTCCAATCTCGGAACCAGAGACATCCATTTTAAATTATACTTTCTATATTAATATTATGATTAGCAATAGGTTTTGCGTCTTCCATCGAACACTTATACCAGCGTCTGGTCACAGCTTTTATTTTCTTCCGCCTTCTCTTTTCAGCACACTTCTCTTCCCACAGTTTGTTTAGGGTTATCTTATATGGAGTTTTGTCTTTAGAACAAAATGTGATGAACTTTTTCTCCCAATCGTTTGCTGCAGCTAGATATGTCCATTCAGGTGCTGTGTATCTTTAATTTGGGACTCGTGCTCTTTTTGTTCTGCACACTGTATTTTCTTCTCTGCCTGTATCCCTTTGTTCTGACTAACTGGTGACTTCAATTACAGTGGATGGAATTCTTCCTACTGTCAGAATGTCTTTCAATCGTTCAGTTCTCCTGGGTAATCGGTCACCTTTCGCACTCGTTTTTCTGGTACACTGTTTATTTCACTTATGTCAATACTTCGCTTAGCTGAATCCCTTTCTCTCTGACCCTCGTTACCTACAGGGATCAACTCTCTTTCGCTTTCAACAGTGTTTCGAGACCTAGTAGCTGGCGCCCACTCTACTTTGTGCTCAGTCTGTTCAGGCTGTCTCACTGCTACCACCGGTTCACCTGTAACCGACTCTGCACCCTCAAGTGGACATGGGACTCGACGAGTGTGGGCTGCATAAACCCAATTAGGTAGACCACCACATTTAACCGCAGTTGTTGTCACAAGAATCACTTAGTAAGGCCCACTCCAACGAGGTTCCAAACAGGACTTTCTCACATGTTTTTTGACAAGCACCCAATCACCTGGGCACAAGTTGTGCGTTTGCTCCTGTTGGACAATAGTGGCGACTTCTCCAACCTGGTGAGACACAGAACGCACTACATTGGCCAATCCTTTACAATAATCGAGCACCAAATCATCAGCTATGTTCACAAGCTGATTTGCTGGGACAGTAGGCTGTCTCATAGCCCTCCCCATAATTATTTCATGAGGAGACAGTCCTGTTCTTTTATCTGGAATACTTCGTAAACTCATCAACACCAAAGGCAATGCATCAGGCCATTTTAGTGATGTAGACGCACATACCTTTGCTAATCATGATTTTATTGTGCTGTTCATTTGCTCAACTACGCCTGACACCTCGGGTCGATAAGCACAATGCAATTTTTGCTCAATCTGTAAAGCGGCACAAAGCATTCGCACCACTTCAGTATTGAAGTGTGTTCCTCTATCTGATTCCAACAAGACTGGAAATCCAAATCTTGGGATGAGCTTTCTAAGCAACAGTTTAGCAACGGTTATGCTGTCATTTCGTCACGGAGGTTATGCCTCAACCCAACGTGAAAACAGACACACGATCACAAGGACATATTTTAATCCATTGCAAGGAAGCATCTCTATAAAATCTAACTGCATGCGGATAAATGGACCTCCCGACCTTCCAATTTGACCCATGCTAACCACTGTTTTCCTTCCTGCATTCTGCTGCTGACATATTATACATCTCTGGCACAGACTCTCTGCAATGGTTCTGAATTTTGGATTGTACCATGTCTGTCTAAAAAGTCGCATCATTGCATCCCTGCCTATATGTGTCGGTCCATGGCAGACTCTTGCCATTGGTGACAACAGACTTTCTGGAACACTGGTCTTCCATCTGCATAAACCCACACTTCATCTTCTGGCCTACGTGTACATTCTGCTTTGATCCACCCTTCCCTTTCTGCCTGGGTAACTGAATATTGCAATTCTCGAATCTCTTCCCATGTCTCAACAACTGAAAACATTATTCTGCATTCAGATTCATCAGATTGTTCTTTTATGGATTCTCCATTGAATGCATATGAATTTAGGGCACAATAAAGTGCAGTTTCGTCAGCATATCTTTTGCCGACAGTCACATAATCATGTCCAGATTGATGAGCCGAACATTTTACCAAAGCAATTTGGGCTGGCAGTTGTAATGCCATCAGTAGGTTCTTTACACAGTCTCCGTTTCATATAGGTGAACCTGAAGAGGTCATGAACCCACGTTGAGACCACAACTGCCCAAAATCATGCACCACCCCAACACCATATTGACTGTCTGTAAAGATGGTTACTCGCATCTGCTCTATAATGCAACACTCCCTAGTGAGTGCAATCAATTCTGCTACTTGTGCTGAATGTATTCCTTTCAACCATGATGCTTCAACAACACCCACCACCGTACAGATCACATATGCAGCTCACAGGGTACCTCCAGAGTCTCTCAAACATGATCCATCCACAAACAAAACATGGTCAGATTCTGGCAACGGAGTGTCCTGTATGTCAGGTCTCGGCTTTGTACACAAATCAGTCACATCAAGGCAATTGTGATCAGCTTCTTCCACAACCACTTCACAACTCGGGAGCGGCATCAAGGTAGCTGGATTCAGACTTGTACACCTTGTTACAGTCACGTGTTCCGCACCTTTTATCACTTGCTCATATTTTGTTAAGCGACTGCTTGTAAGATGCTTTGTACGTGTTCGCGTTAACAAAATCTCAACTGAATGTGGCACATACACTTTCAATGGATGTCCCATTACAATCATCTCACAGTGCTCCAAACTCACATAAGTTGCAGCAACAGCTTTTAAACATCCAGGTAAGGCAGCAGCCACGGGATCCAAAGTGGCTGAAAAATATGCCACAGGACGGCGTGCTGTTCCGTGCATTTGCGTCAGAACTGAAAGTGCACAACCGTCTCGTTCACTGCAGAATAGAGTAAAACTTTTATTATAGTCGGGCATTCCCAATGCTGGAGCTCGACACAAACTGTCTTGCAGTTCAAGGATTGAACGCATGCATTCTTCATCCATATGTACAGGATCTGACACGTCTTTGTGTGTCAGCCTCTGCAAGGGCTTGGCTACCAGTGAAAAATTTGGTATCCACTGCCTGCAATATCCAACAATGCCCAAGAACATTCAAACTTCTTTTTGTGTACTCTGCGGATTCATCTTCATTATGGCATTGATCCGATCTTAAGACACTTTTCTGACTCCTTTTTCAATGTGATGTCCCAAATAAAGAACTTCTCTCTGACAAAATTGTAATTTTGCTGGCAACACTTTATGCCCACTTACTGCCAAATGGTTCAGTAGAGCAATCGTATCAGTAACACAGGCCTCTTTTGTTCCTGATGCAACCAGCAAATCATCAATGTAATGCACCAGCACAGAGTGATTAGGCATTTCTAACGTTTCCAAATTTCTTTTCAAAATCTGATTGAAGATTGAGGTACTTTCAGTATACCCTTGCCAAGACACGGTCTCCGAACCGGAATGCAAATAAATATTGTCTATCCGGATGCAAGGGAATCGAGAAAAATGCTTGACACAAATCAATCACTGAGAACCATTCTGCCTCACATGGAATCTGATATAGAATCACAGCTGGGTTCGGCACTATTGGACAACAAGTTATCACAATCTGATTAATTTTTCGAAGGTCCTGAACTATTCTATATTTCCCGTTAGGTTATACCCATGATAGGCGAATTACATGGACTTCCTAATATTTCTTTCAAGATGCCTTGTTCAATTAATGTTTCAATCAAAGGGGTTATTCCAGCAACTGCCTCAGGACTTAAATTATATGCTGGAGTTCTCAGGAATTCTCCATTTGGTTTTACAGTCATTCGAATTGGAGCCACTCCTCTCATCAAACCAATGTCTTTACCTGAAAAATCCCACACATCAGGCAAAACTGCATCTTTCAATTCAGCTGGCAAATCATTCGCTGTTAGTAAAGGATATAAACTATTCACTTACAACTCTTGGGCCATTTTAAACACCACATCTTCATCTTTCATATGGAATTCTGTCCTATTCGGTGTACAATATATGGAACAATTCATTTTACACAGCAAATCTCTTCCTAACAGATTGACTGGACTGGTATCACACACCACAAATTTGTGCAGATCTTTAAAACTTCCAATTTGTACTTTCACAGGTTTGGTCACTGGGGTTGAGATCAATTTATTCGATACTCCTACAACTTGGATACTTTCTCCTGAGATGGGTAGGTTGGGAATTTCCACAGTTCTCACAGTGGAATGGGTAGCACCAGTGTCTACAAGGAACGAAATAGGCTTTCCGTCTACCTTGCCATCCACATAGGGACCACTCTGGTCTGCCTCTAAGGATGTGCCAAGCACGCATTCCTCCTCCCCCCTCAGGCACCGTCATTGAGATGCATCTGAATCACTCTCATCCATCTGTAACAAATATTGTGAAGCCACCTGCACATTTGAATTAATTTGATCATTTGGATGGAACCCCTCATTCGGATTTTACCTTTTCACTTGACCATTCAAATTTGCATAGGAGCTCGAGGCATTCTCTGACCCTGTCCTCTTCCTACGGACATCTGTTGATTCTGATTCTGTTGATTCATTATTCCATTACCCATTTGCGACTGTCTCATTCCATCTACTCCTGGGTCTATCTTCTGTACACTTCCTGTATTTGTCAGAATATTTCTACACTCACGCCTCCAATGCCCGAACTTGACACAACCATGACACGGAAACTTCTTCTTCATTTCCTCTAGATTACTTCCTCGACCTCTCCCTTGTGGCATTAAATTTGGCACAGGATTCACCACCACACCGCTCATTCCAGTTGCAGTCTGGCCATATTCCTGAAATGCCCCTGAAAAATCTGTATCCATACTCACAAAAACTCCTTTCTTTGCTGCTTTTATCTGGGCTAACATCAATTTTTCTTTCAACTTTTTATGATGTGAATCAATGTCATCTCCACAGTATTTTGCATAACGAAGTATCTCATTGATTGACTTACTCTGCCAACAAATCAAATGCTGCTGAATCATGGCACTTATTTCAGGTCTCAAACAATACACAAACCGATATACAAAATGTCCCATATCTTTCTCAGAGACATTCTCAATCCTACTATACTGTTTAAATGACTGTAAAAGCCTCTCATAATATGCATGAACTGACTCCTTCAATTCCTGAGTAGTTCTATCTATTTTTTCCCAATCTGCCTCTTGCGGTGAAAATTTTCCTTTCAAATAAGTAATAACCTGATTATATTTTTTCATGACTTCATCTAACGGTGCTCCTGTTTTTGGATCTCTCGGATGTTCTTCTTTAGGCCAGTCTACAGCAATCTTGCATTCGACCTGCAAGTCAGTCGGAACTACAATGTCAAACAAAGCATCTAAATCTTTCCACAAAACCTTTGAAACCTTAACAAATCTTTCCACTTGCTTGTACCACTCAACAGGTTTTTCTCTCAACCTGGGAAAATCATTTGTAAATGACAATATCTCCTGTCTTGACCATGGAACATGAACAAACCCTCCTCCTGGTACTTCTCTCATAGGATATACCGTTGCATTTGCTTCTCCCTTTTCCACCTCCCACACAGGATACAGAGGTAAAGGTACTGTTGCATCCTTCTTTTTAGCCCATCTGCCTTCCCATCTATCCACTTCCCCCCAACACCTTAGGGTGTTAATCAACTCTTTAATCTGTAATCATCTTCCTGAGACATTTAAACTCTCTAAATCCTTGTCACTAAAATCCAATCGATATGTCTTTTGTAAAGCTTTGAACTTTTCTATGTCGACTCCATATCTTTGTGCAATCTCGGCAAATCTCTTGTGTGTGTTTTTGCTTTCCAGGTAATATCCTTACACATAAAAAGTAGTTCTTCATCCCGATATTTGGCTAATCTTTCAGGATTTATGGTCCCTAATATCATTGCTTCTATTTCCACTTTTAATTTGCTCGCATCTATGCCCAAATCTCGAGAAGAATTACTCTGTATACTACATCCGGGTGCAATTTCCCTTATCCATTCATCAAGTTCTTCTGGGGAGGGTCCTAAGGATGTATCCTCTCCTGATCTCTGTAATCCCTCAACAGTTCCACCCGTCTTTGACCCTCCCGATGACAGTGACAATAGTCTTTCCATCTGTAACATCCTTCTCAAATCCATTTTTGAACCTCTTTATGGTGTTTCAATCAACCTGTCTGAAATTTTAACAAATGGCTCGACCTCTCCTTCCATATTTAAATTTCTTCTACTATTCCCTTTCAACCCACTCTTATTATTTCCCTTTCTTTCAACCATTCCCTGATCTTCCACACTAACATTTCTCTCCGAAACAGTACGAACTTCACCCATATTTCTATTGGGGACTGTTATAGCATGAACTTGTGAAACTCCTTGTCCATTATTATATAAAGGAACAATGGGTCCTATAGTTACTGGAACAGATAAGGCATCTGGATGATTTGGAATAATTATTCCCAGTAACCCTTCTCTATGTGGGGTCTGATTCGGATTCCAAGATGTCTTCATTTGAGCCTGATCTAAATTAACTAGTGGGGCATTTGGTTGTAATCCTACAAAGAGACTTGTCTCTACATTATTATGTTCTTTGTGATAAGGTGGAGGTCTATTCAAAAATAATTCATTCAAGAATTCATCATCTACATCGTCAACTCCTTCATCAGTCAAATCAGTATCTCTAGACTTCAACTCCTCAGCATGTTTCTTCTTTTCTTGGCATTTCTCTACTACTTTGGTCTCGGCTACCATGACAGGATATATTCGTTCCCCCTTAGCTACATTCTTTCTCCATCTCCTTTTCTGTGCATCCCATTTCGCTTTAGCATGCCGACTTACAGTATTCCTGTACCTACTCTGATTTTTCTCCTTTTCTCTCTTGTAGGCTTCATGTTCCCATTCCTCGAGAGCTTCATATTGCATAGGTCTAGGATTTGGTCTCAGGCTATTCATTTGGTTTATTAGATTTTCCAAAACTCGGGTATTAAAGGTTTCAAATTCTGGAAATGGTAAGTCACCATCTCTCTCAGTATATTTCATCCAGTTCTCCAACAAAGTACACATATGATATTCCTTTTCTAATGACATAAACAAAGCAGCAGTTCCTTCCGGAGCCACAGGAATTCCTTCCCTAATTGATATTGCTTAATCTTTACGAAACAAAGATTTCAACAGTTTAAAAGGCTTCATTATTCTTCAACTCTAATTCAAAAGTCTTGGCGAAAAAATCTTCAACAATTTCTCTTCCGTGTTATGATTCTCTACCAATCAAAAAGTCGTCTTCGTCCACCAATACCAGCGCTGCTTCTCACCAACCGACCAATACCAGTGCGGCACCTGATGACGTCAATCTAACTCCTCACTGCGACTGACCCTCCCTTTACAATGTCGTTTGTCGTCTCTTATAAAGTCTTTCACCAAAACAAAACAAACAACATAAAACAACTTTGTCTGCTCCACTAAAAGAAATGATAGTACCATACACGCCAAGAATTTTCTCTTGCTGCCAGCAAAATCTCGACCAGTGCGATTTCGCCCTCACTAAATCAAAATCTTCGCGTTTTTCCCAAATGTGCCTTTCTGAAGAAACCTCAATAAATTTCACTTGTCACGCTTCAAGTTTCCCTTAGCTAGCACTGGCAAGGCCTTTTGCACAGTACGTACTTCCACAGGAGGCAAAACACGCTTAGTGTATGCCACACTAAGACCGCCCTTAGTCTTTATCCCGGGATCTAAGATCATCGACGGACCCATTTACTTCCATTAAGGTCAACGACGGACCCTAATGTGAGACACAAACAAAACAAACTTTTCCGTAGTCTGTCACAAGTCCATTTTTATCTGTCCAATTAGTCAAACCTTAAATGTCACTAACTATTACCTTTAACTTCGTCTCTTCATTACCTAGTATATTTAGTCAAATAAACCATCCGATAATGCTACCAGAAAACTGATGCAGCGGAGGTACTGATAGTGGGTCTTACGGGTTACTTACTTTATTCACTACTCACCACTGATATTTGTCATATTCTCCTCAGCTACCATAAAACTACGATATCACAGAGTTTGGCCCATATAAACTCTACAACACCAAGGTCCATATATACACAAACCATCTAGGTCCTCCGATAGATCTTTTAATCGAGCTAATAGGGACTCGGGTAATCAGAGACGAATGGCCACTTCTCCTGAGGATCTGGAATAAAGAAGTGCCTTCCTAATAATCATAAACCTTATAACATATTCAAGGACTAGACAAATAAGAATAACACACACATGTATGATTATAACTAGCAAATCTTAATCTAAACTTCAGGTTGAATGGTCAAAGAACAAAAAAAGCATTTAGAATCATTTAATTTCGATTATCGTTTTAGTACAGGTAAAATCACAACACATCACAGTTCAGAGTCAAATACATTTCAATTCAAATACCTGGTGAGAATGAGAGAGAGAGAGAATATAAACGCAATTTCAGAAACACAGATATGAATCATACAAACCAAGAATCGGTTGCAGATTGTCAGGAATACGGAGACTCAAGTTGAGCCCAAAGAGATGCTAGAGCACAACGTGCAATAGCCGGAGTCATTTAACGATCCAGCCGAAAAGGTTTGCCTGCTCGACTTCACCAGCTGGCAAAGTGCAGGTAATCAGGAAAGATCAGTTCAGGGAAAATCAGAGTTCAGTCCGACAGCATGCCAGGCATATAGAAAATTTCAAAGATAACCAGCCAGGGCTATGCAATTGTGCATAGTTCCTTCCCACAAAACTATCCTTTACGCAGTTTGCACGATTTCCATTGGTCAAAGTCTATGGTCTGTCCATAGTGTGATCATTACTTTTACCCAAATGATCCGGAAATTATACGTAATACCATTCGTCCGATGTTCATCCTTTTATTAAAAGTTCCATTTCGTTTCTCCTCGGAACTAAGAATTCATTTGTATCATATCATGTCTGTTCCCAAGGGCTCACTTCTGAGCTTGCAAAAAAGTCGGCACAGTTTTGTACTAGCAGAGAGAGTGTCCTTTATTCAAAACTAGAGAAAGAGAAACTTTAGCAAAAGTTCTCATATCTGGTAGTGAAGTATTGTCAGCACATTCTAGTCTTATTCGAAGGAAAAAATGAAAATGCATGTTAAGGCCTACACGAAAAACTACTACGTCATTATTATTTACTGAAAAGGTACTAACCTTTCAAACATTTAATCGAAGATAGATGAAGCTGTTTCATTTGTGATTAATACTCTTCATAAAAATTAAAAATCAAACACCATTTTGTATCCCATCAAGCATTAACTCATTTGCGAAATCATTTATAAGTGAGCAAACACATTTTCTCACGACATTTTGAAATTGCAGGTTTTCATGATAGTACTGCTACGTGAACAAAAGTCATTTCTCGATTCATTTTCAACAACTTATGTTAATCCACTTTTTCTACTAAATGAGTCATTTTTCTAACTTTTTCTAATTATTTGGTTAAAAACTACATTATTACGTCACACATTTTAACATTTATGGGTTTCCATAGCACATATGTATTGTGAATTCATTAACATTATACATTTTTTCTCTCTCATTTATTTATTTATTTATTTATATAGCGCGACATTCATCCCATAGGGATATCACGGCGCTGAGGTAGCGGAATAGTGGTGCGTGGGGCCGGTGCTGATTTCGAATATGGCATCAGTCTTTAGGGAATAGGTGTGTTTTGAGTTTCTTCCTGAAAGTGGTGTACTCTTTGATCAGCCTAAGTTCTACTGGAAGCCCGTTCCAGTGCAGTGCCGCCAGGTACGAAAAGGTGCGTCCCCCTGCCCTGGTCTTTTTAATCCTTTTAGTTTTGGCTAGCGCTTGCTGATGTGACCTTAGGCATCTGGGAGGGACGTAGAATCTGATTTTATTCTGAAGAATCTTAGGGCCAGTGTGATGGAGTGCCCTGCGAGCATGCCCTAAGAGTTTAAATCGTGCTCTTTGACGCATGGGCAACCAGTGAAGTTGTCTCATGCAGTCGGTAGCTGAACTGTATTTGCCCTTGTTGCACACCAGTTTGGCCGCAGCGTTTTGTACTACTTGCAAGCGTTTAAAGAGGTAGTCTGGCATGCCCACGAAGAGAGCATTTCCATAGTCCAGCCTGCTAACAAGCAGGGCCTGTGTGACTGCCCTCCTGCTTTCCAGGGGGATCCAGGGAAAGAGCCTTTTTAAAATCTTCAATGTGGCAAAGCTCTTTCCACATAGTATCCGTACATGGTCCTGCATAGACAGTTTGTTGTCAATGAGAACACCCAAGTTTTTTGCACACTGCTTGGGCGCTGGGGCGTCTCCAAGTGAGTGGGGCCACCATGATGGGTCCCAGATGTGATTGGCTCCACCGAGGAGCAGGATTTCGGATTTGTCTGCGTTGAGCTTTAAACAGTGGTCCGACATCCAGCTTGCCATTTCGGTGAGACAGTTATTGAGTTTGGTCCTGGTGTCCTCGTGCCCATCTCCAATGGCTATTGTTAGTTGCGTGTCATCTGCATATGAGCAAACGCCGAAGCCCCACTTCGTACCAATTTTTGCCAGGGATGAAACATAGGCATTAAATAGAGTGGGGCTAAGGGATGCTCCCTGCGGTAAGCCACAGCTTAATGTTTTTGGACTTGATGAAAAGGCACCCAGTTGCACGGTTTGAGTTCTGCTGCTCAAGAACGAGCTAAGCCATTGTAGGGCTTTTGCGTGCATCCCTTTTCCGTGCAGATTTTCTAGCAGCAACTGGTGGGAGACCGTGTCGAACACCGCCGACAGGTCCAATATGTTTAGGGCCACTGCCTTACCCTGGTCTAGTAATGCTCTTACGTTATCCAAGACTGCCAGGAGGGTTGCTTCTGTACGGTTAGTGGCCCTGAAGCCCGTTTGGGAGGGGTCCAGCAGGTCATTGTCTTCTAGATAATTAGACAACTGTCTGTTGACCAACTTCTCCATTACCTTGGAGAGGTACGGGAGCTGGGAAATTGGCCTATAGTTGACTGGGTTGGTCACATCTGAGCCCGACTTCTTCAGTAAGGGGGTCACTATGGCCTGTTTCCAAATCTCCAGGAAGACTGCCGTTTCTAGAGATTTGTTAAATAGCTGCGTGATAAATGGGCTAAGGGTGGGTATAATCTGCCTGAAGATAAAATGTGGACAGGGGTCAAGGGGGGATCCCGATTTAACTTCCCCCATAGCCTTGGCGACTTCCTCTTCAGTGAACGGGGCGAAGCTTCCCAGCTGGGCATGGGCGTCGGGATGGGGGTCCGTACTTTCCCAGTTGGTGGGGTCTGCTGGGGCATTGATATTGAATGACGAGTAGATTGTACTTATTTTATCCGTGAAGAAGTTACTAATCGTTTCACAGCATTCAGCTGATGGATGCAGGGTTTGGGACATGCAGGTCGGTTTGCATGAAAACATTTTCATCTCGAACTGGTTTGCAACCGCTCTGCATTCTTTTACGATGCAGATTGATTTCTCATGTGTTTCACGAATCACATTGTTAGTGATGTTTCTTAAGTATGTATTAGTATCACACTATCCATTGAGCAGGAATGGATCGAGACAAATCATTCTAAGATAATTACGCTCCATCACCAGCGAGAGGTCCAGTGGTGGCCAGAGAAGGAATTTCATAATGATCTTGTCCAGTAGATTAGGGGAATGTGGGGATAGCTGCTTTCTTTTGATCTTAATTCAAGTATGTATGAAATGTATTTATCTGCATCTTTTATGGTTTTTTAAACTGAATAAAGATTATTGAGATTGAGATTGAGAATGTGTCTCGGATTATGAACATTTTGTGAAATATACTATTAACAGTTCCCACATAATCATGCAAATTCTGTCTTGGTAATGTGCATGCCTTCTTCTTATCATGTTACAGTAAAAAGAAAAGCATGCAATTTTGATACAACTGACTCACAAGAGATACAGCCTAGTGATTTGATCCTGTAAAATATTTAAAATCCACATATATTGAATGTTTTGGAATACTCACAGTGAATTATATACAAATCCTGGAATCAAAATAGAGATGCCTTTTCACTCTGGATCCTGAGAACTGGAATAATTTGGGAATCTTTGAAAGAACTAACCTGCAAAACAAAATTGTAACCTTCCTAAGGGGGAATTGCTTCTCTCAATTATATAGCTCACAGATAATATTGACCAGAAAAAGAATAGTGCCTCACATGTTCTGAGCCACTGGGTAAGATTCCATCTCTAAGTCTAAACAAAGCAAATTGTAAGGATTAAGACTTGTGCAGTTAAGAGTTCAAGTAATGTTAATAATGTAGGCTTAGGCTTTTCAAAGTAAAGTGTTTATTGGACCACTTGAAGTTTATTTTCATGTCATTGTCTCCAGAGAGATCTTTTCCGTTACATACTGATGTTGGTGTTTTTTTCTTGTCCTAGGCTCTTCAAATGCGCTATGAAGCTTATAATTTCTTGGATGTGAAAGATTTTAAAAGTCCAAAAACTGAAGAATTTCATAACAAGTAAGTAGTTTTTTTTTTGTTTAAAAGTTAGATAAAAGCAACATTAATCGATTATGGTTCATGTGAGGAAGTAAGCGGCAGGAGTTAGCTGGAAAAAAAATCTAGATACTGATACACTTGTATACCCTTGCCCAACTATTAAAACAGAGGTTGGGCAAAATACTTGCTAATGTATTCCATGGATTTCTTTGCATTAGCATGGTCAAGCTCAAAAACATTAAGCTGGAAAATGCCCTTGGATATATCTAGGAACCAATAATGACAATGTAGAAAGACAACTGCTTAATAATTTATTCTTTATGCAAAGTTGGATGCAAAGAAAGTTAAAATGGCTATAAATAGACTAAATATTTGATTGTGGTAAGAGATACCATTACTATAAATACAGTTTATAACAGAGGCCAATTAACATCTAGGAAAAGACAAAAAAGTTCAGAAATGCCTTACGTATTGCAAAGGATATTTTTTGGGGAAGAGCAGGATTCAGGGGCAGACTGAGTGGCAGTGGCCCCCAGAGACCTGCAGTGGAAGTTCAAAGTGGGTTTCATGTCCCTGAATCGGGTCAATGAGCATTTATAGTGAAATGGTTTCGAATTGAAGAAAAGGTTTTTAGGTGGTGTTGGACTTGGCCCTTTTTGGCAGGTTCACCCCTAAACTTTTTGCCTTATATATAACTTGGTGTTAGTAGTTTTAAGTCTCTGGGCACTTTAGCACTGTGATCCAGTGTAAAGTGCGTGCGTGCTGTGTGCGTGTGTGGTGAGACTGGCCTGCCCTCCCATAGGAATGCATTGAGGATGAGTGTGTCAGTGGTAATTCCTGTTATGAGAGGAGCAGTGTGGTCAAGTTTAGTATGTCTGAATTCGTGAGAATAAATGCTGCGCAATGGTGTGCGCAGATTTATGGTGACTGGTGGAGAAATGCCACTTCTAGAAGTTGGCATTTCTGTGTGCTCTGTGTCTGCCTGCCTGATGTGAATTGCATGTCTGGCTTGTGAGTGACAGGGGCTGGGAGGTGTGTGTGGCTCCAGGAGGGGCAGGGTGAGTCAGCGCAGGGCTGAATTGGGAGATCTGCACATAGAGTGAGGGGAGGAGTGTCACCTGGGTCTGAATAGGGCTGTGCCTTCCCTCCACAAAGCTGGCTCCACCTCCTGTGGTGCGTCTGATGTCCCTGGCCTGTCTTGTCAAAGGGGAGAGGAGCTTGCCAAAACAAAGTGCTCCAAATCCCCCCTATACCAGTTCTGACTGGTATCCCCAAGCCCTGTGCTGTGACACAAAGGGATTTTGGGTATAAAAGAAGGGGTTGTGACCCCATGAAGTTGTTCAGTGCAGTCTGGGTGTGCTGTTCCTGCTGGGGCGTGCTGCTGCTGGGGCCCAGGGGGGCTGCCATGAGGACTTGCCTCCCTGGGCCCTGCATGGCCCCTTGATGCCTAGAAGAACCTTTTCTGGACTTGTTTTGTGTTTTTTATGCAGGAAGGACTTTGCTGCATATAGCGCCTCGTGTGCGCTGTCCTTCAGTTCCCCTGGGAGAGGGGAGCGCTGGAGCCTCGCAGCGTCAAGCTGCCCATTGCTCCTGAGGGAATCCCCGGCGTAGGGATTCCCCCCCAGTGCTGAGATCGAGCGGGTGCTCACCCCGCTTATTTTGTTATATTTAACTACGGGTGCCCACCCCGCTTTATATTTTTAACTTTGGAGGGAGCCTACCCCTCGTTTCCCCGCGCGGCCCGAGCCGCCGAGAAGAGGAGCGCCGGAAGGAGGAGTCCGGCCAGCCGCCTGGTTGTGGGCGGGGCCGGTGGCGTAATCCAGAGCCTCGGAGGCTCTCTCTTCCGCTTCCCCGGCCGGGGGAAGCCGTGCCGAGTCGCGAGCGGTGCCGTGAGTCCTGGGTCCCAGGAGGGGGCCCGGGTGAAGAGTGGCATCCGGCATAGTCTTCGCAGGGCTCTTGTGAGCGGAGAGAGCCCCCGCCCATCGTCCAGGAGCACGCCGGTCCCGCCTGCTGAAAAGAAGGGACCGGAGTCTGCAAGACGACTGCCCCGGTGAGTAGCGCCCCCACCAGTGTTCTTGGTACCTGTCCCTGGCACCGTGTGTAGTACTGAGCGGCCCCGGCTGGCAGCGGGCCGCTCCAACGGGGGCATGATGGTTTTTCGAGCCCCATGTGGCTCCAACGATTGGCATATATATTTTAAAAAGGGCCCAGAGGAGCCCACGCTTTCTCCCTTTTGGGTGGCATTTTCTTCACAGTTGCCCCGTGTGGCAGTGGGCAACTGCAACGTTTAAGGGGCAACATTATTTCCGAGAAGCCCCAGTGAGGCCCCGTAGGCACTGATGTGCCAGGGCCCCCTTTTTCTTGATCCTCAGCTGCACCACACCACCGCGGGCAGCTGCAACACTTTTGCATTTGTTCTAAGGGCACATTGAGAGCCCAAGCCTCATTTTAATATTCCCAGCTGCCCAGCAAGTAGTGGGCAGCTGCACCGTTTAGGTTATTCTTTATTTGGGGACATACCTTTTGAGTTAGGAGTGAGATGCACTCCTCTGCCCCAGTACTTTCCCAGCTGCGCAGCACTTAGTGCCAGCTGCTATGTTTAGGCCTGCGCAAAGTGCGCACCCTTGACTCCTACTGCATTGGCAGCGCGCCCGGACTCTTGGGACGTAGGGCATTTGAGACCCTTTTTGAGATTGCCAGTGGCCAGGGGGACTGTTAGGTTTGTAGGGCGCCAGGCCCTAATGTGATTTATGCCTCTGCTATGGTTCTTTTTACTAGGAGGTTATGTGCTAATGCGAGTTATGTGGTGCTAGGAAATGTGATGCATTTACCATGATTTACGCACCCTGATTTATGCCTCTAATATGGTTTTTACTGTGAGGTTATGTGCTGATGTGATTTTGGGTGCTAGGAAATGTAATTCATGTAGTATGATTTACGCACCCTGTATTATACCTCTAATGTGATTCATGATTATGAGGTTGTGCCTACTGTGGTTAGGTGTGAGATATTCTCTACTGTGTTTTATGCCCCTAATGTGAGTTATGCGTAGGAGGTTATTGTCTAATGCGCTTAGACTTGTGAGAGGATTGCATAATGTGTTTATGCTGGTGAAGTTGGCGTACAAGGTATTTGGCGCCTAATGTGATACTGTGCATAATGTGATTTATGTTACAGGATAATGCTGAGTACAGTGGTTACCAGTGATTACTGGTTGTACATTTATGATGTGTGCTACATTTATTATAAGTGCTACATTTACTAAGTTTGCTTTGTGCAGGTTCTGACAGTGGTCCAGTTGGCCCTGTCAGCTGTAAATAATCCCTTGTATATATGACCTAGTGCCAGGTGGCAAGATGTATATTATGTGAGTCCTATTCTAATGTGTTTTATGATAATACAAAGGCTATTTTTGATATAACCTTGTGTGGAGTTCTTTTTGTAGTGTGCCTGGTATGTTGTTGCTGTGTGCGTGCGCAAACGCTTTACACATTGCCTCCGGGATAAGCCTGACTGCTCGTGCCAAGCTACCAAGGGGGTGAGCAGGGGTTATCTTTGGCGTGTAACTCCCTCGCCCTGACTAGAGTGGTGGTCTCTGCCTGGCTTTGGTGCAAGCCTTAGCCAACCAGAGATCCCATTTCTAACAGGTGGGAAAAGGCTTGTCTAGATAATCAAGCAAGTCATGTGGCCATGGAATCACCATGATGCCTTTCTCTGAGCTGGTTCTCTCACAGATACATTTTTGGATCAAGTTTCCCTCAGGCATAAGGGGATTAGAGGCAGTGTCCATGGAAAGTTATATCAACTCAGTGGATGCTCTTGTTGAAGTTTCCAGCTCTGTTTATTAAAAGTGAACTTTAGTATGGAGTGAGGCTCTGCACACACAGCCAGTAGTCCTGCATCCCCTCTAACCCCGAGGATGATTGTAGGCTAAGGATATGATGCTCTAGTATAGTGATATGGTATACTTGTAACATTGTAAGATTTTGAAAAAAAAATTGTGTTCTGGCAGAGGTTATGTTGCAATTCTATTCAACCCTAGGTTATATAGACCACTATTTGTCTGTGTATTTTCAAGTATATAGGCCAGGATTTTTAACTGCCATTAAATGCAGCTAGAGAAAAGCAAGACAATCTTGGAGTAAACCCATTGAGTGGGATCTCTTCAAGTAGGATGAGTATACGTTAATGGGTAAGGTTAGGAATAGGATCAATCAAGATACAAGTGTTTCAACACTACACTCAAAATAAATGTATTCCTTCTGGGAACCTCTAAAAAAGGGAATTTTCTCACGCAGTTTGCTGCAATTTAGCACTTCACTAAACAGCACCAATCGTCTTGGGGGCCTTACCTCATCTTTTGGAATAAACAACCCTGACTAAGTTTAGGCTTGAGGTTGCGGTTTTGGGTCATAATAAAAATGTATTTTTTTGAAGACAGATTTTTAAAGAACGGGCACCTTAATACGCAACTCTGGTTAGTTCTGTCATATATTTCAAGGAATATGGAAATAAACATGGGCATATCTTGAATGACAACTTTTTAATTAAAAGTACAATCAAATTATTGACACGTTTTATGATGTGTATTCAGAAGCAGTGACACTGGTACATTATGATAAATATTTTCAATATAATAAATTCGCAAAAAGATAACAAACTGTGAACAGAATTGAGAGGAAATATTGATAAACAAAGTGTCCTATGACTAGCTACAATCAGTACCGAGAGACATTTGTCACAAAGCAGACCACATCATGATACAGAATTTGTTGAATATTGTTGTCAAATATAATGTGAATCAAGAAATTCTGTGACTTACTCTAGAGAATTAAAGTTATTTAAGATCACATATGCACACTTTTGGTGATATTTGTACAAAGCAGATTTTTAAAACACATCGTTTACATTTGAATTGAAACAAAGGGACATCTTTTTGTGAATATGTTTTACCAAAATAGTTTGAATTTTTATGTACTCTTTTTTCCATAAATAACTCTCATATATCTTTTTTTTGGGGGGGGGGGAGTTTTATATAGCACACTAGACCCGAAGGTATCAGAGCACTTTACTTGAGCACCAGTTGTGTTACAGACGGACACATTCAATTTATGTTAGGCACAGGAAGATTAAGTGATTGGCCCAGAATCACAGGATGTTGAGTGTCCATGCCCAGACTCAAACCCAGTTCCCCAGCTTCGAGGTCGACCGCCCTAGCCGTTAGGCCATATCCTCTCCCCATATATCTGCAGTACTGTTACTCACATGAAATAGAAGTGCTTACAGTAGGAAGAATATTTTAACAACCTACAACTTCTTCAAGACAGCAGTGGAAAGTACCTCAAGATAAATGAATATTCAAACATTAATTAATGTCTCTTTTAGAACATATCTCTCTCCTTTGGATCTAAGAAAGCCATCTTTCTTGATCCTTCATTTGCTTCCTGCTCCTCCGTTCTAACTAAATCAAGTGGATGATGACGTTTTGGGTTTCATGCTCTTCGAAAATCCTTTCTACTGACTACTTTTCCCAAGTTGTATCTTCCCTGTTAGCTTGTACAATTCGTATGAAGCTGGACCTTTCTGAATTAGGAATGCTCTCCTATTGGATTCATAAATGAACTGCTACAGGTGGGCCTGCAACACTGGTTGTGCCACCCAATTAACTAGCACTTTAAATATGCCTCAGGCCTGCCATTGTAGTCTGTGTGTGCAGTTAAAATGCCATTTCAACCCAGCAAAATATGTTTTCCAGGACAGGACCTTCCTTTTTAGTACATATCAATCACCTTTATGGTAGGCTGTGGACAGATCAGAGGGTAGGGTTTAGTGCATTTAAAAAGTTGAAAATTTACTTTTTAGTTTTACATGTCCTGATAGTGAAAGGTTCTTACATTTGTTTTTCACTATTGCAAGGCCCAAATCTCCCATAGGAGAACTGTGGAGTTACCTTTTGCCTTTAATGACCAAATGGGCTCAGGTAACTATTACATGTTTGGTGTCTGTGGAATTGTAGTGAAAAATTGTAAAGTTGACATTTTCCTGCCTTAGCCATCTGGTGCCTACAGCCAGACTCAGTGTCACATGACTGAGGTAGTTGCCAGTTCGGCTTTGTGTATTCTTCCCAGATAGCCACACTCAATAGGTAGGGTAGATGTGCCTTGATGGGCCATCACTGGCAGAATGGGAGGGAGGAGCCGGGCGCTGCCCCATTTAGACTTGAATTGGCTGTGTCTTGCCACCACACAAAGGGCTGCCAAACCCCCTGTAGTTAGTCTGGAGCCAGGGAAAGGAAGACAGGACAATTGTGCACTTCAAAGGCATGCCTTTAAAAGGTTCTCCCTGCTTCAAAGGCATACTGGGTATAAATACTGGACCTCAGACACCAAGTTTTCATTACACTTCTGGACCTGTGGACACTCTGCCAAAAAGAAGCACTGCTGTGCTGCTGAAAGAACTGCCACTCTGCTGGACTACTGCTCTGAAGAAGTGCTGCCCTGCTGTGCTGACTTTCTGGCCTCTTGCCTGGGTATGAAGGACTGGACCTGCATCTGTTGAACCTAGCACCATCAGAGTGACTATAAGCAATAGTTGGCTGGCCTCCTGATTTGAGCTTCAGGGACAGAAGGCTCCAACAACCTCTAACTCAGCACCTGAACTCAGCATCTGAGATTCTACCCTGTCAAGTGGTGCCAACCCAGTACTGGACCCTTGAAAGTGGTCCTAAGGCACTCTGCCAGTCTCTGTGGATCAAGCAGAACTGATGCATCTCCTCTGCTGCTCGGCACAACCCTGAGTAGAACCGATGCATTGCCGCTACTATGTGGAACGGTACAGTCGCAAAGACCCACATCACATCACAACCCATCACCCCATCAGAACCGTTGCAAGCCCTCGTTGATGGGATCCTCAACGATGATGCGGGACCCCGCACAGCAGCCTTATTGTATCTCATAACCGGTGCATCGATTTGGCTGCACAACACACCTCCGAAGCGGGTCCTCGCAATGCTCTGCACACCAGGATTTAAAGTATTCTGTTCACCAGGCCTCTGTAGCCGTCCTTCGCTCCATCGTGGTCAGCTTGAACTTGTGGCTTTGTCCCGGTCTGGAGCGACCAGATTCCAGTTTTGTGCTTTTTGGCACTATTTTCACTGAAATCTTTAAAATTGCATATCTACGTTTCTACTGATTGTATTTTTGTCATTTTTTTCTTGTTCTATATATTAAAAATAACAGTTTTTCTACTCTGGTTTGCGATCCTTTTTGTGTCGTGTTTTCACTTTATTGCTATGTGAAGTGTTCCACATTGTCTCGAAGGTAAGCCTGACTGCTCTGTGCCAAGCTACCAGGGGGCTGAGCACAGGTTAATTTTGGGCTGGCTTGTTCCTCACCCTGACAAGGATTGTGGTTGCTGCTTGACCAGGATTCACACCCCAGTCAACCAACAACCCAATTTCTTACACCAGTGGTATCACAATATCCTACATATTTCTCACTCTCATACACAGCTGGCCGGTAGTGGACATCCATACCTTTCTTTCCTGATCTGATCATCTTAGCACGTAAAGCACTTTAACTCAGTCTTGTGAGGAGTAAACCCAGTATATCTGCTTTGCTTATCTGCAGCTTGTGCCTCAAGGGCTTCCAAAGGGCAGTCTCATTGGGTCTCCATGCTTGTGTGCATTGAGCTCTCTTCTTAGCTCCCAGCTGTGCATGCCGTCACAGCAATTATGGTCTGCCAGCTATTAAGGTTCATCATATCATGATGTGGGGTCCATTCCTCCTTACTTCTCCAGTACTACTTGCACAGGCTTTCTATGGCCTGATGGCCATCACTGCCAGTTGTGTGACTTCTTCTTGTTGCCCAGTGAATAGTGAAATAAACAGCCTATCTTAGTGATGTTAGTTCATTCCCCTAGCTCTCTGCTTCACCTCTTGGGTCATCCCACAATCAAAGTCAAAGGTTGCATGATCATGGTGGATAACTGTCTCATCAGGAGTTGCAACATAGCTGCTGGAACCATGCACAGGCACTCATTAGGGAGGCTTCCTTCATAATTCTCATCTAGCTCCAACCCATTGCTGTTTTTAACGCAGCCTCACGCAAATCCACCTCACCTCTCAAAGTAATTTTTTGTTTGGTAAAAGTGCCTGGTGGACACTTATCAGAACAAAAATCAGTTTGAACATACTTCTTTCCATGAATGGTGCACCAGATGTATGATATCCATAAATTACATAAAATTATAAATGGGTAGATGTCAGCAATAAGAATGTTTTTTTATATTGGGGTTCCGAGTGGCATTCTAGACAGCTCAGGTTTTGCTCTAGTTGCGCTTGGAACTTCTAACTTAAAGTATCCCTTCTACCCATCTACAGCTCGTTTTCCTTAGGCTTGGGCCTCAACAGAGAAGTAGTGGCAGTCATCTCAGTGTATTTTACTCAAAGTCCAGTTGGTGGGTATTGCATGTCGAGGGATTGGGCCAGATTAAGCAATAGAACAAGGTCATGAATCCTGATTGAGAGGCAGTCGTTTCTATTTGGATTACTGGTGATGAATTGCTGTCAGGAACAGGTTGATGAATGAACAGATCCCAAGAGTAGTGATCCATATAATGATTTCTGGTAACTCACTCTCAGTGGGAGTGAAAGACCCAGGCAACTACTTTTCAAATTGTGCATTACTTGTAGTAATCCAGGTAATTTTCTAATGCTGTTGAAGAGACAGGCAACTATTTCATGGGAAGTTGGTGAGCAAAGACATTGACTGAAAGGCTGAATGACATTTGGTGTAAATATTTTATTTAAATTTCACTTAAGTTTCTGGTTACAGTTGGCTGATTGGGAAATGGATTGATTAGTGTAGGATGACTAAACAGCACAAAAGTCTTTTTTAAAGGTGATATCTCTGGATGGTGATAGTTTTGGGTGTCCAATTAGCCTTAAAGTGTCTATCTCTCTTCAGTGATTTTATTGAAAAAAGGAATGTTGTCCTGGTACAATAGAGCAGACTGTTGCAGTTGAATCAGTTCCAACTGAATTCACTCATTTCTGATTACTGGTAAAGTTAGAGTTTGGGTGTTGCCATTAAACATTTTCTGTATTTAGAATATACAATGGAAAATGGTGTTCTGTTTCATTATTCTGCTCCTCCTTTCATGAAGTACACATAGTTCAATGGTGTCAATATCAATGTACTCTTCTCCAATATCAAAATAACATGGGAGCCGTAGTAGGAAGTCTCAAACAATTCTCTTTATTATTCTTCAGTACATCCCCACAATTCAACTGTTCAACTTGCTGACTAACTGACAGGGTCACTTGGCACTGAAAATAAAAGCTGTCCAACAAAGTATGGTTCACTTTGTTTGTGTGTGTGTGTGTGTGTGTGTGTGTGTGAGGGTGTGGGTGTGCATGTGTGTGTTTGTGAATGTATATGTGTGTGTACATGTTCATGTGTATGTGCCCATTTGTTTGTGGGTGTGTGCACAGCAGCATCTGTAATAGCAACTGAGCACAATAATCAAATAACTTAAGAAAGTAGGCTGCCATCTGTTGATATGTTGTAAGCAGCTACCGTTCATAAGTAAAAAAAAAATACTCGTGAAATGATGAGTGTTACTCAGTGACAAGCAGAGTCATTTATTTAATTCAGAAAATGATAGCTTCTTTTTTGTCCATTTTGTAGGTTCTTGTTATCTTTAAAAGTCCCTCACACCATCCTGGAAATTAATGAATCATTATTCCTTCCAAAGTCCCTAACATCGCTCAGGAGAACAACTTTATCATCAGGTAATCAGCGTATATTCATAATTTGGATTTGGAGATCTTTTTAAGCTGCTTTTGTTGCTGTGTTATTAATCATGTTTAAGGGCCTTATTACGACTTCAGGGACCGACCGCTGGACCTCCAAAGCCGCGTATGATGCAACACCACAGCGCCAGCGGTCTTAGGACCACTGTATTCTGATTAGACCATGGGACGGCGGTGTGCCGGCCTCAGTCTTGCGCTTTCTGCATGCTTCGGCTTTCTGGGTGAGCCTGAAGCCAATGCAGCAGCCCAGCAGCATCTGCACTGTCGTTTGTGCACTGCTGGCATGCACCATGTTGTGAAGGCCACACAGTGCAATCATCACAATGGAGGCATAGGGGGACACAACATGTGCCCCAGTCACATTACTAAATGGGCAACAACGCCCAGGGGCTCTGTTTGGGGCCTCTTCCTTGCCTTTCTGCCAGCTTTTTCATGGCGGTTTCACTGCCATGAAAAGGGTTGCGGATGGGCAAGTGCTAATATGGACTCTGAACAGGAATCCAGGATCCTGATGGTGTGGGCAGCGTTGTAGCAGGCTGGTTGCGTTCCGACAACCGCATTCATAAAACTGTGGTCGGACCGCTGAGGTCGTAGAGGTTGGATCGCAACCACGAGGTCAGCAGTCTTGAGACCGCCAAACTCATAATGAGGCTCACTGTTCTGAATAAACAACTTAGTACCTTTCTAAAGGAGGCACAAGCGCTGGATCCCTCCCAATACGGCTTTAGAGAAGGCCATAGTACTGAGTCTGCTCTCATCAAGGCCACAGATGAGATTAGGGAAGCAGTAGATCGGGGCGGCAGGGCAGCTCTGGTTTTACTGGACCTGTCCGCCGCCTTTGATACGGTCCACCATGACATCTTAATGGACCGTCTAAGGGCATGTGGAATCCAGGGGAAAGCCTGGGACCTTTTAAGAGCTTTTTTTATCTAACAGGAGGCAAATTGTGGCACTGGGTGACTATCAGTCAAAACCTTTTGTACTGCCCTGTGGGGTTCCTCAGGGGTCGTCTCTCAGTCCCACACTTTTAAATGTGTACGTCTCCTCGTTAGTCTCTGTCATCAGCGCCTTTGGATTCGGCCTCGCCTCGTATGCGGACGACACCCAAATTGTGGTGTCTCTGTTACCCGGTGTGGAGGCAGGAGTGGATATACGTTTCCAAGAATGTATGATGTCAGTGGGGAATTGGATGGCACAGAATTGCCTAAAGCTCAACACTGGAAAAACTGAGGTCATACTATTCGGCAATGATGTTAACTTCTGGACACCCAACTGGTGGCCAGATTCGATGGGCCCTCTCCCTTCACCCGTAAAAAAAGTCAAAAACTTGGGAGTGATTGTGGATGATGGGCTCACTTTCAATCATCAGGTAAACTCAGTGGTATCAAAAACTTTTTATGTGATCAAAACACTGAGGAAAATATCGCCATTCTTGCCTTCAAGTAGCCGACAAACAGTAGTCGCGACCCTTGTTATGTCAAGGTTGGACTATTGTAATAGCCTGTATCTAAATGTTCAACAAAAGCTAATGAACAAACTTCAGATGCTGCAGAATGCAGCAGCCAGACTGCTCACGGGCACATCTCGATTTGCCTCAGTAGCCAATGAAATAAAACATATTGCACTGGCTACCGGTTAGAAACAGAGTTCGCTTCAAAGCCCTCTGCCTGGTTTTTAAAGCTCTGCACGGCATGGGTCCAGAATACCTAAGACAGCAGCTCCACTGGTACATACCAAGGAGACAACTCCGGTCACTGGAGGCCAGGTGGGTCTCAGTACCCCACATAAAAAAAGTACGATGGGGAGGCAGACGTTTTGCTTACTGTGCAGCTAAAGCCTGGAATGATATGCCGTTCCAATTAAGAGATGCCTCAGATCTGTTGGCCTTTAGAAAAAGCTTAAAAACCTGGCTTTTTGCCCAATAATGTATTTCCCGCGCCTTGCCTAAAAGAGATGTAACTAGCGCCAGGACACCCCCGGGTAACCGCTGCATAAATATCATTAACATTAACATTAACATAACTGTGATAGGAGTGTGTAAGTAGGTAAATCAGCACACGTAGACCAGGGCATATATGTATTAGTAAAACAATTGTCATTTTTCATGGGAACCCGGTATGTTTCTGGGAGAGAACCCTGAATTATTTAAACTTATTATCCAAACCAGAAATTAATTTAAAAACCAAAAAAGCGCGGGACACGTAAAGGTCCTGATTACAAGCTTGGCAGATGGGATACTCCATTACAAATGTGACGGATATCCCTTCCGCCATATTACAAATTCCATTATATCCTATGGCGGGATATCCATCACAATTGTGAGGAAGTATCTCATCCACCAAGATCGTAATCAGGCCCTTGGTTTCCATTTGAAATACTTTGACTACAGTCAGATTTCACAAACACTGAAGTAAATGGAAAGGCATTTTTTCTGTATATCTTTGGTGACTTATGCATGTTAGTGATAATATGATTCCCTAGAGCACTTGCTACTGCTGATTTTCAATTTCCTAAGACAGTCATTAACAAGTGATGCAGTTACAGAACTCAATACTACTCAGCTTTATGGGCTCAAACTCATATCCTCCCATCTCCTTCTTTAAGAACTTGATTAAAGTTCCATCATTAAAACACTTTACTTTGGCGGCCAAATATTTGTGTTACATGGGTGTTACACGGGTGCTACCCTCTGGAATTCCCTCAACACCTATGAGAAAGCCATGCCTTTACTGAAAAATCTAACTCTTCGAACAAACCCTTGACTTATGCTGACCTTTCTTGTTTGTTCAGTTAAACATGTTGGTAAGTGCCTTGAGACATTATCGAAAAACTTTGACCTTACAAAATCTCATATACATACATAAATATATGAATAAGGGTGCCTGGTTTCAAACCTGTGGCCTGCATATCAATCACAAATCACAGCAGCAACGTCTTGGGCTATTATGAAAGCAATCAACATGTCAATAATAGCATTTTCCTGATCTACACTAGCACAGATAGGGAAAACATACATTTTCCACATGTAATTTACAAAAAGTATTTGTTCGCGAGAAAGATCTACTGCTTATGCAAGCTTTGACTTTTTTACATACACATCTGCTTTGGTGCAGATTTTGCAATCAGGTTTTGGCAAAAGATGCAGCACATAGAGTCCATTACATCTTTCGTTACCAGATAAATGTGTTAGTTTGCTCCTCCCACCTTCCCAATTGCAAATGCTGCTCTAAGGGATGGCACTAATCAGACAGGGGACATAAACCTACACAGCCTGCATCGTTGACCCCTTACTTAACATGAGTTTCTGGAGTGCAGCGTTGCTTTCCCACCCCTGGCATATGGGTGGAAATGTCAATCTAAGCATTGCACATGTACAGACCCGTTAACTCTTAGAAATGTCAATGCTTCTCTAAATTGGGTATGATGACATCCATAATAAATGATAGTCATATACAACATAGAGTTACTGAGTGTACATGTGTGGTCCATAGCATGGAAATAGCATGAGCCCTTCAGGCAAGTGTAACTATGCATGTTGATACCACTAACATTTGGGGTTGAAGTGCTACTCCATGTTAAGTGAGGTAAAGGCTGATCTCCCCTTATGTGGTTTGCAGAAGTATGTTTGAACGTAGGTTGAGGCATAAAGCCAAAGCCTGTTCCAAAAATATCAGTGGGAAAGGCCAACGCACCTGCCCATGTTAAATAATTGTAATACAGTGGTACAGACAAATTCTAGGCAGTAAAGAAGCTTATATGGTGAGGATATTTATTTCCAGAATTTCACTGAAGATTTTGAGGCATTGCAGATCATTTATTAATGAAGAATGTAGGGTTGTCCCACTTAGAGGTGATTTATATTGCACTGGTTTTGCAAGCATGCTTCCAAGGTTGTATAACAATGAGCCCATCTTAGGAATGTGTTTAGTGTATTTTATTACACTACAGAGGGTATATACATATATATATATATATTCACTGAAAAAATAAAGGTTACAGGGACTTTATAGTTAGGGTCAGATTTCACTCGTACAAAACCAGTGAAATTCAGAAGTAATAGTTAGCTGAGCTCGCGCCCCCACAATGCATTGCTTATAACCTCACATATTACATCAGTCATGACATGGTCAGTGACATCACTGATGACATCACTGATGACATCTCAAATGACATCACTGATGACCACTGATGACATAATCCAGTGACTGTCAGCGTTTTTAAAAAGTTTATGAGTGTTAAATATACATACCAAGGTGTACTGGTGAATAAGTGGGTGTATAAGTGCCTGTATGGATTATTCAGTGGGTGCGTGACTGACTGTATAGGTGAGTGATTATGTGTCTCAGTGAATATATGGGTGAGTGACTGGTTGTGAGTTTTTAAGGTTTTTTAAATAGCAGTTGCGTTTGCAGAGTGGTGGAGAAAGGGGGGCTGGGCTCTCAGAAATCCTGCTGTGTAGAACTTACAGGAGGTACCAGGAGGGCTTCTTGGCCCCCAAGGTCCCTCAGCAGTAAAGTGGAAGTCATGCCCCAACCAGTAGTACACCACGAGCGAGCCACGTTTGCAGAGTGGTGGAGAAAGCGGGCGTGGCCTTCGAAGACCTCTTAGCAATCCCGCTGTGTGGGACTTATCGGAGACAACAGGAGGGGTAGTTGGCCCCCAAGGATGTCCTTGGGGCCAACTACCCCTCCTGCTACCTCCAATAAGTCCCACACAGCAGGACTGCTAATACCTGGTAGGAAGCCATGCCCGTGAGAATCTGGGTTTCTGTTGCAGTAACCCCCCCACTTTTTGCCAGACTGCTGATGCACTTTTGATTTGATGTGCCCTGGGTCACTGCCAATCAGGTTCCCAGGGTCTGTGTTCTTTCCCCAAAACTAAGCCAAACCCAATTGGCATCTCTGGCCACAGGTCAGCCCCTGGTAAATGGTACCACAGGTACCCAGCTCACTGTGACCAGGGAAGACCTCTAAGGGCTGCAGCACTTATTGTGCCACCCTTAGAGGCCCTGCACCATTACACTCACACACTGCCTTTGCAGGCTGCGTGTTTTGGTACAGAACAAAGTGAAGAGTCGACATGGCACACATCCCTGTGTGCCATGCCTACATCCCACTGCCCTGGCCCAGGTCAGTCACCCCTCTAGCTGGGTGCACTATACCAGTGGTGAGGGTGCAGGTGCATGAGCCCTGTACCCCTACAGTGTCTAAGTCCATTCTTAGACATTGTAAGTGCAGTGCTGCCATTAAGAGTATATGGTGCTGGGAGTCTGTCATTACGAACTCCACAGCACCATGATGGCTACACTGAAAACTGAGAAGTTTGGTATCAAACTTCTCAGCACATTAAACCCACACTGATGCCAGTGTGGGATTTAATGAAAAATGCACACAGAGGGCGTCGTAGAGATGCCCCCTGAAAAACGACCTACCACTAGTGTCCAGGCTGAGTGGCTGCTTTCAGCTGCCACCACCAGATATGTTTCTGGACACCTGGATAGAGAGCCTGCTGCTCTCGGGGGCCTGAAACAATGCACATCCTGGGACGAGGTGCCAAGCCTCCTCCACCAGGATGGGCAGGGTCCACGAAGGGGAAGCTTCAAAGGCTTGCCGCCTTTGTGAGCTTCCCCAGACCACTTGCTGCTTTCAGAAACTGGTCCCCACTGGTTCTGACCCCCACTTTGGGCGGGAGAACCGGCTAGAAAAACAAGTGAGGAAGAGAGGTGTGCCCACCTTTGCCAACTCCACCCCTCAGGTGGAGGAGGCGAGGTGAAGCACAACTCTAAGTCCCCACCATCTTGCAGATGGGGGGACCCAGCCAACTAGGGAAAGGCTTATGCCCCCCTCCCACTGAAGGGTGGCATAATAGGGGGTGTAAACACAAGGAGATGATGGACGGAGCGCTGAAACTTTTCAGACACTCACCCCCAGTCACAGATCTGGGTTGAATCCATCATCGTTCTTTAGCTCACTTTGCCATCCCAGTTCAGACACAGCTATATGCAAATCAGTCTTGACCCTGTGCCTCATGGTAACAGTCCAGCCCGAACTGCCAAGCCATGTCTTCCCTGGACCGGAAACAAGCGTCCTGGGACCGGTTTCGGGCTAACAGCCCTCATCAGTCAGGCTAGCTTGAATCCAGTGGCAAAGTTAGCAAGGGACCCACGTCTGGGCATACCCTGCCAACTTAGGGCGAACAAAGCAAACACAAGGAGATGATGGACGGAGCGCTGAAACTTTTCAGACACTCATCCCCAGTCACAGATCTGGGTTGAATCCATCATCGTTCTTTAGCTCACTTCGCCACCCCAGTTCAGACATAGCTATATGCAAATCAGTCTTGACCCTGTGCCTCATGGGAACAGTCCAGCCCGAACTGCCAAGCCAATGGGTCCCTTCCCTGGGGTGGGTCCCAGGATGCTTGTTTCCGGTCCAGGGAAGACATGGCTTGGCAGTTCGGTCTGGACTGTTCCCATGAGGCACAGGGTCAAGACTGATTTGCATATAGCTGTGTCTGAACTGCCCTGCCTCTTGCCTTTAGAGCTACTAGAGGTAACGGACCTGGTTATCTGAGGCAGAGACTTCAGAAATACCATCAGAATAGGACCTTGCGCTCGAATTCACAGTTGCTTCTCTGCTCTCCTTCTTTCCTTAAAGCCAGGATTGGAGGGCGGGCCTTCGTTGTAAGAACAGCCGCCCTTTGGAATGCTATGCCTCTTTACCTGCGCAAAGCTGAATCGGAATCCACTTTCAGGAGTGCCTTGAAAACATGGCTTTTTGATCTGCCTTAGTCTGTCTCTCTCCCTCTTCTGTCTTTCCTCAGCGCCGGGACACCGCCGTTGGTGGTAGCTGTGCGCTTTATAAATGCGTTGGTATGGTATGAACTGGGTGGAAACCTGCTCTCGCTTCAATGAAGCAAAGCAGATTGCTTTTCCACATGGGGAGCTGCATGTCAGCAGCTCCCCATGTGGAAAAGCAATGCCGGCTCCCGCAGGATGCGGGGAGCCGTCGGGACCGTGGGGGCATTGGGGACCCCCCCATGGTCCCCAACGAGAGGCCAGGCCCTGGGGGATGGGGTCCCCGGGGCTGGAAGTGGCCCAGGAGGGGGGCCACGTGGCCCCCCTCCCCAAAAGTAAAAAATTAAATTAAAAAAAAATTAAATAAATAAAGGCCGGCCCCGGGGGATGGGGTCCCTGGGGCCAGTAGAGGCCTCAGGAGGGGGGCCACGCAGCCCCCCTCCATAAAAAAAATATATATATTTGGCCATGCCCCGGGGGATAGGGTCCCCGGGGCCGGAATTGGCCACGGGAGGGGGCGCACTCGGCCCCCTTCCCGTTCATTTTTTTTTTTTTTATTAAAAAAGGGGTCAAGCCCTGGGGGATGGGGTCCCCAGGGCCCAAAAAAAGTAAAAAGAAGGGGGGCCACACAGCCCCCCTTCTAAAAAAAAAAAAAGGACGCAATTGTGCCGGAGGCCCCGCCCAGCAACACTCTGCAAACGCGCCCTGTGGCGCGTTTTAAGTTGGGAAATGAATTCCCCTTCAATACTGGGGGTCCCTGGGGGCCAACTAGCCCACCAGGTACCTCCAGTAAGCGCCACAGGGCTGCGTTGCAGAGAGGTGGTCCAGGCTACGCCCCTTTTACACCTCTCTGCAACGCAGCTCTGTGGCGCTTACTGGAGGTACCTGGTGGGCTAGTTGGCCACCAGGGACCCTCAGGATTCAAGGGGACTTTATCCCCCAACTTAAAACACGCCACGGGCGCGTTTGCACAGTGGTGAAGGGAGGGGGCGTGGCCTGAGGTGACATGTGTGCAAACACGCCCTGTGGCGTGTTTTAAGTTGGGGGATTAAGTCCCCTTGAATCCTGAGGGTCCCTGGGGTCCAACTAGCCCACCAGGTACCTCCAGTAAGCGCCACAGAGCTGCGTTGCAGAGAGGTGTAAAAAGGGGCGTGGCCTCGGACCACCTCTCTGCAATGCAGGCCTGTGGCGCTTACTGGAAGTACCTGGTGGGCTAGTTGGGCCCCAGGGACACTCAGGATTCAAGGTGACCTAATCCCCCAACTTAAAACGCGCCACGGGGCGCATTTGCACAGTGGTGAAGGAAGTGGGCGGGGCCGCGGGTGACATGTGGGCAAACACGCCCTGTGGCGCGTTTTAAGTTGGGGAATTAATTCCCCTTGAATCCTGAGGGACCTTGGGGGCCAACTAGCCCACCAGGTACCTCCAGTAAGCGCCACAGCCCTGCCTTGCAGAGAGGTGGTCCTAGGCCACGCCCCTTTTTACACCTCTCTGCAACGCAGCTCTGTGGCGCTTACTGGAGGTACCTGGTGGGCTAGTTGGACTCCAGGGACCCTCAGCATTCAAGGTGACTTAATCCCCCAACTTAAAACGCGCCACAGGGCGTGTTTGCACACATGTCACATCAGGCCCCACCCGCTCCCATCACCACTGTGCAAACAGGCCCTCTGGCGCGTTGTAAGTTGGGGGATTAGGTCCCATTGAATCCTGAGGGCCCCTTGGGTCCAACTAGCCCACTAGGTACCTCCAGTAAGCGCCACAGAGCTGCGTTGCAGAGAGGTGTAAAAAGGGGAGTGGCCTTGGACCACCTCTCTGCAACGCAGCTCTGTGGCGCTTACTGGAGGTACCTGGTGGGCTAGTTGGCCCCAGGGACCCGCAGGATTCAAGGGGAATTAATCCCCCAACTTAAAACCCAACAGAGGGAGCGTTTGCACAGTGGTGGAGGGAGGGGGCGGGCCTGATGTGACATGTGTGTACTTATCCAATCACTCCGCCAAAACCCAAGCACTTATAAATTCACCATGCACTCTCCTTGCAGTATTCTAATCATCCAGTTAGTACCCATGCACTCATGCAATGATCCATGCACTAACTCATGCACTGCTACAATACTCTGAGCACTACTGATGCAGTCCAGCCATCGCCCTGTCACTACCCATGCACTCCTCCTATCACCCAGCGAGCACCATGTACTTATCCAATCACTCCGCCAAAACCCAAGCACTTATAAATTCACCATGCACTCTCCTTGCATTACTCTAATCATCCAGTCAGTACCCATGCACTCATGCAATGACCCATGCACTAACTCATGCACTGCTACAATACCCTGAGCACTACTGATGCAGTCCAGCCATCGCCCTGTCACTCCCCATGCACTCCTCCAATCACCCAGCAAGCACCATGTACTTATCCAATCACTCCGCCAAAACGCAAGCACTTATAAATTCACCATGCACTCTCCTTGCAGTACTCTAATCATCCAGGCACTACCCATGTACTCATGCAATGACCCAGGCACTAACACATGCACTGCTACAATCCCCTGAGCACTACTGATGCAGCCCAGCCATCTTTTTGTCACTACCCATGCACTCCTCCAATCACCCAGCCAGCACCATGTACTTATCCAATCACTCCGCCAAAACCCAAGCACTTATAGATTCACCATGCACTCTCCTTGCAGTACTCTAATCATCCAGTCAGTACCCATGCACTCATGCAATGACCCATGCACTAACTCATGCACTGCTACAATACTCTGAGCACTACTGATGCAGTCCAGCCATCGCCCTGTCACTACCCATGCACTCCTCCGATCACCCAGCGAGCACCATGTACTTATCCAATCACTCCGCCAAAACCCAAGCACTTATAAATTCACCATGCACTCTCCTTGCATTACTCTATTCATCCAGTCAGTACCCATGCACTCATGCAATGACCCATGCACTAACTCATGCACTGCTACAATACTCTGAGCACTACTGATGCAGTCAGCCATCACCTGTCACTACCCATGCACTCCTCCAATCACCCAGCGAGCACCATGTACTTATCCAATCACTCCGCCAAACCTGAAGCACTTATAAATTCACCGTGCACTCTCCTTGCATTACTCTAATCATCCAGTCAGTACCCATGCACTCATGCAATGACCCATGCACTAACTCATGCACTGCTACAATCCCCTGAGCACTACTGATGCAGTCCAGCCATCTCCTTGTCACTACCCATGCACTCCTCCAATCACCCAACCAGTTCCATGTCCTTATCCAATCACTCCGCCAAAACACAAGCGTTTATAAATTCACCATCCACTCTCCTTGCAGTACTCTAATCATCCAGTCAGTACCCATGTACTCATCCAATGACCCAGGCACTAACTCATGGCAAATACAGAGGAGGTCATGCTAATCACAGGGGTACCCCAACGCATAGTGTTCCCTAGTGTATGTAGGTGTTTTCACTGTATTCTAAGTGTCTTTTAGCATAGCACTGGCTCTAGGGCCGGTTAGTCAGAGTCAGTTACCACCAGTACACGTCAGCAAAAAGTTGGGGGCACAGGAGGACTTATTGCTCCTCTGTTGGTTCTTTCTGCACATCTCTTGCTTCTTCTTGCACTTTTCTTCGTCTTTCTGGACTTCTGTTGCCTCTTTCTGCATTTGTCTTGCTTCTTTGTGCGCTTTTCTTCCTCTTTCTTCACATGTCCTACCTTTGTAGGCATAGTTAGAAATTAGCATTTAAAAAACCATTGAAATTCACTGAAAAAACCATAGGTTTCAGGCATGTTATAGTTAGAAATTAGCATTTAAAAAACTTTTGAAATTCACTGAAAAAAACAAAGGTTTCAGGCACGTTATAGTTAGAAATTAGCATTTAAAAAACCTTAGAAATTCACTGAAAAAACCATAGGTTTCAGGCACGTTATAGTTTAAGAAATTAGCATTTAAAAAACCTTAGAAATTCACTGAAAAAACCATAGGTTTCAAGGGCGTTATAGTTAGTTGGACATTTCACTCGTACAAAACCCGTGAAATTCGCCCGTTATAGTTAGTTCAGCTAACTATAACTCGCGCCCGCAATGCACTGCTGATGACGTCACATATTACATCACTCATGACATGGTCAGTGACATCACTGATGACATCACTGATGACATCTCAAATGACATCACTGATGACATCATCCAATGACTGTGTGTTTCTGTAAAGTTTAAATATGTTTAATATATATAGGGAAAGGCGTATTGAAGAATGAGTGGGTGTATAAGTGTCTGAATGGATGATTTAGTAGGTGCGTGACTGACTCTATAAGTGAGTGATTAAACGTATCTTACTGAATGCATTGGTTAGTGACTAAACTGTGTGAATGTCTGTATCCGTCTGTCTGTTGCTGTGTAAGCGGCTGCATGGGTTTGCGAATAGCTACATGAGTGTCTACATGGGTTATTGATTGGTTGTCTGAGTATCTGTATGGGTGCCTGAGTGTTTGTGTGGGTGGGGTGTGTGCGACTCTGTGTATAGATGTGTGAGTGGGTGATTCACTGGGTGGATGATTTCAAGAGTGCATCTGTGATAGACTGTATGGGTGGGTAAGTGTGTGTAAGAGTGTGTTAGTGAGTGAATGTATGTCCCAGTGGTACATGTGTGACTAACTACATATGTGAAAGGCAGTATATATGTGTGTTGGAGTATATAAATAGCTATAAGCGAGAGTGAGTGATTGTGATAGTGGCTGTATGGATGCGTGTGTGCTTGTATCAGTGATTGTATAAGAGCGTAACAATGTGCTAGTATTTGTATGATTAAGTGAGCTGGTGTGTGTATAACTGTATAGGTGAGTAAATGGCAGTGTGTTTAATTATTTGCATGACTGACTAGGTGTGTGAGTACCTCTATGGATGAGTGGCGGTGTTTGAGTGTCTATATAGGAGTAAGAGTGCATATGATAGTCCTGTACTGAGTGACCATAAGTATGAGTGACTGTACGGGTGAGTGAGTGGATGTGTGTGTGTAGACCTAAGAATCAGTGAGTGGGTATGTAGTTATTGGTGTTGGAGTGTCTATGGTTTTGCGAATGGCAGTCTGTAATTTAGAGTGGGTGTATCAAAGGTTATATTAGGGTGTGAGGAGGTGCATCAGATTATCACGTGGATGATGTCATCAGTGATGTCATCAGTGATGTCATTTGAGATGTCATCAGTGATGTCATCAGTGATGTCACTGACCATGTCATGAGTGATGTAATATGTGACGTCATCAGCAGTGCATTACGGGGCGCGAGTTATAGTTAGCTGAACTAACTATAACGGGGGAATTTCACGGGTTTTGTACGAGTGAAATGTCCAACTAACTATAACTGTCCCTAAAACCTATGGTTTTTTCAGTGAATTTCAAAGGTTTTTTAAATGCTAATTTCTAACTATAACGTGCCTGAAACCTATTGTTTTTTCAGTGAATTTCAAAGGTTTTTTAAATGCTAATTTCTAACTATAACGCCCCTAAAACCTATGGTTTTTTCAGTGAATTTCAAAGGTTTTGTAAATGACAATTTTTAAATGTATTAATTGTTATATTTATTTTTTGATACTGATTTACTACATTTTTTAAAACTATTTATTTTTAGATATTTTATTTATTAAATTACATTGTAATTACATTATACATTACATTACAAAATATACTTTCTCAGAATGAATTACTTTAGTTTAAATACTTTGCAAATAGGCAATAGAGTTTTAAGTACAGTAGTTACAGTTGTTGCAATGGGCAACACAATTTCAAACACAATGCAACATTGAGCTCAATGTGAATTTCTAGTTAAATGCAATTAGTTACTTTATGGATTACTTTTCTAACCACAGGACTGGATCCTAGATTCAGTCCTGGGACATCTTCTGTAAACAGTTGAGTAAAAGCGTTTTGGTTACAGTAGTGATTTTTAAGGAATATTATTGTATTTTAAAAGTTGACACTTAGAAACTTTTTCACATAGAATCACCAATGTTATCCTATGGGAGGAAATTCACTTAGCAGGTAAGTAGTGTTATCGTTACTTTTCTTACTCAGTGTTGGATCCTGGATCCAGCACTGGTGCATCTCCTGTAAACAGTTGAAAGAATGCGTTTAAGTCATACAGGCGATTTTTAAGGAATATTTGTAGTTTGTGAAAATCGACACTTTGAAACTTTTCTGCTGAAAACCAGACAATGGATTCCTATGGAAGGAAATATAAGTTACTGGTAAGTACGGTTAGAATTACTTTTCAGGGTCAGTGCTGGGCTAAAAGATGCAGCACTGGGTTCTCTCCTGATAACAGGTGAGTAAATCGGAATTCGTAGTTCGGTTGATTTTAGAGGAATATTATAAAGTTCCAAAACTGCACACTTAGAAGAATTTCCAAGTGAAACCAGTCAATGTTAGCCTATGGAAGGAAATTCAAGTTACTGGTAAGTACGGTTAGAATTACTTTTCAGGATCAGTACTGGGCTGAAAGATGCAGCACTGAGGTCTCTCCTGATAACAGGTGAGTAAATCGGAATTCGTATTTCGGCTGATTTTAGAGGAATATTTGTATGTTTCAAAAATCGACACTTAGAAACTTTTTCAGCAAAAAGCAGGCAATGATATCCTATGGAAGGAAATTCAAGTTACTGGTAAGTACGGTTAAAATTACTTTTCAGGATCAGTACTGGGCTGAAAGATGCAGCACTGAGGTGTCTCCTGATAACAGGTGAGTAAATCGGAATTCGTATTTCGGCTGATTTTAGAGGAATATTATAAAGTTCCAAAACTCCACACTTAGAAGAATTTCCAAGTGAAACCAGTCAATGTTAGCCTATGGAAGGAAATTCAAGTTACTGGTAAGTACGGTTAAAATTACTTTTCAGGATCAGTACTGGGCTCAAAGATGCAGCACTGAGGTCTCTCCTGATAACAGGTGAGTAAATCGGAATTCGTAGTTCGGCTGATTTTAGAGGAATATTTGCACAATGGTGAAGGAAGGGGTGGGGCCTGAGGTGACATGTCTGCAAACACGCACTGTGGCGCATTTTAAGTTGGAGAATTAATTCCTCCTCAATCCCGAGGGTCCCTAGGGGCCAACTGGCCCACCAGATACCTCCAGTATGCACCAGAGAGCTGCGTTGCAGAGAGGTGTTCAGAGGCTACGCCCCTTTACAACACTCTGCAACGCAGCTCCGTGGCGCTTACTGGAGGTACCTGGTGGGCTAGTTGGCCCCCAGGGACCCTCAGGATTGAAGGGGATTTAATTCCCCATCTTAAAACGCGCCATGGGGCCTGTTTGCACACATGTCACCTGAAGCCCCGCCCTCCCTTCACCACTGTGCAAACGCGCCCTGTGGCGCGTTTTAAGTTGGGGGATTAAGTCCCCTTGAATCCTGAGGGTCCCTGGGGTCCAACTATCCCACCAGGTACCTCCAGTAAGTGCCACAGAGCTGCGGTTGCAGAGAGGTGTAAAAGGGGCGTGGCCTCTGTACACCTCTCTGCAATGCAGCTCCCTGGCGCATACTGGAGGTTCCTGGTGGGCTAGTTGGCCCCCAGGGACCCCCAGTATTCAAGGGGAATTCGTCCTTCTGCAAACGCGCCAGGGGCGCGTTTGCAGAGTGGTAAAGGAAGGGGGCGGGGCCTGCGGCACAATCGTTTTTTTTATTTTTTATTTTTTTTTCCTCGAAGGGGGGCTGTGTGGCTTGCTTTCCTTTTTCCTTTTGTTGGGCCCTGGGGACCCCACCCCTTTTTTTCTTTTAAAAAAAACGGGAAGGGGGCCGCGTGGCCCCCCTCCCATGGCCGATTCCGGCCCCGGGGACCCCATCCCCCGGGGCATGGCCACTCTTTTTATTATTTTTTTAAGGAGGGGGGCTGCGTGGCCCCCCCTCCTCAGGCCTCCTTTTGCCCCGGGGACCCCATCCCCCGGGGCAGGCCTTTATTTTTCTTTTTTTTTAAATTATTTTATTTTGGGGGGGAGGGGGGCCGCGTGGCCCCCCTCCCGGGCCACTACTTGCCCCGGGGACCCCATCTCCCAAGGCTGGCCCTCTCCGTAGGGGACCGTGGGGGTCCCTAATCCCCCATCGTCCCGGCATTGCTTTTCCACATGGGGAGCTGCTGACATGCAGCTCCCCATGTGGAAAGCAATCTGCTTTGCTTCATTGAAGCGAGAGCAGGTTTCCCTGCTCTCCCTTCAATGAAGCAAAGCAGCTTGTAATGGCAGGACGGGAGCCGCGAGGCTCCCGTCCTGCCATTGCAAACTACAGTGTCCCGGGGGTAGGCACCCGGGACACTGCAGGAGCCGGCCCTGGGGGTGGCGGTCCCCAGGGCCACCACAGGCTCCAGGAGGGGGCCGCGCGGCCCCCTCCCATGTCTTTAAAGCCCCGGGAGGTGGTGATCCTCGGGGCTCGGGGTCCGTTACGGACCCCGCATTTACATTATTAGTGCCCCGGGAGGTGGCGGTCCCGGGCGTGTGGGGGGCCTCGAGCCCCCACACAGGAATTGTTTTTTTTTTTTTAAAAGAAGCCCGGGGCGGTGGTGGTCCTCGAGGCTGCGGGAGGGCCGAGTGCCCTCCCGCAACATTTTTATTAGAAAGCCCCGGGGGTGGCGGTCCTCGGGGCTTGGGGGCCTTAGAGGCCCCCATTAACTATAAACCCACCCTCTCGCATGCCCCCGGGACTTGGGCCACCCGGGGGCAAAATAACATCAAAGCGCTTCGATTTTTTTTTTTTACGGCGGGATTCACGCACCCTGAGCGCATCCCGCCGATTTTTTTTTTTTTTAAATGCTTTTTTCTGCCCAGGGGGTCCTTGTGGGACCCCTGAGCAGACCTAGGGGGTCAGGGTGTTACTACCCTGCCCCCTTTGTGCGTTTTGCACTTGTTTCTTCTGGGTTTTTTT
Organism: Calotriton arnoldi; assembly: GCA_963921515.1. Taxonomy (NCBI): domain Eukaryota; kingdom Metazoa; phylum Chordata; class Amphibia; order Caudata; family Salamandridae; genus Calotriton; species Calotriton arnoldi. The sequence continues at coordinate 429,527 of CAWUFW010004625.1, forward strand.
CCTAATCGGCAGGATCCGCGCACCCTGAGCGCATCCTGCCGATTTTTTTTTAAAAAAAATGCTTTTTTCTGCCCAGGGGGTCCTTGTGGGGTCAGGGTGTTTCTACCCTGCCCCCTTTTGCGCTTTGCGCACTTGTTTCTGTCCCTCGGTTCTACCGAGGACAAAATGGCTGCCAACACTTCCTGATTTGGAGTGTTGACAGCCACTTGACAGCCAATTAGCATGCAGCTCGTGGTCGGGAGGGTACGCGGACCCTACTCGGCCATAGATATATATGTGACTTAACTTTTGATTTTCTCAGGAACTACTGAACGGATTTACACCATTTAACAAAAAGGGTTCTTTCTGAACCAAGAACTACCTCTTTGCCAAATTTTGTGTAATTCCGTTCAGCAGTTCGGGCTGTAGCTGTGTCTAAAGTTTCCTATGGGAAAATGAATGGGGAAAACACGTTTTGGGACCCCCCTTTTTTCTCGGCCCCCGCTTGACGAATCACCCTGAGACTTTCAGGGTAGGAGCGGACCGGAGCGGGCCATAAAGTTTGAAAATTTCGCGAAGATTCGTCAACCGACGCAAGAGTTATTTCAAATAGAATGTCGCGGATTTCCTATGGAAAATAGGTCCTAACTATAACTATCTACTGGCGACCGCCAGTAGATAATATGTGTATGTATATATATATATATATGTGTATATATGTGTATATATATATGTATGTGTATATGTGTATATATGTGTATGTGTATATGTGTGTGTATGTGTATATATATATATATGTATATGTGTATATGTATATGTGTATATGTATATATGTATATATATGTGTATATGTGAATATGTGTATATATATGTGTATATGTGTATATATATGTGTATATGTGTATATATATGTGTATATGTGTATATATATGTGTATATGTATATATATCCACTCCAACTGCCTGCCAGTGAATTTAGACAGACTCCAGCACGCTCGGATTCGCTGTGAATACGGGTTTATTTGGCAATAAAACAACGGTGACGCCTTTCAGTAGCTACAGCTACCTTTCTCAAACCAGTTGTGGTTGCCATTTTAGTTACTATATATACATGTTCCAGGGTTTTTTTCTTTTAACCTTAAAGTGACAGTGCATAAATCAACATTTTTACATTTAAAGTGACACAGTGCTTATCTTCTAAAGTGACTAGTGCATACCGCAATTACGCAGTTCTTTTACCCACATCAAACAGTAATACAAATACAGTAACACATCATTTTAATTGTTACTGATATGTGATATTCTAACATCATTCGTTCAGAAACAAGGTCAGTACCTATCATGTCTCCTAATGTATGAACTCATGTTCCCTTCGGGATTCAGACCACTCATGGGCAAGTGCCCTAATTAATCACAGATCTTTTTTCAAAAGAAAGTCCTCAAGTTAATAATACTGTTTTGTTCAAATTGAGTTAAAAATGCATCAGCGGCTATACACCACTAATAAAATCAAAACTAATCACATATTTGCCCATACTAAAAACCTCTGTGAAAGCTCCTATGTACAATGCATTTTACATGGTCTGGATTATAAAAAGGAGGAAAAAAGGAGAAACAGGATTATAGCAACAAATTCATTCAAAAATTTCCCTCCTGTAAATATCAAATCTTGTGATATAAAGTTTCTTAATGTCTTGTCCTCTACCAATATCCACAGTTTACTTGTCTCACCAAAGGGCCATCATAAACAACATTCAAAATCAAAAACAATAACTCATTGCGATGTTACAGGTGGACATGTAGATCCTCTTCTGTATTAAGGCCCATTGGGATCTTTGTGTTGAATCTTAGAATGTACCGAGATTCTAGTTGTCTCAAATACCTCTCCCTGTTTCCGCCCCTTGGTCTTATTGGCACTTGATCCAGAACAAAGTATTCTAGATTGCTGACATCACTATTGTGTGTTTGTTCAAAGTGTTCGGCGACAGGGTATGTTTGGTCTTTATGTTTGATGGCCCGAATATGTTGTAGGATGCGTAGATGTGCTTTTAAGATAGTGCTCCCTATATAAAGTTTTTGACAACTGCATCGCAGGGCATAAACCACATAATCACTATTACAAGTTAATGGTTTCAGTATTCACCAATTGTTGCCAGAGAACGGCAGCGGTAACTCTGTAGTATTGACCCCATACTCGCATGCCTTACATTTATGGCAACGTCGAAAGCCTTTGCTACTACTGAGCCAACTTTGTTGTGTTCTCTACCCAGGCATGTTGTTAACTAGATCTTGTCTCATCGACCTGGCTTTCCGAAATGTCAGCAAGGGTCTTTTATGTATTATAGGACCCAAAATCGGGTCACTGCAGATGAGGTGCCAATGTTTTTGGAAAATACCTTGTATCTCCTGATGTTGATTATTGAAACCCCCGATGAATCTTATGGGTTGCTTCTGATCTGTCTGGGGTTTTCCTCGCTTTTTCTCTGAAAATATAATCTTCTCCCTAGGGCTTTGATTAGCCCTTGTCCTGGCTGTCTCTAATGTAGCTTTATTGTACCCTATCCTAGTGAACCTCTCTGTTAGTTCTCTTTGTGCCAATTGGAGCTGATCAGGTTCACTGCAATTTCTCCGCATGCGGAGATTCTCCGCATAGGGTATACTATTTTTCAGCTTTGCCGGATGGAAACTCCTGGCATGAAGCACCATGTTTCCAGCCGTGCTCTTTCTAAATGTCCTAGTTTGCTGTTCCTTCAGCCACATAGATACTTAAATCAAGAAACTCTACCTCTTTCTCACTGATGAATGACGTGAAATGGAGATTGAGATGATTGTCATTCAGTTTCTCTATGAAATCCGTGGCTGATGTCCTGTCGCCACGCCATACAACGAACAAATCGCCTATATAACGCGATCACAGGATCACATTATTAGACATTTCAGTGACAAATTTTGTTGCCAGCACCTGCTCCTCCCACCAGCCCATATGCAAATTCGCATAGCTGGGGGCGAATCAGGTGCCCATGGCTGTCCCCCTCATCTGTTGGTACAACTCAGATCCAAACATAAAGATGTTATTACATAAGCACCATTTCAACATGCTTAATAGCATCTCCGTGTGCTTAGATAATGTTATTGGCCGTGAGCTTAAAAAATATTGTGCTGCCCGCAACCCATCTTGGTCCGAAATACTCGTATATAGAGAGGTCACATCTAGTGTGATCATGATGTAATCTTCCTGCCACCCTATATCATATATCTTTTTTAAGAAATCTCCAGTGTCCTTTGAGTACGATTGTAATTTTCTCACTGGGACCTGGAGAAAATAGTCCAAATATTTAGAGGTGTTTTCGAAAAGACTCCCTATGGCTGAAATAATTGGCCGGCCAGGAGGTGCCTCAATGTTTTTGTGCACTTTAGGTATCAGGTAGAGAACCAGTGTAATGGGATTCTCTACTTTGAGGAATTTAAACTCTGCTTGCGAAATGAGGCCCACTGCTCTCCAATGATTTAAATCAGAGTGAAAACTGGTGGTTATCTTCTGTAAGGTATGCTTATCAACTCTTGAGTAGCACAGGTGGTCATTAAGCTGGCTTATTGCCTCCTCATGGTACATGGCAAGCGGCCAGAGGACAACATTGCCCCCCTTGACCGCTTGTCTCACCACTATATCAGGACGGGATTGTAACTTTTTAACCAGACTCATATAATTTCTTTTGGATTGGTCAGATTTTTCATCTACCTCAAAATGTGTGTAGAGTTTCTTGAGGTCCTGAACTACCAGATCAGTGAATGTGTCAATGGAGTCTTTAGGTAGCATGGGCAGGAAAATTGACCTGGGTTTAAATGGAGTAACCGGTCTACCATAAACATACAAATCCTGCTCCCTGGCCAAGACATCATCCGTTAATTCAGTTACACCATCCCTGGATAAACTATCCAGGTCACGTAATAAAACCAAATCTGACACTTCCAAACCACCACCACCAGCTAGTGTCTCTTGCTGCAACAGTCCCGTTCTTTTGTTGTTTGCATGAAATTTAGCCAACCTTAATTTGCTTGTGAATCTAAAACAGTCAATTCTTGTTTGGACATAGTCCATGTTCTTCGACACACAAAAAGATAATCCGCATGAAAGAATATTATTTTCTCCAGTATTTAATGCCAGATCAGTTAGGTTTATTACATTGCAATCAGGAATGTCCAACATCATTTGGTCTTCTTCTGTACTCCCTTGTTGGACATTTGCCCTTCCTGACCGCCTGTTTTTCCTCTGCCTCTTCCGCCTCCTCGATACGTTCTTTCCTGGCTTACCAATGGTCTGAGGTTTATATTTCTGTCCCACCATAAAAAACGGAGCTCATCTTCCACTCTGGGTATTTTGTCAATCTGTTGTCTCTCCTCCTCATTATCGGTATCCACTTCCGAACTTAATTCTGAACCAGTTTCTTCATTAATAGGAAAATTGTTCATTTGCATGCTCTGAGATAGCTTCTGTCGCCTAATCCCTTCAAATCTCTTTGAGAATGTGAAGATTTGCCCGCGCTGGTAATCCAGCTTATCACGCCTGAATTTGGTAGCTTTCCGGTCTTTAATGACCTGTTCGTATTTCTTCACTCGTTCCCTCATTTCAGCATGCATTTTCCCAATTGCCTCTTGCTCCGGTAGTTTCTTAATATCTATATATATATATATATATATATATATATATATATATATATATTCACTGGAAAAAACCATAGGTTTCAGGGACTTATAGTTAGAAATTAGCTTTTAAAAAAACCTTAGAAATTCACTGAAAAAACCACAGGTTTTAAGGACGTTATAGTTAGTTGGACATTTCACTCATACAAAACCAGAGAAATTCGGCCGCTATAGTTAGTTGAGCTAACTATAACTCACGCCCCCGCAATGCACTGCTGATGACGTCATATATTACATCACTCATGACATGGTCAGTGACATCACTGATGACATCACTGATAACATCTCAAATGACATCACTGATGACATCACTGATGCAGTGTTTGCAATGGCAGGGCGGGAGCCCCGGGACATTGCTGGAGCCAGCCCTAGGGGGGTGTCGGTCCCCAGGGCCATAGAGGGCTCCAGGGGGTCGCGCGGCCCCCCTCCCTTCATATGTAAAGCCCCGGGGAGGTAGGGGTCCCCGGGGGTCCGCAACAGACCCCCGCACATAATTGCGGATGTTCCGGGGAGGTGGTGGTCCCCGGGGCAGCGTGGGGGGCTGCGTGCCCCCGCACATTCAGAACAAAGCACCGGGGAGGGTGCCGCCACGGGCCCCCACCGACTAATAATACATTGCCCCCGGGACCTGGCCCACCCGGGTGCTTAAAAGCAGCGAACCGTGGGAAACCACGCTTTGTTTTTTTTTTATTGCTTAAGCGGGATTAGCACACCTTACGCGAATTCCGCCAAAAATATTTTAAAAAATGTTTTTTCTTGTCCCTGGGGGTCCCTGTGGGGCCCCCTGACCAGGCCTAGGGGGTCAGGGTGTTTCTACCCTGCCCCCTTATCTTGTTTCTTAATCGTTTTTTTACCCTTTCCTTGAGACTCTGTTCAACCGAGTCACGAGATGGCTGCCAACACTTCTTCGTTTAGAGTGTTGGCAGCCAATCAGAATGAAGCTCGTGGTCGGGAGGGTTCGAGGATCCATTGCGGTCACCAGATATTGATATTTTTTTATTTTTTTATTTCTCAGGAACTACCAAACGGATTTACACCATTTAAAGCAAAGAGTGTACTCTGGACCAAGAGCTACCTCTCTGCCAAATTTGGTGTAATTCCGTTCAGCAGTTCGGGCTGTAGCCGTGACAAAAGTTCCATTGGAAATTAACATGGAGAAAACATGTTTTGGGACCCCCCTTTTTTCTCAGCCCCCGCTTGACGAATCACATCGAAACTTTCAAGACAGGAGCTGACCGGAGCGCCCCATTAGTTTTGAAAATTTCGCAAAAATTCGTCAACCGGCGCCAAAGATATTGGCAAATCAAGAAACACTTTTCCTATGTAAACTAGGTCCTAACTATAACTACCTAGCCAGTAGGTAATATATATATATATATATATATCCTATGTAGTCATCACACCATCAGCTCCACGACTCATGATACAGCAGCACAGGTACAGAGAGGTATATTACCCAGTGATGGTTGCTACAGGCTAGTTATAGTTAGGTCAGCGTTTCCATAGTAAATGCATTTTTTGCATGGCTAATAACTTTGGCACCATTTGACAAGTCTCCACAACACTTTCCCCAAAAAAGTGCTCTTTTTGCCTAGTTTGTGCATGGAAAGTATCGGGGTGATTTGTCAAGTGGGAGCCGAGAAAAAAGGGGAGTCCCAAAACACAAAATCTCCATGTCTTTTCCATAGACTTCTTGAAGAACCACTACCGCAAAAACTACTCAATGGAATTACACCAAATTTGGCAGGAAGATCTTGGTTCGCAGATTGTGTGTCTTGGGATTTGGTGTAGACCAGTTCAGTTGTTTTAGTGAAATTAATGTTAAAGTATATTTGTATATCTGGACAGTTGGGTCTGGGAGAGTGTTAGAAATGGGGTAGCGTGGTGCGGAGCGGGAAGGCTAAACCAGGAGCATTGTGTAAAGCATCCGCGCAGCACACACAGGCGACACACCAGGCACACTACAAAAAGGAGACCGCACCAGTTTAAGTAAGAAAAATAGCATATGTATTATGCCACAGCATAGCAGAACGTAACCACAGTGAAAACACGGCGCCAACCGGCACCCGGTAGATGTAAACAGTGGGATTATGTACAGTGCAGCGCCATTCGGGCCGCTGCCAGAACCATTATAAGTACAGAACATATATGTAAGTCCACTAGTAAGTAATGGGTAGCAATCGGTACCTACTGGCACAATAGGAGACTGGGTGTCTTCGCAGTAAGCATAGATCACATGAGATTGGCATTTGCATTAGGCATCCTCTGCGGAAAGGAACATCGTGCGTAACCTGCACACAACCCTGTATGGCATTAGGAACAGTAGGCATGAAACTCCCCAGGCGCTGGAACACCTGGCGCACTTCATCAGCGTGCGTCACCTTCTATTGGGCCTAAATGCATGAACCTGGGGCAGGAAAACATCATTACATAACTGCATTAGCCAATGGAACTCAGGCCTAGAAACACATGAGCATAGGGGCACCTCAGGCATCAGCTCAGAATACATTAGAGAAGGCACAAACCACAGTGGTATGGAGCATGAACATATCAGCATGGGGCATCTGCTTCATGAGGGTGCAAGCCTTAGCCCCCTTATACACAACCTCAACACCACACCAGTCAATAACTACAATGCCCCCAACCGTCGCCACTGCCCACTGTCCAGCGGGGCAGGGGTGGTAAGCCCTGTCCAGCTCCGGGGGAGGAGGGAAGATGGAGTTCCTCTTCCGGGGCTCTAAGTCAATACTGCCCCCAAAAAGAAAGTACTGGCCAGTAAGGGGGGCATGAGGCTAGAAAAATGCCTCAACGTTGCAGCGACCCGCCACTGCGGCGTCGCTGTGTAGCCCCCGGGGCACTGTGGCCCAGTCCGTGGTGAAGCCCCACGGGGGCGTCCAACTTAACAGGCTGCACATTGCAGCTGCCCACTGCCAGGCGGGGCAGCTGGAGAACCGAGGCCACACGGCCTTCTGAGCAGGGCCACAGGGGGGGCGGGCACCAACAATGTGCCCCGTTGCCCCCTCGACAATCAGTACCCCCAATGAGCCCCACACTCACCGGGACTCTCGGTTGGCCGCCCCCAGGGCCCGCGGGGCTCTCGTCATCTCCGGTGGCACCTCCTCCGGCCGTTGGTTTCCTGCTCCGAGCTGCAGGCAGCAACTCCCCACTTCACCCGGGTCCCGCACCTGGGGCCCGGGACTTCGACAACGAGCCGGCTGGGCACCAGAAGACTTAGGCTGCACGCGGGGCTCTCCCCAGCTCCCGGGGAGCCCCGCCTCCACGGAGCGACGTCTCCGTCGACGTTCGCACTGGCCAGCGCGTGGTAGGCTCCCGCCTGGCTTCTTTCAGCGCTGGCGTCCTCACACGAGGCAGGGTAGGCTCCCGCCTCATCCCACTCTTCTCCTGCCTTCACCTGGGCGCCCTCCTGGGGCTCGGGACTTTGATAGGGAGCCCGCGAGGCTCCGGCCGGCCTCCTAAGGCCCCGCCCACAGTCAGGCAGAGGTGCCTGGCTTCCGCGTCGGCTCCGGGCCCGCGGCGGTGATCTTGGACGATTTCGCAGTGCGGCAACGAGGGGTAGGCTCCCTCCCACGTCAACGCACTACGCGGGGTGGGCACCCGCTCTCCAATAAAGCAGACGCGGGGTGGGCACCCGCGGAAGAGTGTACACGCGCGGGGTGGGCACCCGCTGGTTTCAAGGCACCATAACGTGGCAGCACGCGGGGTGGGCACCCGCTCTTCTCCTGCACACAGGGGGGATGCCCACGTCGGGGGTCCCCTCGGGGGTCACGCAGCCCAGCGCTGCAGGGTCACATACGCTCCTCCACTCCTTGGCACAATTATAGCGCTTGAGCCGCAAAACGCTGCAAGTGACAGCCCCTCTGTTGGTACATTAGATATAGCGCTCCCCAAGCGCTAGGGTGCAGGCAGGCACAGACAAGTACAGTAAAGCGCTCCCAAGGCGCTAGGGACCTCACAGGTCCAGGGCCCACAGAGGGGGGGGGTTTGTCCACGCTCCTCACCTCCTTGAGTACAGGCAGTCCCAATATGGCGCTCACGAGGCACTAGGGACCTCCCAGGTCCAGGGCCCACAGAGGGGGGGGTTTTGTCCACGCTCCTCACCTCCTTGAGTACAGGCAGTCCCAATATGGCGCTCACGAGGCGCTAGAGGCCAGGAGACAAGTAGTGCAGGGCGAGATCAGTGGCTAGCAGGGCGGCTCACCAGTCCTGAAGCAGCAGCTCCTCGGAACGGTCATCCTCCAGTAAGGTGGCAATCCTGCCAGCACAGCAGCCTCCACTCCGGCGATGTCTCTTTATTGGCCCTGGGGACAACGGGGGGGGCATATGGGCACAGGGGCCAGCACACAGGCCCAATGTGGCAGTACCTCCTGGCAGAGTTCCCCCTCAGTCACTTCCCCTTCACTGTCTGGACTGCTCTTGACTGACTGAGCACATGGCAGCACAGCCCCCCTTTATATATGCCCCTCACCCCACCTACCAGAAAGGCTGGAAGCTTCTGGACGGTTCCCTGGGAAACCGGTCCCAACTGGTTTAGGGGGAGGTGTAGAGCACCCTGGGTGCCAGGCTTCCCTCCAAAAGCTGGGGCTGGGTGACAGACAACTAGACCGGCAACCCACCTCAGACAGGCGGCACATGTGCAGACAGGAATGGCGTCCATTTTAAAAGTAACATTTTACAAAGGTGCATTTCTACACTGGTGGAAATAAAGGTGCGTACACCATTGCACAGCATTTATTATTTTCCTCTCACACCACAAATGGCATATACATTTCCTACCATGGGGGAGATGTCCCCTAAAGGGGGGGGTTCCTAATATAAGCCTATGTAAGGCAGAAAGCACACACACTTGGCACTGCTAACCAGCGCTAAAGTGTCCAACGTCCTACAACCACTCATTCCACAACAGCAAAAAGGCTAGGGGGAAGGCGAAAAAGTTCGGGATGACCCTGCAAGCAGGGCCAAGTCCAACAGAGAGTCTCTCAAGAGTCTCACGGGAGCGCCAATTTAAAAATAGAGCATTCTAATTTGCCCAGTGAGCGTTTTTTCCTGTGGGCCATCTTGCCCCCGCTGCAGTGTGAACTCTGATTGGCTCCCAGGAAGATAAGAAAAATGTTGCTGCCAGCCATTACAGGATTTGGGGACTCAGGAGCTGATTTAGATCTTGATGGGACTCCCATCTTCCCTCTGTGGCGGAGTTTACAAGTACTCTGTTGAGCTGACGGATTCCAGCCTATCGTATTTTGATCTCGGTTGGCTGATCCGCCATCGATATTGACAGAACGTTTTCCGTCACCTAAACGACTCACCGCTGTTGACGCAGCGAACTCCTCTGCTGGCAAAAATTACTCCATCGCCATCAGGGTGGCGGGATTGTGCCGAACATATTTAGATTTCACAGTTGTGCTGGCATTGTCATAGCAGAGGATTGCTGTTAGAAATGGGATTTCTGGTTGGCTAGTGCATGCGCCTAAGCCAGCAGAAACCACCACTCTAGTCAGGGCAAGGGAGTTACACACTGAAGATAACCCCTGCTCACCCCCTTGGTAGCTTGGCGGAGCAGTCAGGCTTATGTGTAAAGCATTTGCGCAACACACTCGCACAGCAGCGACACACTAGGCACACCACAAAAGAAACTCCACACAAGGTTATGTAAAAATAGCCTTTGTATTATCCATAAAACACATTAGAACATAATCACATATATGCACTGTGCCACCTGGCACTTTGGCATTACTTTATAGGGATTGCATACACCACAGGACCAATTGGGCCACTGCCATAACATCACAACTCACAGTTAGTGAAGACAACCATTAACTACTGGTAAGAGTGCACTTAGCACAAAGCATGAGGCATGAACATCGTGATAATAATCAGCATAGCAAATTACACATATACATCCTCAGCACAAGGCACCACAGTAAACACCTGCCACAGTGCACATATCCTGGCATACCATAAGTACATCAGGCCCTTTCTTAGGCGTAAACTACACGACAGGTTATGCGTACACCACATCATCAGCAGTGCAGTACCATGAACACTTGTAGGTTGTACATATCCCTAAAGGTGCACCACAATCATCGCGACACCTGCGCTCTCTTCTAAGGTACTGGGTGTCCTGGGTATAGGTTTTTGGGCCACGTGCTCGCCTATCTCCTAACAGATGGCAATTATCGTCCCCGGGGGCCTCTGTTGAGGTCTCACCCCGTTCAGGGACACAATGCCACGAGCAAAGGGGTGGGGGTGCAACTCACTCTGTCTCCTGCCCTGGAGAATATCTCCGGTGCTGCGAGCAGGCTCAGCCCAACCGGGACCCCCATAGAGGCTTCCCCTCTGTCGGGTCACCCACAGAGTTGGCAATGTTCCCCTAAGGTAGGGGAGGAAACACCATTGCCCAAGGCAACTGCCCACAGTCCCACGGGCAGCTGCTGACTAGGCGAGGGCTTTCGTACTCACCCACCCACCTCAATCGACACCAAAAGGAAAAGACTGCCGGCCACACACGGAGCGAGGTCTCCGTTCACTCGATTCGCCCCCCCAGGGGTCAACTGCCACAGCTCCTTGCAAGGCAGGAGTAGGACCCAGAGCAAAGTCTCAAGCGGCTTCACGCATGGAAGGCGGCCCTGCCCACGACCAGGCTTCGCTTCTGTCTGGCTTCCTGCCTTCTCTGTAGTGGTCACGTCGCGGCTTCCTCTCGCTGCCGGGCCCCGCCCACAACCAGGCTTAGCCTCTGCCTGGCTTCCGGCGGTGGCGCGCGCTTGACGTGGAGACCATTCTCCAAGTTCGGCACTGCAACACAAGCCACGCCAGGGGCTCAAATGTACATTCCACACACTCCACTGCAGCGGGGGCCCACTCCTCTCCACAACCACGGAGGAAAATGTCCCGGGGCTCTCTGCCGCCCGAGCAGCACCCAGCCTGTCTCCACCCTGGAGACACTACCCAGAGACTGGGCAGCGCTCTTCTTGCGCCGGGCGCACTCCCCAGAGGCAAGGGCACTTAGTTCTCCAAATGCAGGGTGAAACTCCAGTGTGTACCCTGCGTTGAGACCCAAAATCACACAGGGCAGAGCTGGGCCCAGGCAGGCCAGCTCACAGGGCCCTCCAGCAGAGGGGAAGTCCTTTGTGGTGGTTCCTCCTGGCGCCCAGCAGTCGTCCAGTAAGCCCCAGTTCAGCCATTTACATGGGGTCACAGCCCCAATATTTATATGCCATAAAGTCTTTGTTCTGCCCTGGTACACAGCCCTGGACCCATCCAAACCAGTTCTGGGGGGCACTTGACAAGTGCACAGCACTCCCCATTGTCAGTGTAGGCTCTGGCCCCAGACACACCACAGGGGGGCGGAGCCAGCATTATGGAAGGCAGGCACAGCCCTATTCAGGTTCAGGTGCTACTCCTCCCACTACTCCAAATGCAGATCAGGCCTATTCAGCCTAGTGCTATCTCACCCTGACCCTCTGGAGCCTCTGCTCCTCCCCAGCCCCTGTCACTCCAAGGCCAAACAGTCAATACACAACAAGCAGGCACAAAGACACATAGCACACAGAAATGCCTATTTCTAAAAGTGGCATTTCTAAAATAGTGATAATAGATCTGCGAACACCAGTACGCAGCATTTATTACCACTATTCCAACTTGATCACGCTACTCCTCTCATGTCTGGAATTACCACTGAAGCACATATCAGGGAAACCCCAATGCATTCCTATGAGAGGGCAGCCTCACAGCAGTGAGAAACCAAATAGGCTCTTTGTCACTATTAGGACATGCCACACAGTTAAGGCACATGTCCTACCTCTTACCTACACCGCACCCTGCCCATAGGGCTAGCTAGGGCCTACCTTAGGGGTGACTGATATGTAGTAAAAGGGGAGTCACGGATGTGGCAACCACTTTATGTGCCACGTCACAGCAGCAGTAAACTGTGCGTGCAGGCCCTGCAGTGGCAGAGGCCTGAGACAGGTTTGAAAGGCTACTTTGGTTGGTGGCGCAAGCAGTGCTGCAAGCCCATCAGTAGCATTTAATTTACTGGCCCTGGGTATATGAGATACCACTTTACAAGGGACCGTTAGGTAAATTAAATACGCCAAACGGGTGTAGACCAATCTTACCAAGTTTACCATAGAGAGCACATGCACTTTAACACTGAACACCAGTGATAAAGTGCCCAGAGTCCTAAAACCACCAACAACAGGTCAGAAAAAATACCGGAGGAAGGCAAAAAGTTCTGGGATGACCCTGCAAAAAGGGCCAAGTCCAACAATTGCCAAAAGAGTGATTCAGTTGCAGGATGCGTTCAACATTGTAATATTCCTGTGACTTTTCAGTGAATGCTAGCATCACACACCTGATGTGTTATAGGTAATTGTTTTTACCTGCAGAGACACTATATCCGCAGGCACTACCCACATTGTAGGGATTACGGTCGGACCGATGCCATTACGGGCTCCTTGAGCCTGTCGGAGGCATTGGTCGGTCACTCTGCCCTCTGAGCTCTGACTGACCCCATCGTAATGTGGTGGTCGGAACCGCTATCCTTGCTGTCAGCCGAACCGCCACTGATGGCCTGTCGGTGGCTGTCCATCCGACATCCTAATCAGGCCAATTGTTCGTGAGCACTTGTTTTCCGTGAAGTCAGGTGTTTTTTTTGCTTTCTTGTTTCTTGTTCATTTTCTCTTTTTTATCTTGTGGGTTATTAAATTTATTAAACTTTATTATTTCATAATGGCAGGGAGGAGAAATCCACGTTTTGCTGAGGGATCAATGTCGGTAATGGTGGATGAAAATATTAGAGTAGAGCCACAATTGTTTGGAGCCCAAGTACAAAATACAACTTTAGCTCAGAAAAGGCAAATGTGGGACAGAATAGTTGACAAAGTGAATGCTGTAGCAAACAACCTGTGCACACAGGAGGGCATAGGGAAGAGGTGGAACGATCTACAGGTGGGAGTGCGTTCCCAGGCCTCCAGAGGACTGGAGGCCCCGAGGACTGGTGGTGGTTCTCCTAGCCCCGCCTTACAACTTTTCCATGGGAGGAGAAGATCTTGCAGATTCTACATCCTGAAGACTTGACAGGAATTCCTGGAGGAGTGGAGACTGGTAAGTTATACTTTTGAAAGTGTCACTAAACCTAAATGTCGTTTTTGCTTTTAATTTAGCTGTTGCTAATGTGTTTTGCACCTTTTGTAAACATATAAAACCAGATATAAATATTTTTCTCTCAATTGTTTTATGAAATTAGTAACATTATTGTTGTTTCTCTCATTTTACTAATTGTTAATATGTTTTGTCAATGTGTGTGTTTTTCTTTATGTTTTATTTTTTTTTGCCTCATTTCTTTGTTTGTCTGAATATATTTTGTTCTTAAAGTCACAGGTTTCAATCTCCATTTAAATTCAAATGATGTTATGGTGCTTGTAAGTGTTTTTTCACCCAATACCATATTTCATATATGTGTATTTTATTGTAAATGTCTGTTCATTTTCATTGCATATATTTTACTAGGTATGTTCAACTTACAATTTTGCAAGTGTTGTTAATGTGTAATTGAAATGACTATAACTCTCATGATGCTTTGTGTTTTGTGCAAATAATATTGCAATTCTATTTTGGTCGTTCTGTCTTTTACTTCATATTTTCACATATGTTAAAGTGTTATGTATTTATCAATCTCTATTTTATGCAATGTTTTAAAATGTATTCTTTGTTTAATTTTGTATGTTGCCACTTTCTTGTAATTTTATTGAATTGATGTTATTTGTTTCACACATCAAAGTATGCTGACTCAAACATTGTAATGTGTGTTATGTTGTTTGCTGAAAATAAGTTGTTTTGATAATAAATGTACTTTGCAATGTTAATATGATGACTAAAGCTAGTTGTTTAATTCTCAGATTTTTACCTTGCTAGGTCTTAGAATGGGTTATTTTGCATTTCTCCCCTCCCCTCTACTGTGTTGTGTTGAATGTTTGCTAAATTTTATGTATACTTCCTATATTTATTCCATTTCAGGACATCATTTTGCCTGCTTTATAGAAGTAGTTGTGCCTGTAATTTAAACTGTTTTTGAAATTTATAATAATACTACTGAAAGGTATATTCATCATATTAAATCACTTTTTCCTTTTTAGGTTGCTTCATTGCCTCATTTGATGTATCATCCAGATTACTAAATAATGTTTTTACTTGAATTCATAATAGGTCCAACACACAGAGTACATGGACAACTATCTGCCACTGCAAATGACAGAACCTCCACTCCAGACCAGGAACAAGCCTTCAGTGAGGAATCCACTCCTGCAAGATTTTTATTTATTTATTGCAGTTTTATATAGCGCAAACTGAACGCGAAGGAACAGAGCGCTTTACTTGAGCACCAGTTCCATCACAGACGGACACATTCATTTTTAGGCACGGGGAGATTAGGTGATTTGCCAAGAATCTCAGAAGCCTCCCGCCAGACTCAAACCTGGTTCCACAGCTTCAAAGTCGGACGCTCTAACCATTAAGCCACATCCTCTCCCTGTACGTCCGGGCGATGAGGAGCAGGCTGGTCCATCTAGTCTGCTTGGACAGACAGCTACAGTGAGTCTCACTCAACCCACACCTACACCTCCCACCCCAGCTGATGGACCAGGTCATTACAGAGCCCAGGGAGATGAAGCAGTTGCAGAGAGAGCTCAATGTTAAGATAGAAAATCTAAACTCAAATTTGGGCCCCCTGACTGGGGTTCTGCATGATTGTTTTACGCATATGTGCAGGACTTTTTCAGCAACATCTTCCCCTTTCTGTGGTCCAACAACATCTGGGCCAATTACATCTGCCTCAGCCACAGAAAGGGAGGCTTTGCCACAAGAAGAAACACCTGCGCCCACCTAAGTCCCTGCAAATGTGGATTAACCAATCCCCTCAGGAGGCTTTCATCCGGACCATAAGGAAAGGATGGCAAGACCTCCACCAACACCAGCAAGAGACGCAGAACCTAATTTCCTCCAGTGTGACACTACCATTCACTCTGTGTACTATTTTCTGGACACATTTACCTTTTCTGATCCCAGCTGTATTTTTTACATTGGTTTTCAAACAATTTTGGCTCTTCAATATTAGTTTAATTTACCATGATTGACTTATTATGTTTTTTGTCTGTTTTTTTGTTTACATATACTGTTTTAGTTCATTTTGTTTTGTTGAATAAAAATAAAACAAAGACTGGTGTTGTATTTCTTTTCTCAATTTGTTCACTTTTTCTAGTTTCATCATACATTAAAAAGTTAAATTAAAAAGATTGTTTATTCATAAATAAGTTCCATGCTGGAAATGTTATTCACATTTTTTAAAAGATGACAAAAAAGAACAAAAAACACAAATCAAAAACTAATATATGATTTAATTGAAATAAAGAAATGTTTCTCATATTTTCCTAATACATTGTAACCCATGCATATTCCAAAAACTTTATGCAATATTTTCAATTACAGGTCCAGACCTTGCCCCCATGCAAGAACTGGAGATAATAGAATAAAATCTGAATAAATAGGCAAACTCTTATTGATGTACGTCATCAGCTGGAACCAGATCTTCTGCCTCACAATAGGAAACTCACATCAATAACACCAATAGTGAAAATAATTTGAGTACTCCCTTTTGTGACAACAGGACCATTCCAATGCACCGTTGCAGTATCTGGTGGAATATCACAACCAACTTTAAGTGGTGTGCTACAAGATGTTCTTCCATCTATGATGAGACACATCAACAGCTACATACAGTTAACACAAAATGTGGATTTTGCCAATGTGAAGGGAGACTTGTATGCTTTGGGTGGCCTACCACATGTGGTTAGAGCAAATCAAGTAGCAAATATTGCCATGGCGGCAACAAGCAGCAGAAAACAAGTCTAATGCAATCTTAACAAATACAATTCAATCACTGAGCAAGTTGTCTTTGTACAAGATCTGTACATCCAAAGTGTCTGTGTTTTTCACAGGATGAACCCACGTTCCCTTTATACTTTGCAACAGCAGCATATAACTGCAAATGTCACAACGTTAAAATAACCAAATGAAGATGACATGGTGAAGGAATCTTAAACAGATTAAAACAAAAAAAACAAATGTATGACATTACACAATACACACATTACAAATGCCAAATATTTAGGACACATTTCTAAAAACAATCAAAGGTAAATAAACAAACATCTTTGCCCTGGATTTACCTTAACTTGCCCTTTCACAAAAATATCTAGCACATACTTTTATTCTCATTAGATTAAAAGTTGGCTTTAAATGTAATGTAACAATATGTGAATACATACTTACACACATGTAAAGATGTTGTCAATAACATCTTGATGCAAGTCTATTCCTTCCTATTCACCACTATCATTTTCATTTGGCATTTCAACATCCTCACCGGGTGGATCATCATGGTATTCTTCGTCTGCAATGTACAGGATTTTCCGTTGCAGGGCTATTTTGTGTAACATGCAGCATGCCTTTGTGATTTTGCACACCTTTTCGGGTGAGTACAGGAGGGCTCCATCAGTCTTATCCAGACTTCAAAACTGGCCTTTAGGAGCCCAAAATCCCGCTCCACTGGCCTCTGTGTTCTTCCATGGACCTCATTGAAGCGGACTTCCCCTGGTGTTGTTGGATTCCTCAGCAGTGCTAACAAGTTTGGTCGGTTAGGATAAGCTGACTCTCCTATATGAAATGAAAAAAAGAGCCAAAAATTACATAATATTTTTAATCATTAAACTTGAAATTAACAAAAAAATATATTGACAGATTGTACTTACCCACAAGTTAGGCCTTCTCAGGTCCAAGTTCTGACATTTGCATGGGTATGGTGCTGTTCCGTGCTGTTCCGTAGTACAAAGGTTAAGTGTTGATCCTGGAAAACACGTACAATCATGCACGTGTGATGTACAAATCTGGTAAGCACACAACTTGCACATTGATTTAATGTAAGTTTTACCAAATGTGGTAGGCTTATTCTCTGTTGTGTGATGGCACCAAGGCAATATGTGTGCCATCAATTGCTCCAACAACATGTGGTAGGCAACCCAAAGCATAAAAATATCCCTTCACATTGGCAAAATCCTCATTTCATGGAATCTGTATAAAGCTGTTGATGTGTCTCAACCTTGAAGAAAGAACTTCTGGTAGCAGACCACTGAAAGTTGGTTGTGACATTCCACCAGATACTTCAACAGTGTATTGGAATGAACCTGTGGCCACAAAATGGAGTGCTGCCATTAATTTCACTATTGGTGTTATTGCTGTGGGATTCTTATTGTGAGGCAGAAGATCTGGCTCTACCTGATGACATAAATCAAGAAAATGTATTCTGAATTTTTTGGTTATATTCAGTTCTTACATGGTGGCAAGGTCTGGAAATGGTCTCATAACTTGAGGCTGTCGTCTTCTCACTCTCCCTGGGTTCAAAAGTCTGCAGTGAAAAGAAAACAAACTGTTGTTAATTTTTGCAAACATATTTATAAAATAAAACCCACATTTCAATTCGTTTTCAAATAAATATTGTTTTACCATAATTTTACACATTAATACATTTTTACATTTGTTTTAAAATGACATTTTTGACGTGTATTTTTTTAAAAGTGTAAATAATAAATTTTGAATGTATTATTCAGACATTTTTATTTTTTATTCATCAAAAATTCTGTCAACGGAAGTATAAACAAAACCATGCAACTATTGCATTTAATCGCAGTAACACTACATATTACTTTTCTGTCAAAACAAACAAATAACGTTAGCATTTTGTACATGTAAACAGGCCAGCCACCATTTTGAGTGGTGGTGACACGCTTAACATTCACAAACACACTATTTAACAATCTAAAATTGTGGACGCCTGACCTCGCCATCAGAACATTTCCAATTAGACGGAAGTTGGCGGAAGTTGACCAGATAGTGGGTGTGAATCTCCACAACAGACACAGCCATTAGCTAAAGTGTGTGAAAGCAACGTGTGAAAGCCAATGGATGTGTTCATCTCCGTTGACGATCTTGCACGTCATGTAGATGTGTGCGGCATTTAAAAAAAGCTCACTTACCTCCTAACAGTGCAACCAACAACACCTCCTCAACATTTGTTGCTGTTTCAGGCCTCTGGAAGCCACGATGCCAGGAAAAGCAAGAGACAGGGCCCCAAACTTCTCGCCAGAGGAGCTGGGTATGCTGGCTACTAAGGCCCTGTCCCTGTACATCCTACGGTATGGCTCACCAGAGGAACAAGTGCATGTTTAAAATACAAATGTAATTCTCACTTCCTTTTTAAAAAAAATTAAACACAGGCTAGAATGTATGCTTGTGATTGTTTTCTCAAAATTGTATTACATCAATACAAAAAAAGAAAAAGTCACACATTTTGTTTGCTTTTTTTTATCCATACTGGTGTTCAACTCCTAACAGAAGACGGTGCGGACCCTGGGGGTCTACCAGCGGTGCAGCACTACAGGAAGCGATGGGAGGACCTACGAAGCTGAATCAAGAAGTCAGCCAAAGTCCAGTTCTGCCAGTCTTTCCAACATGCCAAGCACGTGCCACACCCTGACTCTCCAATGATCCGCATACTTGCAGTGGCCTATCCCCAGCTTGATGGTCAATTGAGAGCAATACCAGCAGCATCAAGCGAGTAACTTCTTTTTTAAGTTTTTAATTTTAAATAACAATTTTTGGTTACAGCAACAAATTATGGCATCAACATAAAGGTCGGCGCATGTCCAACGCACAAGAAGAGTTCTTGAATGTGTAAGTTTTGCACAAGGTGTATGATGATGTGTTTTGTATATTAATTTGTGGAAAATGATACCAATATATTTCTGATCATTACGAAAGGACTGTTTTGAGCCGACACATGCCTGCCTAAAATTTTTTATAGATGAGTTTGTTTGATGTTATAAGGGACAGTTGTACCAAACAGGCAAAGTTTTTAATTGTGCCAGGTATGATGATCCATCACAATTGTGAAGGATGTTAAGTTAGACCTATTACAGGTGACATAGCATTAAATGCACTTATGGTACAGTGGATGTTCCAAACGTCACATTTGTAAGTTAGCATTATAAACAAAGAATAGTGAGCACGTGAGCCAAACTAACTAGAAACATAAGATTAGATGGTTACATTTTTTATTAAAAACATATTACAAATATGTTTTTAATAAAAAATACAATTTCATTTATGTTAAAAGTGATTGATTCTCATGATGTCTTACTCCTTCACAAATGTGCATGCAAGCCAGTTTGTTTTTTGAAAAATGTATTTGATAGGCATACATTTTTTGAAAAGCAAACAGGAATGTGAACACATTGGTGACAGAGTAACACATACCCAAAAATATTATTTTGATGTACTTTGTTATGTCCAAATGATAAATCAATAATGAACAAAAATAGATTACTTAAAGGGACTTTCACAGATGAAATGTTCCGTCACATATATATTGGAGTATTTCATCTTGAAAACTCAAAATCAGGCACAAAAAATGACTCATTAGGAAATTTTAGAAATGCATCAAGGTTTAATCTTTTTCATATTGCAATGTGTATTTTTTATATTTTTAAATATATATATGAATCACTGTATTTAAAATTTACTGTAATTTGTTTTACTAATGTTTGATTAAAAAGAAAGCCAGAATATAATTTTTTTTTCACAATGCTAAAACAATCTAAAAATAACATATTTTGGAGTCAAATTTAAAATGTTTAGCACTTTTCTAAAGTGGATTAGAAATGTATCAAGCCCTATGTATTTACTTATGAGGTAGAAGTAATTTGAAAGTAACCCAAAAAATAATTTTGAATTCCTTCGACAGCATAAGTAAATACATAGGGCATGATACATTAATAAGTAAGTTAAGTACTGAATCCATAAAAATTATTTTAACATTTGAAAAATACTTAAGTTGCTTGAAGTAAGTTTTACCATTGTGAAATTCCTGAACGAATGAAACATGCTTTCAGTTTCTACCAATATTGGTACAACATTGCAGTAAATATTAGCACACATTGATTCATATTTTAAAATAGGTTCACTATTCAAAACAACATATCAGAATCATTCAGAGGTGTTAAAAAGTTCCTGGAGAGAATTGAAAATGGTTAAGAGAAATGATAAAAAATAATATATGAGCAAAAATGGGAAATCACAAAACTATGACCAAATGGTTTCTGAAGATGTTCCCTACATGCAGGAGATAATGATAAAAATAAACCAAAGTTTAAAAGTCTTGAAGCAGGTGAAAAATGAAAATTTGGAAAATGTTTTGAGAAAAAAAATCATGATCAGTTATATTTACTCAGATACAATAAAAGCATTGTATATGTCATTACAGCATCTTCAGGAGCAGGTGCAGAGGACCTTGGCCAAGAAGATGAGGAATCAGCTACCCACTGTGTTTCGGGTGGTGAAAAATCTGACACTGATGGACACAGTGGCATGGTGGGTGAGGGGACTGGAAAGGAGGCCACCACCTCGTCATCATCTTCAGAGGCCTCCACAAGTGACCAGTCCCTAGTGGTGATGGACCCTACAGGAACTGTACCAACCTCATCCTTGTCCATGACCCTGAGACCCATCCCCACCCTGCCTCTTGCTCCCCCGCAGTTGGCCAAACCCGGCCCCCTAAAAGGGCTGGGGTCTCCTTCATCACAGGTACCTCACCCCTGCCCCTGTCACCCCAGCTGCATTGATTGAGGAGGCTACTGACCTCTTATGCAGCACCTCTAGAGGCCAGACTGCGATAGTGTAATAGCATCCAGGGCCTTAGCTTGTGTTTGCTTTGTTCGTCCTAAGTTGGCAGGGTATGCCCAGATGTGGGTCCCTTGCTCACTTTGCCACTGGATTCAAGCTAGCCTGGCTGGAGAGGGGTGTTACCCCGAACCCGATCCCAAGATGCTTGTTTCCGGTCCAGGGAAGACCTGGCTTGGCAGTTCAGGCTGGACTGTTCCCATGAGGCAGAGGGTAAAGACTGATTTGCATATAGCTGGGTCTGAACTGGGGTGGCAAAGTGAGCTAAAGAACGATGATGGATTCAACCCATATCTGTGACTGGGGGTGAGTGTCTGAAAATTTTCAGCGCTCCGTCCATCATCTCCTTGTGTTTGATAAATTAAAATAATCTTCAAAATTCACTTAAAAAACTAAAGGTTACAGGGACGTTATAGTTAGGAAATAACATTAAAAATGTTTGAAATTCACTAAAAAACAAAGGTTACAGGGATGGTATAGTTAGGAAATACAATAAAAAAACTTAGAAATTTACTCATAAAACCAAAGGTTACAGGGACGTTATAGTAAGGAAATAGAATTTTTAAAAACTTAGAAATTCACAAAAGAAGCAAAGGTTACAGGGACATTATAGTTCAGCTCAGATTTCACTTGTACAAAACCAATCAAATTCAGCAGTTATAGTTACTTGAGCTAACTATAACTTACGCTCCCACAGTGCACTGCTTATGACCTCACACATTACATCACTCATGACATGGTCAGTGACATCACTGATGACATCTCAAATAACACCACTAATGACATAATCTACAACACCACTCACACCCCTATACAACCTCTCATACTCCTACTAAAAACACTCACACAACCTCTCCCATACCCATTCACAGACCCACGCAAGTTCTCACACAACCACTCACCCATCCATAGAGGTACTCACATACCACTCACTCACTGATACAGCCACTCACACAACCATTCACTCACCCATACAGCCACTAATACAATCAGTCATTCACCCATATTGCCACACACAGAGCCAAACACTCACCCATGCAGCTACTTTCACACACACACACACACATATTCACTTATACAGCCACTCATACCCCCACTCACTCACCCATACAGCCTTTCAACACAGCCACTCACTCAACCATACAAACACTCACACACTCACTCACACAACCACGTACATACCCATTCACACATCCATACAGGCACTCCCACATCTGCTCACTCACCCATACAGCCATTCACACATGTACTCCCTCTCTAATACAGCCACTCACATATCAACTCCCTTAACCAAACACCCACTCAAGCAACCACTCACTTACCAATACACCCACATATATACTCAGCTACTCAGTCATACAGCCGTTCAAACTCTGACTCACTCACCCAGAAAGTCACTCACATACCCACTTACCCACCCACACAGCCACTCACTCACCCACACAGTCACTGACACACCCACTCACATACCCATACAGCTACTCACACACCCTTACAGCTACTCACTCACCCACACAGCTACTCACACACACACACACTTATATACCCATACAGCCACTCACACACTCACACACCCATACAATCACTCACACACCCATACAATCACTAACACACCCATACAACCACTCACACAACCACTCACACCCACAGAGCGAGTTAGAAACCCACTCACTAATTCACTCACCCATACAGCCATTCAGACACCCACTTACACACTGATAGAAACAGTGCACAGCCACTCAGACCACATATGTTAGAAATAGTATCACTCAGTAGTACACCTAGTATACTAATTTAACTTTTGTAATAGGTTTGTATATATGTTTAACACTCATAAACTCTTAGAAACACTTACACTCACTTGATGATATAAGTGATGTCATCAGTGATGTCATCAGTGACGCCACTGACAATGTCATAAGTGATTTAATATGTGAGGTAATAAGCAGTGCATTGCGAGGGCAGAAGTTATAGTTAGCTCAGATGACTATAACTGCTGAGTTTCAATGGTTTTGTATGCGTGAAATCTGAACCTAACTATAACATCCCTGCAACCTTTGCTTTTTTTAAATAAAACAGAGATAGATATTTATATAGAGATATACACTTAAATGAGTGCTTATATCATTTAAAAAATATACTTGCATGGTAAAGTGCTACATTGCAAGGTACTTGAAAATGACTTGCATGGTACTTACCTGCATTGGAAAGATTGTGTGGAGAAGGTACTGTGTGGTAAAGGCTGCATTGTAAATGTAACATATCACATGCACACCTAAAATAATACTCTGAAGTTGGAGGTTTGGCTGAGCCACTAGTAAATCTCATTCCTGTTCTTTTGCAGGTGTTTAGGAGGGTATTTAGACAGAATATCGAGTTTAAAATATGGTGTTATATAAATACCGTGTTTTTAATATCGTCATTTAAAAATATTGTGGTATGTAATATCGAGGTCAAGAATATCGATTCTAGGTGTTGTATTAAATATCAATGTTAAAAATATCGATGTTGAAAATGTCGTTGTTTAAAATGTCGTTTTTTAATGTAATATAGTTTTTTTTGTGTAGTAATTTATTTTTTATATTTATTTTTATTTTTTAATAATTTGTATATTTTTTAATGGAATTTTTTAGGAGCGGGATGTTGGGTTTATAGGGGATAAGGGTGGGGAGTGTTTTAAAATATTTTGATTTTTTTTTTTTTAAAGTGAAATTAAAAAAAAAATATTTTTAAATTATTTTTGGGGAGTGGGATGTTGGGATTGTGATGGATAAGGTTGGGGAGTGTTGTAAATTATTTTAATTTTTTTTATTAAAAATGAAAAAAAAATATTTTTAAATAAAGTATTTTAGGGAGTGGGAGGTTGGGTTTATAGGGTATGAGGGTGGGGAGTGTTTTAAATTTATTTAAAGACATTTTTTTAAAATTACAAATTTTATAGACATTTTTTGAAAATTTATTTTTGGTGGTGGGATGTTGAATTTATAGGGGATAAGGATGGGGAGTCTCTTAAAAAAATTTAAAATACATTTGAAATATGAAAATGTTATAAAAAAAAGTTTGGGGCGGAAATATTTTTATGAGTGGGATGTTGGGTTTCTAGGGTTTAATGTTTGGGAGATTTTGTTTTAATTGTGGTGGGATGTTTGTTATTTATGTTTGAATTTTAAATTTTTAAAATATAAATTTTAGAAAAAAATTAAAATATTATTTTATTTGTATTATATTTTAAAACATGTTGATAAAATGTGAACATTTTGTAATCTTTTTAAGAAAAATTATTAATGGGAATAGTGAATTATATATGTTTAGTGCCCAGCACCTTCCCTGAGTTAATGTAGTTTGGAGTGGGAATAGTAAATTATATATGTTTAGTGTTCAGCACCTTCCCTGAGTTAATGAAGTTTGGAGTGGGAATAGTAAATTATATATGTTTAGTGTCCTGCACCTTCCCTAAGTTAATGCAGTTTGGAGTGGGAAAAGTGAATTATATATGTTTAGTGTCCAGCACCTTCCCTGAGTTAATGCAGTTTGGAGTGGGAATAGTAAATTATATATGTTTATTGTCCAGCACCTTCCCTGCGTTAATGTAGTTTGGAGTGGGAATAGTAAATTATATATATTTAGACCCCCATTCCGATGTCGGACGGACCAGAGTCTGTCCAACATCGGTTTGGAACTGGAACCAAATGACCTCCTGTCATCGGTTCCAGCCCAGGAATTAGGATGCGACCGAACCCTGTTCGGTTGCAATCCTATTCTTTACAATGGGAGCATGAATTCTGAATGGAATGCATGCTCTCATTATAAAGAGCAGAGGTGCAGTTCATCCCTGCACCCCGTGGCAGGCACCTCAAGGTGCCTGCACCGAGTGCAGGGATCAACAGTGGGGCAGCATAGGTGCCCCCTAGGCCACCATTCGGCGGCCTGGCACCCATGGGGGCCCTGCTGGGGGCCCCCAAAGACAGATTCCCAATGCCTTTCTGTGTCTGAAAGGCCGGCACAGAAAGGCAGTGGGAAGCTGACATCGTAATCCCTCGGCCAGAAAAAGCCGGCTGAGGGATTACTGTATGTTTTCCGAATAGAGGATGGGCTCTCTGAGCCCGTTGGAAACCATTCGGAAAACCTATTCGGATTCCCTTCAGACCGAGCCCATCGAAATGGCTCAGTTGGAAAGTAATCCGACTAGCCTATTACAATGCGGGCTGGATAGCTCTGACCGACGGTCAGAGCCGTTCCAGCCCGCATCGTAATCGGGCCCTTAGTGTCCAGCACCTTCCCTGAGTTAATGTAGTTTGGAGTGGGAATAGTAAATTATATATGTTTAGTGTCCAGCACCTTCCCTGCGTTAATGCAGTTTGGAGTGGGAATAGTAAATTATATATGTTTAGTGTCCAGCACCTTCCTTGCGTTAATGCAGTTTGGAGTGGGAATAGTAAATGATATATGTTTAGTATCCAGCACCATCCCTGAGTTAATGTAGTTTGGAGTGGGAATAGTAAAATATATTTGTTTAGTGTCCAGCACCTTCCCTGAGTGAATGTAGTTTGGAATGGGAATAGTAAATTTTACATGTTTAGTGCTGAGCACCTTCCTTGAGTTAATGTAGGTTTTAGTAGTAATAGTACATTATATATGTTTATGAAAATATTAATTTACAACAGGTATTCAATTTTAGTAAATGATTTTATTGAAAGTATAATATATGAAAATTAAAATAGAAAGTAAATAAATAAAAAGTTTATATTTTATTTTTCAATTTATTTTTATTCAAAGAATGAAGAAAATAAATTTAGTGCACTTTATTTTATGTACAATATTTTGCATGCAGTTTTAAAAAGTAACATAATAATAAATGTTTTGATTTTTCTAATGTAACATATTTTGAAAATCTTTTAAAATAGATAAGAATGTTTTTAAACACAGTAATTAGTCAACATTTCTTATTTTATATAATGCAAAAGTTGGTAAACATATAATTTTTTTCAAATATAAGAATTAATTGGGTGCTTTGCATACATATATTCATTTGATATTTATTTTGAAACAGTTATACAATTATTTTTATTTTTAAAATGTATATTAAATAATTATATACAGTATATATTATTATTCAATATATATTTTCTAAACATTTTTGTGTTGTATTTTCATTTTGAATTTTTTATATCTTTGGTATTAAATAATATTTTAGTTTATATAATATTATTTAATGTGTAAGAAAAATAAACATTATAAAGATAGGAAAGCATTGTGTAAAAATACATTCTTTTTTTAACATTTAACAATTTTTCCATATTTTTATAAACTGTCAATCATAAATTTTTCATAACAAAAACATATAAAAAAATGTCATGTTAGTAAAAAATGTTGTGTGTTTTAATATTTGTTACTATACATTGTACAATTTTTAACAAAAGAATTTTTTTTTACATTTGTAATAGTGATAAGTATTTTTTATAAAAATAATTATTTAAGATTTTTATTTTACATTGAGTTTAATGGGGAATAGTCTTTTTTTTTAGTTCAATTAGGCAGCCATTTTTTTTTCAGTAATTTGAACATTGTGGCAATGGGGTCTAAACCCCCATCACCACAGTGACCAAAAGGTAAGTGTGGGGTCCATAGCTGAAGCACATTTTGAACATTGTGGCAATGGGGTCCAAACCCCCATCATCACAGTGACCAAAATGTAAGTGTGGGGTCCATAGCTGAAGCACATTTTGAACATTGTGGCAATGGGGTCCAAACCCCCATCATCACAGTGACCAAAATGTAAGTGTGGGGTCCATAGCTGAAGCACATTTTGAACATTGTGGCAATGGGGTCCAAACCCCCATCATCACAGTGACCAAAAGGTAAGTGTTGACAAAGAAAGAGGTGCAACTGCCAAACTGCATGGATGATTCCTGGTCACAGAACAAAAAACACATCAGTGGCAAAGTAGTGTATGTGTCCCATTGCAACATAAATTGGGTGAGCCAAATACTGCAGTGCAAATAAGACATCCCTTTGGCCATGTCCAGACAAACAACACCCATGGGGGCTGACACCGTCAACATTCATCAATGACACAATGACAGAAGTGACCATCAGAATGCAGACCCACATATTTGCACCAATGGGCACACAAATGCAGATACCCTGTGGAGACTGCAGATGTGAGGTGAACAGATACCATACCATGGCAGCAATGGGACACACAAACCATGATCATTGTGCTGACCAATGACCTAGGAGTCCCAGGGACAGCAGGGGAAACCCACAAAACTACATACAGCCAATGGCACACCCAAGATATGCCAATGCAGTGGTGCAGATGCACAAACACAAACAGGCAGACCCACACTGCACATCATACACAACAGGTGGGGGGGTGCCAGTGTCCCCAGGCAACCACACAACACATGAGGAGACCTGAATACCAATCATACAGATGTGCATACAGTGCCACACAAAGGTAACTCATGGATCCAAATCCCCTATGTGGGCAAGCAGGCATTGTCAGATGAGAGGGAGCACAAATCACACATGTCACACAGGCACGTAGGGACAGCAACTGACACAGCAAGACACAGACACACCACAGCACCACCCCCACGGCCCCCACAATGTGGTGACCCTGGGCTGCATTACAATCCCACTGTGATGACAAAGCTAAATGTGGTTCACACTGTGAACCCCAGTCATGTGTCCTGAGCAACTAACTACCATCACACCTACACAAGCACAAATCAATCAGCATGGCCAGTAAGCCAAGGCCAACATGGAGGCAGGGGCCTAGCCGGGCAACAACTCTCATCTGCACACACTCAACACCACACCCCTCGACCTCCAACAATGTGCAGCAGTGAAGTACACATGCACTGGTGACATTGCACATGCACCCATGACTATTCCATGGTGGTGGGTGGGAACCAAGGTGCAGAAACACATCACACATGGCCACTCAACAAGACTCCTGAATGTCTGACACACTGCACACTACGCTGTACATGGACATGACGGCAATACCGCACCAACCAATGGGATCCCAGCCACAGTCACACACCAATGAAGAAGCCAATGTCACCCACAAAGAACACACATAGACAACAACCAACATTGCAGCCGGGACCCTGAGGAGTGCCAGCAGTCACACACACAACGTGTCACAATCACTGAAAGATAACACAAACTGGAAATCACATGACAGGGGCAAACAACAAGTGCCAAGGGGAAACCTGACTGTGACCCATCTGCGTCTGCACACAAACTCAGCCCTGACAGCAAACACACCTATGGGTGACACCCTGATGACCAGTAATGTGCCATGCACCCACATCACAGAGAACCCAGGGAGAAGACTTTGGGGGAACATAGGTCAACTCAGCTAGCATCACAAACAGGTACAACACTAGGGATCACAGCATGCACAGCTAAACGGAAGTGAACACACAGACATGCACATACAACACACACCTTGGGCGCAGGCAATGTCACAGGAGTACACACTGCCATGAGGGGACTCCACTCCTGTGTGAGGAAAGCTGTGCCATATGTTGCCTCAGTAGGGCCCCATCATGTCAGCTGAGCACTTGGTCACACAATCAACAATTAGCACCAAATGAGGGCTCCCGTAACATCAGCCTGGTCATGGAAGTGCCATCCGGAATCATCAGCACAGATCCAACACACTTGTATAGCAATGTTGCACTGACAACACAGATGAGTCCTTCCCCATTGATGCCCAAACCTGCATGTCCAGTGGAGATGGCCACACGGTCAGGGAAGTAGACGAATTGAACAATGGCAGGCACAACAGATGTGCAGGGGTGGAAGCCACAGATGTGAAATAGCTAATCTAAGTAGGAAATCCCATTGCCAAATACTGAACACATGACACCCTCAGATGCTGCTATGGATGACATGGATACACCACAGGATAGGACACATTCCCCTGGACCACATGTGTTCCTGCACAGTAACACTTCATTATCATGAGACCAAATATCACCATCACTGCAGCAAGGGCATGGTTAGCATCATCAACAACATGTACATCAGAAGCATAAGCACTAGAGAACAGAAAGTTGCTTTATTCAGCATATGTGTGGAATGAAAACAAAGTCCAGAAAAAACACAAAGGCCAATGGCCAGTCCATTGTAAAAGTCCAAACAGGGTGACAGTGGCAGATGTCACCCTACTCATGCCTGCACAAAACCAGGGACAATCCACTAGGAGGGGCAACCTGGGGGGTAGGCCAGGCACCGCAGGGACAGGATCAGGACTCACCAGGAGGAAGCAGGGAAGGGGTGGTGGGTGCTGGAGAGCCACTGACAACTGCAGTGGAGGTGTCTGACATGGTGTGTGCCGGCACAACTGGGGGGCATGACTCAGATGTTGTGGGTGCCGGCACGACTGCAGTGGACCCTGCAGATGGAGTGGACAGGTCCGCCACTGCAGTGCCCAAGTCAGACAGGGTGGTAGTGGACTCCACTGCAGTGCCTACCACCAGGGAGGAGAATGGGGAACATGCAAGGTGGGCTGGACAGAGGGGAGGACACCCTCACCACATCAGTGGCACAGACAAGCGCAGCGGGGGTGTGGTGCCGGGAGAGCAAGTGCCAGGGGGAGAAGGCCGGATCCTCTTGGGGATGGTATATCTGTGGGTGGGGGAACCTGGGGCAGGGTGTGGTGGGGCACCTGTGGAGTGGGGGCCTGAGGGATGGAGGAAGGAGACCTGGTGCTTGAGCTGCAGGGCGGCGGCGGGGTCTTGCTCTTACCACTCCGGGGGACTTGCGGGTGGGGGCCTCAGTCTGTCTGTGCCTGGGGGAGGGTGTCCGGGGCGAGGGGCACTCTGCTCCGTGTGGGGGTTTCCTCTTCCCCCTGGATGCTGGAGCAGCTGGATCGGAGGGGAAGAGGCCGAGGTCACTGAGGAAGAGGCGCTGGGTCTTTGGGGTTGCAGGTGAGGCAAGGGAGGGTGTTTTGGAGGGAGAGGCAACTGAGGACTGCGCAGTGCCCGTGGATGCGTGTGTGTGTACCAGGGCCCCATCCCCTGTGAGTCTGGTTTCAGTCCCCTGACTGTGCGTGCGTGTGCGTTTTGTTTTTGGCGTGTGTGTCTGTGTGTTGGACGTGTGTGTGCTGGTGTGTGCCTGTGCCGGTGTGTGTGTGCTTGGGACGGGTAAGGTGCTGGGGAGTGTGGATGGAGCAGAGGCAGGAGGGGTGAGGGACTGTCTGAGGAGGGACACTGCTGCCGTCAGGGAGGAGTCCATGGACCTATTGCCCCTCTGTAGGTCAGACATGCCCGATGAGATGCCCTCCATGAACGACACCAGCTGAGTCAACAGAGCGGTGTGCGCATGGAGGACACTCAGCATGGCTGTCTGCCCTACATGGAGCTGGCGAAGGAGGTACACAGACTCCTCACTCAGGGCAGCAGGGGACACAGGGGCAGGGGTGCGGTGCCTGGCCCAAAGGAGACACGCTCCCGAACATGGGAGCCTCCACGGACCTGGGGAATGGGAGCCGATGGGAGGGCGGTGGTGGTGCTGGTGGTGGCGGGGACAGCAACACTAGCTGGGGTGTGGTGGCTGCTGACACCCGCCTCCATAAGGGAGTCATCCTCCGAGTTGCTCTGGTCCTCAGCTGAGGTGGATGGTGCTGAGGACTCCTCGGTGTGGCTCCCCTCGCCCTCCGTGCCACTGGGTCCCTCCGACCACTCCTCGGCTGCTGACCCAGTCTGGCTCTCTGGCTCCTCCTGGTCCGTGGAGCTGTCCCCTTCCGTGGCCGTGGATGTATCTGCAAACAATGGGAAACAGACAGACATCAGTCACCTGCACCAAACACACACACCACTGTGAGCACAGCACATTACAGAGCAAGCCCTGGCATCATTAGTTGTACATTGCTAAAAGTGCCCTAACTGAACAGGAGAAGCCAATTGTCAGTCTGATGCCAAGCATGGTACTCACATCCCACATGGCCTTGCACCCATCTGTCTGGTGTCTCTTGGATTGCAACACCCCAGTGTGGACACATGCACCAAGTACACAGTAGTTGGACAGTGCAGAGGACACGGTGTGGCATGTGGACATGCACACATCACAGCTCTTGCCACTGAGTCAGTACAGGTTTCCGGATGAAAGGGATGCCCAGAGTCAAATAGGAAATGCATGTGATGCATACCAGCGATAGACACCATGATGCACCCATGTCCTGATAGCCATCGCCACAATGTTGTGCATGTAGCACATGTCACTCCCCTGCAGGATCACCAATAAGTAGACACATGCCATGGCAGAGGCATGACTGCTAAGTCATACATCACTGTCTCAGTGATGTATGACTTGGCAGCCAGACAACAACACTATGCACTGTGTCACAATAGTAGGTCATGGGGAATGCAAGTCCTGGAGCTGCACAAGTGCACATGTACATCCCCCACACAACACATCATCTTAACCCTCATCTGTCCAGGTCATACCTATTGGACATATGGGAGACCTGTGACACTACCCTCTGAACCTGAGCCCCTCACAATCTGCTGTGAATGGGGAACAGCTGCCTGAACTTCACATTCGCATACCCCAGTCTGCATGGGCAGCTGATCAAACACCTATGTGACACACAAGTATCGTCTCCTATGGTCACATCTCCAGGGGCATGCTGGGCCCCTACCAAGAAACACCCCAGCAGTCCTGCCAACTAATCCACAGCACACTGACACAGAGGCAGACACCTGAGGGGTCAAATCACTGCGCACAATGTGTCAGCTGATACACGGGAGTGGGAGTACAGAGTGCATTGCATGGCCTGGAGTAGGCATGACTTCCTGCTCCACATGAATGAGGGATGAGCCCTGGACAGTGGATAGCTGGCTATGTATGTGTGACACACGTAATCTGCACACTCCTGGGGCCCAAACATTGTTCCCACCCGCTGCATGGGCGTGTGCCACATACCACAGGCACATGTGGTGGCTCAGCTCAGCAAGTGGACCGCATATCAAAGCAACACGCAGATTACATGTCCGAACACAGGCGTAGTGTGAACAATGGACCCACCCATGATGCCCACAACAGAGTTAGGGAAACAGATGCTGTCCCCCACCTTTAGTGAAGCAAACTGCAAGGACACAGTCCCAAGTGACACAATTCCCTGAATGTAAGGGCCACACCTGGGTATCAGATGAGCAGTGGGCAGTGCACAATAGAGGGACATGGCTCCTGGACAACATGACTGCTGCACTGTGGCAGTTGAACCAGGCCAGAGGAGGGCACACAGCATGTAATACAGAGTTCACAGTGCAGTCTTTGACTCACCCCCTCCTTGCTGCTGTCTGGCCTTCAGCTGCCCATCCAGGTCTGGAAACACCACCGCCAGGATCTGGAGCATGTGGGGGTCAGGGTCCGTGTTCCGCCCCTCCTGCGAGGAGGCGACAGCTTCAGCTGGACCCGTGCAATCCTCCGGGTCCAGCCCCGAAGGTCCTGCCACCTCTTCTGGCAGTTGCGGATCCGGCGCTTGTAGACCCCCACGGACCGGACAGCCCGGACGATGTCCTTCCAGATCTCCTGCTTCCGATGGGCATTAACCTGTCAGGATGACAAAGTGAAAAGGCCATTACTACACATGCAACATATCCGTGCATGACACAGTTGTATATACATGTCTCAATCACAGGGGCACATGATGTACACAGGCAGTGCAAAGCTGCCCATGGACAGTTTGCCAGACGTCACTACATGGTATCATTGCATGGGAAGTAAAACCTTGTTCAAATGCACTGTCACTGCACCATACCTGTCCAGTGCATGTCACTACACACTATGGGGGTGACAACTACTCAGTGAGCCTGCTAGCCAGTGGCGTGCAGACTTTCAGCCTTGCTAGTCAGACAATATGCACATTCAGAAAGGCAGTGCACAGAACACTCACCTGCTCCCCTGATGTCCCATACAGCTTGCTGTACTGTGGAAGTAGGCTGTCCAGCAGGGCCTGGTTCTCCTCAAGGCTGAAGGCTGGGGCTCTCTCCACAGTACGTGCCATTGCAGGGTCCAGAGGGGCAGAGACAGCAGCAGTGCAGTGGCAGATGTCGTCCTGGAGCATGTAGTGCAGGCAAGTGAGCTCTCAGGGGAACAGCCAGCAATATATATGTGCTGGAGAGGCAGATACTGTCCCTTGTGTCCAAAGTGATAGGTCCAAGTCGTTTGCATCTTCTGAATCTGGCCAATCCATGGAATAGCAGCACCAAAACACGCCCACAGCATCCTTCAAATCTTCAACTTCATGACATACATGATTTTGCAACATTGTTGGTGAATTTCCAGCAACCGACTCGTTCGAAATTCGAAACGCGTCCGTTGCCAGAGCAAGGCCATTGTCAATGGGTGCGCACCGATCGGTCCATTGCGGTACAACGCGTACAGGGGTACAACGCGTACCCGCACACATTGAATGCAATGGGCCGGCCGGGGCACCGATCGGTCCATTGCAGTACAACGCATACAGGGGTACAACGCGTACCCGCACACATTGAATGCAATGGGCCGGCCGGGGGCACCGATCGGTCCATTGCAGTTCAACGCGTACAGGGGTACAACGCGTACAGGGGTACAACGCGTGCACCGCGCACATTGAATGCAATGGGCGGCCGGGGCACCGATCGGTCCATTGCAGTACAACGCGTACAGGGGTACAACGCGTACCCGCACACATTGAAAGCAATGGGCTGGCCGGGGCACCGATCGGTCCATTGCAGTTCAACGCTGCACAGGGGTACAACGCGTGCACCCGCACACATTGAATGCAATGGGCCGCCGGGGCACCGATCGGTCCATTGCAGTACAACGCGTACAGGGGTACAACGCGTACCCGCACACATTGAATGCAATGGGCCGGCCGGGGCACCGATCGGTCCATTGCAGTTCAACGCGTACAGGGTACAACGCGTACAGGGGTACAACGCGTACCGACACATTGAATGCAATGGGCCGGCCGGGGCACCGGATCGGTCCATTGCAGTACAACTGCGTGCAGAGGTACAACGCGTACTCACACACATTGAATGCAATGGGCCGGCCGGGGCACCGATCAGTCCATTGCAGTTCAACGGCGTACAGGGGTACAACGCGTACCCGCACACATTGAATGCAATGGGCCGGCCGGGGCACCGATCGGTCCATTGCAGTACAACGCGATACAGGGGTACAACGCGTACCGCGACACATTGAATGCAATGGGCCGGCCGGGAGCACCGATCGGTCCATTGCAGTTCAACGCGTACAGGGGTACAACGCGTACAGGGGTACAACGCGTACCCGCACACATTGAATGCAATGGGCCGCCGGGGCACCGATCGGTCCATTGCAGTACAACGCTGTACAGGGGTACAACGCGTACCGCACACATTGAATGCAATGGGCGGCCGGGGCACCGATCGGTCCATTGCAGTTCAACGCGTACAGGGGTACAACGCGTACAGGGTACAACGCTGTACCCGCACACATTGAATGCAATGGGCCGGCCGGGGGCACCGATCGGTCCATTGCAGTACAACGCGTACAGGGGTACAACGCGCACTCGCGACACATTGAATGCAATGGGCCGGCCGGGGCACCAATCGGTCCATTGCAGTTCAACGCGTACAGAGGTCAACGCGTACCCACACACATTGAATGCAATGGGCCGGCCGGGGCACCGATCGGTCCATTGCAGTTCAACGCGCACAGGGTACAATGCGTACCCGCACACATTGAATGCAATGGGCCGGCCGGGGGCACCGATCGGTCCATTGCAGTTCAACGCGTACAGGGGTACAACGCGTACCCGCACACATTGAATGCAATGGGCCGGCCGGGGCACCGATCGGTCCATTGCTGTTCAACGCATCACTGTACATGTGACTGGCATATGTCAGCATGCCTGTCTCAGATGGACATATGCCAGCCACAGATAGCTCCCAGGGAGTGAGGGGCACACCTACATCACGACAGCCTGTCCAAACTTTATCATAAGGCATGTAAGGCTGCATTTCCTATTGTGTGTATGTTGGTGTACATGTTGTCCTGTGGGTGTCACCTGTGGGCAGCCACCCCCAGGCTGTGCACGTGTTCATGGGGACAGGATCCTGGGTGTTACGTGTACATGACCACTATGATGTGCAACTGTTCATATCTGTGCATGTGCCATGGTCACATTTCACGGTGGTGTATGTGTATGTCATGTCACATACCCCGTGAGTCCCATGTGGGACGGTATGTTTGAGCCAGGGTGTCCCAGTGGCACAATAGTGATGGTCCTCCACAGTCTTTGTGCATGTAGTGTTTACAATGTCTCTGATTTCATGTGCACAATGGGAGACAGTCTCCACATCCACGTTGTGTGTGCATGGACTTTGATGTTGTGCGTGTGTGTGTCACAGACGTCCATGTCTGTCCTGCCGTGGCAAGTGGGACCACTACCTGTGGGGGTCATGGTTGTTTTGCTGTGGTGTATACATGATACTCCATGTAATGCCAGTGTCCATGTGGCAATACAGGGTCCCTGGGAATGTACCTGTCGTTGAGCTGTGGTGCCTGAGGCACATCTGTCCTCACATGTCACTGTGGGGGGTGATTGTGACACGGCAGCAGGAGATGGGAACTGTGACACGGCCTCATGATATCCAATGGGCCAACTCTGGGACTAATTGATGCCACCTGTTGGACCGTGTTGACAGATGTTGGCCATGCATGTACCATACATGTCCTTACGGAACTGCACACTTCATGTAGTTGTGCCTCATAATGATGTATGTTGGGATATTGAGTGTGTTCAATGCCGCATATGTGGGGTGACTGACAATCTTGCTTACTTCTCCTCTGCACTGCAGGGCTCCTGCTGTCCATCGACCATTCCCAGACCTGGCAACGATGGTGGAACGGGACAGCATCCGACGGTACCGCTTCACCAGGCAGCTGATTGAGGATTTGGCAGTGCAGTTGGCCCCACATTTGCAGCCTGGCCGGCCGTATCCTACAGCGCTGACCCCCAAGGTGAAGGTGATGGCAGCCCTACACTTCTTTGCCACCGGTACCTTCCAACATACTGTGGCGACTGCTGGTGGGATGTCACAGACCATGTTGAGCCGTGTGCTCCGCGATGTTTTGGCGGCAATGTTGCTATTCCTGAACCGGTACATCTATTTCCCTAGACTGCGACGACTCACTGACGTGAAGAGTGACTTTTATGCCCTGGGGAGGATGCCGCATGTCATTGGCTCCATTGATGGGACACATGTGGCTTTGGTACCACCACGGGCCCAGGAGCAGGCCTACAGGAACCGCAAGCACTACCACTCGGTCAATGCACTGGTGGTGTGTCTTGCAGACATGACCATCACACACGTGTGGGCCCGTTTCCCTGGTTC
This sequence comes from Calotriton arnoldi, assembly GCA_963921515.1. Classification (NCBI taxonomy): domain Eukaryota; kingdom Metazoa; phylum Chordata; class Amphibia; order Caudata; family Salamandridae; genus Calotriton; species Calotriton arnoldi. The sequence continues at coordinate 466,398 of CAWUFW010004625.1, forward strand.
AGCACACGATGCCTTTGTGATGAGGAGTAGTCGCATCCCCAGGATGATGGCACAGATGCAGAACCAGCGTGCCTGGCTTGTTGGTGTGTACTGACTTTGTGCCATTGTGTGTGATCTGATCTGTAGTATTCCGCCCACTTTTCCAAGTCAGCTAATGTGCACTTGTCTGTCCGTAGGTGACTCGAGATACCCCAACATGCCGTGGTTGCTGACACCCCTCAGGAACCCTGTGACACCAGCCCAGATGCGCTACAATGAGGCACATGGTCGGACCAGGAGAGTGATTGAGCGGACATTTGGTCTCCTGAAGAGCCGCTTCCGCTGCCTGGACAAGATTGGAGGGTCCCTCCCATATGCCCCTGCGAAAGTGTGCAAGATCATCATCGTCTGCTGCATGCTCCACAACCTGGCAGTGCGGAAGGAGTTGCCTCTCATCCAGGATGACAATGACCAACATCCGCCACCTGTGGAGGATCCTGGCCTGGACCACGATGCCAGTGACGATGATGATGATGATGATGATGAGGGTGATGTCCGCACACAGCTCATCACCAACTTCTTTAGCTGAATGTGAGTATCCTGAGGTGTCATGTCAATGATGTTGTAGGAGAGTAGGATCTGCTTCACAGGGGTACCCCCACTTTTTGCTGATACTTCACTGGTTTTCGACATTAGTCTGGCTGGGGCCCTGCTATTCAGAACCCCAGCCTAGCTGTTTCCTCTTTAAAAGGGTCTCCATGTGCCTTAGGCACATCACTGATTGGGATCTGGAGTGCCCTTGTAAGTCCCTAGTATATGGTATACTATGTACCAAGGGCATAGGTACCTCAGAGGCCTGCCAGGGGCTGCAGCATGTATTATGCCACCCCTGGTAGGCCATCCAAACTGGCACCACAGGTCTGCTACTGCAGCCTGGGTAAGGTGGTGCATGCACCCCTTGCAGTGGTATAGGTTACCTATATCACTAAATGCATACACACATATAAACCTATAAGTCACTCCTAAGGCAGGCCTTATCAATCCTAAAGGCAGAGTGCATGGTTCCTATGTGAGAGGGTGCCCCTGCATGAGCAGGGCCCCTCTGCAGCGTTCGGAGACCATCTCTGATGCTCTTTGTAGTGCAGCCTGACCATATACTCTTAAACGCATTATATCCTCGCGGTAAAATGCTAACTATGGAATGGCTGCACCTAAACATGTCGTGTTTGGTGTCAAACATCTTGGAATACTACCCCCCGCCAATCCTGGCGGCGGGGGTAGCATTCCACCCTTCTAGAGGGAAAGGCATGTTAACTCTGACGAGTCCGGTAACTTCTTTCCAGAGCCTGGCATCACAAAATGGATGCTGCTGCCACAGACACGAGTCTGGCCTCCTGCTGCTGGACGAAACTCCGGCAGGGGAGGCCTGGACAATAGGTTTCCTGTCCCAGGGAGGTGTGACCACCTCCCCAGACAGGACAATGTGTATTGGGGCTGGGCGGGAGCACTTTCGGGTGCTTTGAAGTCCTGCACTGGGGGCACATTTGGTGTCCCTGTGCATACCCCAGTTCAAACCGGATCAGGGGCTTGCAGCCCCTGCTTTAGCGCGAACTGGACAAAGGGAAAGGGGTGTAGCCACCCCTCTGCCCTCACCCACCCATAGGTGGGGCCACAGAGTAGTCCATCCCCTATTTTTAGAATAAAGGTAGGAACCCAGTCCCTAGGACTTTAGATTATACCTGGACGAAACTCTGAAACAGAATCCTGGACCTTCGACGCTCTACTCACGATTAGAGGACTGAAGAATCTCCCTTGGGGTCAAGGAGTGACTCCCCTGCTTGGCAGGCACCAAAGAAGCATCTGTCCGGTTCGCATCACTGAAGCTCCCGTCGGACGCCGAAGTCATCGCATCACCAGAGGTGGATTCTCAGACTTCCCCGAGGCTACCCTGAGTCCCCAGCAAAGCTGAGGCCCGTGGCTATCGTGGGTAACGTGAGACCGTGACCCCTGGACACCGAGCACATTTGCAAGTGCACCATCTTCTGGGTCTCCCAAGAAGTCATGCTTTGGGCTCCGAGTAGCCCTAGCCTCCAGCACCACCTGCACCGAAGATCACTGGCCCCCACTCCACGAGTGTCCTGTAAGCCAGCTCCACGTGCGGCGTCACGAGGCTCCTTCGCGGTCGCTAGCCCGTTGGCTAGTAGCCCTTAACGAAGGCCAATCTTTTCTTTACTTGGCAGTCTGGTTGCTCCAGGCCTGCCCTCACTTACCTTCGCTGGGTGAGTTCCCCAGACCTTGCTGGTCTGCATCATCGACGATCTACATCTTACTCGAGACTTGCCGTTGCCAAGGCTTGTTGGGTCCAATCTGGTCGCCGACACCTCTGCACTCGACAGACATCGAGCAACAGCCCGAATCCTGCTCCTGGTCGCCGACAACGCCTCCCGGACCTCGTGGCTGAAGAGTCAAGATGACCGTCACCGAATCTGAAGCACTCGACATCGGTGGGCATCTGTCCATCGCCTCCCTGGTCACTGGCTAGTGACCCAGACTCTGTCCCCTCTGCTTTCAGGTTCTTCAGAACTCCGATCCACTCTTGGATCCACCCGGACACTTTTCTCCTGGTCGCCAGCAGCACTTTGCAGCAGATCGCCATAAGAACCGACGACGAAACCCGACCCCGAAAGGCACCTATGCACCCGGCTTCCCTGGGTGAGGTAACACGAGTACTCCGGTGCTCCCGTGGGTAGAGACTCCTCAAAGTCCTAGATCTCAAAGGGTTTTGTCCTAGTCCTCTTCTAAGTGTCCCTTTCCTCTATTTTCCCGATCCCGACTTTCTCCATAGAAGTTAACGGCGTATCGCGGTTGTGTATTTACACTGCACGCGTCTCCCGTGGGTCCCCTGTGTCACTACCTTGGGTGGTTCCTTGTGGTCCAAGCACTTCTAGAGGCTCTAGGCCTAGTGTCTAGTTCAGTCGTGGTTCGAATACCACTTTATTGGTATATGGTTTGGTACGCCCTAGGGCCCAAACGTGTATTTGTGCTATTACTGTGATTTAAGATCTTATAACCTATGTATTTCGAACTCTAGCCTCATAAAGAGACTAGAGGGGTGTGTTTAGTAATAAATACATATATTTTGAATATATACCTGGTGTGGTGCTCTTTCATTTGGTCACTCAAGAGATTATAGACTGGTAAAACAAGCTGCTTTACATTCCTTCAAGACTTAGCCTGAAGGCTGCTCTCCACAGCTACCACTAGGATAGCTTTCAATAAGGTTGTCTTTAACCTACCTACCATAAGAGTCGATTTGGACTGGTGCAAGGTGCCCACTATAATTAGTGGACAGCATATGCCAGGCCAACTTCTCACAGATGTGAGTTGGCATGATATGTGTAGGTGGTGCTCTGGTGCTGTTGGAGTGTGTCCATGGGCTACTTGACTGGATGTGTGTTGCGATGTGTGCTTACAGGTGGGCTGTACTCCCCAACAGTGTTGACATGCTAACTTGGTTCTGGGTGGGTATCTTGTAACATGTATTGTGCATGAGTTTTGCTGTTCTGTCCTGTACTCCATTGCTTTTGACTGTGTGTCATTTCTGTCCTTCACAGGGTACTTTCAGATTCGTTTGGTCAACTGTGTCCACCGACGACGTGATTGCACTTCCAGGCTGGTAGCTGTTGTGTCCCTACAGGTGATGTGCGCCACACCCATGGACTTCCTTCCGTCTACAGTTGTTGACTGTGTGCCCGCTGCCAGGTGGGATTACCTTGCATCTGTAGTGGTTACGACATGTTGCAACTGTGTAATAAACCTGTGCTTTACTTTGTGATGTGCGTTGTCTGTGGTCACACATTTGATTGCCATTTGCTTACTGCACCTGTGGGCTACTTGACTACAACAGGGAATGGGTGTGGTGTCTGTGCATTGCACCGTCTTCCCTGGCAACATCAGTGTAGGCAATGAGTCAGATGGCCTAGGTGTGTATGTGTTGTGTAGCCCTGGTGGTGTGTCTCCCTCATATGTGTCACGTTGCCTTTACTCACATGCCTGTGTTGTACTTGCTGTTGCAGTTCGCATACACAGTGTAATTTTGCAGTTCATCATCCCCATAACAGCACCCACGTTGGAATCACAACAGAGGCAAGTATGGTGTATTAGTGTGTTTATTGTGATACATTTGTGTGAATAGTGCATAGGATGGGTAGTGCTGTACATAAATCTTGCAATCAGAAGTTCCTAGGTGAATTGAAAGTCCTGGTAGACAGAATCCCCAGTATCGGGGCCACAGTTGTCTGACACATTGGTCCAACTTGTACTCCCCATGCAATGTGTGGGAGTAGTGTTGCCGTCAACAGGGTGAACAGTCTGTGCACAAAGGTGAACATCCAGAACAGGTTCAGGCTTCCTGGGAGTTGCGCTTGGCCATCGGCCTCTCACTTGCCCCTCTTCGGACGACCCCTCTTCTTGGGGGGCCCCTCAAGTACAGGCTGCTGCGGTGCAGGGGACTCTCCGCCAGAGTCATCCTCCCTCCCTGTGGCAGTTGCAGTTTGGGCAGCACCAGATGTTGTTGGCACACAGGGAGGTGTGGACTGGTTGCTGTTCATCTGGCGGAGGCATTGTAAAATGTCCCTGTGCACCGCCGTCATCTCATGCAGTGCATCCCACTTGGACTCCACGCGGGACATGTGTGACTCCACGTGGGACATGTGAGAGTCCAAGCGGGCATGATGGGCAGCCTGCTGCTGTTTCATGTCTCTGAGGAGCCCCACTACCTGGCTGAGGTCTCCGGTGCTGGACTGGTACGCATCAGCTATGCGTACCAGTTGTGGGTCATCATGCACACCAGCAACCTCTGCAAGCAGCGACCTCTGTCTCCCACCCCTCCCACCACCCCTGCTGACATGTGCAGTGCGTGCAGTGGCACGCACAGATGACCCTGGTCCACCTTGGGGGTTGGTGGTGGTGGTGTCCATGGCCCCAGGTTGGTCCAGGGTCCCTGTGCTGGTGTTGCTCCTTGTTCTGTCCATGTCGGCAGGGATGGTATTTGTGGTGACAGTCGTTGGAGGGGTGGGTGCAGGGGTGCAGCTGGTGGTCCTGCTGGTGCTGCAGCTGGTGGTCCTGCTGGTGCTGCATGTAGAGTTGCACCGGATGTGCCAGGTTGGTCTTCTTCGTTCGAGGAGGGCAGAGGCTGTACGACGCCAGTGAGCTCCGCATCCTCTTGAGCCTGGGACTGGGACTCCTCAGCGTCTGCTGCTGTGTCCCCATCATCACCTGTTTTTGGGAGACACACACAATGTATGTTATGTTTCTGCAGGCATCAATGGTTGACACACATGACAGTTGTGACTGTGCCTCTGGGTGCGGGCCTGTACATTGCATTGTCCTAAGTCGTCACAGTCAGGGGTTGATATTGGTGTGGCACATTGTCCTGCATTATTTGGGCATTTCTATGTATTTTTTGGGGTGTGAACATGGTCTGCATTGGTTGTGTTTGGTTGACAGCCGGCCCTCCTTCCCACCCACCCAGCCAGTCAGTTATCCCACCATGGACTGTGCTTGCATTGCAGGGAGTGGAAGTTGTCTCTCAGGATGTCAGTCAGTGGTGTCCTGCTGTTTGTTGGTGCACAGTTGCCAGCAGGGCCTTGTGCTCCCCACAGCAGTAGCCAGTGTCAGCCATCTTGTGAGTCCTTCTCCACTCCCTGTGATGTGAGCATGGTTCAGGGTGGTGTTGATGGGACAGTTGTGGGGGTGACCAATATCAGTGACTACGACTCCCATCATGCTATTGCCTCCACCCCCTTCCCAGCATGCCCATGCTTCCTTCCTTTTGACTCTGCTTCCCTGTGGGGTGGGCTGGCTGTGCTGACAGGATGGCTGGGAGTGTTGTCCTGGCAGTTGTTTGGCTAACAGTCCCAAGAGTGTCCCTGTGCTCCACACAACATAACCCAGGGTGGTGGTTCTTTGTGGGATCTTGTGTTAGGATGGGGGCATTGCATTCTACCAGGTGGGTTCTGTGGAGTTTGTGTTGAGGGGGTGTGAGGGGAGGTGCTTGTGACTATGGTCAGTGCTGCAAGTCCTCCTTCCCACCCAGCCAGCCAGATATCCCACCATGGACTGTGCTTGCATTGCAGGGAGTGGAAGTTGTCTCTCAGGATGTCAGTCAGTGGTGTCCTGCTGTTTGTTGGTGCACAGTTGCCAGCAGGGCCTTGTGCTCCCCACAGCAGTAGCCAGTGTCAGCCATCTTGTGAGTCCTTCTCCACTCCCTGTGATGTGAGCATGGTTCAGGGTGGTGTTGATGGGACAGTTGTGGGGGTGACCAATATCAGTGACTACGACTCCCATCATGCTATTGCCTCCACCCCCTTCCCAGCATGCCCATGCTTCCTTCCTTTGACGATGCTTCCCTGTGGGGTGGGCTGGCTGTGCTCACAGGATGGCTGGGAGTGTTGTCCTGGCAGTTGTTTGGCTAACAGTCCCAAGAGTGTCCCTGTGCTTCACACAACATAACCCAGGGTGGTGGTTCTTTGTGGGATCTTGTGTTAGGATGGGGGCATTGCATTCTACCAGGTGGGTTCTGTGGAGTTTGTGTTGAGGGGGTGTGAGGGGAGGTGCTTGTGACTATGGTCAGTGCTGCAAGTCCTCCTTCCCACCCAGCCAGCCAGATATCCCACCATGGACTGTGCTTGCATTGCAGGGAGTGGAAGTTGTCTCTCAGGATGTCAGTCAGTGGTGTCCTGCTGTTTGTTGGTGCACAGTTGCCAGCAGGGCCTTGTGCTCCCCACAGCAGTAGCCAGTGTCAGCCATCTTGTGAGTCCTTCTCCACTTCCTGTTATGTGAGCATGGTTCGGGGTGGTATTGATGGGACAGTTGTGGGGGTGACCAATATCAGTGACTACGACTCCCATCATGCTATTGCCTCCACCCCCTTCCCAGCATGCCCATGCTTCCTTCCTTTTGACTCTGCTTCCCTGTGGGGTGGGCTGGCTGTGCTGACAGGATGGCTGGGAGTGTTGTCCTGGCAGTTGTTTGGCTAACAGTCCCAAGAGTGTCCCTGTGCTTCACACAACATAACCCAGGGTGGTGGTTCTTTGTGGGATCTTGTGTTAGGATGGGGGGCATTGCATTCTACCAGGTGGGTTCTGTGGAGTTTGTGTTGAGGGGGGGTGTGAGGGGAGGTGCTTGTGACTATGGTCAGTGCTGCAAGTCCTCCTTCCCACCCACCCAGCCAGCCAGTTATCCCACCATGGACTGTGCTTGCATTGCAGGGAGTGGAAGTTGTCTCTCAGGATGTCAGTCAGTGGTGTCCTGCTGTTTGTTGGTGCACAGTTGCCAGCAGGGCCTTGTGCTCCCCACAGCAGTAGCCAGTGTCAGCCATCTTGTGAGTCCTTCTCCACTCCCTGTGTTGTGAGCATGGTTCAGGGTGGTGTTGATGGGACAGGTGTGGGGGTGACCAATATCAGTGACTGCCACTCCCATCATGCTATTGCCTCCACCCCACTTGCCAGCATTCCCAAACTTACTTGCTTTTGTGGGGAGTTCAGTATGTGTGGGTGTGTGAGCAATGGCAAGATGGCTGACAGTGGTGTCCTGCTGTTGGTTGGTGTGCAGTTCCCAGCATGCCCTTGTGCTCCCCACGACACAGCAACAGTGTCAGACATCTTTGATGGGCCTTTCCACTCTCTGTGGGATGTGCATGCGTGAGTGTGAGCTTTCTGGGCCATGTGGTGGGGGATGTAGAGCTGTGACTACGACTCCCATCATGCTTTTGCCTCCACCCCCCTTCCCAGCATGCCCATGCTTCCTTCCTTTTGACTCTGCTTCCCTGTGGGGTGGGCTGGCTGTGCTGACAGGATGGCTGGGAGTGTTGTCCTGGCAGTTGTTTGGCTAACAGTCCCAAGAGTGTCCCTGTGCTTCACACAACATAACCCAGGGTGGTGGTTCTTTGAGGGATCATGTGTTAGGATGGGAGGCATTGCATTCTACCAGGTGGGTTCTGTGGAGTTTGTGTTGAGGGGGTGTGAGGGGAGGTGCTTGTGACTATGGTCAGTGCTGCAAGTCCTCCTTCCCACCCAGCCAGCCAGATATCCCACCATGGACTGTGCTTGCATTGCAGGGAGTGGAAGTTGTCTCTCAGGATGTCAGTCAGTGGTGTCCTGCTGTTTGTTGGTGCACAGTTGCCAGCAGGGCCTTGTGCTCCCCACAGCAGTAGCCAGTGTCAGCCATCTTGTGAGTCCTTCTCCACTTCCTGTTATGTGAGCATGGTTCAGGGTGGTATTGATGGGACAGTTGTGGGGGTGACCAATATCAGTGACTACGACTCCCATCATGCTATTGCCTCCACCCCCTTCCCAGCATGCCCATGCTTCCTTCCTTTTGACTCTGCTTCCCTGTGGGGTGGGCTGGCTGTGCTGACAGGATGGCTGGGAGTGTTGTCCTGGCAGTTGTTTGGCTAACAGTCCCAAGAGTGTCCCTGTGCTTCACACAACATAACCCAGGGTGGTGGTTCTTTGTGGGATCTTGTGTTAGGATGGGGGCATTGCATTCTACCAGGTGGGTTCTGTGGAGTTTGTGTTGAGGGGGTGTGAGGGGAGGTGCTTGTGACTATGGTCAGTGCTGCAAGTCCTCCTTCCCACCCACCCAGCCAGCCAGTTATCCCACCATGGACTGTGCTTGCATTGCAGGGAGTGGAAGTTGTCTCTCAGGATGTCAGTCAGTGGTGTCCTGCTGTTTGTTGGTGCACAGTTGCCAGCAGGGCCTTGTGCTCCCCACAGCAGTAGCCAGTGTCAGCCATCTTGTGAGTCCTTCTCCACTCCCTGTGTTGTGAGCATGGTTCAGGGTGGTGTTGATGGGACAGGTGTGGGGGTGACCAATATCAGTGACTGCCACTCCCATCATGCTATTGCCTCCACCCCACTTGCCAGCATTCCCAAACTTACTTGCTTTTGTGGGGAGTTCAGTATGTGTGGGTGTGTGAGCAATGGCAAGATGGCTGACAGTGGTGTCCTGCTGTTGGTTGGTGTGCAGTTCCCAGCATGCCCTTGTGCTCCCCACGACACAGCAACAGTGTCAGACATCTTTGATGGGCCTTTCCACTCTCTGTGGGATGTGCATGCGTGAGTGTGAGCTTGCTGGGCCATGTGGTGGGGGATGTAGAGCTGTGACTACGACTCCCATCATGCTTTTGCCTCCACTCCCCTTCCCAGCATGCCCATGCTTCCTTCCTTTTGACTCTGCTTCCCTGTGGGGTGGGCTGGCTGTGCTGACAGGATGGCTGGGAGTGTTGTCCTGGCAGTTGTTTGGCTAACAGTCCCAAGAGTGTCCCTGTGCTTCACACAACATAACCCAGGGTGGTGGTTCTTTGAGGGATCTTGTGTTAGGATGGGGGGCATTGCATTCTACCAGGTGGGTTCTGTGGAGTTTGTGTTGAGGGGGGGTGTGAGGGGAGGTGCTTGTGACTATGGTCAGTGCTGCAAGTCCTCCTTCCCACCCAGCCAGCCAGATATCCCACCATGGACTGTGCTTGCATTGCAGGGAGTGGAAGTTGTCTCTCAGGATGTCAGTCAGTGGTGTCCTGCTGTTTGTTGGTGCACAGTTGCCAGCAGGGCCTTGTGCTCCCCACAGCAGTAGCCAGTGTCAGCCATCTTGTGAGTCCTTCTCCACTTCCTGTGATGTGAGCATGGTTCAGGGTGGTGTTGATGGGACAGTTGTGGGGGTGACCAATATCAGTGACTACGACTCCCATCATGCTATTGCCTCCACCCCCTTCCCAGCATGCCCATGCTTCCTTCCTTTTGACTCTGCTTCCCTGTGGGGTGGGCTGGCTGTGCTGACAGGATGGCTGGGAGTGTTGTCCTGGCAGTTGTTTGGCTAACAGTCCCAAGAGTGTCCCTGTGCTTCACACAACATAACCCAGGGTGGTGGTTCTTTGTGGGATCTTGTGTTAGGATGGGGGCATTGCATTCTACCAGGTGGGTTCTGTGGAGTTTGTGTTGAGGGGGTGTGAGGGGAGGTGCTTGTGACTATGGTTAGTGCTGCAAGTCCTCCTTCCCACCCAGCCAGCCAGATATCCCACCATGGACTGTGCTTGCATTTCAGGGAGTGGAAGTTGTCTCTCAGGATGTCAGTCAGTGGTGTCCTGCTGTTTGTTGGTGCACAGTTGCCAGCAGGGCCTTGTGCTCCCCACAGCAGTTGCCAGTGTCAGCCATCTTGTGAGTCCTTCTCCACTCCCTGTGATGTGCGCATGGTTCATGGTGGTGTTGATGGGACAGTTGTGGGGGGCAATATGTGTGACTGCGACTCCCATGATGCTATTGGCTACACTGACTTGGCCAGCATACACAGAATTCCTTCCTTTGAGTGGTCTTCACTGTGTGTTGGTGTTGTTGTGGTGGCTACATGTCTGGATGTGTTTGTTAGTTCTATTTGTGCCACTGCCTAGCTGTAGTTGTGTTTGTACATGTGATGACACAGTTGGATGTGACTTTTTTGATGGCATTTGTTGTGTTTATCTGACTGACATACACATTTTGGGATGATTCTGTTCTGGTTGCTGTGTATTGGTATGAGTGCATGGTTTGACTCTCCCCTTGACAGTGATGTGTGTGTGTTTTGTGGCAGTATATTGTGTACATTTGTTGTGTACTCACCAGGCTCTGGGATGTTCTCTAGTCCATATACGCTCACTGGCGGAAGGATGGCCCGCACCTTCTCCTCCCAGGGCCTGAGGTATATTGGCTTGGCAGGAGGGCCACTGCCGGTGTATTGGCTGATGATGTAGTCTTTCTTGAGCAGGTCCCGTACCCTCCTGCGCACGTCATACCACCTGTTCTGGATGTCGCTCTTTGTGCGCAGACATGGTGATTGAGCGTTCACCCTGTTGATGATCCTCTCCCACATCTTGGTTTTCTGGGAGATGGGGGTCTGTTGGACCAGTGTGCCAAACAGCTGTGGCTCTACCCTGAGGATCTCGTCTACCATGACTTCCAATTCACAATCTAGGAACTTGTGATTCTTCTTGGGGGGCATGGTGATGGGTGGTGATGGTGAGTGATGTGTGTGTTGGTGTGCAGGTGAGGATGTGTGAGTGTGTGTTTTGCTGGGTGTATGTGAGGTAGGTATTTGTTGGTGTGCTGATGGTGTGTGGCTTGTGTGAGGGATGAGCTGTGGGTGTGTGGTTGCTGTCTCTTGGGTGCTGGCAGTGGAATGGCATTTGCAAAGGATCATGGTTGTGATTTGTGTCCTTTATATGGGTGGAGTTGTGGGTGTGTCTTTGTTCTCTGTCCCCACCCCCAGTATTTATTGGCTTAGTAATTGCTTGTTTGGCCTTTTTTGTGTGATTTTTCCTTTGTACTGTCTGTGCATGTTGGAAACGTTCTTGTGACCGAGTCGGACCCTGCATTTGTCTCGTACGGTATTCTCCGTTTCGTTCACGCTGTGTTTGTGCAGTTTTCTATGCTGCGTACGCGTCGGTCGCGGTGTTTTGTGTTGCTTCGGCTCGGTTTTGTATGCGTGTTGGTCGTACGGCTTGTCCTCCGTCCGACTCGCTCGTGGTTTTCGCGCCTTGCATCATACTTTGCGGTTTGGAGTTCGCGTGTACGTTTCGGTCGGATTTGTTCCGGGTGCGTGTTGGTCGGTTGGATTCGCGTGTTTTTCCGACCGGATTGCTGTTTTCCGTGTGGCTCGGTCGTTCAACTTGGGTTCGGTACGTGTCGGTCGGATTTTGCACGCATTGCATCGTACTTGGCGTGTCGGGCGCCACAGGTACGTGTCGGTCGGTATAATTTCCGGATCCGAGTCGGTCGGTGCTTTTTCTGGCCCGAATTGGAATCGGCCCCTTAGTCTATCATGTTGTTTTTTGGTCGTTTTTGAAGGGAGAAACTCACGGTTGGAAGCTGCATCGCATAGGTTACGGAAAGTTTACTTTAATTACTTTTTTTGCTAATTTAGGAGTAGGGGGAAGGTAGGTACTATTTAGTGTTTGTACATTGTGTTTTCGGTTGTTGTTGTGTGGTGTATTAGGTAGATTATTTTATGTGAAATGCGGTTAGTGCGTCGTAAGTTTAGTGTTATGATATGTTTTAGATTGTTAATTATATGTAGAGTAGTATGTGTTGAGGGATTGTAAGTATGTTTTTTTTTGGTTTTATAGTAGTATTACTGTATGTGCGGGAGGGATTTATGTCAGTTTTATTACAGGTACTGGTCGTTCCAGACTTGGCGTTGGAAGAAGGTTTGTTTTATTTTATTTTTTAAGGAAATGTGTATTTGTTTCGACTAAACTAATAATTATTTTACATTTCCTTTATTTTTCTGGTTTTCATGGAGCGTTTCTTTTTAAATCTTTTTTTCTGTTTTTTTATGGTTCTACACTACGGATATTTTGTCGGAGGAGTTTGTGTTGGACAATTGTATTTTTCCATTTTGTTTTGGGTTATTTTTATTTAAATATTGGATTTTCTACAAGATTGGATTTTTTACTTGGTATGTGGACGCTATTCTTCAGCTACGAAATCGCAAGTATTTTTAAATTATTATGGTGGGTGGGAAATGTTATTTATACATTTGTTATTGATATTTTTTAAGATATATAATAATTTTATTATGTCAAATATTTTTTATTAGAATATATTATTTGACATATTTATATTTTATATCTTAATTTTTTTAAAGGTTTTGTTGGAATTTACTTTAGAAATTTGTGCTTTTTATGTAGGTGTGGTGATTTTTTTAGAGCATGAATATTGCTATGGTTTCTAAGTATTCTAGTCCTATAGTGTTTTGGTAGAGCCTTACTTTGAATTGTATATGCTCATACATTGTTTTAGTTTGTTTAGTTAATTTTGGACATAGTTGTGTTACATATTGCTCTAGTCTTAGTTGTTGGTAGCTTTGTTCTTTTTGGATCGATTCTAGTAATTTATGTAGTGTTGGTTGGGTTCTTCCCATTGTGGCTTGGAAGGCATTATGCCATCCTTCCACTGTGTTGTTAGATTTTGCTTCCTTGTTGTTTTCCTTTGCTTCCTTGTATACATTTCACCATGGAATGTGGAATTTTGGTTGTCTTCTATGTCCAGATCTATGTAGTCTAGTAGGGGACTATGTTTATGTTCATTGGTTTGGTAGTAGGGGCTTTCAATTAATAAATTATAGTGTTCAGCAACTTCTGTTATTGGGATGCAGGCTAGTGCAATTAGTTTATTTCATATGCAAAGTTGCTGTTAGTTGCATATTCTACACGAAGGGCCCAATTCCGATCTCGGCCGGAAAGCATCCCGACCGAATCGGATTGGGAATGGTTTCCGTACGACTCGACCGCGAGCCCTCCGAGCAACGGAGTACGATACATCCCATGTTAAATAAAACCGAGTCGTACGGAACGCTATCATTCCGAACAAAGCGTCCGTAAACCGCACCGATGCGACCGACTTGTTTGCAAACGCTCAAGAGTAGCCTGCCGGTCACGAATCCGACTCGTATCAACACGCGAGCAGATTATGTTGCATGAGACTCGGTTACGGAACCGTGTCGATCAGTGAATTAAATGTCAGGGGGGGGGAGTCAAGAACAGTCAAAACAACCATTGGCTACTGCAAAAAAATTAAAACAAATTAAACCACACCCACAAATCCACCTATATAAAGGGCCAACACCATGACCATGATCCTTTGCCACAACTGCTAATAGGTCCAAGGAGCTACCACCACACATTCCCTGCTCTCTGACTCTCTGCCTCACACACTCACACACCACACACCTTGCACAGATTTCATTTCATACAAAACCACACAAACACATACCTTTTTTCATATTCACACTCACATCCACACTGATATTCACCCTCACCTTCACATTCACCCTCACCATGGCCAAAAGGAAGCAGCCACGTTTTACAGATGAGGAGTTGGAAGTGTTTGTAGATGAGATTGCCACAGTTATTTGGTAACCTAGTCCAACAGACCCCCCTTTCCCAGAGAAATAAGATGTGGGAGAGGATAGTTGACAAGGATCATGCTCAAGCACCCTGCCTGCGTACAAGGAATGATATCAGGACCAGGTACTATGATGTGCGAAGGAGGGTCAAGAAGCTGATGGCCAGGGAACACTTCCAAAGCCAGCAGACTGGCGGTGGCCCTCCTGCACAACCTGTTCACTTTACCTCCTGGGAGGAGAAGGTGCGTGACATGCTTCCGCCGGAGGGCGTCTATGGAATATCAGGATCACAAGAGTCTGGTGAGTACACAACCCACATTCAAATAAAGTCATTAATCACACCCCTAGAGACATCACTGTAAAGGATACAGTTAAACAAAGGACTGTATAAATATATAAAATGTATTAGATTCTAAGACCATGTGATGTGTATGTCAGATTGTTAACAAAAATACCTCAAATTATATTGAAAATGCACTAAACTATACCCATGTACATACTTCTCACAAACCCACAGCAAGGCCTTCTGCTCCAAACAACTTGTACCAGTGTCAGACATTTTGGCCCAGTACTTTTCCACTCACTCACAGGAAAGCTCAGTCACAGGTAGGCTGTTTGGGATGGCTGGGAAGGTGGGTGTAGCCACAGGCCCCATGGCACTTGTAGTCACTGCAAACACTCTTCCCACACACAGCCCACACAGACACACTGGACCTATGCAAGCCTCACAGACAGTGGAAAAGTACTAGCAAGATGGCTGACACTGCTGCATGGTGTCAGGAGCACAAGGCCTGAGGGTAGTTGTAGTCAAGTCAAACAACAGGCACCAGCGTCAGACATCTTGGCCAAGTACTTTTCCACTCACTCACAGGAAAGCTCAGTCACAGGTAGGCTGTTTGGGATGGCTGGAAAGGTGGGTGTGGGCACAGGCACCATGGCACTCCTCCCCACACACAGCCCACACAGTCACACTGGGACTATGCAAGCCTCACAGTCAGTGGAAAAGTACTAGCAAGATGGCAGACACTGCTGCATGGTGTCAGAGTTGACCACAACTCCCATCATGGACTTGTGCTCCTCACACCAGTCCCCAGTGTCAGCCATCTTGATAGTACATTTCCATTCACCATCAGGGATAGCATAGTCCTAGGTCTGCTGTCTGTGCTGGCTGGGAAGGTGTGTGTGGGACAGGGCATGATGGAAGTTGAACTCAGTGCAAACACTCATCCTCACACACTGACAAACAAGACCACATACAATTGAGCTTCCCTGACAGTCAATGCGAATGTACTGGCAAGATGACTGGCCCTGCAGACTGCTGTTTGGAGCTGAAGGTACTGTTGGTGAGTTGTGGACAAATCAGACACCAGTCACCAGTGTCAGACATTTTGGAAGCACATTGCCACTCACTGTCAGGAAAGTAGACTCATAGGTAAGATATTTAGGACGGTTAGGAAGGTGTGTGGAAGACAGAGCCTGATGGGAGATGGAGTCAGGGCAAACACTCCTCCTCCCAAACAGCACAAACAGACCACCAAGAACCATGCTTACCTGAGAGTGACTGGAAATCTACTGATGAAATGGCTGACACTTGGGACTTTTGTCTGGACACCTACGCCCTGGCGGGAGTTGTGGACAAATAGGCGCCAGTCATCAGTGTCAGACAACTTGCAAGTACATTCACACTCACTGTCAGGGAAGTTGAGTTACAGGTAGGCTTTTGCTGCTGGCTGGGAAGGTGTGTGGAGGACAAGGCCTGATGTGACTTGTAGCCATTGCAAATACTCATCCTCACACCGAGCCATGCTAACTACTCTGGGCTTATGCTTACTTCACAGTGAGGGGAAGTGGACTAGCAAGGTGGATGATACTGATGTGTGGTGTCTGTAGCACAAGGCCTTGTTGTGTGTTGTAGCCAAAGTCAAACAGGCCCCAGTGTCAGCCATTTTGGAAGTACATTTACACTCACTGTCAGATGAGCATGGTTCCTTGTGGGCTGATTAGAATGGGTGGGAGGAGGAGTGTGAGCGATGACATCTCCCAGCAGGCCCTGTTTTACACACACTCTATCCTCCCACAATAAACAGCCCCCCTGTAACTAAGCTTACCTGACAGTGAGTGGATATGTACTGCTAAGATAGATGGCACTGGGGACTGATGTGTGGACCACAAGGCACTGTTGGGATGTGTGGCCAAATCAGAGACCAGGCACAAGTGTCGCACATCTTGATAATGCATTAAGAATCACTCTCACAAAACCATTCTGACATGTGGTCAGTTGTCACTGGGTGGTAAGATTGTGTGAAGGACAGAGCCTGGTGTGAGCAGGAGTAATGGAAAACACTACTACACCCACCACGAACAACCACTTCATCTGAGCCTATACCCACCTGACAGTGGACCTGACAGTGAATGGAAGTGCAACAGCAAGATGCCTGACACTGGTGCATGGTGTATTGGCCACAAGGACTTGCTGGGATTTGGATTCAAGTTTAACACCAGGCACCAGTGTCAGCCATCTTTGTCAGTACATAGCAACTCACTTGCAGGAAAACATAGTTCCAGGGGTGATGTTTTTGCACGCAGGAAAGAGTGTGTGTAGTACAGGGCCTGATGGGATGCCTGGCCATTGCAAACACTCCTCCTCACACACAGCCATACAAGACCACTAAGAACCATGATTACCTGACAGTGAGTGGACATCCAACTATAAAATGGCAGAGACTGGGGCCTGGTGTATGGAGCAGAAGGCCATGAGGGGAGTTGTCTTCAAGTCAGACACCAGTTAAAAGTGCCAGGCAGGCGGCAGGGACATTTTGACACACTGTGAGGTAAGCTTATGTCCTGTTGGACTGTTTGCGTTGGGCAGGAAGGTGTATGTAGGACTGGCAATGATGGGACTTGGAAGAACAGCAAACACTCCTACACACACAGCACAACCTCTTCATCGTGGGATATGTCTATCTCACAGTGAGTTCATGTGTACTAGCAAGATGTCAGACACTGGGGAATGCTGTCTGAACCTATCACAACTGCCACATTTGCCTATGTGCTACAAAGACCAGCCAACATAGACAAATATCTTTCAAATACACTTACAAACATTGTCGGGACAACACTATTCCTGGTGGCCTGGTGGGTCTGGGTGGGAGTAGGGGTGTAAGTTTCACAAATAGAGAACAAGCACTCAAACAACTGTTTATCATAGTTCTTTGCCACAAAATGGCACAATGCTGAGTTTGTGAAATCATTTGACCATGGAGTCAATGTACAAAGTACATGGATCTATGTAGCCACAAAGTTAAACAGTCACACAATTTTGCTACTCACAGCCATTCACATGTGTAGAATGAGATGATAACAAGAAGCACCTCCCTCACTCAATTCCCACAACTTCCTGGCTAAGTTAACAGAACGTGAGTGTGTAGGCAGCCACAACAATGTCACTGGTAAAGACATGCACTAAGACCAGTAGACAGGCACAAAAATGTACCCACGTAGGGAGTGAAAATATATGTATCTCACTGTGAAAGTACAGATGCAGACAGCCTAAATACACCTGTGTCATTCACAGGGTGTCAGGAACCAGTCAATGTCTTCCGACATGTAATGTGAACTAAACACAACAGGCCCATTAATGCACATACCTGCACATGTCCATCAATCCCCCTCTTGTCCCAGAAACATAGTCATCTCAAAAAATAGGCCTGCATCATGGATGAATGAGTCCAATCTATCTACAGTAACTCATCATGAACGTCTGTAGCCTATGTAATGTGTGTGATTTGAGGGGCAGTGGACATTCATAGCAGTCATTGTGTTATGTTTGTACCTACAGGGCCAGCTGAGAACACCACTGGAACCATCCAGGACAGCCAGACACAGACTCTGGTTGAACAGGAGCCCTCCGGCGTTGATGACTCATCATTCTTCGGACGACGACGACAGACCTGGCCCTTCAGTTATGGGTCAACCCACAGCACCAGTGGCTGCAACATCCGGATCCTCTGTGACCACTCCCGCCTCAGCTGCCAACACCCAGCTGACCCCTACCTGCACGGACACAGCAGCCCAGGACAACACCAACAGCACAGCAACACGGGCACTCTTGAGTTTCCCAACAACACCACCAATACCAACAATGAAGGAGGCTCCGTGTCGACTGTGCCAGCACCAACTGGTCCTGCTCGGGAGGGTAAGGGTGGTGGGAGGGGTCGTGGTGACCGGCACCATCATGCAGCTGGTGCTGCTGATATGGATACCCAACACCTCTCCAGAATCCTCCATGCATATGAGGATTCACAAGGAGAGATGGGCCAGGTCATAGAAATCCTCAGGACCATGCAACAGCAGCAGGCAGAGCAAAACGTAAAAATGGACAGGTTTATGGACAAAATGGATGAACAGAATGCGGTGTACATGAACATTGTCACCTGCCTCCACCAGATTGCCACCAACATCTCCACACCGCCCTGTGTGCCTACCATATCCAGTGCAACAACGTCTGCACCAGCCACAGGGAGGGATGTGGACTCTGGCGGAGAGCACCCTGCACCGTCGCTGCCTGCACCTGAGGGTCCCCTGGAAAAACGTGGAGTCGGTCATCCAAAGAAGAAACGGTGAGAGGCAGATGGCTACGCATCATCCCCAGGAAGTGACTGCTCCTGATATCGTCCATTGTGTGCCAATCATTCACTTTGTTGGCTGTCACTGAACTCTCTCACACTGGCTGAAGGGTCTAAGTTGGACTATGGACTCTAATAACTGTGGATCTACTTTGGAATACCTCATCTACAAACACTACCAACTCCTAACTGCACTCATCTAAATGTTTGTTGAGTACACCACCATGATGTGGACTGATATCATCACATTATGCTAAAAAATAAATCACTCTGCACCAAAAATGTGGTCATGCCGTTACTTCGAATTACAAATGTAATAACTGTAATGATGTTGAAAAAGTCAAAGAAGAAAGTGTCCACAACATTGGTAACACATCACTTTGAAAAAATACATTACCGGCTTGTGAGTATATGAACATTGTCACAGCATGATAGATAGACACAACCATGTCATGACACAACCCATAGGACATGTTGCAGATGCAATGCAAGTCTATTGCTTAAAATACTAGCACCATTTTTGCAAGCACAATAAACAATTATTTTTAGCAAAACAGTGCATCATGGAGCATGTTTAGTTTTAAAATAACTTTTGGATGTGTGAAAACAGACAAGGCACAACTCATTGTATAGCCTAGGTTTATTTTCCTGATACAATCTGGTGCCTTAACCCAATTTCAAAGGACATCACACAGTAAGAAAATTCTCTAAAGTGAAGAAAAATGGCCATCCGTCCAAAA
Organism: Calotriton arnoldi; assembly: GCA_963921515.1. Lineage (NCBI taxonomy): Eukaryota > Metazoa > Chordata > Amphibia > Caudata > Salamandridae > Calotriton > Calotriton arnoldi. The sequence goes on from CAWUFW010004625.1 coordinate 485,677, forward strand.
GGAAGTGCGTGCCATGGATTTACAAACAAGTCCAATGTTGGACTAGGTCACAGAATAAGGTCCTGGTGAGGTCACAACTTGCATGGTTGACACGGCAAAGTACCCTGGTAAGGAGAAACATAGAACAGAGTTAGGCACTGTTCAATCTAGCAAACAATGTCATCTGAAGCACAAGATTTTCAGTGTGGACACTAGCTATGATTCACGGTAACACTGCATCTCAACTTTTCCATCTCATACAACTAACATCATGGCAATTTTCCTACACTCACAAACATACATACACATTGTACACCAGCAACACAACAACAAACACTTGGTGCTAGTCCCCTACTTTCATTGCATACCTACACTCATGTGAAGAAGTTGTTGATGAGCTGTTGTCTCAAATCTGCGCTATCATCACCATCCCCACTGTTGTCATGTCCCAGTCCAGGATCCTCCCTCGCTGGCGGCTGCTGGTCTTGTATAAGTGGAATTTCCCTCCGTATAGCCAGGTTGTGGAGCATGCAGCAAGTGGTGATAATGTTGCACACCTTCAATGGTGCATATTGTAGGGCTCCTCCTGTCCGATAAAGACAGCGGAATCTTGCCTTCAGGAGGCCAAAAGCCCACTCAATGACACGCCGGCTCCTACCATGTACCTCATTATATTGCATTTCGGCAGGGGTGACTGGGTGGAGTGGTGTCAGTAACAAAGGTTGGTTGGGGTACCCAGAGCCTCCTACATTGAAAATAGAAATTAGATTCAGTTGTTGGTTGACAGAGCATTATCTGACATACAATCTACACACAACAAAGCACACACATGCCACATCACCTACCAACAAGCCAGGCACAGACAGGTTGTAGCTGGGACATCAAACGGGGTATGGCACTGTTCCTCATGATGTACGCGTCATGTGCTGATCCAGGGAAACGTGCACAGATGTGAGGGATGGTCATGTCGGCCAAACATACTACCTGGGCATTAATTGAGTAGTAATGTTTGCGGTTGCGATGCACAACCTCATTAGCCTGTGGTGGCACCAATCCAACGTGGGTGCCATCAATGGAGCCAATTATATGGGGTATCCGTCCCAATGCATAAAATTCCCCCTTGATGTCTGCCAATTCTCCAGGTGTTGGGAACTTAATGTATTGGCACAGGTAACGCAGCAGTGCCCACAAAACATCTTGCAGAACACGGCTGAACATGGTTTGTGATATCCCACCAGATGTTGCCACTGTGTATTAAAATGTACCAGTGGCAAAGAAATGTAAAGCTGCCATAACCTTCACTTTGGGTGTCAGTGCAGTTGGATATGGCCGACCAGGCTGCAGATGAGGTGACAACTGCACAGTCAACTGTTCAATGATTGGCCTTGTGAAGCGGTACTTCCTGATGGTGTCAAGTTCTTCCATGGTTGCCAGGTCTGGAAAGGGCCTGTGGACTGCAGGTCGTCTTCGATACCTATGTGTAGAGTGTAAGCACAGTTGGTGTCAGGTCACAATGTACAAAGCAACATGCTTAGAGACAAACAGAACATGAAATGTGAACACAACTGAAGCTACAGATCATTTAAAAAATAGATTACAATTTAAAAGAATTCCCTTAGATACATCTTGCTGCTTCAATACCCTACACAGACATGTGACCAAGGTATGGTGACACAGCAATTACAGTGGTGTAGTGTACAAATCACTAGTGTCTGACATCAGAAATTTCAGCAAGCATCACATATTCAAAGGATCCACAGAAAAATTATTATACTGTAATGTTTCTGAGAACAATTACATGTGCAATAGGTAGACAGAATAGGAACATGTAATGAAAGAGATGTGTTACACCTGAGATACACATAATCTCACATACTCAGTCGTGCCCACCACTGTCACAGGTTGGACACTGTCATGTAGTTATGTCTACATTACACATACAATCACATACACAGACTTTTTTCAATGTTGAGGATGCTAAAATATGTAATAACACCATACACTGCAGTTTTGGGCACACAGATAGACTAGTAATTCACATTTCACAAACAAGCTGAAGATGCAGAATGCTTTCACTGTCTACTCATCCAATGGTAAAAGCCTTAGCCATTACTTACACAACAGACATCTACAGTCTTAAATGACAACAATTGTACACTGGATAATACTGTACACAAATGCAGTGACAATGCAAGAATGCACATGTACATCCACACAAAAAAGAATTGGCACTGTGACCAATACAATGCGGATAACTGGATTTCTCTCCTGACATGCTTGGATATGCCAATAAAACAGTGTGTCATGTGCCCCTTAAGGTTAGCTCCTCATGGGAGTGTGTCTTATCCATGTAAAGGTCACTTTTCCTCATACATACTACATAATACATCAATCACAGCAGTGTGTGCTCTGACGACCGATTATTCAAAGGACGCGTTATTTACATCCGAAGCGATTCGGTGACAGCCATTGGTTGTCATGGTGAAAGACGCGGGTGAGTATTCAAAGGGCGCATTAGCCGCATCCGAAATGATTTGGTCACAGCCATTGGTAGTCATGGTGAAAGACGCAGGTGAGTATTCCGAGAACGCGTTAGCCGCATCCGAAACGATTCGGTCACAGCCATTGGCTGTTGCTTGTTATGGTGAGCGACGCGCATTTGGGCTTATGTCTTCAACGCGTGGAAACCGATTCGGTTACCTCCCATCACCAATGTATCAAAGTCAATCGCGGTCAGATGAAGAGTGTTTGAACGTCGTGGTAGGTGTGTCGTTTGCAAAAAATGTCATGCATTGGACCGATTTGTACAATGCGACGGACGCGAACCTATCACTTTTGATGCATGGATTTGATACCGCCTCTGCTGTAGAGATATAAGTCTGTCTGATCCCTAGAGACTGCACTTGCCTGCACTACCTACTTCATTCCTGCACCTCTCCATCTCTCTGCTGCTGTGACAACATCCTCTGGTAGCCACAATGGCAAGGACACAGCCCAGGGTCCCAGCTTTCACTGAGGAGGAGAACCAGGCCCTGCTGGACACACTCCTGCCACTACACAGCCAGATGTATGGCAAATCAGAGGAGCAGGTGAGTGAGGATAACAGTGCTTTGCCCTTGGACTTGTGCAATAACTGCTCATCACTGGCAGTAGGAATCTCAATCATTGATATTCCTTTAGGCTTTTTGCAAGTTTCACTGGGTGTAGGGAACTTATTTGGGCAGGCACACTGCTGTAGAAGTGCGTGTACTGTGGCAAACATGTCATCACTATTCTCATGGAACAGAGATCTCATTAAACACAGGACTGATGCACATGATGCCACATGCATTCCCCTTAGTTATTTTTGCAAAACTGACCATGACCTATGTATAGTAGTGTATGACTCAGAAACATGACGCATGTGAACTAAATGACTATCACCATGTCCTCCTTACAGGTTAACTCCCATGAGAAGTCAAGGATGTGGCTGACCATCACCAAGAAGGTGCGTGACGTGGGGGTCACATATCGTCGTGTCTGTCATTGCCGCAAGATGTGGCAGGACCTTCGTGGCTGGGCCAAGAGGATTGCTGAGGTCCAGCTGGGCCTGTCACAACCAGGCAAGTGAGGCGGCCGGCGAACCTTGACCCCCCATATGCTCTGCATCCTAGCAGTGGTCTTCCCTGACCTGGATGGGCAGTTGAAGGCCAAACTGCAGCAAGGAGGGGATGAGTCAGTTACTTGTTGCACTTCTATCTTTATTCATGCATGTTTTGAGATCTGAGCCTGATGGCACTTTTACAAGTCTTAAGTGTGCCAAACGTGCACTTATTTTCACAAGATGAAAATGCAGAAGGATCAATAGATGACAGGTAATGCCCCATTCATAAGGGAAATGTGAGTGAGTCATGTTCAGGGTAGGAACATTAGTGACATGCACATGTGTGCATCCAAAATTTCACAAGACGTGTGTATGAGTTTCAGCATGAATCCCATAGCTTGACATGTGTCTGCACATTCACTGATGTGTGATCCTGTTCTCAGAGTGGTTTGAACAGATCATTGCAGTATGTTGTGATTGGAGCTTTCAATTGTGGAAATCACATGCTAAACATTTTTGCAGAATGATTTGTCCATGTTCAGGCCTAGATTGGTTTGGCTTGGTCCGTGTGCAAATGTTTTTTCCCAGACGTGCTGCTAATTGTGATCACATGTATCCCATAGGACAGTCACAGCTAGGGTAACTCTGGTCACATGTCACAATGACCTTACCCATGATGTTTTTGAAAATTCCATAACCAACATTCGGAAGAGTGAGTCCATGTGTAGGAGTTTGTGATGGTGAAAACACAAGCCATTCGGTGTCAAACACAGGTTGTCACTGATCGCAACATGGCAGCATTTGTGAGGTATGATGTGAAGTACACAGTCACAACTGTTGGCATTGTGTTAATGGTCTTGAATACTCCAACTTGATATCTTGCTTACCAATGTTTTTGTGGCATCACTGTCTGACTCTGAGATGTCAAATATGCACCAAATTCAAGTTTGTTACCCACATGAGATGTTAGACATGAGCAATATCAGTAGTACAAAGTGTGCATATTGTGTAATCAAAGTGAGGGACATTCAGACTTTGTCCATACAAATCTGGACTTGTTCAGTGTAGCCAAGATTGTTCCACAGTGTTGGCCCTACAGTCATTGCACCCAGATGTGCCAGTGTAATGGTGTTCCGCCTGAGGCATTGTGAAGCTGCAGTTATCAGACTTGGAAGTTTGTAGACCATTTATTACATCTATGAAACTTGATTTATTTTTTATATTCAAATCTTTAGGATTCTGCTACTTGAAACCGTGCAAAGATGACACAGGACAGTGTGCCACATGCCTGTCAGCCCAGCTATGCGTACTGCCTTGGTGTCTCCAGGATGACACTCATATGTGTGAACTGACATTAGAGAAGCAAAGCTACTGAACACGTTATCAATCACTGTGAACTGTGTAACAAGACTCATGCAATGAGTATGCATTGTGCATGTTTGACAAGGTAGACATGTGAGCCGTGACATATGAGCCAATGGTTCCACACTTGTTGACTAAAGATTGCAGAATGTGTACCATGTCTCAATGAAATCTGAGATTCCTATTCCCGTTTTGATGGCTATACTCACTTGCAGGAGAGAAGACAGAAATGTCAGTACATGAGCACAAGACAAAACATTCCCTGCCACAAACTCCATTAGTCAACTTGTGGTTCTGTACTTTAATGTTGATACACGCAATGTTGCTGATCACATCATGTGTGATTGAGCAATGTTAAAGTGGCAGACTAACAAGTGCCAGTTATGTTAATGCAGAATGCGCTAATAGCATAACTCAATGTGATGTCTGATATCTGTGAACATCTGTGATGTTAACTATGTGTCAAGTAGATATGGATGACTCATGGAAATCTTTATCTTTCTTGGTCACAGCATCATCAGCGGCCACAGGAGGAGACTGTGCCACGGATGTGGTGGGAGCAGAATGTCATACTGGGTCCAGTGAAGAGTCGTCGGAGGGGGGACCCAGTGACGGAGAGGGTGAGGGGAGTCTCATTGGTAGCGGATTTGCAACACCATCTGCAGGGTCTGAATCTGATCACAGCTCCGGTGACGACTCCCATGTGGTGGTATGGGACACAGAGACTGCATCAACAACATCAGAGTCCACCATCACCACCACTACCATCTCGACCCTCCCAGCTGCTCCCAGTTCCAGTGTCTGTGGCCGCTCCCGTGGCAGGGGCAAACTCTCTTTTGGGCCAGGCACCTCACCCCCTACACCTATCTCCCCTGCTGCCCTCAGTGTTGAGACCAACGACTTCCTGAGGCAGATCTCTGTGGGGCAGACATCCATGTTGAGTGTTCTTCATGCACACACAACTCTTTTGACAGATATGTCATCGTACATGGAGGGCATTCACTCAAACATGTCTGCCCTACAGAGATCAAATCAGGCTATGGCCTCAACACTGACGGCAGCACTGCCTCTCCTCCAGCAGTACCTCCCCCCTCCTACCTCTTCCTCATCCACTGTCCCAACTACCCTCCCTGACCCAAGCACATGCAAACACACACATTCACACACTGCAACATCCAAATGCAGCACACAAACACACAGACAGAAGTCGCAAACCACACACACGCACACTCATGCTACAGACAGCACACTCTCCCCCAAGGAAGTGACAGCACACGACACACATGCATCCAGTGATACTCTGCATACCTCACAACCCTCTGCCTCCACAACCCCTACCCTTTCCTCTCCTGTTCCCCCCGCAGCCCAGGCACCCCACCTTGTTTCCATTGAATTCTTCTCTCCCCAAACATACACCCACCTCCTAAGAAGAGGAAGTACCTCCAAGCTGACCCACCAGTAGCATCTGCAACCCCACCCCCATGAGAAGGAACAGAAGGCAACAACTCCCTGCAGAAAATCCACACGGTCCAAATCTAAAACATCCATAGCATAGCTCCCCAGACAAGCCTAGTACCTCTAAATCCAGAACCCCCCCACAAAAAGACCTCTCCCATCCCCATTTCCGACACACCCCTCAAAAAATTTAAGATCCCAAAATTAGTTCTGGTCACCCCATCCCCAGCTTCAACTGACCATCCCACTACAGCTGCCCCCCCTCACAATTAGAGCCAACCACTGCAGTGGATTCCCACCCCCGCCATCAGACACTACCACTGCAGTGGACCCTGACACCCATCCTGATCCCATCACTCCCAAAACACAACCCAGTCCCCATTAGTTTGTCCCCTTTGGTGCCTGGCATGCCCCCAAGATGCCCCTCACAGGGGAGGTGTCCCCTAGCAGAACTAGTGCAGGCAAGTATATATGGGAAATATTTGTGTCTTGCTCATCGTGAGACTGGACAATGATGGACTGGCCAATGGACTTTTTCAAATCCTTTGATATTTTAAGTTGAAGCTGAATAAAACATTTTATATTTTTTTATTACAATTTTAAGTGTCCAAGAACTTGTTTATGGTTAACTGTATGACATGTACAATCTGTAGTTTACATATCCAATGATGTTATTATGTCATGTATTGCATATGTTCCATGGAGTCTAAGCACTTTGAGAGTATGTATACAAGAATGATGTGTCTACATATTCTGGGTGGCATTGTCAACATCAGTTTTGAGTAAGGGTGTGACATGAAGTCACAAAGATTTTAAATCTCTACACAAACACACATACATCATGCTTTCATTTGTCAACATAGTGCAAGTGTTTCAAATTGCAACAGTTTAGGCATAGCATTATGCATATGTTTGGGATGTGCAGAGAAGGCCCCTGTCTCATTAATTCACCTGTATGCATGTGAATGTTGAGTACATGGCAGTGACTTTGTACACACCCATGTACACAAAGTGATGTTACAGTACTTGTATGTGACTTGATAGTGGTGTACCAATGTCTGTGTCTTCTTCTGATCTTGTGGAATAGTAGAAATGTCAACCTTGCAACAGGTTGCATGCCACTGTGGGCAAAAACCCTTCGTGGCTGTGAACACATCTGATGCATTTCCTGAGCCCATGGTGAGTGTACGCTGAGCAGTATTCTCACAGTCTTTCAACCCTCTGCTTCTACTGGACTCCAATTACTGCATGGATTTTTGTTAGTCAAGGTGTGTGTTTTCTTAATAGTCTATTGCTCACTCATTTAGCAGTTGTTCATGCCATCCTGCTTTTGGTTGATGACATTGCAAGTATGTTGTTTATGGATTGTCCCAGCTTGGATTGCATTTTGCAACCACACACAAGTCGTAGTTGAGCATATGAATTGTGTGTCATATGTATTTTGTGAATGACTGACAAGGGTGTTGATTTGAGCTTAGATTGATGCTGTTCCATGTCATACCAAGCTGTATTATGAGTGCTGTGATGTCTGTTAAATTGCCAGGTGGTACATGTGGTGATGCAAGTGGTGAGGCAAGTGGACAGTGAGTGCACAGAAAGGATGTGTGTCTGTCTATGTGCAAATGCTCCCAGATCTTCAGTCTCCACCATGCTCTTAGTTGCCACACATGGGAGGATGTGTTGATGGAAATATGCGTCCTGGCTGCAGATGTATAGTCAATGGTTCATGTTGCATGTGCTGAGCTTGCTTGAACAAGGGTGAAGGTGAGAGTGACTCGTATTTAAAGTATTGGTTTGAGTGGAAATACATACGTCATGGTGGCAGGACAAATTTAGTAGTTGTCAGAGAGTGTGAGGTATGAGTTGAGTGCATAGGCAGATCTTGTGTAGGAGGCATGGGGTATCCATATTCCCCCTATGTGAGTGTTTACAGATAGAATAGTGTGATTCTGAGTATGCAACTGTTTGAATCTTGTGCAAGGTATGAGATGAATGGGTAGATGAGATAGGTGTTGAAGCACTTAGACAAGGTTGTATTGTGGCAGGTGGTGAGCTGTAGTCTATGTGTCTACAGTGAGGGATGACTGTAACCAGGCATTTTGAAATGAGTGAGGATAGTTGTTGATGTGCAATAGTCAATGGTGTTATTGAGCATGTAAGTAATATGTGGATGTGAGAGTGCCACAGTGAGACAAGGTTCAACTTGTCCTTTGTGACAAAGTGGATAAGTGTATGTGAAGGGTATACGCCAGTTGCGTACTTTAGTGTGCAGAAAGGTAAAATGTGTAGTGTCATATAGTTGATGTATGTTGTTATTGCATCTGTGTATGCATGTGTTGTAGAAATGACAATCTGTGTAATGTAAGCAGAGTATGGTGGGTGTGTGATGATATGTGACTGACTGAGGACATATCCATTGAGCAATGTAAGTGTCTTGTTGTCAGATGTGGTGATGTATTAAGTTTGCATGTCAGAGTGGGCAGTGATGCTGCACGTTGTGATAGTGCATTCCAAATACATTGCTGAGGGTGTTAATGGTGATGAGCGTGGTCATTTTTACATGAAAAGTTTGTCGTCTGCTGAGGAGGTGATGAGTACAGTACATAGTGTGCATGTCATGTATGTGCGAGTTGTTGTGTACATAGTGCTGAAGAGAGGTGCTGTGCATGTAGGTGTGTATGTGAGAAGGGCACTGCATGAGTGAGCTTGTGACAATTGTGTTTGAACAGTTTGAGTACAAGGCTGTAGCTTGCGGGGCAAACATGTTTTTCCAACTAGCTGCAGCAGAGGTGGCTTATGACATGCTTGTATGTTTGCTAGTTTTGAAATTTGAACATGTACTTTGGGGTGGATGTGAGAGGGGTCATACCTGCACAAGTATAGTTCATCCAGGCCATGAGGTAATATGTGTAGATTTTGTTTCTGTAAGTAGTCAAATGCAGTTGCCAGAGTAGATATGAAGATGTGGAATGTGTTGGCTGCAGCTTGCTGTCTGCCAATGGATTTTCATGACTGATTGTGTGAATGTCCACTTTGAGTACACTGTCATATGCAAGACCTATTGGCATCACTGGAAAAGTTGCCTCAACCTAGCCTTGCCTTGTCTGAGTTGTGTGTTGGAATATGTGGCATTTCACCCTATGTATATATTTGTACTCATTAATTGGTAATTATTGACCTTGGAAACTGCTCTGGGATGGATGTGGTAATTGCTACATTTGCAATGTCATAACTCTTGAACAATGGATGGCAGCCCATTCCTTTGAGGGGTACAGCCCCATCAATGTCCAAGTAAGGAATGTGTGTTGTTGTTCTACCTGGGGTAAGACTATCCCGGGTACGCAGGCCCACACTTGCCAGTACACTACACACGCATGCTTATTGCTGGCATTCTGATTTTGAATGTCTGAGGTATGGTGACACCAAGGGAGATGGTGTCATTGTGATGATGTCTCTGGTTCTGCTGCAGAAAACACATTGCACTGTGAACAAACACTCATTTGACACTGGAACAGTACACCCATTCCATGGGTTTTTGCATTCTCACAACTTTGGTTACCTCTGATCTGGTTTAGCAAGGGTCGCCCTTGTGTGTGTCCATGAGGGCTCCCATTGTGCACATTAAATACTAACTTATGTCCCGATGGAAATATGTGTTTGTTGAAAGTCTCCTCGATGTTTCAATAGATTGTCGGACATTGTTTCAGTGCCAAATGTGGACAAAGCAGACTTAATTCTGCACGTGTCTTTCATCCTCACAAGATGTACCGATATTTCCTTGTTTCAGGATGACTGTCACTTGTGTTTTTGAGCCACAGATTGAGCCACCACCCCAGCATCCTCACCCGTGCTGGCAGCTTATCTTACACAATGAGTTGTGCACTAGATAAACCAACACTGCTTGTGGATCCTACATCATGTGACACATGCGTACTCCTACTACTATGCAGGACACAATCTGCACAATCAAAATGGGATTATTTTTTTCCGGCATAAACTACAGATTGAGGTGCTAGATGAAGATTGGCTGCGAATGACATTCTCAAAAGATATCCGTATACACATGCAGATTGGTATTTGTGTACAGCGGCACGAGTCCACACATGGGGACTGTATCCTACATTGTTGTTGGCCCATGCTTCTTTCAAAGCCAATATTGTTTTTGACTAGAAATATTTCCACGACAACTGTGACACAACCACTTCTGTGTTGTTGAAGTTTGAGACACCGAACGCAGTACTGAGTGGCTGTGTCTGTGGACAGGTGTGTTGTCTGTGCTGTTATCCTGTACACAGATGCACAACAATGTCATACTTTTGTTAGTACATTCGAGTTGTGTTGTCCTGCGATGTTTCTGTGTGTGTTGTGGTGGACTTATGCATTTACTATGTGATACACACATATTTGCAATTCCTGGTCCTGCGTCAAATGTGTGATTCACCTAGTATTTAGCGTGCTAACTGTACCTACCTGATGATGACATTCCCTCATTATACATACACGACATGCTATTGACCCATGTTTGGATTGTGATCACAATGAAGCTCAGGGCCTCAGAAAGTAATTTGCACACAATCTGTGATCATCTCTTGAACCTGGCCTCTGTGCTTTTACCGGTAAAAGGTTTTGTAGTAAAATGAACACTGCTGCTGAAAAAGGGCGTGGTATGTAGGTCAGACTGTCCAGTTTTGACTTGCCTCCCTGCAAGGACCTTACATTCAATGCAAACTCCCTGCACCTACCATGACCTGAAAGTGATGCTCGTGTGGTCGAGATGACACTACCTCTGTCAAGGCATGGAAGGCAGTGCACCATGGTGGTTATGCCCCAAAGGCTGTCCTACAGCCTCTATTTACAGAACAGCTGGTGATCCATGGAAATCGTGGCCTAATGTTGCTGTGGCCTGGTGGGGACTGTGTAAGTGGTGTGTCCATTGGTGTGGTATAGGAAGGCCCACCAAACCATGGCCCACAGGTGACCCTGGTGCACCTACACATCAACCAATGCGCAAATGCCATCATGGCAATTCCAAGGATATGCTGAACACTTTCTGATTGGATGTCAACACCCATGGGGGTCTATGGGCTTCAGCCCCCCATCATGTGTGTCATCCCAGGCTAAGACAGCTTCCCCACACACACATACAGTCCTTGATCTGCGGTAGCTGGTTTGTCTCTCTTTTTTCCATATCAGTCCCCAGTATTTCACAGGTTTGTAAGAGACCATTTAGTAGATGATGAGTCTTTGTTTGTTTGTTAAGGGTCCCTGGAGCACTTGCATCTCCACACTACCCATTCCTCAACATTGCCAGTTACTTTTGCTGCAACAGTGTGTGAATGCCTTTCATTGAAAAAGACCTTTGTGATTGTTTATGTAGACATTCCTGCAGCATGTACTCCACATGTAGTGATTTAGGGACTGGGTTTGATCGTGTTACATTGTTCATGTACACATTTCTGGAGTTAATTCCCCCCCAACCCCAGATATGCATCTACATGTATGGGTGTAATTCTCCCCAAACCCAGATATGTATCTACATGTATGGGGTATTTCCCCCAACCCCAGACATGCATCTACATGTATGGGGGTATTTCCCCCCAACCCCAGATATGCATCTACACGTATGGACGGTATTTCCTCCATCCCAGATTTGCATCTACATGTATGTTGGTATATCCTCCCAAAACCAGATATGCATCTACTCGTATGGGGGTATTTCCCCCAACCCCAGATATGCATCTACACGTTAGGGGGTATTTCCCCTCAAACCCAGATATGCATCTACACATATGGGGGTATTTCCCAAAAACGCAGATATGCATCTACACATATGGGGGTATTTCCCACAAACCCAGATATGCATCTACACATATGGGGGTATTTCCCCCAACCCCAAATATGCATCTACACATATGGGGGTATTTCCCCCAACCCCAGATATGCATCTACACGTATGGGGGTATTTCCCACAAACCCAGATATGCATCTAAACATATGGGGGTATTTCCCCCAACCACAAATATGCATCCACACGTATGGGGGTATTTCCCACAAACCCAGATATGCATCTACACATATGGTGTATTTCCCCCAATAACAGATTTGCTTCTACATTGCTGTGTCTATTTGCCCAACCCACATATTGACTCTACATTGCTGTGGGTATTTGCCACACCCCATGTTGACTCTACATTGCTGTGGGTATTTGCCACCTCCCTAATGACTCTACATTGCTGTAGGTATTTGCCACCACCTATTGACTCTACATTGCTATTGGTATTTGCCACACCCCTATTCACTCTACATTGCTGTGGGTATTTGCCATCCCCCTATTGACTCTACATTGCTGTAGGTATTTGCCACCACCCTATTGACTCTACATTGCTGTAGGTATTTGCCACCACCCTATTGACTCTACATTGTTGTTGGTATTTGCCAGCCCCTATTGACTCTACATTGCTGTAGGTATTTGCCACCCCACTATTGACTCTACATTGCTGTTGGTATTTGCCACACCCCATGTTGACTCTACATTGCTGTGGGTATTTGCCACCCCACTATTGGCTCTACATTGCTGTAGGTATTTGCTACCCTGTAGGACTTGGCCTTTTTGGTTAAAGTTCCCTAAACTTTTTGCTTTCCCCCTAGACCGTTTTCCTGACCTAGAGATGCCAATTTAGATGGGTACTTTCCCACTGCTGATCAGTGTCAAAGTACAGGAGTTCCCTGTGTAAAATGTATGGTGATTGGTTGGCCATGATTGGTATGTTTGCCTTACTAGTAAAAGTCCCTACTGATGTGCACTGTGTGTGCAAGGGCTAGTAATGCAAGGGCGCGCAGAGAAGGGAACTCAGGCCTTCAGTGTAGGACCTGCGCGCAGAATGCTAAGTTAGCATGTTGTCCTGACAAGTGCAAGCACTTGTCAGGCCTGACTTTCCCTTTTACATACACATGGGGCACCCCTGTGGTAGGTCTCAGGTAACCCCTGGGCATGGTACAGTGTAGGTAAAAGGCAGAACATAAACTGAGGTGTGTGTTGTGTTGTGTTCTGGCAGTGAAAATCTCTCCATTTCGTTTTTCACTGCTGAAAGGCCATTCTGCCCTTAGGACAGAATGGGGGAGGCTAGGTGTTGTATTTGTTAGCCTAGTTTCCTGTCAGTTTATAATGGAGAGGTGAAGTTTGGTATGTGTGAACTCAGTGTCATAATGCATCTTTCTGTAAAGGTGGTTTTGTCACTGTGTGTTTATATACCACTCTTTTAGAAGTGGCTGAGTTTTGTGCTCTGAGCATTTCTGTGTGTCTCTGAAATGTGGATTGTCTGCCTGGAATTGAAAGATGAGAGGAGCTGGGAGAGGTCTTGACCCAGGGAGGGGTTGAGATGGCACCAGGCTGCCCTGCATCTGGAGAGTAGGGGGAGGAGAAGCCCGGGAGGTGAAAAGGCCTGGGCTGGTGCTATAAACCAATTGACCCATCTCCTGCTGAGTGATTAAGGATCCAGACCCACAGTATCAAAGGGAGAGAGGTGACACTGGGAGGGAGACACCCAGAACTGATTTAGGGAGGGGTCAGGGACCCCTGAGCACATACAAACTTCAAAGACAGTAAGGGATATAACTATGAGAGCTGAAACCCCTGAACGTTGGAATGAAACAGATATGGATTGAGACTGAAAAGGCTTGGACCCATTCTGTGGTCAAGAGGAACCTCTGCTAAGAAGGAACAACTGAAGAGACTGTGGTGGATAGACCAATCCTTGCTTCGTGATCTGGGGCTGGTCTACAGTTTGCTGCTCTAACTAAGGAAGAGGCTGTTGGAACTGTGCTTGGAGGCGCTGGGTCCCCCTGCTTGAAGAAGACTGTGCTTTGTGATGTGTCTTGTAACCCCAAGGGCCCAAGGTGAGATGGCTCCCTGTTTGGAAATACAGGATCATAAAAGTTTCCGGAGAAGTCCCAAGCAACGCGGTGTGCACGTGCTTTGTGCCGCTTGAGACCCTCAGAAGTTGTGCTGTGTGATCGTGGGCACGCAGGAGTAAGCTAAGTCTAAGATGCGCAGAGTGCGTGTCATGGTGCAGGCCAAGGCGTTGGTGAGGAGCGTCTGGTCGTGGAGTGCACAGGGAGACGAGGCGAGGCTCGGACGCGCAAGTGTCCGTGTCGTGGTGCAGCCCGGGTGCTAGTGAAGAGCGCCTTGGCCTCGTGTGCACCAAAGAAAGCAGCAAGACTCGGACGCGCAGTGTGCGTGTCGAGGTGCAGTCAGGGCGTTGGTGAGGAGCGCCTGGACATTGTGTGCACCAGCGGTAGAAGTGAGTCTCGGACGCGCTATAGGGTGCGTGTCATGGTGCAGCCCGGGTGTTGGTGAGGAGCGCCTGGGCCTCGTAGGCACCAAAAGAAGAAGTGAGTCTCCGACGTGCAAGGGTGCGTGTCGTGGTGCAGCCAGGGCGTGAGGAAGAGTGCCTAGACATCGTGTGCACCGGGAGAAGAGGTGAGACTCGGACACGCAGGAGTGCATGTCGTGGTGCAGCCAGGGCGTGAGGAAGAGCGCCTGGACATTGTGTGCACCGGGAGAAGAGGCGAGGCCCGAACGCGCAGGGTGCGTGTTGAGGTGCAAGCGGAGCGTTGGTGAAGAGCGCCGGATCATCGTGAGCACCAGAGAAGAGGCAAGTCTCGGACACGCGGTGTGCGTGTCGAAGTACAACCTGAGGTGCTGGTGAGGAGTGCCGGGTTAGGTTGTGCACCAAACTGAAGTAAAGTCTCCACAGTGCTGAGGGCGGGTCTCGGTGTGGACCGAGTCCACCAGAGTGAGGGCCAAGTCATCGGGGCCCTCGGAGTCCATCAGTAGCGGCCCGGACCGGCAGCCACGGAAGAGCTGAGCCGCCGGCCCGAGTCCGCCAAAACCCGTGACGGAGTTCTGGATCAAGGCCCAAGTCGCTGACGTCGGGGAGGAGAGTGGGATCGCGCCCCCCCAGGTAACGTGGATCAACACCTGGGGTGGGGTGCGGGCCCGGAGGGACACTCTCTCGGCCTCCCGCTCAGTCAGCTGCGCGAGCCGTTGCTTCGGCTCGGATCCCAGCCCATGCTGACCCAGGACGGAGCAGTACTGGGGCCGGAGTGGGAAGCAGTACTTTGTGTGTCATCATTTGATCCATAACGGGGGCACTGTTACTGGAGCACGTAAAACTGTCATATCACACAATTGCATTATTGCTGCTAACAAACTATCGAACTGTCGTATGACGCCTGACCTCATTTGTGCCTAACGAACTTTATGCTTGGTGCGCAACGCACTGCGTTATTTCTCCCATGCATATTTGATTGTAACGTAGCGCATTGTATGATTTCGTCAGTGTACAGTATCTGAGTATAACGTGGCGCAGTGTATTATTTCTTTATTGCACCGCACAGGATTGTAGCGTGACGCATTGCTTTGTTTCTTCCTGGTACAGGGCATGCTGGTGGTGATACGCATTGCATTATTCCTTCAATTGCAAAGTACATGACTGTGGCGCTACGTATGGCATTATTTCTCTGTTGCACAGTATAAGAGAATATCGTTACGCATTGCAATATTGTTTCCTTATGCAACGTGTGTGTTTCTAGCAATACGACTGGTCTAACCTATTGGGAAACGGTTAGAGAAGAGCTTAACTGTTGGTTAGACGCGGTGGTTGGGATTAGAACCTACCAACCCACCGGAAAGAATACTACCCGTTCTTATATGTTGATTTTGTATCGTGTGGTCGTATCGTATAATTTCTTATATAAAGATTATACTCTTTTTATCAATACGCATGTGGAGTCTATTTGTGATGACATCATGGGGTTATTGTGAGCGTGGTTGCACATACTGAACACTCGTGCCTTGGAGATAAGCCTGGCTGCTCGTGCCAAGCTACTAAGGGGGTGAGCAGGGCTATCTCAGACGGTGTCCTTACTTAGCCTAACGTTGAAGCGAGGGGTCAAGGTTGCCCGCCTACAGCATTTGGTGGCGGCTGTAAGCGTCAGGGACCTCCACTTCCAACACACCCCTATTGACTCTAGATTGCTGTTGGTATTTGCCACACCCCTATTCACTCTACATTGCTGTGGGTATTTGCTACCCCCGATTGACTCTAAATTGCTGTAGGTATTTGCCACCACCTTATTGACTCTACATTGCTGTTGGTATTTACCACCCCCCTATTGACTCTACATTGCTGTAGGTGTTTGCCACCACCTTATTGACTCTACATTGCTGTTGGTATTTACCACCCCCCTATTAACTCTACATTGCTGTTGGTATTTGCCACACCCCATGTTGACTCTATATTGCTGTGGGTATTTGCCACCCCCCTATTGGCTCTACATTGCTGTAGGTATTTGCCACCCTCCCTATTGACTCTACATTGCTGTTGGTATTTGCTACCCCCCTATTCACTCTACATTGCTCTGGGTATTTTCCACCCCCCTATTGACTCTACATTGCCGTTGGTATTTGCCACACCCTATGTTGACTCTACATTGCTGTGGGTATTTGCCACCCCCTATTGACTTTACATTGCTGTAGGTATTTGCCACCCCCCTATTGACTCTACATTGCTGTTGGTATTTGGCCCCCCCTATTGACTCTACATTGCTGTGGGTATTTGCCACCCTCCTATTGACTCTACATTGCTGTGGGTATTTGCCACCCCCCTATTGACTCTACATTGCTGTTGGTATTTGCCACACCCCATGTTGTCTCTACATTGCTGTGGGTATTTGCCACCCACTATTGACTCTACATTGCTGTAGGTATTTGCCACTCCCCTATTGACTCTACATTGCTGTTGGTATTTGCCACCCCCCTATTAAATCTACATTGCTGTGGGTATTTTCCCCCCAACCACCAATTTGACACTACAATGCAAGTAGTATTCTCCCCCACCCGTTTTGGCTGTAGTTGCGCCCCTGCTTTCTGTTGTATTGTCTTTCACGGGGTACTTACGTTATTCTGTATGAGTAGGTGTCAGACTTACCTTCTGCGTCGAATGCGTTGGTTGCGGTTGTAGTAGTGCTCAAAGAGGTAGAGTATGGGGATGACATGCACAATCGGATTCATGGCTGCACCGTCTCATTCGCAGGAATCGTGTTGTGGCGCGAGTCAGAGCTGAAATACTCCCCTTCCAGCTGCTCTGACGTGTTGGTTGTAGCAACGGATTCGGCGCATGGGAAGTACGCATCGTACTTCGGCGTTCGGAATCGGACTTGGAAATGCCTCCGGACGACTCATTTCTCCGTTTCCGGAGGCTTTTCATTTGGACAATGAGGACGGAATCAGAGTGACCGGGTCGTACGGTAAGTAAAGGGTTTTGTGCATCGTACTGCGTCGTTTGGTTTAACTGGCTCCCAGTACGAGTCGGTTGTACTGTTCGCCTCCAGACGCATCTGGGAGGGCCTTCCGCACAACATCGGAATCAGGCCCTAAGGGTAGATTTTAGAAGGTGTCTCCATCAGCTTTGATTAAAGTGGTAATAACAACCTTGTATTGCTGTGTGAGGGTAATTTTTCAGGATGGCTTGTATCATTGACTGTTCGAAGTCTATGATAAGTTTTTGTGGGTAGTAGTTATTAGTTTCTTGCTTTATTTAGTTAGCAGTTCTACATAGGTAGTTGTTTGTTTGGTAACAGTGCATAAATGTTGGTATTGTGATACTGTCCATGGATTGTGTATAATTGAAAAAATGGTTTGGGACATATTGTAAATGTCCCATCCATCCTCCATGTTTCACAAGTTTGAAGTTTTTGTAGGTTTGTGGGAGTTGCAAATACTAAAATCCTTTTTTCATTAGATTTGTTATCATAAAGAAGGAATTGTTCTTTGTTATGAGTAGAGTTAGTTCAGGTGGTATTTGAACTTCACTGAATGTTTTGGGGGCAGGTGAGGTGTCAGTAGTAGATTTCTTAGTTCTAGCAATTAATCTTTTTAAAGTTGAGATGGAGGGTAATTGTCCAGTCACATGTTGAGGAACTTGGGGTAGGATGTCCTTTAGTATTTCTGTTGTAGGTTTCTGAGAGCTAGTACTAGTTTCTTTAAGAGTTTCTAAAACATCTCTTACTTCTATCTCTGCTGTATTAGGGGGGTGGTTATGCTTTTTGACATTTATTACAGTAGTTTCCTTGGTTGTTGCCCTCCCATAACATGCATTGGAATAGTATTTGGTGCATTTCCAATTAATCTTGTTGCCTGTTTGTTTTTCTTGGGTGTAGACATATCCCATATAGCATAGTAAAAGTCTTCCTTTTTGCGATGTTATGACTCTTGCACCTGTAGTCATTTGGATATTTGAACTGTTATTAGAAATTTATTTAGAAAATATTAAATATTACATACATGTTTTTATTGTATTACAAAAAGTAAAAGATTTAACTATACTTACATGTTTGGTTTTGTAGAAAATTTTGGATTTTGTGATGTTTTCTGTTGGTCTTTGGATGCAGTGCTTGGTTTTTTCGTCTGTTGAAGAAAAGTATATTTTTAATTTATTTGCTTAACAGTATTTTTTGTATTTTGGGGTGTGGGTAGTTAGTGGGGTTTTTGGGATGGGAGTTTTAGTGGTTGGATTAGTATCTTTTTAATTTATACTTACTTTTTTTGGAGGAGCTTCTTGGATGTTGTTTGTAGTTAGTTGAGTGTAGTTTAGATATTCTGTAGAGGAGATATGATTTATAATAACATTAGGTTATTTGTTTAGTTTGTTTAAGGTTAGTTTAGTTTTATTTGGTTAAATTAATAAATAAGTGTTATATTTTACTTACTTTGTAAAGTTGAATTAGAAGTTTTGTTTGTGGCAGTGTGATGTTGTAGAATAAAGAAGAAATCCAGCTGAGATTTTGCTTCTTCTGGTCTTTGCTCGTGCAATACACATTTATGTTGATTTTAAATTTGTTTATATAGTGTTTATTTAATTGTTCTTTCATTTTTATTGGTTTATTTGGTTTGTAGTTGTTTTTCATTGGTTGTTAAGAATGGGTTTAAATTGTTTTGGCAGTTGTTTCCTTATTTGGTAAACGCTAATTAATGGTAATTAACATTTTTATATATTATTTGTATATTTAGTAATATGCTAGTATTTAATTTGTAAATTATAATGTAGTAAATGTATAAAATAATTATTTTTATTAGTAATTTGCCAAAATTATTTATTTGATGGTGTGAGTTATGTTAAATATTTTGCAGTGGTGTTTAATTTTAATATTGATATTATTTTTATTTAATTATATTATGTGTTTGTACTATTGTTTATATTTTTAATGTTATGTGTTGTGTTATTTTTATTATTTTTAAGGCATCGATATTTGTGTGTTTACGATAATAATGTGGTCTATATTTTTGATTTCGATATTTTTGTTGTTTTGTATGTTTATTTAATGATAACGATATTATTGTTTATGATATTTTTGTTTTCGAGATTAGATGTATCGGTGTTTTTACTGGCGATATTTTTATTTCGATATTTGTTTGTTTTTAAATTAGTATAGGATGTCGATTGTTTTGTGGTCGATATTGGTGTGTTGATGATTCACTACTATGAATCAATGTTAGTAGTGTCGATATTATGTCAGTGATCCGTTTAGGAGGAAGTGTGGGGGTTGGGTGAGATGGGTGTGGAGCAAAATCATTACTTTAAATTCCTTTTTGCTATTTATGTGGTAGAATTGTACTCATTAGTTGTGATGCAGTAGCCAGCATGATATGATGCATTTTCTGTTTTACAAGTTCTCCCATGCCTACAAGACAGTGAGACTCATTTTAAATAGTTCAATACATTCTCTTACATGAATAGGGAACCACATGGTTCCTCCTTGAGTCAGCAAGCACTCATTTGAAGCAACACGAGTGATAATTCATTCAGCCACGAGGAACTATAAAACTGTTATGTGCACTCACAAATATGACTACAAACTGAAAGGCACCCTGTATTACCCATTTCCCCTTCTATGTGATTGCACAGAGGCATATTATAAAGGTTTTCTTTCACGCTAAGAGGAAGAGCATGACAAAATATGTTTTTTTTAGTTTGAATGTGATGCATTCCTAATATATTCAAATACATATCTAAAGATTTGTAAGTATTGATGATATAACAAAATTGTTTTCTTCCATCCATTCACCCCTCATACATTTTTATTTCAATGTACTGAACAAATAGATACAGTACTTAAGTCCACCAGTCCACTGTGTCCTTTGACCAAAGTGTAAATGAGGACAAATAGCTAATTTTGTGGTTTTGCAGACACAGAAAGCCTTCTGGGCAACCTACTCCTGAGAAACATCTTTATCAAGTCCCATTGAATCCCAAGTAACCCTCTTCCCTCCCTTTTTCGGCTTGCTGCACAATAGTTTACTATGTCTGCAGCACTTCAAGACGAACAACCTATCTATCATTTTAAAACTGTGCCACTTACATGTCTGTGATTTCCCAGAGGACCAGCTTTCCTTTCCCTCAGTGCCTACACATTGTGACATGACTGAGAGGAATGCCATCCGTGAAGCCACTGCTATCCGAAAAAGATCAGGAACTGATCATCCTGCCTTAGCAGATGCTGTCCTTTGATCAAGGCGAAGAACTGAATCCTTATTTGATGGATGGCCTATCCACACCATTTAAAGTTGCACCACTTGCTTAGGCTGGTCATCACCAATTAGCCTGCTGGTCATCTGCCTCTGATCCCTATTAATCATCAAGAGACCTAGGTTCCCAATGAAGGTTCTCAACAGCTTTAAATAATTTTACATGGAAATTTGTGTTTCACCCTGTTAGGGCAGCAATTGACCTGTGTATAGAACCCTGCATAGGATCAGCAGGTAAGTTGGCCTGGACAAGATGAGAACATACTTGCAGCCTAAGTGTTGCTAGACCTTTCTGCAGCCTTCGCTACCATGAACCATAAGACCCTAAAGGACTATTTAAGGATCATTGGCATCAAAGGCTTGACATGCGAATGGATCCATATTTTTGTAATGGGGAGGTCTTTTGTGGTAAACACAGGAGAGTTTACATCTTCAACCCAGCCTACAAGCAGTGGAGTTCGTCAGGGATCAATTTTGTTCCCTCTGTTATTTAACCTTTTATGGCGCCATTGGCTGTGTTTATTCACTCCCATGGTCTGTATCTGTATATGTATGCAGATAAAACACAAATCATATTAAAAATCTCGAAGGATCCTAAAGCCACAACCCTCCAATTCTCCAATTGTGTGACCCAGGTCAATAAATAGATGCAGGAGCCTCATCTGAAATTCAGTGGAAATAAAACTGAGTTTCTCTGTACTTTAAAAAGTGCCTCATTCTGCAATTTTCCTTTGTGGGCTAGTTCATTGATCCTAATCTGGCACCAGTCTATTGTGTAAAAACCTGGAAGTGAAAGTGGATGGCAATCAATCACAGCTTAAGTCTGTGGTAAATTCCTGTTTATTTTGATTAAGAACATTAAATGGGATGTTAGGCCTCTTTGTCTTTCCATATAGAGTGCAGATCCTTAATGCATTTATGTCTGCAAGGTAAGATTATTGTAATGCACACTATCTAGATCTTCCAGAATACCTATTCCAGAGATTGTGGATGATACAAAATTATGTGTCACACCAAGCCTCGGGTTTTAAGGCAACAGATCATGTCTCACAAGCTTTGATCGTCTTGCACTGGCTCCTAGTTAGAGAGTGTATTGCGTTGAATTTTCATGGTTGATACATACAAATGTCTTCTACAACACAACAAAACAGTTCAGCCTGACATACAGACCCATCTTTGCCCCGCTAAACTCAATAGCCGCTCACCTTTGCCCAGATCAAAGTCCTATCTAACAATTGAAAATTAACAGCCATCTAATATCTTTCACCTGATTCCACAACCAGAGCATGTTCTTTATCAGTGGGGAACACACTCTAAGCGTCAAGAGGAAATTGCTTAAGAGAACTAGCCGACTATTTCACTTTGCAACAATTCAGAAGGAAACTCAACTCAACTCAACTCTGCAACCCTCACTAACGTACATAACCTCATATAAATGATACAAACATCTTCAAATGTATCTGTAGCCAAGCACTGTCTGGCTTTTATCACTCTTCTCTAAGTAAACCTTTCCCTCGCTGATGTATATGTAGATACGAGATAAGAAAAACACTAAATTACATACTTGTGAATTTGCAAATGTTGGATTATAGAAAATACCCTAGCTATATCAAAAACATTCTTTCTTTAGAATGGAAATATTGTTGTAACTGTTCTCTGCAAGGTGTGGCTATCAATGGACACTGATTGTAACTGGAATATTCAGGTTTTGTTTACCCGTCATGAATATAACGTAAAATAAACAATAGGTTAGATTTTATCCCCTGATGTATTAAACAGTTCAGTTGCCAATACAAAGACAGTGGCACTCACACCCTCCTGCCATTATGTGAAGTGAGACAAACAGAGGCAGAGGAGCTTATTCACATTGGGCCAGATGTACAAAATACTTATTTTGCATTTCCTAAATAGCTACTCCTTAGAAATCGCTATTTAGGAAATGCAAATGGCATGTACAAAAATAGAGATTCCCTAATAGCGATTCCTACAGAGTAGGAATCATTATTAGGAAATCGCTATTTAGGTAATACCAATCCATTCGTTCCTAAAGGCCCATAGGTATTAATTGTTATGCATTTCCTAATTTGCGATTTCCTAATAGGAAATCCAAAATTAGGAAATGTTAAAGCAAGGGTGACATTCAGCCTAAGCGCCCCCTTGCAGCACCCCGAAAAAAGTGGTGCACATGTAGAGTGCACAGATGCCCTAGGGGCATGTGTGCGCTTTATTGCACTTTAAAAAAAGCATTTTAGAGTGCTTTTTTTAAATTGCAAATGGTTACCGTCGACTTTGAGTCGATGGTAATAGCATTTCCTAAATGCCCAATTCACATTTGGGCAATGCTTTTAACATGTGCATAGGAAATCACAAATAGGAAATCCCTATTTGCAATTTTCTATTTGGGTGTCGCATAATGCGATTTCTTCTGGGGACAAATCACATTTTGCGATCCCCAAACGGTCTTTGTTCATGCCAAAAGGCTATTTAGCATTTTTAACGGGTCGAAATAGGGATTCAGCCCCTTAAATAAATACTTTATTTCTCCCTTTTTCCTTCTCCTTTCATTTATTTGTAATTTCAAAGCCATTTATGTTTCGCCACTCCTCTTCACTGAATCCAGCCTCTCCATGTTTCATTCCATCTATTGGACTAGGTGAAACCTAAACATACAGATCTTACATTGTACATCCTTTTGGAATTCCACTGATGCCTTCCTTCAGGACACGGGGTCCTTCTTGGGACTACAGTAGCCTGCAGCCTGAAAAGTTCTTTTCTTAATGTCAATGCATCCTTTCACAGTATCTCTTTGTCTCTGAATATCTAGTAAAGGGAGAGAAAACAAGCATTTGCAATGCAATCGGACTCGCCTTTGGGACCTTATATGTATTTGCTATGCAGCATATTAGCCTGGGTGCTGAAACATTTACTGTTCTAGCAGTACCACCTTTCACTGCCCTTGATAGAACTTTAAAGAGACTTGTTGTAGTTGTTTTAGTGTATCATCATGTTAGACCTAAAGTATTTTTAATGTTATATACAAGAAAGCCATATATGGTGCTTATTTATTATATGTAACTAACTACTATTGACAAAGCAAATAATTTAAACAACCTAACAAGCTCACACACTTGTTCTCCGCCTTCCTATCCCTGCTCAGCTTTCTACTTACTGCAGCAAGGTAGGGGTGTTTGGGGGACTGGTAAGCAATGAGGAGAGAGGAAAGAATGCAAAGCAAGTGGTGGGGGCAGGAACGAGTGGGAAGAGCGCTGAGGAGGAAAGATGACAGCCTGCAACTGCACTAATATAGAGTGTTACATAGCAAACCCTTCACTGAGGGCACTGTAGCACTAAAATAAATATTATCCAATATGGATGTGTGTTTACTGATCACTGTGTGTGCCTTGAAAATTACCCAACACCATCTAGGTCAACAAAACAGGAGGGGTAGTGGGCATGGCAATGCGAGGGACATCACAAGGGTGACCTTCTCTGTATAGTTTTAACATTAGATAGGCATGAAATTGTATCCTGAACCTTATAATCTTATGAATTATAATTGAAGCACCAAATCCACTGGGTAACTTTGATAGATGGAGGAGGGCGGCATGAACACTCTCAGCCCAAACTTAATTTGCATAGACAGGATCCTGTTATTACGTAATACAGAAACACCCACCATCAATGAAACAGTAATGGCCCTAAGAAGCCACTGGAACACCATTCCTCCCACAGGTACCAGCAGTTCGCCATTATAGCACATTTCCCCCACTGGCACCAATGACATCTCCATTGCCACATTACAGTTCTTTGCCTTTCACAGACAGCCACCACCTCTGATTAAAGACTGTCACACCATGTTTCCTACCCAGTGTGCCACATGTACACCATCACACAACAGTGCCCCCCACTATTCAATCATCACAGGGCTCTGCCTTAAACAAGCATCACCGCTGCACCCTCTTAGAAAATTGTCCCATGCAGGCACTACAACTGCCTCATCGCAGCTCAATGCCCCCATAGACACCAAAACTGCAGCTAAAACACATACCCTCCCATAACCACCACAACTGCATCAACAGAGTAAACAATCACTTCCATTACATCACAACAGGACTTTCACTGTACCATCAGGGTACCTTGCACCCACCTCTCTCCTCAAAAGGCACTTCCACTGGATCAGCAGAGTATGCAGCTGCCAGCAGGCACAATGGCTGCACTATCACAGCATAATGACCCATGAAGTTACTCCAGCTGCTCATCCCAGGAGCAATGGTGCGCTACCTGCCCCATCACTGCACAGTGCCTATCACAGGAAGCATAAATGTACCTTCAATGCAAGCTGCATCCAAGGGCACCTCTTCGGCTGGGATGCACCTCCTGCCCGGGGCCAGTGAAGGAGCTGCGGAGCAGTGATGGGCTGTTCAGGGGTTTATTTGCCTTTCTACTCCTAGCTGGGGGACTCCTCACTCCCATGTTTCCCCTCCACGGCCTCCCAACACCCTGCGGTGGCAGCCGCGGGACGATTCCTCCTGTCTCACTGCTCCGCCAGGCCCCGGGGCACAATTTGGCAGCCGAGAGAGACAGACGAGTCGCGGCAAGCTGACGGGACTCGCCAGCCGCTTTCACACAGGCCTGACACTGGAGAAGATGCTCAGAAACCCCCAGGCGGTCGGTCCAAAAGTCTCTGCGCACCCTGCCGTCTTCTGTTTGGGGTACCGGAGGCAGGGGCTCTGAACTTGGTTTCCTCCACCTACTGCTGCAGCCACAGCTTCTTGCACAGCTGCCCCTGGGCCGCTCTGAGCACAAAACAAGCAGCACGCGCTGCCCGCCCACCCCTCGCACAAGCCGGCTCCTGCAGCAACCTTGCGCATGCGCCTCGAAGCTGAGTACACCCCCACAGTGACTACAGCACAGTCAACTCAGACAATGTAGCTGTGCCGCTGCCATCTTTACGTCAGGCAGAGATTGTCGTTTGAACACTTTAACACTTTATTTGTGCCTGATCTTCTCGCCCTAATATGCACAAATCAATCATTTTGTGCGGCTTCTTAAGTGATCAAGACTGGGCATAACATTCAACTTTTTCTGATTTGCCGAGTATAACTCTCCGAAGGAGTTAGTTGCATAGATATGTCAACGAGCTTGCTTTCCCCGCAACACTGCAGCACTATCGAAATCGTTCGCTGCTTCCGTTACTTCAGGAGCACTGCGCTGCAGCTTTAATTTTCATGTGCACTGTGATTGAGCGCATTTCTGACCTCGAGGACAGTATAGCAAACATCGCGTGACACAAAAAAAAGTGCGAATTCACCCGGCCAACCCCACGACAAACAAGCATTTGCAATGCAATAGGACTCGTATTTACGCGAGACCTATTGCATTGGAAACGGAGGGCGGGCATCCAAGAAGGCACAAACGGTAGTGGGGGGAGGTGAGGGGGGGCGAGAAGTCACAGACTGCGGAAGGGGGCGTGGGGGAACACAGGGAAGAAAATAGTGTTGGAGTAAAGAGGCCAATAGCCAGGGAAGGATACAAATCCTAACATGGCCGTCAGGAGGAGGGACTAACAAGCCTAAAACCAATCAGAAGGCAGCATTTAGGATCTAAGCCAATCCAAAAGATGGGCAGAGCTTTCACAAAGCTTCCACGCTATAGTGTATACTGCATGCCTCGCAAAGCGAGTAACGCATGCGCTGCAACGCTAGGCGAGACCAAAAAATACAGAAAAAGGGGATAGGGAATGCAAAGGAGATGTTTTGGTTTTGAAATTTCTGCTCATCTCATTCCATGCCCTTTAGTTATTCATTATTTACATTTCTATACAAATGCTTCTTACTTCCACCCATTAACCTCACGTTCATAACCTAAAATATCCTGTTTCTTAAGATTCTGAATCATGCGGGAAGTGCCATGTATTCCCTTCAGTTCCTAGTCTGAAAACAAAATCTTCAGTTCAGTTACCACATTGCTATTGTCTCAAACCTCTCATCAACGCATACTTATGAAATATCAATACAATCAGTTCTTTCGGATTCATCCCCGGAGAGGGCAGGGTATCTCTTTATGGATTGTATTTTTTAATTATGCTTTCCAATGATTCATCCCTGCTTTTGTTCCTCTCATTCTCTTCCAGCATTAATCTGAACTATGTCTGATTATCAACATCGATTTTTAAAATCTTCCTCCTTCGTATATATTCATTTTATCTTTTCTTGTTGAAGCTCTACTTGTTTCTCCAAAGCCTAAATTTGATCTATCATGCTTGATATTGTCATTTAAATGTCAATTACTTTGTTGCTAAGCCAATGGCCTTCCGTGTTTTAGTAGCCACAAACACATGCATGACTCTTTGCTTCTGTAAATTTATCGGTATTAACAGTAGAAATCAGTTGACTTTTTATTTTTGTTGGCAGCCAAAGTCTCAGACAGAGGGGAGGAAGAAAGGTCAGAAAAAGTGAGTGAAGGAGAATACAGTGGGTCAAATAAAAGGAAAACAATGAAGGGAGGACCTACACATTAGGGTACCTGAACAAGCGGTGCAATTCTTGTGTGGTGATCTCAAGTGAGAATACCTGCATATCTGTGGACCAGGTATGATATGATCAGGGAAGAGATAGATATAAAGGACAGTGGGAGCTGGCAGCATGTGGCTCTAAGGAATGAAACAACAATTGCGACAAATCATCAGAAATGAAAAGGCAGTAGAATGCAGTAACAAACAAGGGGTACTAGAATATACAGATTAGGTGGGGAAAGAAAGATGAAATGGAAGAGTATTAAATATTTTTCCACACATGCGAATACTTCACAGGGAATCTCGGCCTCAGCTGCAATCTGTTACTTTGGCATGGTTTAAAAAAGGATTGAATGGTGGTGCCTTTTTTTAATGACGAAGAAAAGGAGATGTGTGCATCAATATTGGCAGACAGACTGCGTTTTTACCAGGAATAACCAGTTTAGTTGGAAATACTGCACACAGCAGGGTTTGAAAATTATTAATTATTGTTCTTCTACAATTTATAGAATACTTATACTACTATTTAGTACATTGGTACTCACAAACATTGGCCATGGGGCCACAAAGTATGGTCTGTGGTGTGACCGAGGGCCGCACTGATGCCAGCAGGGTGGCGATAGGGGGTCTTGGTGGGTCAGGGATTGTGTGAGGAGGTCTAAACAAATGTTAAATAAACGGGCAAACATTTATTTGCAGGTTAATAAATGCTTGCCCGTTTATTTAACATTTTTTCCTAAATATGAGTGCTCAGCAACTGAACAGCAGCTCGGGTTGCTGTTCACCAGGGGGGCCACATGTAAAGGTCAAGAGGGCCGCAAGCGGCCCCCGGGCCGTACTTTGAGTCCAATGGGAATGTGGACCTTATTTTAGACAAACAATCTTATAAGTTCATCTCTTGTCTTACCTACTAGATTTCTGGTTTCTTATTACAAACAGCTTTGAAAGATTATTCTAGTTTTAAATCTTGCTCAAAGCAGGGGATAAAAAATGATTTATCATGGCAAATCTAAATGTTATGTTTGCAGCTTTATAGGTTGTTCTCAGACACATACTCAGTAGAACATAATGGGTCTAGCTTAGAGTTTGGTGGATGGGTACTGCATCACAAAATTGACAGCTATCTCACCTGCCTTATTACGAGTACATTATATCCAAATTTACTTTTAATACAGCAAACGGTATAGCTGTTACTTTTGTGATGGAGTACCCTGTTACTTTTATGATGGAATGCCTGTCCGCCAAAATCTAAATCAGTCCCTTAGATTACATTTTGATAGAGGAAAATGGAAGCTTACTTTTCAACTCTCAAATATTGGGTTCATTCCTTGTCTTGTACTAGATATGTGTAGTAATTACTGGAGGCTGCGATTAATTCAAGCATTTCACTCATCACCTTTTTTTCCCTTGGTACAACGCCCTAAGTTGAGAAGGGTATGCCCAGATGTGGGTCTGTGCTCACTGTGCCATAGAAATCAAGTTACACATCACTGATGAGTCCTAAATAGGTTGAAATTGGTCCGGGTTGCTTGTATTCTTCTCTGAAAGGGATATAGTCTGGCAGTTCAGGCTGAACTATTGGAGCAGGACCATCGCTTAAGCAGGACCAACGCCGATTTGCATAAGGCTGGTCTCTGTTTACAGTGACGTAGTAAGCAAAAAAGGATGGAGAGGGATGTGCCCACAGTAATTACGAGTGTCAGAGATTCATTCAATCATTCCACATATCACCAGTTTGTTCTCTTCACTAGGTTTTTGTGCTCTCCCTACAAATAGCTTTAGCTGTCTGTCGCAGACAGCATTATAAATTGGCTTTCCTGTTTTCAGTTTCTATTTTTGGTAAATTCTGGTGGTGTTTTGTCAGTGTTTTCCAGTGATTTCAATACCTAAAAAAACCAGTGCTTTTCAGTGGTTACCCATTTTCGCGCCATAAAAAACAACGGAAACGGTGTTTTACCGGTGTTTATGGAACGCTTTGCTTTTATTATTGCTGGCTTTCTTCATTGATGCATGGTATATAGACAGTGTACGTACAGTGTATATGAGGGCCAAATACATTTTTACAAGTCGAATTTATTGTAGTACACCATACAATATTTCTTCAGTGATTCTTTGGTCATTTGCGCTCTCTCTTTCCTTCCCATGTACACTTTTATTTGTGAAAAGGCCCTCTCGACATTGGCACTTGAGACTGGCAATGCCAAAACAGCCAGTACACAATTTGCCAACTCTGGCCACTGACGTAGCTTTCCATGCCAGTACTGGTGCACCTCAAGGTTGACATTCTCTGGGCCAGGTTCTGCAACATATGCGTTGAACTGGGTGCATATGGCCTCAGAGGTATTAAAGCGGTCAAAAATGAAGCTGTACTGTTCAAAGTCCGGAGAAAATTCCCCTTTACGGAAGGGATCTAACACTTGTGCAGAGTACCAAAGTGAGGCTTCATTGACTTCAAACGCCATGGTTGGTGAAGGGACATTTCTATGCATCATAGCTAGCCATTTCTCATGCATTGTGAAATAAAATTTCCTGAATTGGTCCTCAATACCTCTTTGCTTGCCAAGTGGCAAGCATTCTAACAGGGAACATGTTGCAGTGCCAAAGTCACTAAAAGTGTCGCCTAGCCTACTCTCGAGGAGATGTTTGACATCTACACCAATTATGCCAAACACTTGGTAGACAAGGGTGTTTTCAGACTCTAGTTTTTTGATTATGTCCACTACAGCAGTCATGTTTTCCTGTAAAAATCTAAGAATGCAGTACAGTGTACTTTTTTTGACATCACTATCAATATGCACCCGAAGATCCTCACATTTCTTGCCTTTTGCATCATCACTAAGCAAAAATTCAGTAAACGGTCGCTACATAGATAATATTGCATTCACGGCCTCTAGGACTGAGAACCACCGGCTAAATGACACAGTTGGGATGACTCTTTCTTTGCTGCCACACCAAACACAAAATGAGAAATATTTGCGTTTGAGTTCCCGCGCATAACGAAACAGTGCGCCTGAATGGACTACAAAATCAATAGCATTCTTAATTACATCAGAAGATTGTAAAGATGCTTTCAGCATACCATCTAGCAAGTGGCAAGGATCTCTTACAGGGAAACACTTCAGCTCAGGCATTGCTTTTGACAGGTCATCACATAACTTTTTCATATACGTAGCTGAATCGCTGCAAATACAAACAATATCACTCCAATCTTTGTTAAACTTGGTAAGAACTCTCTGCAACAGCATTCCAAGTGACACTGCGTTGCATGTTTCCAGTACATCTAGATCTGCCATGATGGTACGTCTGTACCATCCATTTTTTGCATCACAAAATGTGATTAGCACTGCCACTGCTGGGTCGCCACGCATCTCTGGAGTTTCATCAATGGTAACAGAGATCTTTACATCACCTTGGAGTAACTCTGAAATATGTTCAATATTTGCAAGGAACACATCTGGTAGGTATTTCTCATACATTTGTGTTGCTTTTGGTAATGTTTTGCATGCTGGTGCACGCTTGCGGAACAGATTCCCAATCGGTCCATCGGCTTGGTGTAAGCTGGTTCCAGATTGCACTAGGGCACGTACAAATTCATGTGCCACATCCTTTTCTTCCTCACGTTTTCTTTTGAAGCGTGTCATTGTCTCAGCAAGAGACATCTGGCATAGGCTGTCACTATTAGGTGGTTCTTTCAATTTCAAGTGGGTCTTGGTGACAAGATGTTCAGCAATTCGGCTTGCAGTCTTCCCAGTTACTATTGGGACAGTCACTCTGCAAAACCTGCAAATTAACATCTTTTGCCCACGCACTTCTTCAACCATGGAATCTTTGTTTTCCAGCACATAATCTTCTGCCGTCTTTATTCTGCGGGGCATGTTGTTCTGCGCAAACTAGATCAATAAAAAAAAAAACACTTAGAAACCGGTTGCGTACTATTGAGAAAATAATGATGCCACTAAACAGGCTGCCAACCAATTGGTGAAATTGAAGAACACATATTTGCGGCATAGCATAAGAATCCATTTTATGCCTTTTTTTTTTTTATTGGTTCTGGATGTATCTTGTAATGTGTTCTTAACTTTAATGTTTTTGGGTACTGCTAGAACGTATCGCATGTTTCTCTGGACAGTAGCTTCATGCTTATGCCAAAGATACCAGGATTTCAGTAGAGTTTTCTCAGTGAACTAAAATCCCGTCTCTGTCACTCAGTGGTGGCTAGTGATGTTTGAAAGTAATGGGGTGTAACATTCATCTTCGACTTTCAATGAATGCGCAAAGTGAGTGACACCAACTGACTGAAGGGATTTTGAAGATGAAGGATATTGTCTCCACATTCACTAGGCATACAAATGTATGCAGACGGGCTTTACATTATTATCGTTAACTCACAACATAATTCAGAAGTGGTGGGGACTTACTGTTTCTTTTCATTTTACATTATTGCTACAGCACTAGCAACATTTTTTCAGATTTGCGCTTTTTGTTTGTCAGACAATGATGATGGAGTTCAACTGAGTACCCAGATCATAGTGACTAGTGGCAGAGGCTATGTCATGAAATCATTGTGTGTGCGCTACGATGAAGCAATCGTTTTATAAGCCTCGTGGGAGCAGTTCACACTGAAATACACCAAATGCTGCTTTAATTACAAATAAAGCTGTGCCTTTCAATTCATACGCGCATGGGCTAGTGCCATCTGTAACCAGAAAAATATCACCATTTCTTTTGAGATGGGCGAGGCGCAACTAGAGCCAAATTTCGAGGAGGTTGTGGGCTAATAGAAATTTCTGGGGGTTGGGGGGTGGTAATTCTCCCAGCAATCTGCAGAGTGAAGATGCAGGGTCAGAAGAGGTTGTAACGCAACTGGTGCTCATGTAAAGCGCTCTGATACCTCCGGCTCTTGTTGGCGCTATATAAAACACTCCCCCCTAAAAATGTAATAATAATACATGCCAGATTTTCACGATAGCTATGTAGCAAAAAAATCACACACCAATTATAAATGGAACATACTGGGGTGCCAGAAAGCATCACTGCGGCACAGAGCAACCCATGTCAGCACTCCTGCTTACAAGAGGCGACCAGATCCATGTGCGTCCTCCAGTCCCTGCCTACACAGCATACCCAGCACTTTTCCAAAGCGTAGAAATTCATTACATGTATTTCTTCGTGTTTGTTTTAATTTTAAGCAGCAGAGCAGCCTTGTTATTAAGCATTAGAGCGGTCCACACTTCCTGGCTCTGTAAGGCCATCTGTTTTACATCCAGTGTTATTGTGCATTTTACGTTCAAAAGTCAAACAGGACAAACTGAGTGAATTGACCCATACATCCACGAAAGGCCGTAGACACAGATCGAGTGCACCAACAAACTTGTACTCTAAAACAAGATACTTCACCTGAGGCAGAGGCGCAACTAGAGCCAAATTTCGGGGGGGGGGCCTAAGAAAACATTTCGGGGAGGGGGGCATAATTCTTCAAGCAATCGGCAGAGTGGAGCAGCAGGGCCTCTAAGAAGGGGTGAGAAAATAACAAGGCCTCACTAACAAGCAAATGGTCTTTTAACCCCTTCGATGCGCGTGACGAGCTCAGCTCGTCATGCTGCGCGGTAGCGCTGTGCGCATGACGAGCTCAGCTCGTCACGACCACACCCGCGATCGGAATGTCCAGCACACG
Organism: Calotriton arnoldi; assembly: GCA_963921515.1. Lineage (NCBI taxonomy): Eukaryota > Metazoa > Chordata > Amphibia > Caudata > Salamandridae > Calotriton > Calotriton arnoldi. The sequence goes on from CAWUFW010004625.1 coordinate 518,831, forward strand.
AGCGGAATTCCGATCGCGGTCAAGGGGTTAAAGACCTGCAAAGTACTCGGGTGCGGCTGCAGTAAGCCAGACGCCAGACCACCACAGCTCCTCTCCCCCCCACATGAGCCAGGCAGGGGGCCTGGTGTTGCTCTGGCCCTACGGGTGTCCAATGTCAGAAGAGGTTGTAACGCAACTGGTGCTCATGTAAAGCGCTCTGATACCTCTGGCTCTTGTTGGCGCTATATAAAACACTCCCCCCTAAAAATGTAATAATAATACATGCCAGATTTTCACGTTGGCTATGTAGCAAAAAAATCACACACCAATTATAAATGGAACATACTGGGGTGCCAGAAAGCATCACTGCGGCACAGAGCAACCCATGTCAGCACTCCTGCTTACAAGAGGCGACCAGATCCATGTGCGTCCTCCAGTCCCCGCCTACACAGCATACCCAGCACTTTTCCAAAGCGTAGAAATTCATTACATGTATTTCTTTGTGTTTGTTTTAATTTTAAGCAGCAGAGCAGCCTTGTTATTAAGCATTAGAGCGGTCCACACTTCCTGGCTCTGTAAGGCCATCTGTTTTACATCCAGTGTTTTTGTGCATTTTACGTTCAAAAGTCAAACAGGACAAACCGAGTGAATTGACCCATACATCCACGAAAGGCCGTAGACACAGATCAAGTGCACCAAGAAACTCGTACTCTAAAACAAGATACTTCACCTGAGGCAGAGGCGCAACTAGAGCCAAATTGCAGCTTGGTTTGTACCGCTTTGGCTCCATCAAGTGGCCAAGTGGTGCAACAACGATGAAAATCAGTGACACTCGGGTTAAACCGAGTCAGCTGATTTTCATCCGGTAGGGTACTGTCGGGCAGAGTCGGTTTTAACCGATTTCCGGACAGCCTAATTATAAACAATGCTTTATCATATGCCTAGAATGTAAATTGGGTCTGCCCTTTGATTATGATTGGATGCCTTATTTATTTATTTCAAATTTCTGCTCTTGATTTGATGGTTTTCCTTCCTAATATTACTGTTTCCTGTCCCTGAAGGATTTTTGTTTCATCCTGTTGCTGACGTCAGGGAACTATTTTTGTTGTTTCATGCTTCTGTTCCATTTAAGCTTTACCACTAGATGGGAATGCATGTCCTCCTCATTCTTCCTTCTCCTCAACCTCAGCGTGCCAGTCAACCTCAATATCCACCCTCTGCATATTGCCTTCAGATTGCTCTCTCTGAATCCATCTACTGCCCCATCTACCTACCTCCCAGCTTATAGTGCTGACACTGAGCATTGCTACTGCCTGGTAGCTCTCTGTCCCCTTTCCCCGCCTCTCTCTCCCTTCACCTCTGGTGCTAACCCTGTACTCCAGACCTGCTGTTGCCAGTATTGGATTTGCGATTGTTTGTTGAATTGCAGTGCAAGCGTTAGGACAGCTAATAATGCAGGCATCCATCTCGGAATATTATTTTGTATAATTCCAAGATGGCGGTCACGTTGCATCTAGGTGCAATGTGATGGATATCTTGGAAGTATACAAAATATTATTTGAAGATGCTCAACTGCTGCTAGCTGTGCCAAAAATCATACAAGCACTGGACTCGCCAGTACGAGTAGCAAACAAGCACAGGCAAAGCAGGACTGCTTGGCTTTGTAAATGCTTCTTCTCGCTAGTAAATGTACTCCTTGCCCAAAATGCAGCAGATATTCAAATTCAAATTCACATGGAGATCAATGAAAAAGTTTCTTGTGTTCTGATTAGGGTTTCCTTTAATTTTGTGTTTGAATACGTTTGCAACTTTAGAAATGTAAACTTTTTTTTTTTTTAAATGTATTTTTAGATTTGTGTGTGTGAAACAACTGTTTATGTTTTTAGGAGGTGAGATGTCAGATAGGATTTTCAGAATAACAAAGGCCATGTCTTGGTCTGATCAGAGAACAAATTCATCTACTGGCTGTAAAAAGAGCGGATCACCAAAAATGGCTTCCTGTAGGAAATCTTCTAAAGGGTAAACATACATGCTTTTCTATAACTCTAATCACACTTGCAAATGTTTGTTTAACCTCTCAACTTTGGGCTTGGAAAATAACTTGTCAAATCTTTGCATCTTGAAGTGTGGTGTTCAGAAAGTTTCAAAAATTATAAATTGTAACGAAAATTGGTCTGGCCTCACAGACAGAATTTCCCCTCTGAGAGATGTAGCCATACAGCATTAAGAAAGTTATTCATTTCTTAAATGTATGTAGTTTTAAAGGGGATCACCACGTATGCATGAATGTAGGGTTAAGATAAGCAAACACACTTGAGAAACAGATAGCAAAAGAGTGACATAGGTGCGAATACATATCATGGCCCAGATTCACTAAGAGTTCACACAATGCAGTATAGCAAGCAAAGTTGCTGCACTGAGTTTCATGAATTGAAGAGAGCAGAATTGTGCCATAACCTGAAGAAATGGTGAAGTTCTGGTCTCTCCTTGCGCTGGCACCCTTGCTCCAGATGCATGATTTTGGCGTAAATGTCTACAAGTCTTTGTATATATGGGCTTGTGTCAAAATCCATGGGTGGACTCATCAGAATGTCCATGCCTCACCAATGGAATGCCCCCTGACGCAAAGTAACACATTTGTGTTGTGCTACAAACCAACGCAAATCACCATTTGCATTGGTTTGTAAATCCCAAACAGGATTTTGCATCTGGTCCGTGTTACAAAAGTAACACAACCCTGACAAGAAACCTTTCTAAATGTGGGCCATTTTAAGGTGTTATATGTATAGGTTATGACAGATTGTTGCAAGGGTTAGCTTACAAGGAGCACAGCAATTAGCTAATGCTGTTTATTAAATGGGGGACTATGGGCATCTTTTACCAAGCATGAGATCTGTGCCTGAAATACAGGAAAACAGAATCAGGATGTGGCAGTACTCAATTTATGAAATAATGAGTGCTAGTGCCCAAAGCTGTGCTCAGAAGCCCACAGCCAGTGCCAATAAATGTCGGCATGCTGAAAACCAAAGCTGTGTAGTCTTGAATTCACCTCAGGCCATTTTAATCTACTACCAGACAGTGCCTGACCCTTTATTTCACACTTGAGGGTCCCTGCTTTCTCCCTTTCTGATGGTTTTTCTGTATTTCTCTTCCTCCTTTTCCCCGTTGTTTCTTTTTCCCTATCTTGCTATCGGTCAATATCAGATGAGGAAAAATACATGCCTGTCCCCAAAAATGACAGCCAGCGGGCCCCACTAGCAACCACCGGCTAAAATTAATCACTGGGATGTGGAAAAGCAAGTGAAAGTAATTAGAGTACATGCGGACTTCCCATGTGTCATTGGGTGAAATGTGTATTGTCTTGTGCCAGTAACAATAGTACCTAAGAAGAAGGATATATATAAGAAATCAAATATATGACTAACTCCAAAACACACTTTATCAGTGTGACTGGAGAGAAGGTGTTTGCATGTTAGATGAGTGTGCCTGTGGAAGAAAAAAAGGGAGAAGTGAAATGAGCCTCAATCTTGTTTCCTGGCTCAATAAAACAAAGCATGATGTAGTGCCAGAATGTGGAGTGTGTAAAAGGATTCATGGTGAGGACACAAGGAGGTGCCATATTTGGCTGGATATCCTGTTCTTCACAAAGGTCATCCCAACAATATTGCTCTCTGGAGTATCTTGAGTGTTTGCATTGTGTTTATACATGTCCTTCAATACTTTTAGTTACTTAATACCTTGGGAATATAAATAATGCATTTTAACACAGGAAGTAAGTTATAAGTTATACCCTAGAGTCATGGAATGATTCCAACTGCTGCAGAGATGCCAAAAATAATCAAAGTCAGTGCCAATTATGTCACCTTCATTAAAGGTCCCTAATTCCAGGTCGCCTGTGGCAAACAAGTGATTTGGTTAATGTATGACACATTTAAAAACAAGGATCAGTGTTGCATGCCAACATGCAGCAATGGCGCAAGGGCTTGCTTTTACGTATCTCCTTATTGACATTCATTCCCATAGGGAACAGAGAAGACACACCTACTTGATCAATTGGAAACACTAATTTAGACCTTAGTGTAAAGTGAAAAGGTTCATAAATTCTTTTTTCACTAGTTTTTACAACTCCTGCAGCCAACATTAAAAACACTGTATTTCCCAAGATTCACTAGTAATACAGTAGTTTAAAACCAACCAATCACATTCCATCGCTATGTATGCAATCCTGTTTCTTCAGCCTGTCTCCCCTCTTGTTCATGAATCCTTAGCCACCTCCGTCAACCCCATAGTCATTCCTGTTTGTACTCCGTACCTTTTGCAAAAAAAAAGGAACCATTGAGCTCTAGCACTGATCGCCTTTATAGAAATGCAAATATTGTTTCCCACTTTAATCTTGACATAATCATATATATTATTTAGTGTCTAAATATCAACTTTTCTTACTCAATGAGACGTCAAGGGGTAGCGTCATCTACTAAGTATATGTGTTCTTTCATACATGTGCCGGGTGAGATAATTTTCGCTTAAGTGTCCTTAATAGAATTAGAAATGTCCTTCATGTTAGCTAGGAAATATTTTATTTTATGTCAGAGTTGAGGATTACGTTAGTGAAAAGCTTGCTCTCCACCAGTGAAGCCATATCGCCTACTGGTGTGAAGTAGAAATGTGTAAAGGTTGAGGCAGGTGACCAATCCGCTGCCTTTATAATATTCTACAGACAGGCACCCAAAGTAAAGTTTTTTTAGGCCATAGCTCCCCTGAGTGAGTGAGCCCCAAATCTTGACATACTGATCCCTGCTTCCTGCATGACCCACCTTACCCATCTCGCTATGGTAGGAGATGAGATAGCCACAAAAAGTCACAAAAACGTCCTAGTGGCAATTAATAGTTGGGACACCCCAAGGGGTCAGAACTCCTCCCTCATAACCTCATATGACTTGATTTAATTCAACACATATAACTTTAGAAAACTCTTGAACTCTGGATAAAGTATCTCACACTGGTGTTACAGTTTGTATGTTTTGAGATAGAAAACGTAACCCCATGAGGGGTAAATATCCCTCCTGACAAATCCAGTGCCCTCACATCAGAAACTCTCTTACACGAAATCAAGCAAAGAAGCATGGTAAACATACCTGCTAGCTCCTTCTGAGATAGGATTTCATTCTGTTGCCTAGACAGGAACAAATTCAAGACTAGGATTATGTCCCATGGGCCCGAATACTTGGGCTCTGGGGGAGCTGTTATCTGACACCCCTCAAAATCTACACACCATCGGGTGCTCACCAATTGATACTTCGCACACAGGGGATGGCTTTTTTAAATGGCATACCTAAAAGCATTTACTGACCTGTAAGCTCTTCTCCAGATGCCAAGGTTGATTAAAAAATTAGAACATGCTCATGGAATTGAGACCCCGTTGCACACACCAATGGGTTCATCTTTCACAAGCCGACTTATATATCTTGATACTACTGTCGTCCAAGGCATGAGACCTTCAGCCTATGCCAAAAGTCCTGGGATTGCCAGTGTGCTCTATAACTCTCCATGCCATTGGCTGGAGCGGTCTCTCCAACACAAGGTGGTGACAAGATCCTTGTGAATCCATTACAATGTTCTGATGGTGGGGGAGACAGATTGGTAAATCCCATGAAAATGTCATTAGAACTGGCAGCCACACTTGCAACCTCCAAATTGGCATGCTAGGACCTTTTTCACTTTCTTTCTCCTTACCTGAGCCACCACACTTGCTATTATGGCAAATGACTGGAATGCATAGTTGTCCTCCCTCTACCACAGTTGAAGGAAAGTATCTGTTGTGGCCGCTTCTGGATCTGGTCCCCAGCTGTAATATATATCAGTAGTTGATGTTTCAGCAGGGAGGTAAACAGATCATTCATACATAGTCCTTATCTATTAATGCATGCCTGAATACTTCTGGGTGTCATGTCCATGCACTAGATTCCTGGAAGTGTCTTGAGTGCCAATACGTTGTAGCATTCTGACACCCTGGGAGATATTCTGCCATTTCTTTAACTTGACTCATCAGGAAGGAATGACAGAAATCTTTGGCTAGTTCTGTGAGCATCATTAAGTGGCTTCTCCCCAAGTAGTGTATTTAGAAAACCACTGAGATGTTGTCCATCTTCAGCAACACGTATTGCGGGTTAATTTTATGACCATTTGACTCTGGTAACAAATCTCTGCATCTGATCCCCTATCCTGAGCTACGGGTGTCTGACTTTAGTATGATGTCCTGAGTTGGTCCGAAGATAGCTCTGCTGTTCTAGGCCTCCGTGTGCTATATCCACCATTGTATTCCTTCACTGGCTTTGAGTGTGAAGATCACCTTCTCCAAGTATGTCAGACCTCTCCTAAAATGTGACGCTTTCATCTGTTGTAATGGTACAATGATGGAGTGATTCTAGAAATATCACTTGGATGAATGACGCCAATAGTCTGGCATAGCTAGACTGTGGACCTCAGGAAGTTATGTCTATGCTCCTTCTTGATATTTGTGATCTTTGACTGAGGAAGTCTCAGAGTTGTCTGCACTGGGTCTGTTAGATCTGACATCTTTGGTGTGGTCTTCCCCCAAACTTTTTGCCTTCTCCCCTTCTATTTGCTGAATTTCCTCTTTGATGGCTTTAGGACTCAGTGTTAAGCAGTGCTAAAGAGACACTTTCAATTTACTTATAAGTCCCTAGTAAAGTGGTACGTCATGTACCCACGGGATGGAGATTAAATGCTACTAGTGGGCCTGCAGCACTCATTGTTCCACCCATCTAGGTAGCCCTTTTAATCATGCCACAGGCCTGTCATTGCAGCGTGTGTGCAGTTTTAAACTGCCAATTTGACCTGGCAAAACAAACCTTTTCCCAGGCCTAAACCTCCCTTTTTAATACATATAAGTCGCCCCTAAGATAGGCCCTAACCATCCCATTGGGCAGGTTGCATTGTCTTTAAAAGGCAGGACATGTGCTTTTAAGTTTTACATGTCCTGATAGTGATAAACTCTCAAATTCGTTTTTCATTACTGTGAGGTCTACTTCGACCATAGGATAACATTGGGTTATCTATTACATTTTTTATAAGTGCTAACATTTGATTGGGAACAGGTAGAAATGTCATGCTTGGTTTTAAAAGAATTGTAATTTAAAATCTTCTTTAATGTCACAATTCTGAAAATGCCACTTTTAGAAAGTTGACATTTTCTTGTCCTTAATATTTGGTGCCTGCAGACTGTGTCCTGGGTCACATTGATGGAGCAAGGACTCGTAAAGAAAGAGACTTGCTCGAAAGTAATCCTCTCGTTTAACTTATTAATGAATTACTAACCGTGTCTTGTAAATAATAACACACACCACAGAAACACACGGGTTAGCGAAGCTTGCTTATGTGTGTACTAATGAAAATAACAATGAAAACGGACTAATACAGCTTTAAACGGGAAATCTTTACCGCGCATGCGTCAACTGCATCTACGCAGTATGACGAGTTAAAGCTCGGGGGAAATTCTAGCGCATGTGCAGAAGGCATTAAAATGGAGTCTTGAAGACTCACGTGCATGGCATCTGCTTAGCCGAAATGAAAACCAGCTATTTTACTAATGCTAATGCAGGGAAAGTATTAATAAGTAAAGAGGGTTAGAGTAGAGATGGGTGGTATACAGTGAAACCACTTATTTGTGAAAGTAACTTTTGTCTTTTTGACTTTATTATTAGTGCGCATTTGGGCCTTTCGCGAATGACCAAAGTAAGCCGAGTCACGTGATTTATGCGCAGACCCACAAGAAAGTTAACCCGGAAGGATGACCAAGGTTTTGTCAGCCATCCAAGGACAAGAATGATGTGCCCTGAGAACAAAGGGTGAAGAGTTCAGCCAAGAAGACTTATATTCATGAATTTGTAATAATTGTTGCAAGTAAAGTTTGGATATGTATGGGAACGACAGAAATGAATAAAGTTTAAGGGGATGGGTTTTGCAAACAATAGAATGATAGAATAAAGTAATATGTAAGCATGGTGTGATGATCATCCCCTTTGCCTGACCAATTAGATTTCGTATTTTTACGATATTGAAACTTTAGTAGGTGGTTCATGATGAACGAAGGATATAATTGAGGTAGCTTTAGTTAGTTAAGTTAGCAGTGAGTAGCGGAGCATGCAGAGCTCGGGATGCTGTCGGTGCTGTGGGTGGTGCTGAAGCTAGGAGAGACGCTGTGAGATGCTGATGAAGAAACCGAATGCAGAACCTTCTATCCTAATTTAATTGGGTTAGACAAGAAGATCGCGGAAGAAACTCGAGGAGGAAGAGAGTGTCAGAGAGGGGTGCGACGCAGCTGTCGGTATTTAGAGAGGTCAAGTATCCTGTCCTGATTCCTGTCCTGAAGTCTTTGTCTCCTGATCTATCTCGGGGGACCCTCACCAGCCCTTTGGCCAGGGGGTTGGTCTTCACACCATCCTTGGTAATTATTATATCTTGTCTGTTTGTAGATGTTCTTTTCTCTCTATCCTCTCTTTTCTGAGCATAGTTATTGCATGAGACTGAAGTATTTTTGTTTAAATGATTATTTCGATTGAATTTACACTCTTATGAATGAGGGTGTTTGTGCTGAAATTTTGAGATGGTTCACATTCATTGAATTTAGATAAAGATTTTAAAACTTCCCGAGTCTGTGGTTATTTTCTTTAATTAAAGAACAGTTAAGAATTATGTTCATTATCACCATCAATTAGTTCAACTAATGGTCCATCGACCAGAGGAAAGAACTTTTTGATTAGTGAAAGGTTAGTTAGGAATGTTAAATAACTAATCTTGAGAAAATATGAAATTATAAACTTTAAGACTCCAGTGGTCTACTCGATACGGAGTGTGTTGTGATTTATGGGCCCAGGTGAGTATATGGTAGCGGAGTATCTGTTGTTAGTATACCGCTGGATCAGTTTTCAGGGTAGCAGGGTAGCAGAGTTATGGTTATTATTGACTAGTTTGGTGATAAGTATAGATTATTGATTATTGATTTATGTTTTATCAAAAGAGTTAGCGTCTTTGTTTTATGTTGTCCAGAATTCCCGGGAAATGAATAGCGGGTGGTGACAGAAGCCATACTGCAGTGAGGTTACTCGTCTGTTGGAATAACACTGAGAAGCTAGGTAGGGCTGGCAGTGTTAAACTAGGGACTATAAAAGTGGAGTGCGAATGATAGCAAAAGGGGTTCGCTGGTGAAACTTGGGTCTCATTTCCCAATACGGGTGACACTGGAGGAGTAGCAGGTTCTCTGGAGCTTGAGTGAAGGGTAAACAAAGGTTTTTACTCGCAGTAGAAGAGGAGCAATTCTGAGACTCCAGAATAAGTTGAAAAATTCTATCCTTTTTGTTTAGTGGAACAGACAGAGTAGCAAATGTTTTTATGTTGTTAATAACAAAGAATTTGATGAAAAGTATCAAGAAATAAGTTTTCCGTATTACCTTGTGAAGGGAGGGTCAGCCGCTGGAGTTGTACTGACGTCACAGTGAGCCGCGCTGGGATTGGTAGAAACAGCAGGCGTTTGACAAAAGCAGCCTTGTAAAGGAGGGGTCAGTAGTAAGGAGCAGAACTGACGTCACAAAAAGGCCGCACTGGCATTGGTCAGACCACGAGCATGAGCCTGAGTTTGATTGGATAATCAGTTAGAATCTGCGCTAGGATTGGTAAAAGAGAAATTGTATGCAGGATTCTGATTTGACTGCCAGTGTGAGACGTGCAGATAGAAGATTTCAAGGGTTTGCAGAATACAATTTTATATATCGTTCATCTAGGATGTATGGAGAAAAGAGAAAAATGTCATTTATAAAGAAAATTAAGACTGTCTTTAAGAAAGATAAGCCTGTGTTAACTAGGGAGGGAATTCCTATTCCGCCACTGAAGACACCAGCTTCTTTTATGATGATGGAAAGAGGATATCATACTTGCGTGTGGTTGGAAAATTGGATAGAATGTACGAAAGATGATGGAGTGCTAGCGTTTCCCAAAAATGGTACGTTTAACGGGAGAATTCTTCAGAATTTGAGAATGAGAATGAATGATTTAGAACCAAGACCCAGGTTAACTCAATATGAGGCTTTAGAAGAATGGGAGACTGAGTCATATGAACGTGAGAAATGCAGAAGTGGGAGATATAGAGGATTTTTCCCCAGATACTTGCATGAGTCACGCGAAGGGCAGATGAAACAATGGAGGAGAGCTATGGTATCAGAAGGTTTATATCCAGTGTTAATGGCTGAGGAACAGTCTGGAGGAAAGTGTAAAGAGAAAACGAAACACTTGAATACAACAGGATATGGTGAATCAGATGATGAGTTATTAGAGGATATTTTAATTAAAAATCCACCACCGTATCAAGAAGCAACTAGTAAGGTTACCCCAAGTGCACCAGTGATAGGAATGCCTTTAACCCCGCAAATTTTACATGATACGTCATTTAATAGGGTGCTGCAGGATAATGAGAGAGATGTTTTGAATAAAACAAGAGAAGAAATAGTACAGAAAATAAGCCAATTAAATTTAAGTACTGAAGCTTTGACAGTACCCGTGACCATTGGTCCAGTAATCCCATTGTATGGAGATAAAAAGACTTGCCAGAAACCACAAACTGTAACAATTCTGTTGAATAGTCCCAGAAAAGAAGTAATAATTACAGATGATCAAGTCAGTGAAAGTGAATCAGTTATTTCATTAATGGATCTCCCAAATGTAGAACCTTCAACTGAAACTCTGAAAAGAGTTATGCCTACAAATTTGAGAGAGAAGAGATCTTTGGTTCCTATAGGAACTGGAGGTGCAACAGTAGTTACCCCTGAAGATATAGAAAGATGGGCACAGGAAATAGATAATCGAAACCCACCACCAAAGATGCTAGATATCAGCAGATTGAAAGTGGAATTGGAAGAAATAATAGTGGGAAGTGTGAGCATAGAAAGATTGAACATTTATAATGATGAAGAGTTATTATTTTTATGTAAGAGTATAACCCAGAGAGCAAAAGTATTTCATGAGAAACTGATAGAAGTCGCTTCAGAAATTGGAATAGATATAGGGAAATCGAAATTGTTGCAAAAACCATATCGAGTGGATTTTACTGACAAAGATTTAGAAAACATAAATGCTTCTGGTAAGAGACTACAGATAAAGGAATTAATGAATATTTTGCGAAAATGGGGAGACATTGATAAATGGAGAATTAGATGGATAAGAAAGAAAGTGGAAGTTCAAGTGAGAGAAGCATCATCTGCATTTCCAGTAAGGGAAACAGAAAAGGTTGAGAAACTGTGTCCAATGAGAGAGGTTCCTGGAGGTGGATATGTTCATGTTCTTTGGAGTAGACAAGATATTTTGTCATTTACAGATGACTTTTCAAAATTGAGAGAAAAACCAGTGGAATGGTATAAACAGGTGGAAAGATTTGTGAAAGTTTCAAAGGTTTTATTGAAAGATTTGGATGGTTTATTTGACATTGTGGTACCTGCTGATTTATGGACAGAGTGTAAAATTACAATTGATTGGCCAAGTGAAGAGTATGATAGAGACTCGAAGACAGGAGCACCCTCAGAGGAGGTGATGAAGAAATATCACCAAGTGATTACATACTTGAAAGGGAAAATTCCTCCTAAAGAAACAGATTGGGTAAAGATAGATAGGACAACTCAAGAACCAAACGAGTCTGTACATGCATATTATGAAAGGTTACTGCAGGTGTTTAAACAGTATAGTGGTTTTGAGAATATTGGTGATAAAGATATGGGACATTTTGTGTATCGATTTGTATATGGTTTGAAACCGGAGATTAGTCAGATGATTCAGCAGCACATGTTGTGTTGGCAGAGTAAGACAGTGGATGAAATTTTAAAGTATGCAAAATATTGCGGAGATGACATTGAGGCGAGGCGTAGAAAGTTAAAGGAGAAAATGATGTGGGCACAAGTAAAATTGGCAGAGCAGCAGGAGAATAAAACAAATACTCAGACTGATAATAAAGTGAAAGAGCAAAGTCAGAATGTTCAAGTGGCGAATGGTAGTAAATTTAGAGGACGAATGAACAGAGAAGAAGCAAAGAAGAAGTTTCCTTGTCATGCGTGCGGAAAGCTTGGACATTGGAAGAACGAGTGTAAGAGTATTCAGAATAATAATGGGCCAAATCAAAATTTAATTCCACAGATGCAGAATGAAGTACTTATGAATCAGCAGCAGCAGGTAGTTACTCCACAATATCAGGTGCCACCAGCTCCTATGCCAAACTTTGTGAACCACCAGTACGAACACCGGATTACAAGGAGAAAGTGGTAAGAATAACAGAACAGTTACACAATATTTTTTGCAGAATGATGAGGAAAATTCGGACTTCATGCAATGACGGTCCCTGAGGGGGGAGGAACAAGAGTGCGTGCTTGGCGCATCCTTGTCGGTAGATCAGTCAGGTCCATTTGTTGATGGGAAAGTGGAAGGTAAAGACATCCCTTTTCTATTGTATACTGGTGCTACCCGGTCTACTGTGAGAACAGCAGACATCCCAAACCTACCCCTCTCGGGAGAGTCCATCCAAGTTGTAGGAGTGTCAAATCAACAGATTAGAACCCCAATCACAAAACCGATGGAGGTGCATATCGGAAACTTTAAAGAAATGCATTGATTTGTAGTTTGCGATTCCAGTCCCGTAAATCTGTTGGGAAGAGATCTATTGTGCAAGATGAATTGCACGATCTATTGTACACCAGATGGTGTCGCTTTCCAGACCCCTGATGAGGATGTTATATACAAGATGATGCTAGTGAAGCAAGGAACAGAAGTAGATGAGATGTTTTCATTAATGACTGAAAATGAATTGCCGGAAGAGTTGAGAGCCACAGTCAACCCAGAAGTGTGGGATTTTACAGGAAAATATATTGGGCTGATGTCAAATGTAGACCCAGTGAAAGTGACAGTGAAGGAAGGTGCAGTTTATCCAAACACACGACAGTACAAAATGAGTCCAGAAGTGAAAGCAGGAATTATTCCAGAAATTGATCGAATGGTTAAACAAGGCATTTTAAAGGAAATAATGGGTAGTCCTTGTAATTCGCCAATAATAGGACTGAAAAAGCCTAGTGGAAAATATCGAATCATGCAGGATTTGAGAAAGATTAACAAAATTGTAGTGCCATGTTGCCCAATAGTGCCAAATCCAGCAGTGATCCTTTATCAGATACCTTGGAATGCAGGCTGGTTTACAGTAATTGATTTATGCCAAGCGTTCTTTTCTATTCCTTTGCACCCAGATAGCCAGTATCTTTTTGCCTTTAAGTTTGAAGATCGTATTTTCGCATGGTGCCGAGTTCCTCAAGGGTACACAGAGTCCCTCAATTTTTAACCAAATCCTGAAAAAGTGTTTAGAGTCATTAGTTATGCCTGGAAATTCGGTTCTGGTTCAGTACATTGATGACCTACTGGTGGCATCAAAAACACGAGAAGATTGTGTCACTGACACAATTGCATTACTGAACTACTTGGCTGAAGGAGGACACAAGGTGTCTCCAGAAAAATTACAGTTCTGTCGACAAGAAGTTAAATATTTAGTGCATAAAATAGAAAGAGGAGTAAGAAAAGTGACACCGGAAAGAATAAAAATAATCAAAGAGATGCAACTACCTCAGACGCAAAAAGAGATGAGAATGTTCCTGGGAGTGGTTGGGTACTGTAGGCAGTGGATTAACAGTTTTTCTATGCTAGCAAAACCATTGATACAATTTACTAGAAAAAGAGTAAAAGATCCAATTGATTGGAATAATGAATGTTTGGAGGCCTTTGTGAAATTGCGGAATTGTTTGTGTGAAGCTCCTGCCTTGGGCATGCCTGATTATTCAAAAGAATTTGCGTTGTTTTGCTGTGAGAGAGAAAATTGTGCACTATCAGTCTTAACACAGAGACATGGACTGAGCCGACGTCCAGTGGCGTATTTTTCTGCCACATTGGATCCAGTGGCTTCAGCTTTACCTGGCTGCTTAAAAGCAGTAGCTGCTACTTGTATGAGTCTGGAGCAAAGTGAGTCAATAGTGATGGGACATTTAGTAAAAGTTTACGTTCCACACTCAGTTGAAATTCTTCTGACAAGAACAAGAACACAACATTTTACACCTAGTCGGCTGACTAAGTATGAAAGAGTGATTTTGGAAGCAGAAAATGTGACAGTGATAAGATGTACGGTTATGAACCCTGCCACATTATTGCCAGATCCATGCAATGAGGAAGTAAGAGATGAAATTGATCATGATTGTTTGGATGTGACTGAATTGTGTACCAAGCCCCGTCCTGACATAAAAGAAACACCATTAAAGGAAGCTGATCATGAGTTATTTGTGGATGGGTCTTGTCTGAGAAATGAAGAAGGAGGATTAAGTGCTGCTTATGCAGTGTGTAAAATATCGGGGGTAATTAAAGCATCCTGTTTACCGGGAGTCAAATCTGCACAAGTAGCCGAATTGGTGGCCTTAACAAAGGCATGCAAAAATGGGAAAAATTGGAGAATAACCATATTTACGGTATGGTTTCGGGGTTGTGCCTGATTTTGGCCAACTCTGGATGCAGAGGGGAGTTCTGACTTCTTCAGGATCTCCTATTAGAAACAGTAAAAATTTGAAAGATCTGCTGGAAGCATTACAATTGCCAAAAGAAGTGGCGGTTGTTAAATGCGCTGCACATCAGTCAGGAAATGACTATGTGGCAGCCGGCAATAGATAACCTAACCAAATTGCTCGATACTGTGCAAGAAATACAATGGCCATAAATAGAAAAATTGAAACGGGTGAAACCAGCTGCCAACTTATGTTTTTCTCAATTCCAGAAACATGGGATGAGATTAGACAGTTACAGGAAGAAGTTGAGGAAAAGGAAAAAGAAATTTGGATAAAATCAGCTTGTACAAAAAGGTCGGAAGACGAAGTATGGGTGTACTTAGATGGAAGACCAGTCATGCCAGATTGTTTGCTCTCTAAAATGGCAAGAGTTTATCATGGAGCAACACACATAGGGAGAGATTCAATGATCAGATTATTCAGACAGAGTTGGTACAATCCGAAGTTCAGGGTAGTTGCAGAGAGCCTTTGCCAAAGATGCTTAACCTGTCAGCAGCAAAATCCAGGCAGGAAGACAGTGGTTAGTTGGGGAAAAATTGGAAAGGCAGAAGGACCCTTCACCAGTTTGCAGTTGGATTTTATTGAGTTGCCTCCTTGTAATGGACTAAAGTATGTACTTGTCATAGTGTGCCTGTTCTCAAGATGGGTGGAGGCATACCCCACCAGAAGAAATGACAATCTTACAGTTGCTAAACTATTGTTGAGGGAGTTGATTCCTCGTTTTGGTTTTCCAGTCACTTTGGAATCAAAGTCAAAAGTCAAAGTCAAAGTAAGTTTTATTGTTTGGTCAATTAAAACCTTAACAATATAAAAGACATTTAAAAAAACTTCAATAATATTTGCTAATTTTTAGCACTTTACATCAATATGAAGCTCATAAAATATTATACATAGTTGATTTAAAATTATTATTCCAGATTCTTGTCCATTTGCTCTGCCAAAATTCCAACCCTTTTAACGAACTAGATTTTTTTTTTTTTTAGAAGTTTGAGTCACTGTACTTTGAAGGAGTCAAACGTTACCACCTTCGGAGTGGCTTTTTTAAAATCAGTTTTCAGGGCCTGGTTAAAGACATTAAGGAATTTAATCAATTTACAGTTCAATTGTGGGTCAGATGGGTTTAGCCCCGAAATTATTGCAGCTCTGCAGGTCCTGATACCTCTGGCATTAAAAAAAATTCTAAGTAATGTGACTCGTGCATTGTAAAGTTTATTGCAAATACAGATTATATGAATAAAATCCTCTTTGTGGTTACCGCAAAGTCGACATGATTTAGGCCCTGTGTGCTCCCAGGTAGGCTGATCCGCTGTCGATGGTAGCTTTCCAAAACGTATTGCCATTAATTGTTTCTTCAGGTAAATTGAAAATGTCATATTCAAGTAAGGCGCTGGCCCAAGAGTCTTATAATTATTAATCACCATCCAAGCATGCGACCTTAGCCTGAAGATATTTTTGTCGAACAGTGATGAATGGATTTTTGCGGCTTTGTTTATTGCTTGTTTGAAGGACTGGTATGGCAAGTTTTTATTCCATAGCTCGGTTGGGCAGGTTATTAGCAAGGATTTGTACAGATATTGATTGTATGGTGATTTTCTGTCTTCGTCCACTTCAGACCAAAGGGCTTTGTTAATAGGTGAGGTGGCCGCGTTCAGTTTCAACCGATACCAAAGCTTTATTGTGGTATACATTCTCCCTATAGTTTCGTTTAAGAGACCAAATTCAAGATGAACCTGGGCCGGTGAAGCTGACCGATGTATCCGGAAAACGTTTTTGTAAGTAGAAACTATTAGTCGGTTTAAAAGGGCTGAGTCTTTGCCATGAAGAGCGGTACTGGCATACGTTAGTGTTGGCAGGATTTTGGCCGCCATCACCGCTAGCAGAGGTTTATATGATGGTCCATTCAATTTTTTTGCCAGTTGTCTGAATGCAAATGTAAGAGCACTGGTTCTCTGTGTCATGTACGTTTTTTGCTCTAGATGATTTTGTATATTGTCTATATAGAACCCCAGGTATTTGTAGCTTTTTACTTCCTCTAACTGGTTGCCATTGAGCCAGATATTCTGTTTGCTTCTCCGGTGATTACCAAGCAACATTGTTTTGGTTTTTAATGTGTTTATTTCTAATTTGTTGGATGAGATATAATCTGACATTTCATTTAAAGCTCTTTGAAGACCGATCTTAGTTAAACTCATTAACACCACATCGTCGGCGTACAAGAGATGTGTGAGTAGTAGTTTACCAATTTGCGGAGGATGGGAATTAATACAATCTAGCCTCTGTGCAAGATCAGACATAAACAAATTAAAAAGGTGTGGGGCCAATACGCAACCTTGTTTAAGGCCTTTAGTCGTAGTCAACTTTCTGGAAAGTCTAGAGCCGTCTCCTATCTTAATTCTTATCCAGGTATTAGAGTAGAATTGCAGTATTCCTTGTAGCAACCTCTCCGGGATGTTCCAGGCTCGCAGTTTTTTCCATAGGAGGTGACGGTCTACACTATCAAACTCTGCCTTTAGGTCTATAAAACAGAGGTGAAGTTGTTGTTTCCTCCACTTGCATTTGTTTGCTATTAGTGATAGAGCTAAGATGTTCGTGATCGTCCCTATGCCTTGCCTGAAACCTGTTTGGTTAACTGGAATCAGATTAAGATTGTTTGACCATTCCTTCAGGTCTTCCAAAATGAGTGAGGCATGATATTTGGCTTCGACATCTAAAAGGGCGATTAGCCTGTAGTTTGATTTGTTCTATTTCCTCCTTTAAAAATAGGTGTCATTATCGAGTCTTGCCAATTAGGTGGAATACAATTTAGCAGCTCTATTTCTTTAAATAACATGAATAAGTGCACGCTCTAGAAGGATGGATCGTTCTTGAAGATGGCTTGAGGGATGCCATTAGGTCCAGGAGCACCGTCTCCTCTACCTTTCTGTATTGTACATATTACACCATCAGCTGACATGGAGGACCGGTTTATCTTTGCTTTGAGGGAACTGGTGCCATTTTTACCCTGCAATTTAGTGTTTTCCTCCATTAGGTTAGCACCGGAATCCTTTTTTACTATTAAGTAGCTCGTGCTGGCCTCACCTGGTTTGCTTGTATCACTGACCCCTTGTATGATATTTTCCGATATATTTTTTACCTCCAGTAATTCCTAGTTGTTCAATGCTGGCTTATTGGGAGTTGTGATTTCTGTAAACTTTGTAGTTAGAAATTTAGCCTACTCGTGTTCTTGTATATTTGACGATAGCATGTTCACCGGCCTGTGCAATTTATTTATTATTTCCCAGAATGTATTCGAGTTGGTTTTCTTTGCACTACAGAGTAATTCAGCCCAAAATTTGTCATTGTTAATTCTCTTTTCTTCCCATAACTGTTTTTTATAAGTTTTCCTCAGCTGACGTACATTGTCCCAGGCTGCTTGGTCAAGGAATGTTATTTTTAGCCTCCTGATAGCTTTCTTGAGTTTGCATTTCAGGGCTCTCACCCCTACCGTTGATTTTTGTTTAATTTCGTTTTTGGTTTTTTGGTTTTTAGTCTGGTTTTGTTTCCTGGGCGGTAATTTTGTAAGCTCTGAAGTGAATTTTACCCAAGCTTGGATTTTATTTGGGGCCTCGAATTCACTATCCATTATCAGTCTCTTTAATTTAGTTTGAAGTGCTTCTATCGTTTCATTTGACCATTTTAGACGTTTTAGGTCAATTGTGTAGATGTTTCCTTCTATTGTAGGATTCGCCTGATGTTTGGCTAGTTTTAAGCTAAAATGTATATGCTGATAAGAATGATCACTCCTGGTTGTGTACTCTATGGAAAAATGAGAGAGTAATGGCATCAATGCTAATGAGATGGCTGTATAATCCAGTCTAGATCGTGTCTTTCCTCCATGAAATGTATGTTTTGGTGGTAAGTCGTCCGTTGTTCTGCCGTTTATTACTCTCAATCCAAGAAACTCTAAAGCTTTACCAGGCGTTGACCTACGGGGTCCGGAGATGATCTCTTTAGCTGGTATTGTTGTGGAACGCTCCAGTATATGTTGTCAGCTACTCGCTTCTCATCTTCATCCGGGGTGTATATTAAATTGGAGTTAAAGTCCCCTGTCAGAACCATGTCCCATGAGGGGTATGTGCTCCTTATGTCTGTAATTGTGGCAATTAACTGGGTGTTATGGGCTGTTTTTTTCCTTGCTAACGGATGTGCATACGTATTGATCAGCAGGACAGTTTTTGTTCTGCCGACGATACCTGAGGTGAGTTTTATTAATTGTATATTTGGTCCCGAAGAGACAATCTGTTCCAATTCGATGTTTAATGAAGTGGATATGTAGACTGCCAATCCCCCTTTCGGCCGTCCATGAATCTTTGTTTTTACTGCAGGTACTGTGTAGTGTATGTAGCCTGCCAGGGGTAAATCATCCAGTGCCCATGTCTCCTGAAGCGCTATTATGTCACATGTTTCCCAGTTTTTAGGGTGGCATCCGTTTTCAAGCCATTTTTTTGCCCCCGCGATGTTCCATGAGAGCAGATGTATGTTTCCTGTGTCTAGCTTATCGGCTAGCTTTTCCGTTGGTCAGTAGCCCTTGTCTAATCTTAACGCTCCTGGCAGCCAGCTCCATCTATCTTGGTCTGGTTCAATCACTGCCATCTGTTCGTTATGCACTTCTCTCCTCTGCGAGGTTGTTAGGCTGCTACCTTTTGCTCCCTGTAGAACTGTAAATACCTGCTGGTTGTTTTTTCTTTGACTTGGTCCGTGACTCTCGTTGTGGTTAGAATTTACAGTCAAGGGGCCAGGATAGCGTGGTATGGTTGGTCTTGACAGTTTAATTCCCCAAGCTTCGAATTGCAGGTTAGAGTTCATAATGAGCAGGGCTTCTTCTTCTGACTGCCATGTAGTCAATGTTTGTTCGATATTGTTATGGTTTTCTTTTGGAATAAATTCTACGGCCAATAAGTTAGATGAATTCAAGTGTTTTGAGGCTGGGATTTCTGCTGTTAATTTCAGTATATTCCCTCTGTTTAGGATATCTTGCCGCCCTTTTGATTCGTATTCTGGTGTTAAAAGTATTTGCTGCTTCGGTAGTTGATGCCCTTGCTCTATCTGCAACATAGGGTCTTCATTCTTATTGTCAGCTATGATTCACTTCTTTTCGTCTTTTATTTGGACTCTTAGGTTTACGTATTGAATCGTGCTTCCCTTTCTGGTGTTATAAGCTGGGATTTCTAACAATGACAAATTCTCCTGATTAGTCTCCTTTTTGTTTTTAGTTGCTGTTTCCCGCCCTGGGTGTCCTTGGTCGCTCTCTCGTCTGTGTACCGATAAAGGTTTCAATTGCGTGCTCTCATTTAGGCTTGCTCCTTCTTCACCGAGATCTTGGGGTGTTAGATTTTCCAGTGGCGGCCCTACCCTAATACTGTTACAAAGATTATGAGTCTGAGGCTTTAAGTTCTCTTTTGTTTCGTTTATTATTTTAAGATCTCGATATCCTGCCTCATGAGCTTCTGTGGTTCCATAAACTTTTTTCGGGCCTCCTTGTCTTTACTTATTATCAGCGCCCTTTCGAGCGAGGGCATTGGGGCCCTGTGGTTTCCCCACTGTTTTCTCTAACTGATCGTTGTTCTTCCAGTCTTCATCATCGGGATCAGTGCCTTGCCTAATTATCTTCTGTGGCTGTGTCCTACTTACGTCATTTGTCTGAGTCAGTCGCTTGTTTCCAATTTTATGCCTTGCTACTGTATGTTTTTCCTCAGAACCAAATGTTTTATCTCCTTTTCTATTTGTTGTCTCCTCAATTCCCACACGATCTACACCCGTTACTGGGGTTGTGTCTGCTCCTCTTTCTATGATCTGATTAACTTCAGCCATGATTTCGTTGTCCGCCTCTTCTACCTTATGATAGCCACTCGAGTCTTCGTCTGTACTTGCTGTAAAACCTGTCATGTCCGTCACAGCCTTATTCACCCTAGTTGAGCTGAATATTGGAAATACCTTGGTCGTCTGCTGATTTGTTTGTAATACCAATTTGTTTCTTGCTTTCCTATTACGCTTTTTTTGTTTTCGTGACTGCTTCGGTGCTTTTTCTTCCTCCAGGTTTATTTCACCGACATTTTCTAATATCGGCTCTTGATTTATGGCCTTTAAGTGAACCGGGCTTAGTTGAACTAGCATGTCTTCTGATTTAGATGATGTTTTGGTTTGTTTGGTAGAGACTTGCAGAGTTGCACGGGGTTAACTATATGCTTATCATGTGCATAAGCATTATTGTCTCTCGTTGCCAAGTTTAGTTTATTTAACAATATTATCTGTTCTAATGACGTTGGTAAGAGGCTCAGTTTGTCCATAATCGGGCTACAAGCACACTGGACTGAGTATTTGGATTGTACTCTTATAATAAGATTATTCATATTGTCCAATTTTGTGTTTATTCCTGCAATTTGTGATGCTATAATATTCATTGTCTATTTGAATATCCATTTTGTCTGATTGCATATTGAAAGCCTTTGTTGTTGTCTGTAACGTTTGTAGTAAAGATTTGAAAAGCTCTAAAAAGCTACTTTGGTCACTCAGTGTCTCCCCTTGTAGTAACTGTGATTTTGATTCTTGATTGGGAATTTGATTTTGATTACATGGATAGCTAGTATCATGAGGCGACCAGGAGGAATTATTGTTTGTTATGTTATGTTATGTTATTAGGGACTTATAAAGCGCCCGGCTACTCGATAGAGTGTCCCGGCGCTACAGATTCTGGGTGGGGCTAATCGTGAACACTATCTTGCGTAAGTCACACTATTACTGAAAAAGCCAGGTCTTCAATGACTTTCTAAAAGGGAGAAGATCCTGCATCTGCCTAAGTGCCAGGGGGAGACTATTCCAGAGTCGTGCTGCTTGCACCTGGAAAGAGCGGCCCCCAATGCGAGCATGGGAAGATTTAGGGATGCGAGCCAATTGAAGTGCAGCCGACCTCAGGGCGTGACGCGGGGAATAGAATTGAAATCTCTTCCTGAGGTAGGGGGCCCCCATCCCATGAAGGGATTTAAATGTTAGAACCATGGCTTTAAACATAATCCTTTTACGGATCGGAAGCCAATGCATGGATTTCAAGTGGGCAGACATCCTAGTTCTGGGCCCTAGCATGAGAATAGCCCTTGCCGCAGCATTCTGAACCACCTGTAATCGAGTCAACATGTAGTCAGGGATTCCCAGGTAAAGGCTATTAACGTAGTCCAACCTGGATAAGACTAACGCCTGGACCACCGTTTGTCTATGTGTTAACGGCAAAAGGGGCAGGACCTGTCTAAGCATTTTAAGCACTCCAAAACATGAGCCCACCACAGCTTGTATTTGGGAGTTCATGGATAGGTTGTCCTCCATCCTCACTCCCAGATTTTTAACAGTCTTGACCGAGGTGCTGGGGGGGTCATGTCCTGTGGCCACCAATTCCGCCACACATTGTCTAATGGGAGGCCGAAAAGTATGATTTCCGATTTGTCGGGATTACACTTAAGTTGGTGAAGTTGGAACCAGGCAAACACCTCAGAGAGGCAGGCATTGATTGCCTCCCCTCTGAAGTCTGACTTCTTGTCACAGGTGAAGAGCAGTTGTGTATCATCCGCATAAGATACAATTTTCGCTCCGTGGGCTTCAGCCAGAAGCGCCAAGGGGGACATATACAAATTAAAGAGTGTAGGACTAAGGATTGAGCCCTGCGGAACCCCCACCTTGAGGGGGGGGATGGGTGCTGCAAAGGGAGGGGACCACACAGTTTGCTGGCGATTGTCCAGAAACGAGGCAAACCATCGGAGTACCGTGCCCCCGCAGCCACATTCTTGAAGTCTCCGAAGGAGCAAATCATGGGGCACGGTATCGAAGGCCGCTGATAAGTCCAAGAGAATCAGCACAGCCTTCCCTCCCTGGTCAAGGGTCTCTTTAATAGTCTCCGAGACCTCAAGAAGCGCGGTTTCCATACTGAAATTTGACCTGAAACCGGACTGACTCTGGTGGAAAACTTGATTGTCTTCAGCATAAGTGGTAATGACCCCATTGACATATTTTTCCAAGACCTTCGAGAAAAGGGGGAGCAAGGATATTGGCCTATAATTAGAGGCTGACTCTGGGTCTGCTCTTGGTTTTTTTAGCAGGGGGAGTATTTTGGCGTTCTTCCACCTGTCTACTATTTGAGTAGTTTTTGAGCCTTGTATGACCATATTATTTTGTATGTTAACATTGTGCATTTCTCCTGTCGGTGTACTTGGTTTGGTGACAGACGTATGTAAGGAGTCTTTGTTAGATGAAAGCCTGGTAACATTCTGCCATGAATCAATCAGTCCTTCGGGGTCATCTTGGTCCACCTGATGGACCTGTGCTGCTATTTTTAACCTTGGTGTTGTCCCGTTGTTTGTTGCGAACTTAGGGGTGGAAGATGTCGGATTTGCTTGAAGTATTTTAAACCTTATTGTCGGTGGATCTGTTTTTCTTTCGCCAACAAACTCTTTTAACCCATACTGTAGTGGACCAACTAATTTGGTCTTGTTGTCTGTTATTTCTTCCTTATTTTCTGTTATTTTATCTGCGCTGTTTGTTCTATCATCTAAGAACAGCTCCTTATTTAAGAATGTTTTCTCGTTATTTTTCTTGTCTGTACTGGCTTCCTTAAACACCTCCTCTAGGTCTGCCGAATGTATTCCTGCCTTGTCCGTATCCTGATTCAGGTTTTGTGGACTCTTTAGGCTGTTTGAATCCATTATGACTTGTATGGTGTCATTTTGTATATTTTTTGGGTAATAAATGAAACTGACTTCTGAGGAGCTAATGGTGTCAGGAGGCCGGGTACATCCACAGGTGTTGAATAGATGAGGGTTCCAGGGTCTTTAAGGAAGGAGAATCTAGCATTCAAAGTTGAATTCCTTTTGCTGTCTTTCTCTATTTTTCTAAACATTGTTAGTATTGGAGATATTAATGGGCTTTTTTGAGTAAAATCCGGGCCTTCTGATTTAGTTGTTTGTTTTGTGTCCTTTTTTTTTATGCTTTGCTTTACGCTTTTGGCCTTCTGGGCTGGGGTCTACCTAATTCTGCCTGATCTCATTTCTCTCCACTCAGTAGTCTCCTCTCTGTAGATCTGTCAATCCTACTAGTTTTATGTTTTTCTGTTGAATTTTAGATGTCTTAAAGCTCTAGGGTTGCTCTTGGGTTGCTCACAAAAATTGATTATCAGTGTTTTTTGGCTGTTTTTCGGCTGTTTCCTCTGTATTTCCACGGTGTACTTGTATGTGTGTATAAGCTTGGTTATACTATTACCCTGATGACCTGCGAACCAATTCTCAGACACCGACGTTTAAATTGTTAGTTGTTTTAGCTGAAAACTAAATTTGATTAACTGTGGCCAAGTCGGGGTAATTCAGCCAAACACCAACAGCCTGAGTGGAGCGAGGCTGCCTGGGCAATACGCAGCTAAAAATGCCCAGGCCACACTCTAACCGCCCCACGCGTTAAGGGTGTTAAGGCTTTCTGCCTCAGCTCTGACCTTTGCTCTAACCTCAGCTCTAACCAGCTCTGGTCAGGCTTATCTGACTGCTTTTGCCACAACTCCAGGCCCCCGGCCTCACCTCTCAGTATTGACTCTAGTGGATGGTGTGCTGCTGCCTGGCTTCACTGTTCAGTCCTGTTCAGTCCATCAGCCCTTAGTTTTCAATCCTGTCAATGCTGCTGCACAGCGTTTCTCCGCCGGACCACCCTTCTCCGCTGTTTCCCACTCTTTTCAGCGCCCTCCCAAGGGTCACAGTCCTTTATCACCACTCGCCCCCTGCTCCTCACTGCTCTGCTCCGCACCACTCACCGCCTTATTACTTCTTTAATTCTGCTTTGCATTTGGCCGATGCCAGACACGGACCGGATGTCGGTCTGAGGATCAGGGCTCGTAAATCATTGTTCGTTGCTGACCTGCAGCCATGCGGGGATATATCCGATAATGTAATAAAATAAATCGCTTGGTTTGGCTGGCTGGCTGGTTTTCCCCCCTCTGATGTCCACTCTAAGTCCGCTTCTGAGTCTGCTTCGGGTCGTCCTTGGGTCGTCCTTGGGTGGAGCGGGAGGGCGGCTCTAGTCCCTCGCTCTGCACCGCTCACCCGTCACAATGCTTGGGGAAAGAAGAGTCAGCGAAGAGCGAAGAGTGAGCGAGCCGAGGGAATTGAGAGCGGGGGAGCGGGGGGAGCAAAAGAAAACTGCAGCCGCACCGACCTGCGCGTCTTGACCCTGCTCAACCTCTCAGCTCGACCCCGGCTCCTCCAAACGCCGGCCCCAATCGCGGCTCCGCTCCACTCCGCTCGTTCTGCACTGGCGGCTGTCGCGGCTGACTGCGCGGGACTCCTCCTCCCTCACAGGTGAGCGCAGTCACAATCGGCAACAACGACAGCGGTAAACACTGCACAGCTTTTAGAAGTGGCGAGACCCTGAGCCCTTCGAATGCCCGGTGGGTGCGCTTCTGACTCCACAGCAGGCGCCGGCCTCCTCGTAGAGCTCTGCCTCCTTCTTCTCCGTGTGCGGTTGGATGGTGTCTGTATGCGGTGCCCGCCGGTTTTCCAGTCACTTTGGAATCAGATAGAGGACCTCATTTTAATAATGAGATAATTTGATTAATCTGTGCTGCATTTAACATTGAACAAAAACTGCACTGTGCTTATCGTCCAGAGGCTTCTGGAATAGTTGAACAGTTAAATGGCACAATCAAGTCAAGATTAGGGAAAGTATGTGCATCCACAATGCTGAAATGGCCAGATGCACTACCTCTTGTACTGATGGGTCTCAGAAGTATTCCTGACAGAAAGGCAGGAATGAGTCCTCATGAGATTCTCATGGGAAGGGCAATGAGACAAGCATTTATTCCTAGAAATAAAGTAATGACTATAACTGATGATCTGGTATTGGACTATTGCAAAGGATTGGCTGAAATGGTGCGATCTGTCTCTCACCAGGTTGGAGAAGACGCAGTTGAAAGACAGCCAGACCAAGCACATGATTTGAATCCTGGAGATTGGGTGCTAGTGAAGAAACATGCAAGGAAGTCGTGTCTAGCACCAAGGTGGGATAAACCGCGTCAAGTCATACTAGTCACTACCACAGCAGTGAAGTGTGCAGGTTTGCCCAACTGGATTCATGCTAGTCATACCAGAAGTGTTCCGAGCCCATCAGAGTAGCAAGAGCAACCACTGACTGAACAGGCTGAAACGTCAGAAGTTGAAAGCTGTGAAATTGAAGAGTCTAGAGTGATAGATTCTGAAAGACAACTATATGACGAACAGCCAAGTACAAGTCAGGAAGATTGGATACCAATAATTGAAATACCTGATGATGCTGTCGAAACAAGAAGAATAACAAAACTGAAAAGGCAGGAAGGTAGACAGGGAAGGACAGGGGAAGAAGAACACACTCAGGCCGAAATAAATAAAGACATTCAGGAACCTGAGGAGGGAGAGGCAGAATTAGAAGAACAAGTTCAGGCAGAAGAAGAACAACAATCTGAAATAAGACCTGAACAGGATAAGGTAGATCTAGAAGAACAAGTTCAGGCAGAAGAAGAAGAACAAATTATAATAAGACCTGAACAGGTGCAAGTAGAGGAAGGTCCAAACACAGAAGATAAAGAACAAGGACAGATTGTGCCTAGATTAAGTGAAAATAAAAGGATTCTAGAAGGAGATAGAGAAGGTGAAAGTGAAAGTGCAGTTCAGGTCAAAAGAGTTAGAAAAGGAGACAATTGGCCAGTAGGAGTGAAGAAATTAAGTTATTATTTGAGAAAATCTGAAAAAAAACAGAACAAGTAAACGAAGTTACGAGTCAAACGCAACCTAAACAAACCTTAGTAAAACTTACACGAAGAAGCCCAAGATTGAGAAATTTAAATGGAAAGTACAAGGCCCCTGAGAGGACCTACGTTATACTCGAAGAATTTGAAAACTTAGATTTAAGTGAAGAAACAGAAAGGGCTCATGTTGCACAGATTGATGAAAGCAAATTGAGACCTCCTTAAAATAAAAAGAAAATTAAACAGACAAAGAAAGAAAAAGAGAGAAGAAATTTTCTCAAATTGAAATGGCAGAAATTGAAGTCACAGAAAGACCAAAACGAGGTTTAAAAAGAAAATGTTTTAGATTTTGTTTGTTGTATTTTATTGGTAGTATTATTATGGTTATTCCTAACAGTAGGAGTACCTTTGTTAATGGAAACAAGTGACAAAAATAATACCATTACTAATGAAAAGGTAGATAGAATAAAGGGAACTAAAATAGAAATAGGGGTAGAAGATGAGGCAAATTATCATAATGAGTCAGACTATAATATGTCTTCAAATGTGTTTTCTAAATTGTTATTTCAGTATGTTAATACAATGGAGATTAATAATTGCTCTGTTTGTATGACGTTACCCTCATCAGTATCAGAAGGGGTGACATATCACCATATACCTCTAACATATGGTGTGTCATGTAGTGTTTTATCAAGTTTATTTTATGCAACAGGGAGACTTCAATATTTTTATTCAAATCTAGATGTAGTATTTTCAGAATTGCCTATTAGAAAGAAAATGAATCCAGTAGCTAGTAGTAGGAATGCACAGTTTATCGGTGAATTCTTTTTAACAATGAGTTCAATAGATATAGCTCAGGCACACGAAAATAATTTAACTTGTACCTTACGTGAAGAAGAAAAAGAGTTTTTGAATTTAGTAGAAGAAAGGAGACAGGATTTAATTAAGAAAGCTGCTGAACAGAAAACCCATGTACCTCCATGGGCTGAGAAAGAGGGAATCTATGCAAAAGGCAAAGCTCATGCTGCGATGTCCCTGGATTTTGTGAAAAGGGGAAAATTCTGCCTCCATAGATTAAAGACAGATTATAATAATAACTACATTGGTTCCAGTGAGTGTGAACACAACTTCCTAATTTTAGGAGGGTGGGGACTAAAAGGGGGAACTGATCCTGTATTTCCAGGAATTTATTATGTTTGCGGGAACAATGCCTATTATAGGTTACCTGCAAGATGGTACGGGAGCTGTTATTTTGGAATAGTTTTCCTGAAAATATATCATGTGGACAGAATCAATGGAATCAATGGAAAATCTAATGAACTAACACGAAGAAGAAGAGCTAGTTTTTCTGAAATAGTAGGAGATATATTTAGTGCATTGATACCCTCAGTTGGAGTCATTCTAAATTCGCTGAAAATTTGTAAATTATCAACCATAGTTGATTGTCTTTCTACAGACACTGCAGGAGGATTCTTAATGATTAACACAGAAATGGTTGCAATTAGGTCTATGGTTTTACAAAACCGTCTTGCTCTTGATATTTTATTAGCAAAAGAGGGTGGAGTCTGTGGTATGTTGAAAATTCAACATTGATGCACACATATACCGGACAAGAGTAAAGAAATTAAAGAGTATATTGGAAATATTACAAGAATGCATAATGACTTGACCCAACTGGAGGTTGACAGTGTATGGGGAAAACTAACAAAGAGTATAACATCAATAGGGAAATGGTTTACTGATTTTGGGAAAGGTTTTCTAGGTCAAATAATATTACCATTAGTTGTGATAATGACAATAGTAATAATATTAATGATTACATATAAATGTTGTAAAAACAGAGGGAAAGGAAGGATACATTTAGAAAAAGAGGGAAAAGGGACGAAACGAAAAAGAGAATATGAGGAGATACAACTAGAAGAAATGAAAGGAAAGATATATAAGAAGATGAAAGATTTAGAAGGAAAAGAGGTAACAAATAGAAGAATGAGAAAAGAAATAGAAAATTGAGATGTGTTAAAGTTGGCATCTGGGATGGGTAATTTTGTGATGGCTTAAAATGCCATCAGAGAGGGGATTGATGGAGCAAGGACTCGTAAAGAAAGAGACTTGCTCGAAAGTAATCCTCTCGTTTAACTTATTAATGAATTACTAACTGTGTCTTGTAAATAATAACACGCACCACAGAAACACACGGGTTAGCGAAGCTTGCTTATGTGTGTACTAATGAAAATAACAATGAAAACGGACTAATACAGCTTTAAACGGGAAATCTTTACTGCGCATGCGTCAACTGCATCTACGCAGTGTGACGAGTTAAAGCTTGGGGGGAAAATCTAGCGCATGTGCAGAAGGCATTAAAATGGAGTCTTGAAGACTCACGTGCATGGCATCTGCTTAGCCGAAATGAAAACCAGCTATTTTACTAATGCTAATGCGGGGAAAGTATTAATAAGTAAAGAGGGTTAGAGTAGAGATGGGTGGTATACAGTGAAACCATTTATTTGTGAAAGTAACTTTTGTCTTTTTGACTTTATTATTAGTGCGCATTTGGGCCTTTCGCGAATAACCAAAGTAAGCCGAGTCACGTGATTTATGCGCAGGCCCACAAGAAAGTTAACCCGGAAGGATGACCAAGGTTTTGTCAGCCGTCCAAGGATGAGAATGATGTGTCCTGAGAACAAAGGGTGAAGAGTTCAGCCAAGAAGACTTATATTCATGATTTTGTAATAATTGTTGCAAGTAAAGTTTGGATATGTATGGGAACGACAGAAATGAACAAAGTTTAAGGGGAAGGGTTTTGCAAACAATAGAATGATAGAATAAAAGTAATATGTAAGCATGGTGTGATGATCATCCCCTTTGCCTGACCAATTAGATTTCGTATTTTTACGATATTGAAACTTTAGTGGGTGGTACATGATGAACGAAGGATATAATTGAGGTAGCTTTAGTTAGTTAAGTTAGCAGTGAGTAGCAGAGCTCGGGATGCTGTTGGTGCTATGGGTGGTGCTGAAGCTAGGAGAGACGCTGTGAGATTCTGATGAAGAAACCGAATGCAGAACCTTCTATCCTAATTTAATTGGGTTAGACAAGAAGATCGCAGAAGAAACTCGAGGAGGAAGAGAGTGTCAGAGAGGGGTGCGACGCAGCTGTCGGTATTTAGAGAGGTCAAGTATCCTGTCCTGATTCCTGTCCTGAAGTCTTTGTCTCCTGATCTATCTCGGGGGACCCTCACCACCCCTTTGGCCAGGGGGTTGGTCTTCACACCATCCTTGGTAATTATTATATCTTGTCTGTTTGTAGATGTTCTTTTCTCTCTATCCTCTCTTTTCTGAGCATAGTTATTGCATGAGACTGAAGTATTTTTGTTTAAATGATTATTTCGATTGAATTTACACTCTTATGAATGAGGGTGTTTGTGCTGAAATTTTGAGATGGTTCACATTAATTGAATTTAGATAAAGATTTTAAAACTTCCCGAGTCTGTGGTTATTTTCTTTAATTAAAGAACAGTTAAGAATTATGTTCATTATCACCATCAATTAGTTCAACTAATGGTCCATCGACCAGAGGAAAGAACTTTTTGATCAGTGAAAGGTTAGTTAGGAATGTTAAATAACTAATCTTGAGAAAATATGAAATTATAAACTTTAAGACTCCAGCAGTCTACTCGATACGGAGTGTGTTGTGATTTATGGGCCCAGGTGAGTATATGGTAGCGGAGTATCTGTTGTTAGTATACCGCTGGATCAACATGACTGTTAATATTTGGCAGTTGGCATTTGTGTATTCTTCCCAGGCAGTGAGAAAAAGGGGGACAGTCTGCCAGTATGGGTGGGGTGGAGCTGTTTGCTGCCCTATTTACATTTTAAGGGGCTGCCTCTGGCACTCGCACAAATTACCTTGACTTCATCCTTTTGTCACCCTAGACCACTTGGAGCCTAGGCAGGGGATGGAATGACATTTGCAGAACCAGTTGGGGGGACAGCCTAAAAGTTTCTCCCACTTCAAAGACTGGCATCAGGTGTAAATATTGGACCCTCAGACCAACCCTACAGTACACTCTTGGACCTGTGGAGGGCCACAAGAAGGACTGCCTCACACTTCAGAGGACTGGCCTGATGCTTGAGGCCTGCTTTTTACCTCAGAGGACTGCCCTGCTGCTTAAAGCTTGCCTTGTACCCTCAAGGGACTGCTCAGCTAGTTGAGGCATGCTTTGCCTGATTGTGGCCTGCCTTGCTGCTTAGGCTAGTTGGCTGTTCACCTGTGTGAGCTACAGGGATATAACAAGTTCCAGAGACCTTGAACCCTGCACCTGACATCTGCCTGGAGTGAGTCCTGACCCCCCCAAGTAGTAAAGTGGCCTGAGAACCGACAGAAGACAGGGACCTACCTGCTTGCTAATCCGCCCAAGGTGCATCGTTGGTCGGCCTACATTCTACTCCGCAGCAGCAAATCCTGTTCAGCTGGACCTCTCAGAAGGGTTATCGGGCCTCGTGGAGTCCCTGTCCTCCACTACCTGCAGCTTGGTCCCGTTGGAGAATGAAAATGTTGCTCAAAAAGTCTCTAAGATGGACCACTGTAGGTTTCATGGCCCATTTGTCTTCCAAGGCTAACACCTCCTCGTCTATTAATACTGAGTGTTTGTCAGAGAATATAATCTAATTCAGCAAGTCATAAACCTCTATCTGAAAACCATGAAACGTCTTGAGAATCCAAGCGTCGTTGGTGAGTTCCTGCCATTACTGTACAAACATGGCAAATCTTCCCCTTGGAAAGAATCAATCAATCAATCAATCAGGGGATTGTAAGCGCACTACTCTACCTCGAGGGTCTCAAGGCGCTGGAGGGAGGGGGGGTGAGGTGGAGCAGCTCCGTTCAGCCGAAAAGCCAGGTTTTGAGTGTCTTTCTGAAGATGCTCAGGGAGGGGGCGCGTCTGATGTCGAGCGGGAGCTCGTTCCAGGTCTTGGAAGGTATCAGACTTACCTGACTATCCATTTGAAGGATTGATGGTTCCTCTGCTGGAGATTCATCCTCTGTAGGTTCTGCTAGCTCCCCAGAAAAGGAATAATTGGTCATGATTCTGCCACTGATCCCTGCAAGATGCCTGTACTCGCTGAGGGCCTTGGTAGGAAAAGCAGTAGAAAGAGTGTCCTCTTCCTTTCCCGGAACCTGAATAGGCATTGCCCATGAAAATAACAGCTTTCTGAGCCCACCAAGACAGGACCTCTGGGAAATCAGAGTTCCTGAGTCCTTGGCCTCCTCTGCCACATCCAGAATCTTTGTGTTTGACCGTGGCTTTCGCATGACTCTAACACTCTGGCCTATAGGGTTCATTGACTTCAACAGGTGAGATCAATCCTTCTCTCTTAGGGAGGAGTTTGTTCAAGTAGGGCATCTGCCCATGCCAATAACGTCTTCCCGAAAGGCTCCAGGGTACTGGATACTGCTTTATGAATGGAGGCATCTACAAACTCCATTGGATTTCATCCCGGGGGATGAACTCTTCCTCCTCCTGAAAGGATATATGTTGACTTCTCTGCATGGAGCCTAAGCACTAAGACACAAATTGGCTCAACAACCTGCCCAGTATCATGACACCAGTAGGACACACAACGAAAGGGACACTGCAACCAGAGTACGGCAGTCTACCAAAAGTAGCTGGCCTGAGCTGGGTTCCTACACAGGGATCCTATGTAGGTCTAGTACAGACCCCTTCAGGGGTTTCACAATACAGGCTTATATAACTTATGGAGGGTAAATACCATGAAAGAGCCTCTAGAGCATAAAAGAACTGCACATGGTTGTCACTTTGAGCACAGCGACATCCAATGTGGAGCTTTATGGTACTGAGAACGAGATCTCACTGGCTACCTCTTATGGTCGGAAGAGCACACTGTCATCAGCTGCTGGCCAAATAAAGTCACACCCGTGGGGGAAGGAAAGTCGCTTATTTGCACCTGCTAAAAGTACAACAATCCAAAAAAAGATCTCATTCACCAATCAACAATACAGAAATAGAGAGGCCCAGAACGGGAGGCCTACTTATCTTTTGTGAGAGCAGTGAAGAAAGATGAAGAGCGCTGCAGCTGTCCATGTAGGTAAGCGTGGTGGGGCTTTGATGTCGACAGACGACAGAATAGGATTTATTTATTTAATTAATTTTCCCTATTCAGTCATGTGTTGACTTCCCCCGATCCCGCCCACCCCGCACCCGCCCCGCCCCCACCACGTTTACCTGCACGGACCGTCACTGGAAGGGTGAAAGAAACAGGATTATATGCATAGCTATGGACTGTGACTTACTGATTTTTAAACTACTGTGTTCCTAGTGGCTGTTGGGAAATGTGGTGTTGTTAATGTTGGCTGCTGGAGTTAATAAAGTGAAGAAAGAAGGGATAATCCTCGCCTATGTTCCTTAAATAGAATTCTGATGTCACTAAACTACTAATTGTGTACTTTCATCTCTGATCAGTGTTTAAGCTCATTTTCTTCTGATAAGTAATCAATAACAGATGATCTTACAGCAAACAGAGCACTCCATTATTCATAGTCGTATCTTCATTTTTCTCAACAACGTCAGAGAGTAACCTGATGATTTGCCTGGTCCTAATTGCAACAGTGTCTGCCTCAAAACCACAGCTTTGCGCTTTGCTGTGAGTTCAGCTCTCAGTCTGGTGCCTCTCCGGGATAAGCCTGAGAGGTGCCCTGGGTAGCACTCTAAATTATGAGCATCCACATCAGTTATTTGATTGAACACATTTTCAGGACAGCTGAATGAACACAGCTCCCATCCTAGTACCCACCATGGTTGTAACACTAAGCCTTTTTCTCATCTCATCTAACACACATTCACCATCCAGTCATCACTAGCCCACCATTCTAGGATGGAAACAGTGGGGGATATTACCAAGGAATTGCGATAATTATCGCAAAGCGCGGTTAGCGCTGTTTTTTTTATCGCCGGCTATCGCTGGATTTCATCACGGAGATAACGCATTATTATCAACGCTTATCTCCAAGGCGATAAAAAATCCAGCAATAGCGGCGAAACCCAGCAATAGCGCGAGAAATCCAGCGATAAATTCAACGCGCTAATGAAAAGCTTGCTAATAGGCAGGTGAGGACTTAACCTTACAATCCACCTCCCATTGACTAGAATGGTTAAGTCAGCTTTTTAGCAGGTGTTATATTCCAGCGATAATCACGGTTAGCGCGAATTTTTTTATCACTTCGCGGGCATTGCTAATAGGGGGAAGTTGTGTTTGCGACTGTTTTCAGTCGCTTTAAGTTAGGAACGCCTACTTTGCATGTCATTAGCGATATATATCGCTGACATGCAAAGCGGCACCAAAACGGTCGCTTTCGCCATAAAGCTGTCGCTAACAGCTGTTAGCGACAGCTTGCTAATAGGGCGATAGAAATATCGCCGCTTTAGCGGCAAAAAGTGCCACTAAAGCGGCGATAAGGCCCTTGCTAATATGCCCCAGTGTCTCTTTGGTCTGGGGGGGGCACTAGAACGTTCCCCATATGAAGGCATACAAACAAACACAGAATACACAGGTACCCTCGTTAAGTGCTCTCCCAAAGAGTATTCACTTACATGCTAAACTAAAACAATTTCGATTTACCACTACCGGTATAAGAGAGAGTAAAATGGGCACAACCACTTATTATTCCCCATTAATAATAATAATAATAATAATAATAGTCATAAATGCATTATGAGGTGGCAAAACAATGCACAAGTGGTATCTGCAAGGTAGAGTTTTACTATATGACTTGCCTTGATGCATAAATGAGACCACAAGAAGGAACTGGCGTGCATTCATTCACCCACGGAGCCCTAAATGCAGTCACTGTGGCACCCTCTCGTGTTATTTATGAAATCTTTTTATTGATCGGTTTCATATCTGCATATAAAGACAAGCAGGGCAAAAAACAACAACAATAAGATAAACAAGCATTGGCATAGCCAATAGGTCTCGCCCTTGGGACCTTATAAGTGTTTAGCCAGAGCTATTGGCTTTGACAATATCTTTAAGATATGTTGTAGTGCAGTAAAATGGTGGTTAGTAGAGCCATACCCCAATCACAGGAGTGAGGATCTAGAAACAAGCCGCTGTGCGATACTGTGCTAGAAAAACAGCTTTAAAAACATAAGTGCGTTTATATTCGTCAATAGCACTTCACACATGATTAGACACAACAGCATTGAAATCACGTATTGATTGAAATGATGTGCTTTGTGCATGCACGGCTGGCAGTGTGTTATAGTGTATGTGCGTGTGTGCGTGAGGGCACAGACTGCGCAATACAAGGGTTTCTTGAAACAGCTGCAATACTAGCACAAACTGCACTTCTAACACCTTATGGTGATACAAATGTATAGAGTTGCGGCTATCTGGAGGAGCAGCGCGGTTCTTCTGGGGGACTGCACCCCGTGGCCTCTTTTACACCAATAGGTGATTTTTTGGAAAGTGACATTTTGTTTTGCATAATTTCCATGTGAGACACATGAAAGACGTGTACATTTTACAGAAACTCGGTAAGCCAGTGCTGCCCTCGATAACAGGTTCATTTGCAAACGCCCGACATCAAAATTATTAAACCTTACAGTATTCTATTCAAGGCTCGTTTCTGAACGCAGCGGACTGATAACAGTATTCATTTCTGAAAAATGTTCTAATATCATATCCAATTCACAGAGCTTTGCAGTAGCTGAGATGTTAACTGCACTGCCAGTGCGCGATGTTAAAAGGAGTGCATTTGCGCTGTTTTGACACACCATAGCTTGATGTTTCGAATTGTCTCATGCTGAGGGACCCCCACACTTGTCACTCCCCTAGGTGACGCCCCACCGCCAACACCTGAAGTGAACAGTGCTTGAACTTGCCGTGGCACGAGCCAAAAGTGCACGCAGGAAATTAACATGACAAAAAGGATGTGTTTAGGCCGTCTCCCTTAAAGAGGGCTGGCTGTATTGAGTAAGGAACAAGTCACTGAGATGGTTTTCTTCCGCGTATGAAACTCAACAGCAGTGTATGACACTTCAAGTATGCCACTGAACCTTTCGCCCCCCTAGAACAGGCCTGTACTCCCATGGCCCCCAGCCGCTGAGCCCCAGTGCCCAGACCACCTGCTACAGCCCCTGCAAAGGCTCACCTGCTCCGTAAACAGTATAGGGACCCCTATACACAGCTCATCACAGACAGCTGGATGTATGGGACCAGCAGCAAAGCGCGCTGGACATATATGTACAGCAACGCATAGAATGCAGTGGAGCATACAGGCCATCATAGAGTGCATAATGCACATACAGCCTAGGACGGCGTGCCTGATGTACACATACTCATGTACAAGATGTAGGACAATCACACGCCCTAGGCTAGGCTCATACTACTCAGTAAGCAGTGCGCAATTCATACAAACAGCTCAACAGTGCAGGACGTGTGTGTGTCTAGCAAACAGTATCCGATGCACAAACAGCGAGTCACAGAGTACACAGACAGTTCAAAACCTTTTGGAGAACAGCTCAGTACTGATTGCAGTTCGCACACATACTGCCTCGTACACACTGCATGGTACAGTTACAGCCCAATATAAAATGTAGGGCGCACAGACCTTAGCACACAGTACAGGATGCTCAGCACAGAGTGCATAAGGTGTGTTGTGCCTAGCGGTCAGACCAAGGTGCACGCAGCCCAGCATGCAGTGCAGATATACACGGCCCAACCTAAACTGCAGGATTCACTCACACAGCCCGACACAGACGGCAGGATGCGAACACAGCTGGTCGGAAGAAAATCTGACCGCACAGACAGCAACAGACCCCATAGCTCCGATCACCAAACACTATGCGGTTTGTGCGTGTATTCACTAAGCAACTTCACCACATTATTACCACCCTGAACAGGTTTGGTTCCAAAAAGGGGCTTCCACCTAACACCCGTCCCACCCACCACCTGACAAAAGTCGGCTTGTTAGTGGGCGCTCAAACAGAGGAATGTAACATGTAACAAGGAAAGTAATGGGAAGGGCAGTTTAAAATTCGGCAGTTTATTTATAGTATAAAAGCAGTGACAGAAAATTAACAGAACATGCGTTTCAAGCAAGCATTTCCTCTTGTACGCATCTAATTAGAGATGCTATTTTAAGCTCTGCATGGAAACCCCCAAAAATCTGTTCAATGTCGTTTCCCTTGATTTAACTACATGGACAGCATTTCTAAACTAACAAACACCGAACGCGCACACGCAGTAAACAACGAAGGGGCGTGCACAACGCATCGTTAATATAACACGAATAAAAAGGATGGATCAAAGAAAGCAACTAAGAATATTGCTGAAAACCACTATTAATCTCTTCTGCTGATGGACTAGGAAATAGGATAACCACAACTAACGAGGCCCCATATGTGAAGATCGTCATCAAATATGACAAGCGCGCGCCTCGCGCTCAAAGTAAAAAAAACAAGCAGGAACCATATGGTAATTAAAACCAGATGGTTTTAAAGCTCTCTCCCGCAAGTGAATCGCCAAACGTGCACGCGTTTCCATTGAAAGCAATGCAACGCGTGCACGTTTTTGGGACACAAAGGGCCTGATTCACAGAACTAGCTTACGTCAAAAACGTAAAGTTAGTACTTTTTGGTATTCACAGAATACACTTACTCATTTTGGTATTCACAGAATGAACTTACTCATTTCGGTATTCACAGAAGTTAGTAGTCCTAACTTTAGGACTCCTAAATGCCTTCTGTGAATACCGAAAGTCTTAAAGTTAGGATTTTTCTCAGTTTAGGAGTAGTAAAGTTAAGACTCCTAACTTTGGAGTCCTAACTTTACTACTCCTAAACTGAGAAAAATCCTAACTTTAAGACTTTCGGTATTCACAGAAGGCATTTAGGAGTCCTAAAGTTAGGAGTCCTAACTTTACTACTCCTAAACTGAGAAAAATCCTAACTTTAAGACTTTCGGTATTCACAGAAGGCATTTAGGAGTCCTAAAGTTAGGAGTCCTAACTTTACTACTCCTAAACTGAGAAAAATCCTAACTTTAAGACTTTCGGTATTCACAGAAGGCATTTAGGAGTCCTAAAGTTAGGACTACTAACTTCTGTGAATACCGAAATGAGTAAATTCATTCTGTGAATACCAAAATGAGTAAGTGTATTCTGTGAATACCAAAAAAGTACTAACTTTACGTTTTTGACGTGTTAGTTCTGTGAATCAGGCCCAAACTGAATCGATTGCTAAAGGTCTTCCTTCGCAGCGCATGTGCGCTGCGTAGGCGAGACCTAAAAAGGCAGTTAGCATGTACAGGGCAGTTCGTTGTATACAGTTATTGACTTGCACTACTGACCATACAAAAGGACGCTATCCTAGATGGGGTTACACAGGAAGGGCCTCTGTGGCAGGGATCATGGGCCGTGCTTGCTTTGTTTCTACTGGTTTCAATGTGATGAAATCAATCTGTGCTGTCTTTGTTTTATATAGTAGCCTAAAAGATCAAATCAACAATGTACATTTTTACTTGAGAAATAAAGTTAAGATTTGTCCAGCTTTGAAATGTAATGTCTGACTTCACTATTGGTTAACATAAACAATGTTAAAGATGTATAATTCTTTAAGGTCATCAAAAAGCTATTGAAGTTTTAATGATATATATTTGAATACAATTTTCGTAAAATCTTGTTTAAAATGCAGAGCTTTAAGTAGGTATACAAAGCCTAGGGTTTACTTCCGTCTGATGGAGAAAATGACCCAGTAGGTGCTAATTTTCTGTTTTAATAGGCAATCTGGTTTGTGCCTTTCAGTTCCAGTTAAGAGAGAGGAAAATAATTGTTTTCTTGCCGCTTCGTGTAACAACAATTAAACAGTTATGCATGAGAAAGTGAGGTTCAAATGGAATTCAGAAATGTGTTGTGTGTTTCTCGGCAGGCTAGACCATTCAGTGAATCTTCAGGTGGAAAGTCAAATGCAGCGAAAACCTTTTTCAACAACAGGTGTTTATGTAAGTAAACTAATGAGCTCTAAAAAAAGTGAACAAAAAATACAGGAAGCCATAGGAAAGAGTTTACATCTCTTTGTACAACATCCATTTGTGAGGTAATCTTGAAAATAGGGGCCATATTTACAAAAGATGCAGGAAATCTGCACCTGCAGCTTTACTTCTGCGTGCAGGTGCAGATGTACTATTTTCTGGAATTCAGCAATTCTTATTGGAATCACAATGGAAATCTGCACCTAGCACAGGTTTTCACGCATATTCCTTTGGGAATCCTGTGACTCAAAACTTTTGTTTCCATTGCCCCTGTACGAAGTTCTGTGGCAGAGAACTCTGTGCAAAGGGAATGGATTCCCCCCTGCAATTGCGCTTTTCTGTTATTTATTTTTACCCACAGGGAAAATATTTTTCCCCGTGGAGCGAGCCTTTCCACTACACCCCCACCCAAATGTGTAGTGCTCAATCTGGAAAGAGAGATATGCCAGTCCTGTGCTTTTCAAGGATGAGAATGTATCAGATTGTGGTTTGGGAATACCGACAAATTTCCATGCTTGTGGATGTTCCCTAGAATTCAGGGCAAGTCACACTGACGTGTAGTTCCCACTAATCTGTAGGATCTGCACGTTTGTGGACAACATAAACTTTGGGTGAGGTGACTAGACTGATTCCAGGCATCCCCGTAAGATATGTTGTCCTAGAGACCAGCTAGCTCACAGTGCCACCATAAGCCTCCCTACCCAAACAAGGAGAAAATGGTTTTTGGCAACCCCTGAACATGACAACGCTGATCCCTCAGGGATTGTGGTAACAGATCTAGAACCTTTTCACTCAGACACTCGTACACTCTTGTTCTCAGAAATATATCCAGAGAATACACAATGGGATGTTTTCAATATATTTATTGTACCAACGTTACTGTTGTATAGAATACATGTGCTGCAGTAATCAATAGACAAAGTAGATGAAAGTGATTACAAGCACCAAAAGATTAAATAGCAGATACATTTACAACATGGTGCTAAGATAGTGTATATGTGCAGGCATATAAAACTAGGTAGTAATCAGGCGTACTCCTACAATGCAATCCCTACGCTCTGTATGTCTAGACTGTGTGTAGAGCCAAGAATCACCCCACGGGATGATCCAACCCCATTACCTGGTAGAACAGAATGTAGGGTCCCGTCTTGCTCACGAATTAGACACCACTCTCGGAGATGTCAGGCAGCTGTTCTGCGAAGCCTTAACATGCAGGGAACCATGGTGTCAGCTGAAGTGTCTCCCCCGCTAACCCCCGGAAATGCTTCTTTATTTATAAAAAAAGCATCCTTGAGATGTACTCCTAGATTAGCATTGTTGTGGATCTGTAGATAGCCCTGTCGTCCCAAGGAGGAAGATAGAGTGACATTTGTACATCATACGTAAAGGCCTTGTGCTCGGTGTTCGAGGCATCGTGATAATGTGCGAAGCCAGATGAGTAAACACAAGTAGTTTCAGAGAAACTAATCCAACAATGTCATACACACAAATATGTGCAAAGGTAGCAGCAAATAATGTTATTGTGCAGAAAAGAGGACAATGTGTGAAAACGGGCTGCGTTGCTACATGGGCCTAACTCAGGCACATAACAACACCTTGAGACTTCCATTTTCAGCCACCTTAATGGATCTCCACACTTGTGTCAGGGATCTTCACTCCTGTAAAAAGGCTTAGGCCTCCCAGGAATCCCTTTGTGAATTCTTGGCATGGGTAGACAAGAAAAATCTGGTTGTAAACGTAAGTTCACAACAAAACTTACTTTTGTGAATAAGACCCTTGGTTTTACAGGCAATCCAAATCTGAAGGTAACAGTTGCTTTTTGAGAATCCAAGATAAATTAATATTGCAGCACACATTTTTTAGGTCTGGCCTAAAGACTTTCACCAGCCTCATGTAATAAATAACATAAATCAAAAAGGGTGTGAGAAGTATTTTCTAGTCACCATACTTGTTTGGGACTCACTTCAGGGTTCAGACCGACCGCAGGTCCTTCAGGTGACTGAAGCAAATGAGGGGTGAGAATCCAAAATTGTTGAGGTGGTCCATCTCTCTACAGGCAATGGACTTTACGGTGGAACACTGACCTGGGTCACACCCATGCAATGCTGATGGTCTATCCAGGTTCTTCCTCCTTAGTGATGAGAACACCCAGAAGGTTGGGTAGTTCTCACCACTTTCAGCTGGGGTGATACATGTTAGACCAGGCAGCCTTAGGGTGGGCTTGCCCCAAACCTTTTGCCTACTTACCTCCAATTTGTGATGAAATTAATTTTTGTTGGCCTTAGGACTCTGTGCACTTTGCCCCTGCTAACAGTGATAAAGGGCTTGTGTTCACTCTCCTAAACATGTTTTGACCAGCATACACCTAATTGGCATATTTAATTTACTTATAAGTCTCTTGTAGAGTGGTATACGATATGCCCAGGGCTTGTGCTTGTAAATGAAATGCTACCAGAGCTTTCTTGCCCTAAGTGCGCCGGGTATGCCCAGACGTGGGACCCAGGCTCACTGTGCCACTGAATTCAAGCTAGCCTGGCTGATATGGGGTGATGACCCGAAACCGGTCCCAGGATGCTTGTTTCCGGTCCGGGGAGAACCTGGCTTGGCAGTTCGGGCTAGACTGTTTCCATGAGGCACAGGCTCAAGACTGATTTGCATATGGCTGGGTCTGAACTGGGGTGGCATGGTGAGCAAAAGAAGGATGGATTTAACCCAGATCTCTTGACTGGGGGTGAATGTTTGATTTGCTCTGCATCCCGTCCATCATCTGTGTGTCTTTTGCTTTCTTGCCCTAAGTGCGCCAGGTATGCCCAGACGTGGGTCCCGGGCTTGCTGTGTCATTGGATTCAAGCTAGCCTGGCTGATGAGGGGTCATGCCCCGAAACCAGTCCCAGGATGCCTGTTTCCGGTCCAGGGAGGACCTGGCTTGGCAGTTCGGGCTGGACTGTTCCCATGAGGCACAGGGTCAAGACTGATTTGCATATGGCTGGGTCTGAACTGGGGTGGCATGGTGAGCAAAAGAACAATGAATTTAACCCAGATCTCTTGACTGGGGGTGAATGTTTGATTTGCTCTGCATTCCGTCCATCATCTGTGTGTCTTTTACCAGTGGGCCTGCAGCACTTATTGTGTCACCCACTTAAGTAGCGTTCTAAAACATGTCAAAGGTCTGCCATTGCAGCCTATGTGCAGTTTTAAACTACCATGTTAACTTAGCTTTTAAACCCCCTTTTATTACATATAATTCACCTCTAAGGTAGGCCCTAAGTAGCCCATAGCGTGCTGTTAATTAAATGGTTGGACATGCACTCTTAAGTTTTATATGGCCTGGTGGTGAAAAACTCCTAAATTCATTTTTCACTACTGTGAAGCCTTCCCCTCACATTAGATAACATTTGGAATTCTTTATTACATTTAATAAGCAGTAATTTCGAATTGGGAGCTGGTAGCTATGTCACGTTTGGTATCTATGAAATTGTAATGATAAACCTTCTTTAATGGTAAAGTCAGATTTTTCATTACAATTTTGAAAATTCCACTATTAAAAAGTTTGCCTTTTCCTGGCCTTAGCCCTTTGTGCCTGCAGCTTGTCTTGGGTCACATGACAGGGTGTAGCTGATAATTATACTTTGTGAATTTCTTCCAGACAATCACACAATAGAGGGATTAGGTGTGCCTCAACGGGCCATCTGCTGGGAGCAAAGCTGAGCACAGTCTCATTCACTACTGAAGATCCTGTGTTGGGCCTCCACACAAAAGGCAAAACGACCCTGCATTGTCACTGCAGCCAGCTTAGAGCCAGGGCAGGGGAGTCAGGAAATCCATGCACGTCAAATAATTTTTCCAGAAGTTTCTCCCACTTTCCAGAAGAAGGGCACCAAGCTATAAAAATAGGACCTTCAGACCCACTCTTCAGTTCACTATTGGACCTGCGGTAGGACTCTCAGAGCACTGCCTGCTGCTGTGACCCGCTGTGCACTCTGCCAGACTACTGCTGTACCTAGAAGGACTGCTTTGCTGCCTGGAGCCTGTCTTAATCCCTCAAAGGCCATCCCTGCTGTTGAGTCCTATAATCTTCATCTTTACCCATGACTACCAGAAGTGAGTCCAAGGGTTAGTTTGCTGGCCTCCTGTGCAGAGCTACAGGGACATAAATGGCTCCCAATACCTTGAACCCGCACCTGGATCCAGCCTGCATTTACCAGGATGCATTGGGGCAAACTGAGTGCTGGTATGTGAGGAACTGTGCTCCCACCCTCTTTTTGTTTGAAAAGGCTCCCTTGAGCTAATGAGCTAACGAGCTCTGACTGATGCACCTGTGCCCAGTGAGTGGTACAGAGACCTGAGAAGACTTTGGGGCAGCATGTCCAGCACCCCCAAAATTTACTGAAGAGGGACAGCTATCCTAACAAAACCTCAAAAACAGAGGTTATTCTATTTGGAAACAACACTTTGTTCTGGAACCCTTCATGGTGGCCAGACTAATTAGATTTGCTTCCAGTGCCACTAAAAGGGGAAAAATCTGGGATACTTATAGATGACAAGCTTACTTATAAGGATCAAGTAAATAAGGTAATTTCTACTTCCTCCTTCTTGTTTTGGCCCTTGTAATGTCCAGGGTGGACTATTGCAATGGACTATATGTAAATTTGCCAAAAGCTCCCCTGACAAAACTTCAGATTATTCAAAACTCAGTGGCCAGGATGTTGATGAAAAGCCCGAGATTCCATTCTGCCTCCCTAGCCTTAGTGAGTCTACACTGGCTCCTTGTTCCCAAGAGGATAATGTTCGAAATTCTTTGTATCACCTACAAAGCACTTCAGGGACTAGGTCCAGCTTTTGTAAGAAAAAAACTTAGAAAGTATGTCCCTGACAGGACTCTTCGTTCCAGTGCAGCTAGAAATTTG
Organism: Calotriton arnoldi; assembly: GCA_963921515.1. Taxonomy (NCBI): domain Eukaryota; kingdom Metazoa; phylum Chordata; class Amphibia; order Caudata; family Salamandridae; genus Calotriton; species Calotriton arnoldi. Next base: position 562,191 of record CAWUFW010004625.1, read on the forward strand.
GTGGTGCCATCATACAAACTTTCCTCTTGGGGATGTAGGAGTTTTGCAGTTTGCACTACTCGGAACTGGAACTTGCTTCCTCTGGAAATAAAATTAGCTTCCTCCCTTCTGAGCTTTCGCAAAGTCTTTAAAAACCTGGCTTTTTATCAAGCAATAACTGTGGTCTTTCCGTTACCTGGTTACTTAGCACTAAAATGCCTTAGGGTATTTGTTCACGGTTTATAAAACTTAAAATCAAAATCAAAATCAAATCCTGAAACACGTGTCTAGAGTAACACAGTACTGGCTGCACCAACAAGGGTGAAAAACTAAAGACTGTCACTAAAGTAAATGCTATTATGCACTGCATTTACCATGATGCATTGGGGCAAACTGAGTGCTGGAATGTGAGGCAGTGTGCTCTCACCCTCTTTTTGTTTGAAAAGGCAGCCTGAGTGAGTCCGGAAACCCCAAGAGGTGTCCCACCATTCCTGGACTCTTGGTTGTGGTGCTAAAGGTGCCCAGAGGGACAATTCCCAAAACTGAGTACTTAGCAAACTTTTTGGCCTAAAACTGCTCCGAGGACCAGGAGGAGACTGAGACTAAACTTGTGCATCGGCAGTCAGATTGACTACGCAGCTTCTCCCTCTATGTTCTCCTCCGCAGCAGCAAATTCTTTTTAGCAGTCCTTTGCCAAAGGGGCTTCTGGCCGTGTGGAACTGTCTTCGGTTACAGCCCTTTGCCTCATCCCACTGGAGATTGTCGACTTCTATTTCAGTGACTAAGTCCGAACTTAGAAACTTCAATGTGGCTTCCAGCCAAGGCAATCCAACAACGACTCTCCCTCCTCGGACACCTCCTGCAGCCTTGCCCCGCTGAACTTTACCTTCACATGTACTTTGTCTTAGAATTTCTTCTAAGTCCAAAGGTAAGCGCTGACGGGCCTAACCCACTTCTTGTATCCAAACCGTGCTGCATTGCCGTCAGCCATATTTTTTTACTTTGACCCGATCTTGCATGACTAGACGTCTACAGTTTGCGCTTTGATCATTTAGGCACTCGTGTTTTTTTAACTAAAAACCTTAAATATTCAGAACTATGGTTATACTGATTGGATTATTTTTTTTCGGTGTCAAATAATTTATTAAAATGTACTATATTTTACTAAATTGGTTTGGGATTTTTCTTGTGTTGTGTTGTCAATATATTATTGTTTGCGTTCTGAATAAATACTTTACTTATTACCTCTAAGTCAAGCCTGACTGCTTTTTGTGCCAAGCTACCCAGGGTTAAGCACAGGTTACTTTAGTGACTCTTTGTGGTTCACCCAGCAAGGGATTGTGGCTGTTGCTTGAACAGGGCTCACACCCCAGTCAACCAACAACCCAATTTCTCACAGACTGCTTCAATTTGTATTTCTGGTGTGGGGAGAGATTTGCTGATCATGACTTAGCCATGAGTTTTAGATAAGAAAAGTGCTCATGCGACTCGAAGTATTGCCTTAGGCCACTGGATCTATGCCTCTGCAATTCATTGGATGTCATTGTGTTATGATGTCTACTAAACGTGGCCAGCACAGTTAACAGCGGTGGGACGGGCGTTGGGGAAGTTGACAGATGATGGGATAGGGAAAGTAAAATAAAATAAATCAAACCACTTACCTTGCTCTCGCCGCATCGCCGACTTGGCGATGTAGCGAGCGCAAGATAAGTGGTTTTATTAATTTTTTTATTTTCCTTTCCCTATCCCGTCGTCTGTGGACTTCCCCAAACTCGCCCCACCGCCCCACCACCCCACCGATGTTACCTGTGCCAGCCGTGCCTGATGTCAACCTCACAGAAACATAACTACCAAAAAGTTGTCCTCATTGACCCCAGTGAGGCTATCTTCTTAGATTGCGATCAAAGTTGCTCTGTCTCTTGACCTAAGAATATTATTAATTGGCAGTTGTTGAGAATGTAGTAGGATTCAAGGTATTCAAATTCAAGATGATCATGTTTTCTAGAATATATGTGCACCGAACCATTTCCAAAAAAGTGACAACACCTATATAGTAAAGAAAAGTGTGTGAAGGTGCACACAACAATACCTAAAAGAAGGGAGGCATTGCTATTTCTGTTATTAGTCCACAAATCAGCTACCTCTTGTATCACTTCTTGACTTTATGCTTGTCTTTGGTCCTATACAGCGCTCCACTGCCTTCTGGCTAGGTTGCGCTATAGAAATAATACACATATACCCACATACATTCTGTTAACTGGAACAGACAATAAGCATGCATACTCTGGTTACATTTGTAAACATGGTATGATCAGGTATTTAAAAGAGCTAGACCTTGAATAATAAGTATTTTGTCTGATCATCTGAGATAGGCATATGTTGCAAGGGAGAGAGAAAGAGGTGTAAGTATTGGTGGAAAGGGCAGAATTGTGTTTTATATCCTTGAGGTCAAATCAACTTCAGTTTGGTTGTTGTACACTTTGTCCAGAAATAAGTAACTTAAGTTTTTGAGAGCCCTCCTAGGCATGTGAGAAGATATTATAAAATGTAATTAGAGGAATATTCCACCACAAAGAAAAGTTTCAGTTTATCCATAGCATTGGCTACTCCTAAGGGAAGACAATATATTTTGTCTGAGAACATCGTCTTTTTTTAGGTGTTTAATATTAGCACCTTTAAGGATGATGAGATAGGGTTCCATCCTGGACCCGACAAATAGGTTTCAAGAAAGAAGAGGTGCCTGAAAGCCTTAACAATATATTCTAGATCCAAAAGTAGCAATTCACTATTCTGGCCATCTTCACATCTACCATCAACCATACACAATATATTGGTTAATAGAAGGAGAAAGGAGAATAAGAGAGAAAACAGAGACACTTTATATCACCACTATGCGGGTGCTGGAGTGCTGCCCAGGCACCGGTTTTGCTGCTGGCCCGTGGCATCTATGAGCACCTCACACATGAAACAGTTCTCATCTCTGTAAATCCAAAGGACCCCAAAGGTGGCTTAAACAGAGTTATAAGCAAGAGCCAATGTGTTTTGGTTGTCAACTTACAACCTTGCTCATGTTGTGAGCAAGGTTGTAAGTTGGCAACCAAAATGCGTTGACTCTTGTTTATATCTCTCATTACACCACCTTCGGGCTCCTCAATCTGCAGTGCTGCTCTCTTCTTTTAGATTTACGGTAAAAATAAATAAATAAATATATACACACACACACACATATATATTCTTTATAGTAACACAACAGGACTTTCAAAATAAATATACAGTGATGGACTTAAAGGCAAAAATGAGATTGTTTCAACCATGATATTGCATTCAACACCATATATTCCATCTCCAACCTCAATGTAGGACCCCCTGTTTTTCCTTTTTAACCTTTTATGGCTATCACTAATATTGTATGTCCTGAATGTTGTTTAGCAGATCAAAAGTTTAGGGATTCTGTCCTATGTCATCTTTTTGCAATTCATACAGTGCATGTCTTGATGTTTTATACTGCCCCAAATTGCCCCTGGAGGTTAATTAACTGTACTATATAATCCATTCTACAGATCCCCATTACCTAAATTAAAGAGTAATTACCATTTACACAATAAGCCCGTCCAGTCATAGGTATAACTTAAAAAGAAACACAAATTCATGAACAACATCAAAATTACAGTGAACATTGGAAGAACGGTACTAGTCTCTTTCTATAGATATATAAGGAATATGCAAAGATGGTTGTAGGTTAGAAGCCTCTTCCGCGGACCTATAATTTTGCAGAACATCTCATCTTGAAGGGCATGTGTGTGCAGTTTCCAGGTGGGTATTGCCGTCTGCCGCCTTCCCTAGTGTATTGTCTTTTTGAGGGGAGTGTGATCCGACAGTGTATGGCCCAGGTACTCAGTGTTAATAGGTGTCCCTGTAAAGTTGTAAAGGGACCTCTATTAGCCACATAAGGTAGTGCACCGTTAATGGAATTATAAAGAGCAAGATTGCTGGTGAGCATGCGTTTTCATTTGTTTTTAATGGAAGTGAGATTTTTGTTAGTTTTCGTTTTGAAAATGCACCATTGCTGTTTATTTATTTTTGTTTGTGGAATAAAGCTAAATAAACAACAATGGTGCATCTTTAAAACGCTACACAACAAAAATTTCACTTCTAATAAAAACAAATGGAAACGTATGCCCAGCTGTAATTTATCTGTTTATATTTGCATTAAGGGTGCAGTACTTTACAACTCCATAGGGACACCTAGTAACTGCCTTTGGGAATTGCACCCTTCGTTTTAGAACTAATATGTAAATAGAATTACGCGGTGGCGTAAAAAATAAAAACATTAGCATTTGCAGCGGCAATAGCTCAAAGTTTTACTAATGCAAGACCTATTGCATTGCAAATGCTTGTTTATTCCTGGTGCCAGCCTGTGTGTGTGGGAATTCCCTGACCTTCCCCTAAAACCTGTTCTGGGCAGCTCTTCCCCTTCCCCTGGCTCCAGTCTGTCTAAGGTGACAAAAGCAAGGGCAGGCCTGGTGTCAGGTACCTTTGTGTATGTTGTGGGCAAGGTCCATTGAAATGTACTCAAGGCAGAGTATAGCTCCTCGCCAGACATTTTGTCAGAAGGCCCTCTCCCAGCTATACTCAGGTCTCATTGTTCACTGTGTGGGCCCAATACACATTCTTGATAGAGGAACCATTAAAAGGCCCAGACAGCTGGAAACTCCAAGTAAGGTTTCATAAACTTTGGGGTAGCAAAATGCCAACTTTGTAATAGTAACATTTTCAAAATTCTAATCTAAACTCCGACTTTACCATTAAAGATCATGTAAGTGCAAACAGTATTTCTCTATCTGCTCCCAATCTGAAGTTAGCATTTAATAATTGAAATAAGGTAACCCAGTGTTAGCCTATGGTAGAGATGAATGAATGAATGAATTAAAGGATTTCTAGAGTGCTCAGCTATTGCAAGAGTGTCCCAGCACTGAGGCAGATATCCACAAGGAGGATAACAACCACCCTTCAATGTAAACAGACGAGTTTTCAGTTGCCTTTGAAACAAATTTTTATCCGTAATACATCTGAATGGTAGGGGGAGCTCATTGCAGTACTTGGCTGTCAGAACCGAGCAGGCTTCTACCGTTTGGTGTAGGGAATGATCAGCAGCTGAGCAGACGGTGAGCGCAGAGATCTTTTAGGGCAGTGTTCAACCATTCTTTTGTGCAGTTATTTAGGACCTGTCTTATAGAAGGCCAAGTGTGCACACTGTCAAGGCTTTAACAAGCATTGGCAAAGCCAATAGGACTCGCCTATGTGAGAGCTATTAGCTTTTCCAATGGCTCTTAGCCATGTAGACAGTAATGTGGCTGCTGTGCAGTATGGATAAACGTTAGGAAGAAAACCATTGGCAATGGCAATCTGTCTCACTTTGTATATAAAGGGAAGTGTGACAGACTGGCATTTCCAAAGTTTGTTATTAACTACTTGCCGATGCTGAGAACATTAATAGCATACAACAAACGATAATACACGCAGGCACCCGACGAGGCTGCACGTTCCGGGACAGGCTTCTGAGCAACAAGATTCATAGTCCACTAACTCATATTATTGTGGTGATGTCTAGGTTTTCTTCATAGAGGGGCATTTCATGATAGCTGCCGTAGTGTTGTTCACAGAGATTTAAATCAGATAGCGAATTTGGTTAGCACACGTATTGTAGAGTTTCTAATGCTTTTATTAAATCCATTGAGTCTTCAAGTTTCAAAGACTCGAATCAGCATCTGATGACCACACCAAAGAAAATTACAATTGGTCCCGCAAATTACATGACAACAATCTCATGAAATAGGCCCCACTTAAAACAAGCATTGTTAAAGATTAAGTGTGACGTATGTGTGAGGATGTCTCAGCCATGCTCAGCCGCTGTGCGAAAGTAAAACAAACAAAAAATTAACATGAAGCGCAGCACCCGTCCGTGAAGCTGCATTTTCCAACCAATAGCCTGTGTAAACAAACTTTCTTTTGTTGCACTGCGCCCGTTTCACAGACGGCTGGCGCGCTTCATGTTAATTTTTTTTTTATGTTTTACTTTCGCACAGCAGCTGTACGTGGCCGAAACAGCCTCACACATACACCACACCTTGTTAAAGATGAAGTGCAGCGTATGTGTGAGGCTATGTTGGCCTGCACGAAACGCAAAAAATAAAGAAAAAGTAGTGCAGTGAAAGCAAATACGTGACCCAAACTGAAAGGATCCATGTAGCAGGGGCAATCGCTAGGGATGGGACAAAACGCCCATAAGGCGGGACAAATGTACCCTGTGCACCAACCAAAATAATGGAATTTATAAAGGCATGCCAAGCAACCAATCAAAAAGCGGTAGGCATGTTTCATGCTACAGAGAAATTACTAAATGCCTCGCAGAGCAGCGCAAGCGCTGCCTCTAGGCTCGACCTAAAAATTACCCTTTTTTACTGGTAGTCAGTGCAACTGGTTACAGTAATGGGAAATTGAGGCATGTTTGGGAAATTCGAATAGAAGGCGAATTTCCATATTTTATAACATTTGCAATCTCTGAATAAGGTAGTCTGGGACTCCTAGGTACATAATGTTAGCGTAATCCAGCCTTGAGAGGATCAGTGCCAGAACTACTGTTTTCTGGGCTTCCCAGGGCAGGAGTTTAAGAAATGTTCTTAGCATCCTTAGTGTCCAGCATGATATTTAAACCACAGCTGAGTTCTGGGGTTTAAAGTATAGGTGCGTCTCGACATGCACCCCTAAGTTCTTTGCCACCTCTGCAGGGGGAAGAGGTAAACTGCAGCTGGCTGGCCAGACCCCTGACAATCCGGGCAGGGGGTTTACACCAAACAACAGGTATAGATATGCCTTACAACAGTGAAAAATGGCTTTAGGACAACACACATATACTAATTTTTTAATACTTTTTAAATACCATGCACCCTTCCCTGTGAGCCTTTAGGACCTACCTTAGGGTCAACTTATAAGTAATAAAAAGAAAGGGTTAAGCATGGAAAAAGGATTAATATAAAACTACACTACAAGCTGCAGTGGCAAGCCTGGGATGTTATAAAAGACTACTTTAGTGAATGGCACAGTTAGTGCTGCTGCCTACAAGTAACATTTAATTTACAGGCCCTGGGTACATGTAGTAGCATTTAGCAAAGTAATTTAAAGGCCGATTAGATGTAGTTCACTTTTACCATGTTTGAAGGAGGGAGCACAAGCACTTTCCCACTGGTTAGTAGGGGTAAATTAACCAGAGTCCTAATGACAACAAAAACGAGTTCAGAATAAATAAGGGAATGATGCCAAAATGTTTTGGTGGAATGCCATGCGAAGAATGTCCGCTCTAACATGACTGCTGACCTGATGATAGCATAAAGTATGCAGTGCATTTATGCATAACTTGTCATAATTAATTAAATGTTAATGAACTAACAAATCCACACATGTTAGATGGCTAATAGCTTTTAGACATATAAAGTAAGTAATAGACAAGTAGGATAGGTGAAATATTGCTCTAATTTGCATATTACCTGCTGACGTGTTTTTAAAAGTCATGATCATTATGATATATATAATTTGTAAACAAATGATGCATAATAATTATACAGTTGTTTGCGGTTACTGATTTGAGGGTATTGCGAGTCTCCACTTTATGATCATCTGCTATGTATGTCTGACTTCTAACACTCCCAGATCAACAGAGCAAACTCGCTAGAGAGGGGGCAAGAAACACCTGCCAGTTCCTCTTTTCCTCAAAAAGGGCACTTTCCTTTTTGGGCCAATAATATTGATGGTGATCACAACACTCTCGACTGATGACTAGCACTCCAAAGACCACTACTCACTATATTGGGTTGTGGTTTTTTACTAGAGGGGTGCAAAATTACAAAATATTTGTTTGTGAAATGTCATGAAATCCCATGAAATTTATGTGAAGTTCCACGGTGTATCTTGTGTGAAAATTGAACTCAAGGGCATATTTTGCATTCAAAGTAACATGCAATCAAGGGGACTGGTTCAGGAGAAAATGTCTCCCATGTGACATTTTCTGCTTGAAGCAGTCTCCCACAGAAAAAGAAACTGTACAATAATTTGTGACCAGGAGATTTGTGGAATTTTGCAAAATTGTCCATAATGCAAAGTTTTTAAGTTTCTCCAATGTAATCAAATTTTGCGTAGATCTGTTCTTGGGACCCAGTGGGCCTCTGTTGAGTAATATATATCAGATGCCTTGAGCTAACGGGTGCAGAAACAAAATTCATATTGCTGAGGTCATATGATAGACTAATGCTCTGATTACTTACTGGTTAGCTTCAATACACTAGGTTCCAGTGTTCCTTCTTATATTCTTATAGTATTACAGTATTATGGAGAGCCAAGCTGTGGAAACAGGCAACTGTGTTAGCCCTGCAAATGAATAAACAATATTTTAGCCCCTCACCTTGCCCTGACTTGTAAAATACCTCACATATGGCTCAAAAGTCCTGTTTGTAGTTTCTAGGTGGTATAAAAATGACTGAAGGCACAGAAAACTTGGAATGGGCACACTCAGACTGGATGCAGGAAGCTGGAAATCAAGGGGCAGATTTACTAATATTTGGTGTGGTGCAATGGAGCAAGACAACCTGTTGAGCTGCGCTGCATCAAATGGAGAGGGCAGAAATGCACCATATCTACTAAGATATGGCACATTCCATCTCTCACTCTATGCTGGTGCATTTGTGGCTGCCAAGTGCCAACACAGGCACCCTAGCATTACAGCCAGGTTGCTTTTGTGCAGGAAGGGAAACCTGGCTGGAAGGATACCTTCCTGCACAAAAACAATCCTCTGAGGCTTTTCCTCTTTCTACGTGTGCTGCAGAGTGCAGCATACGTAGAAGAGGAAAAAAAGCGGAGATATAAACATATTTGTCCTCGTTACGCCTCTCTGGGGAAAGTGTGCCATTTTGAAGCATTCCCAGATTTACTGGTGTTAATAAATCTGGGAATGCACCATAAACCAAGGATTTGCCTTCCTAGTGCAGAGTAATGCAAGGCACCACCTTACCCTGCATTGCATTACTCCAGATTTACTATGTTATACAGATCCACGCAATGTGGCTCTGGGTGGCATAGTAAATCTCACTTAAAGGCTTGCGTAGACCTTGTGTGACCTTGCGTGACACAAGGGCAACACAAGCCCTTGATAAATCTGGTCCTGAGTGAGGAAATACACAAAGCATTGACATTTAACTCAGATACCCACCTTTTATGTACCACACTTTGAACTGCAGTTTCTGCATAGCCTTATAAAAAGGAGGCAGTTACTGAAAAACCAAGCAATATTCCAACTACACAAGAACTGCTAAAAAAAAGCCCATGTGCTTTCTCCAAAAGATTCTCCACCTGGATCGAGAATATTGTCGTCATATAACTAGCAAGAACCTAAGACACTACCAAGAATAAAACAACTACAGGAATGCTTGTGACTCCCATTAACTAAAGAGGATGGACCCCATTCCTCAACTTATGGACCTGTTGGAAGAACAAAGAGAGAAAACACTGTCCTGCCCATCTGACAAGCCCACCCTTATTTCCACATGTAGCACGTGGGGATCAGGAATCCATCTGGAGCACCAAAGATTTAAATTACCTTGACACAAGCATGTGTATACACTCCAGGAATCAGAGAGATTTCACATGAAACTTGGAAAGCTAAGCTAATGTTTATAGCGCACACACCTAGTATCAACCCACTGAGAGAAACAAGATGGTATTGCATACCAACAGCTGTGCACAGAAACTCAGAATTAGGCCCATCGAGAAATCTTGATGCTAGAGGAGGTCTAATTGGGGAAACAGACAAGCATAAATTCAATTGAAAGTTTCAGCCCTCATGTCCTTTGGGCAAGAGGGAAGACTACATATTGCTATATTTAATGGGCTTGTAGAATTTCCTGGTTCTCGAACAAGTGTCCTCTTCTTGCTATAGGAGCTGTGAAGACGTCAATTGGCAAAGTGGTTATTAATTAAATGCGAACATTTACCATCTGCGATGCATAAACTTGAATAAAAGTTGGAGTTCAAACAACGGAAGTTGAATAGAGGTGTTCATCTCTGACCTGCACCCCCACCCCTTGCTTTGGGACAAATGTTCACAGGATGTTGAGTTCGCATATCAATTGCATGCTATCTGAGTCTAGGAAACCTCATTCCGTGCAAAGCACAGTAACAGGCAACAGATATGTTGGTTCTTGACTCAAAAGCAAGTTCACTCACAAAGCAGTAAAATTTAAGAATAACCTTCTGTAGCCGCAAGATTTTCGTCCGTGAATGATAATGATGGAGCGTGATGGTGCTCTTTCGTTTGCAGGGGTGCATTATAATCATGGCTAGTCCACATCCACATATATATTAATTTGTCGTGTTAACAATTGGTTATTAGGTTGTATCTAGCAATAACATGTGAAAGAGTAATGATAGAAAAAGTATTGCGACATGCAGAGAAACAACGTGGCATTTGTATTCTAATATTGTAATCCATAGTATTTGATGTCATCTGCTTACATGTGATCTGATGCATTTGATTTAAACGTGCACCATATTAAAGTTGCACGTAGATGTGACTAATTGCATTTAACATGTAGGATTTCATAAGTTGCTTGTAATGAAATATGAATTCGATATGCTTTTGTGATGCAATGATGTAGAAAGGCCTAAATGAAATGTTCACTTATGTGTGTATTAGAAAGGCCTATGTGTTTCACTCTTATGTTGGCCGATTTCTGTAGGCCTGAAATGTATTTCCCCTGGAAGCTCTCGAATAAGGCTTGTTGGTGAAATTCATGTACATGTTGAATTTGTTCTGTTCTCACGTTTCTGTTGCAGGTGGAGAAAGTCACCTTTGTTAGTTAGAATAACGCCTTTTGTTTTAGGAGAGTTAGGCTCGGGAGTAGAAGAAATTATTTGTAAGGAGCGCTGATTGCTGGGAGACGGTGTTCTTTCTCACTGAGGGAGGCCTGGGAATCAAGGTCATCGAGCCAGGAGCTGGGAGTTCGACACCGCATGGAAAATCACCTAGGAGAAGTGTCCAGTAAGATGAGGTGATCTGTGGGCGTGTTCTATGTTTCGGTGTTTTGTATTAGGGACAGTGCCCCGGGGTGGAGTCATGAGATGAGGTGAGGAGATCGAAGGAGAAAGAAGGAGCATCTTAGAACGAGCTCCATAGCTTTGGGTACTAGACTTATATGACGTGAGTGTACTTCTTAGGAAGTCTTCACGCGCTGACACTTTTTCTGATCTTGCCTGGGGAATGCTAAGTAGGGATGTCACTATAGTGATAGGGTAGGGATAGACTAATGCTCTTTATTCATTCTCCACAGATAAAGACGGATCTTGATGTGGGGGCAATCATTGCCTGCTTTCTGCTTCTGGACATTGTTATTCTGTTTGATTCATCGCATAAAATTAGCTCGTAGGTTCAGATTTGTGTTAGTTCCGATGTATTTCTACAACCTCGTTTTGAGGTGCTTGTACATCCTGTTGTTTTTGGCTTTGTAATAAACACACTAACTTGGAATTCGGAGTCAGTGATTCTTCAGAGTCATGGTCTTATAAATCGTAGTCTGCTTTGATGAGTTATTTCTCCCCTCTACACTTCTCAGCAGGTAACAAAGGTCCATCGGCCAAGAGTTCCATAGTAAATTGTTAGGAAGGAACTCGACCCTTTCAATAACATGGTCATTTTTCGTAGACATAAAGAATTCAAAAGAAATCCCTGCAACACAAATTGGCTATCTTTACATTAATTGAGTATTTACATTAGTACATGTGGCTGGGGATGTGATAGTCTGTAAGATGTTCATTTTGTGTCAAAGTTGCAATATCCCCAAACACGTTATTCAATATAAATAGAATTTGTTTTTGGATGCTTCAGTATAACGGGCTATATTAAGAAACGCTCAAAATGAATTGGAACAAAGGAGTCTCATTGCAGATTGATCGCATTTAAATATCTGCTTTACCACTGGATAGACACAGTAGCTTATATTGTGCTCTTATAAAAAGCACAGCTGTGCTTTGTAGCCTGCATTCTTTGTCTCTATTAATAGCGATTTTAGGAGCATACAGAATACGAGTTTCTCTCCGTTCTGTTTTTCTTTCTCTTTACCATTCACATGTCCTATTCCTTTGTACATGACAGTGGACAAAGGGAGAAAGTAGGCCTGCACTCTCCAACCTACATTCTCCACCTCGTCATTCCTCCATCACTCTCATTTCCTGTGGATAATGCCCTGGCCAGATGGCCAGTGTTGCAATTCAGGGAGCAGTTCGAGCCTACATGCATAAAGTTTGTAGTGGCGCCTAAAAAAGCGATTTTTAGAGGGACACACAATGGCCACAGAAAAAACTGGTCCAGCCTCCTAAAATGGGCAATTCTGAAGAGTGTGTCTATGCATATTTGTAGACTTATCATTTTCCTCAAATAATTGCTGCTTTGCATGGAAAGATGCTCGGATATATTAATATGTGTAGCAAGGTGCTGTGTCTGATTTTATTTTTTAATCCTGTATAGCTGCCGCAATGAGGTGACATCTGGTGGCTAAGCTGGAGGGTCCAAAGAGGACCAAGAGAAAAGGTCCTGGAACATAGCCCCCATAGATTCCTTGTCTCAAGAGTCATCAGTGAAAGTCTGAGCTGTCTGTCTGATTCCATTGCACAAAAACATTTCTAATGAAATGTTTCTTACCCCACAGGTTTTTGACAGATGTAATGGACGAGATGCACCACGATTGTATAATAAGTAAGTCCAAAAGATATTTTAGTGATGTGCTGTCACAGAGTTTGTTTCAGAATATTTAAAAGCAGCTGCATGCATGGTCCATGCTCACACATACAAATGTAGCTAAGTGCCCGGTACATGAAATGCTGGATTCACAAACAACACAATTTCTGCGGACAGGGAGGGCTAGAGAGGAGAGGAAAGCCCCAATCCAGCTCTAGCGGGGATCTCCCTGTGGACTAGGACAAGGAGGATTTTATTTTTGCTGAAAATTTGTAATTAAGGTTAACACGTGGCTCCAGAGCAGAGATTTGAAAATAAAAAAGCAGAAGTGTAAAAGTTCTAATCATTGTTTTCAACTGCAAGTCTGGACCCGGGCCGGGAAGGCAGAGCCGGACCCAATAGGGGCCCGGGTTGAACGCCGGCCGGCGGCGGGGGGACCTCCCCCTCCCCCGCCCCCTCCACATGTAAATGCCCGGCTAAACCGGGGAAGGGGCCAGGATTGGCCCACAAAACAAAGAGGGCTCCCCCCCCAATCAGGGGGCGAGCAAGTAAGCCCAAGGGGGGGTTAAGAAGGGGGCCAATGGCCCAAAGGAGCCACAATTCACCCCCCCCCCCTTGGCGAGGGCCCAGGGCGAGCGGGACGGCACTTGCAGCCCGGGCAGGTCCCAACGGACACCCTCCAAATCGGTAGCAAGTTGAAGCCTAGACCCGTGACGTGAAACCCCAAGAAAGGTGCCCCTCCCTCCTCTCCCAGAAAGTCGAGGAGGCTGGGAGTCCAGATCACAAAGAAATTGAGGAAAGCTAAACAAGGACATAGAGGGCTTATGACCATGGACGTTGAAATATAAAAATTGTATGTAACAAAATTTGTTGTATTGAAAATAAACTGCGACCTTTTCAGGCACCAAAGAAGTGGTCAGTGGTGATTGTAAGGGAAAGCGCGCAGTTGGCGGTAGCAAGCGGGGGGTGAGCAGGAGGGGGGGGACTCGCCGCCTGGAAGGGGTTTAATACTTTCAATTAATCTGAACTAAGTTTTCCAAACTGCAGTGACTTGTTCCCGGGAATCATGGGGCTGGAATCAAAAGTGTGACAGTGAGAAGAATAAATCTCATGACCTCGGTATTATTGCTTCCGGGTAGACTAGCAGACTCTAAAGCAACAAGCATTGGCATAGCCAATAGGTCTCGTCTTTGGGACCTTAGAAGTGTTTAGCCATGCAACAGTTGATGTTGTTGGCCCAAGGATATTGTGCTGCATAACTAAATACTTATAAGGTCCCAAAAGCGAGACCTATTGGCTATGCCAATGCTTGTTTTGTGTAGCGTCCCACCTACTAAAATTCTTACACTGTGCGTTGGTTCAAAAAATAACCCCACTTTGAGGCAGGCTCACAGTTGTTATGATGAGGTATTTAATTTTTAATTGTTTTCCCAAATACAGAGTACCCTTTCATAGGTTAATTGATTTATTTTACATGTTTGATGCTAAAAAGAGAGGGATGGGTTTAGAGAACGCAATGCACATTTCAAGCCCAATTTACTGAGGAGAGAATGACTTCCACAAAATGCATAATTTTCCAGCATTAAGCAAACCAGAAGCCAAAATATAAGTCGAACAAAAGGTGTCCTGTAGTTTCAAAATTCATGAGCCAGTGGGTTTCCTATGTCAATACAGAAATATAAACCTGTGAAAGTTGAGAGGTGAGGAAGATTTGTACTTTTGCACGAGTACCATTTACGAAATCTGCCCAGGTGGCAGAGATTTATGGAGACGAGGCAAACCCATTTCTCACTTAACGGTGCATCACAAATTGCCTCGTCCCCAACCTGGAGGAAAGGGCGCGAGCTGTCCGCTCCACGTCTGCCTCGAGAAGCGTGCGGGGTTGACGCTGCTCGGCAGGGCTGCGTCGCCCTGTGGAGGAAAGGATGAAGGGGATATTCAGTTGTAGAAATACTGCCTTTAGCATGCCGGGTGGCGACGTACATCCGTTATCTAAAAAGAGCATGTAAAGATCCCAGTTATGCAAATGTAGACTATCCAACGCGTGGCTTTTATTTGGGACTCAGAACTGAAAGCTTTTACAAACGTAATTGGAAGAGGCGTTCTCTTAACCTAAAAGGTTTACTGCAAATTAAGCAAGTCTCCTTGAGGCATGCTTGTTTTAGATTCGAAACCACACGTCAACTCTAAATCACCATGAAGCCAAATGGGCTTACTCAGAGGATTAGTTGACTCAGACATTTTAAATGAAGGCTCAAAACACTAAAGTTTGTAAGATGTTAACTGAAGGGATGAGAATTCGACCAGTCCCCAGAAGCAGTCTCGTTTGAACTTTGCAGAAGTCCAGGCACAGCTGACCTCTAACTCACAAAGAAGCAGAGCTCGTGCGGGCGTTTTGTGCTACAGGAAGCGCCCCACTCAGACTGAACAAATAACCCAAATGAGGGGGTTGAGACTGGCTCCTCTGGCCTCGGCGTGCATCCTGCAGCAAGAATCAAAAGCAGTGCACAGAAGCTAAAAGTGATGCAAATGTCTACGGCCTCTGCCAACAACGGCGTTTATTACTTTCATACACATAATGGAGCTCATTTGAAAAGAGCGCGTTTAAAACAAAAATCTTACATATGGAAGTACAATTTTCCAACTAAACGTTAACATTGCACAATAATCCTATTTTAGAACATTTTAAGTCAAAACCATGCATTAACATACAGTGCAGCGCACCCACGTGTTGGGTATAGGGGGAGGGCCGACCTCGGCAGGGGAATTTTAAACGGTGACAATCAGAACACAGAAAAACTGGCAGACGAAGAGAAATTGCATGTCTTTCTGAACGCCACGGTACAGTAGAAGGAATTATTTCCGCTCCACACGAGGTTAGAAGTTAAGCGGAGCCACAACTTTTATACCACAAATTATGCAGTTACCCGAGTCCCTTTGCCGGCCCACGTCTTGGCCCTCTGCCAAGACGTGGCATGCCTGTGGGAAAAGCAGATGTAACCGCAGAGAACACAGGGAAAAATACATTGCAGCGCGCTTCATTCTGGTACCTTTCGCTGTAGAGCCGGAGAGAACCAGACTGTGATCCAAACCGGTGCCAGATCTCTGTAGCCCAACCCACTGAAACCTCAACCAATTGCTGCCTCCCTCACCTTTATCCTCCTTCGCTCTTTCCCTTTTAGGGATTTACACACGATTTCCCACGCATCAATACTTGTATTGATTATTCATCGCAAGAAAACAGTCTGTCTTGGCCGATGCGGTTTGGTGCTGTGTGGGAAACCAGACGTGGCTGCTGACACATTCTCGCTGATGCAGAATGAGGAGAGGCTGAGAAGACCCAATGCAGACATAGGGTGGGTCTGGTAAGGCAGAGAAGAAGATAAATGGAAATAAGTCTGTAAGAAGGAGAAATCATGATGAAGGAGGAGTGATAAGACAGGTGAAAACTGGTTTAGGTGCACTTTGGCAGCTCAGACGACCTCCAGACCTTGCAGCTTTGCTGATGCATGCTTTGAAATCCCTGCCTTGACTCACCGATTTGGGATCTGCAACGACGTAAGAGTTTGGGGATTCCATGGCTTGCAGACAGAAAAGAGCAAGAAGGCGGAACGACAAAGCGATGCAACACACAGAGGAATATGTTGCTGAGGGCTTGTCGTATGGATGCACTGGCTTGCAAGCTGTCTTCACCACTTGCCACTGCTCATTTGGAACACGCAATAATAATTGAGCAGGCGACATCAAGCGTAAGTATGCAGAAAAACCATTCTGATTCTTTCCCGGCTAATGAGAAACTGTAATTTTTTACACTAAATGCAAAAATTACACGGCATAGAGAATTATTGGCAAAAGAGCAAGTGAACGTGTGCAAAGCGCTGCCAATCTCGAATTAGCTCATTGTTTTTGCGCTATTTACAAAATGAGATTTATGATGAAAATCAGCATCAAAGAAGAGGAGATAATGGATCAGAGCAAAAAAAAACACTGAAGACAGTACAGTAGAAGCGACCCGCGAGTGGTGCGCGCGCGGGCAAATGGCGGCAAAAGTGAAAGCAAACATGCAGCAGCTATTTTGAAGCACTCGTGCTTGTGCTGGCCTCCGCCTTGCGGGAGCAAGGAGCGGCGGCGCAAGAACCATATGTTTTCAATTAAATGCGCGCCGCTGCTCGCTCCCGCAAGGTGGATGCCAGCACAAGCACGAGTGTGGGGGAAAAGGAGCAGACCAATTTCTAAAGGTCATCTCCTAGAGCAGCGCATGCGCGCTGCCTAGGCGAGACCTAAAAATGCAGCGTTTGGCTGAATTTGTTCACAGTTCTCTGGTGGCAGGAGCCCCGCTGTCAGACTTGTCCCCAACAACCACCCAAAGTACATATGTGGAGGCTGGCCTCGGGTTGCATTCTTGCTTGATGAGACTGATATTATGTTTCCCATGGCTTTTTTTCATTTTCGGTCTGGCTCTGTATGCATATTTATTTATCTATTTATGTATTCAATAGTCTGCATATTTATTTATTCATTAAACTGTTTTATATTGCCCTTTTGTACTATAATGACATTGGTACGCCTTACATAGAACATAGACTTGTTTTACAGAAGAATATATTTCACAAACAGAATATCATACAACAATAAAAAGAGTGAATAATCAATATAATATACAGAGCAAAATGCTTAATGCTGCTAGTATATCAGGATTAATCTAAAGAAGTAAGTCTTTAAATGTTTTCCAAAGTCAATGATTAGGACGGTTAAATCCATAACCAGGTACTTAAGAGTTCTAAAAATTTGTTTTTAAAAATGTTTTACTTTAGAGAGTTTTATGTTATGTTATATTGATTTCTTTAGCGCGCTAATCACCAAGAGGGTATCCAGGCTCCTCAGCAGTTGTGTAGGTTTGTGGTCCCCATGGTGCTTATACGAACAGACAGGTACTCCGGAAGTGAGGAGGAGGCTCTGATGTGTTGAGGGAGGCCGTTCCATGTCTTGAATGCAATGTAGGAGAATGAGCAACCTCCAGTTGTGGATGCTGGGATTGAAAGCGAGTTAGAGTGAGGCAGAGCGTAGATGTCTGGTGGGTTGGTGAAAGTGTATGCAGCTGTTCAGGTATTCTGTGTTGTGAAGGGCTTTGTGTGTGTGTGTAAAAAGTTTGAATTGGCTGTGCTTGTGAATGGGGAGCCAGTGAAGCTTCCTGAGATGCGGTGTAATGTGGTTAATGTGTAGGAGGTCGAGTATAAGTCTTGCAGTGGTGTATTCTGAATAGTCTGGAGTCTGTGTAGGAGTTACTTGGAGATTCCGGCGTAGAGAGTGTTACCGTAGTCCAGTATGCTGGTGATGAGTGCTTGTGTGATGGTCCATCTGTTGTTCTGAAGCAATCATTTGAATATTTTTTGCAGCATGCGTAGGATGTGGAAGAAGGAGGTGCACACTGCATTGACTTGAGCCGACATGTTGAGCTTATAAAGTGCAAACATGACCCAATGGTATCAGACCACTATACATAACAACTAAAAACCTGTTACATAACATATCATATCTCATAACATAAAACATAAAAAAATACAAGAACAAAATGTTTCTTGCCCAAGATCGCCCTCCTGGTGGCGTGACAGTAAACATATGATATCTGCATTTAGGTGAGAAGATGTCTTGGGTTCAAGGGGTCTCTGAGGCAGGGTAGATCACAACATTATGTTAAGAATCTGTGTAGTAAAATCCTCTTGACCTTTTTCTTGAAAGCAATTATCAATGGGTTAGACAGAATCTCCAATGGGAGAGAGTTCGATATTCTAGGGGCAGATCCAAAAAAGGTGCGGGCAGAGGTCTTCTTTTTTCAGAATATAGGCTGTTTCAGCAAGAGGGAGTTGTACGCTGCACAGATTTTGACATGCTTCTTACATTCTCACTCTCTGAGGATCTTTGATAGCATTCAGCTCATTGCAGACAGGCAACTGCGTGCCCAGGAGCCAATGTCATGGTGCGGATCACTTATCCTATTGTGTCAAATAAATGTTATCTATTGGACTCCATGGAGTTGTAACCTTCTGAGGTGACCCTTCTTCATGTGCCAATGCTCTACATGGGCTAAATTTTGTATTGCTCTTGGGTTCCAGAATTCCTTCAGGCGCCATTATAAAGATACACATGTTGATCAAATTATACCTTTATGAGAATGGAACGTACTATGCCAGCTGGTAGCTGAAGCGCCAGGGACTGCGCATCGCTCTTGCGCAGCACAGTGACAACCTCATAATGAAATGAAAACTTAATGGAGGCATAGCTACAGCTGCAAATACCCATGGAATAAGTGGTTTACAGAGAATTACAATCAGTAGGATAGACTTCTTTGCAAATTCCATTAGCTACAGAGAAATAGACAACGATGCGTATTAGACAGGAGACTCTTTTGAAAAGATTGTATTTGCATTAAGCTCGACTTCCAATTCACAAAGGTAGTGGAGGCAATAAAAACTTAGCTCATGTCCATGAACTAAAATGACCTGAATAATGGGTAAAAACGAGATATAGCGTTCTATTTTCCTCACGGAGAACTAAATAATGAATCACCAGTAATAATGTTTGTTTTGTAAGGGAATTTGTAATTGTCTTTTTTACTTAGTGTTCTTTCTACGTTAAAACAATTGATTGTGGTTTTTGCGCCTGAAACAGGCACCCAAAGCTGAAGGAAATGATATTTCATTTTATATCTTTTGTGTATATTTATTTATTGTGTGTATTATTTATAGCACCTACAACATGTTTCTTAGTGCTCCTCTTGAACGAATAAATTAGTGTCGAGAGCTAATGCTGATCCTTTAATGGATCGCTCCAGTATGAGTGTAGACAAATCTGCAGTAGAACTTCCCAGGCGATTGGTGGGAAGTGGAGTAACAAGGCCAGGGCCGGCGCTAGGCATGGGCAGTGTGGGCAGCTGCCCAGGGCCTCGCGCTCAGCTGAAAGACAGGGGGCCCCGCTTCACTGTGAAATGCCACACTTTCACAGATTGCCCACCTGCTCCTCCAGGGCCCCCTCCCCACACAATCACAATACACATGCGAGACGTCTCGAGTCGACCTTGCTGGTCAGGGCGTGTTGGTATTCCTGTGGGTGCAGGGGTGGGGGGAAGGGACAAACAGAGTGGGGAAGGCACAGCAGCCAGGCCAGCAATTATGGCTCAGTGTCAGGGGCGGGGCAGCATCTCTGTTAAGTACCGGCCATTCGCTTTCTGCATTTTGTTGCTAGGTGACAGAAGGCCCCTTTGTTTCCAGGACCAGCCGGACACAGGTAAGGCGAGGTGGGTGAGGGGAGGACGGAGTAGCCAGATCAACTGGCTTTTGTTAACTTTTGCATCACCCATTTTTTTTTATGGGAATGTGTATTTAAAATGTATGTAGAACTGCCAGTGCTAGGGCAGTGTTTTACGAAATGCCTTGTTACTGCTTCGAAGGCCCAGGGGAGGGGGCCCCCTTTCCCCGGGCCTCTAAGCACTATAGCAAGCTGCAAGGTCCAGGTGTGGGGGCCCCCTTCCCATGGCCTTGTAGCCAGTGCTCCCTCTTTCCTTTCCTTTATTTATTCCCCTGTGAAATAAATCCAAAAAATAAAAATACTTTTGCTGGAAAGGTCGTCTTTTTTCTGACATATTTCACTTCCAAAGTGCAGCCTTGGGATGGAGAGAAATAAAAGGTTCAAAATGTAAAAAATAACTAAAGCAAGACAGAGTGGGTCGAAAAGGGGCCAGATTGATTTTATTCACACACAAAACACATTAGTGCCACTTTACAGAGTTTGCCAGTGAAGCGCTACTTTTGTTTTCTTGTCTTTCTCTGAACAGCATTGCTTTCCCCGGGTGGGGAAGTGCACCATTCCTGGATGTACTGCAATACCTGCTTGATGGGCGGATTGGAAAACAAAATGCATACCGCGGCTCTGTATTCACGAATGTGGTCTTTTTTAAACCATATTGCTTACGTTGTGTAAGGATATAAGCAATGGACATTGAAACTGGTCCCTTCCGGCCCTGTAGTCATGGCCTTAACTTTTCATGCAAAAGCACTCATTGATTTCTGAATAATAAGTGCAAAAGCGTTAAGGTAACCATGTTGTTCCTGCTTACATTTCACATGCTTTTACTTAATCTTACATTCCTTATGAGTGTTTGCTTTTTCAAGGATGTTGTCACTTTTTTTTTTAAGGCAGCATATTGCTCTTGTCTAGTGCCTAATTTGAATTGAGTCGCCTCCAGGTGTTTATAGCGGGGCGCAATTGGGTTGTAGTTGAAGGCAGTGTGAGTTTCTCTCAGTGGGGCAGTATGGTGTTCGGTGGGGTAGAGGATGTGGCACTGTGGTCAGAGCTGCCGAATTTGGAACTGGGGAACCAGGTTCAGCCTTCATGACCATTCCACCAGACCACTCTCCTGAGGGAGCACATTTCCATGCTTGACCTTAGAAGGCCCCGAAAGACCTTAGAAGAATGGTGTCTGAGCACCAGCAGGTGGACCCTAGCGGTGGCAAGTGTGGGTTAACCTTGAAGGCCTGTCCACTACAACCCCTATTGAAGCTCACCTCGAGTCTTTTGGGCAGGCCTACGAAGCAGCACACCCTAGAGCAACAGTGACTCTGTCATTGAGGTCACAGGACCCTTGAGCAGGAAGGGTCTAGGGCGGTGCGACCGATGAGATCGCACTGAGCGCTGACTTCGGGTGGGGGCGTCATGTTTGTGAGTATATTATGTTTCTAAAAGCACTTGCTGCCTCCTTCCTGGCCTCCAGCAATTTTCGGCAACAATAAAAATGTCATGATCAATCCGGTGATTAATGTTCTTCCTAGAGAGAGATGGAGTTTTGTCACGTGGAAGTTTTGACTTGTGGAAAGGTAGCGCAGAGGGTTAATGTGCCTGCTGCAAAGAACATGTACCATGCAGATCACTAAGTCCACATAATGTAAATAGGCCAGTGGGTTACTGCTTTTGTCAGAGAGATCCTATTGTTACTTGCAGTTTATAAATCAAAATCCTAACATAGAACAATGAGCTATTAACTGTCATCTAAGAGCTGCATGCAAACTGCAAGGTATAAATTACAGCGTTATGGTTTTTTCCCCAGTCTTTGATTATCCTAATGTTGCAAAATGGGTTCATTTGGACAGAAATCAATTCTGGTTATTAAAGAGAACCCCCAACCATGGTATTACGTTCTAAATTCAGAGTTTGTGTTTCTCCAGATCAATCACTATTAAACTATACTGCTTACTAGTATGATTGTCATGTGACTCCTAGTCCTTTGTCTTATGTAACATTACCTATTGTGATTTACACACGTATGATTGATTGTCTCTGTGTAATGTGTGATATAAAGTTCTCTGACACCCTACACTGGTATCAGTGGCGCTGTAAATCAAATTAAATGCATCTGAGCGAGAAGGTGGTTATGGAGACTTGAGGGGCACTGTTAAAGGGTGGTAGTGAGGGAATCCGTGGCAGAGCGAGTCATTGGGGGGCACCAACATTGTCGCACAGGGCTCCACCAGCGCTAAAGGCGGCCACTTCTACTTCCTACAGTTCTAACACCAAATCAAAAACGTTGATTTGAAAACCCCTTGAATCTGAAGCATACCTTCAAGTCAGTGTATGATTTAGCAGTGGTCTCGGTTGTTATAAGTCTTTTTTTATTTATGTACAATCTTTATTTGTTTGTAATGGTGTCTTGTAATTTTGTACTATATGTGTTGTGTTTTTGCACTTAACATAATTCTGGCGAGTAAAGAGCCCACACACAAAAAAGATTGTCCTACGTCTCTTAGCATGTGCGTGTGGGATACTGGTGAGAGGATTTACGTTAAAACAAATTACGAAGTATTAATGTCATCCTAAGGTAGCACAATAATGGCATAGAAAGATAAGGGAGTCTTTTGAAATTTGCAATTATATCCATGGTGTGAGAGGTTTTCTCTTGTGTCATTTTATATTTTGAATGATCCCGCCCCTCATTACCTCAACAGGATCGCCCCCCTTTATGAGACAGAACTGGAAATTGTATCATGCACTCATCTGGAAACAATCAGTTAACGAGGAGTAAATAATATACATCTTTGTGAGACCTGCACCTAGCTTTTCCATCCAATGTGACAAATGTAATCCATTTAATACAGTTTTAATATATATGGATTTATTTCATTTGTATATTTATCTTTTTGTCCATGTTACTGATATCCACGTTAGGTCTCTTCAGGGATGCCAAATAAGATCAATAGTCCTGTGATGTCACTTTCTGTGATGTCACTTCTTGTGATGTTACCAAAGGCGGCTCCTCCACTAGGGCGGAGGAGCGTCGCCCCACTGCTTTCTCACAGTGCGAGAAGCAGAAACACAAAATGCTAAAACTACCATTTTATGTTTCTGCTTCTCGCACTGCATGAAAGCAGAAGTGTTTGGTTGGGGGCGGGCGGGTCTGCTTTAGGGCAGGGGAGGAGTGCCTTGCCCACTGCTAAGGGCGCTGACTGTTAGTCATGCGCACTCTGGCCTTTCTCCATGTAGGCTGCAATGCACCCTACATGGAGAAAATGGCCTCCCCATATGCGCCTGGCTGGTCGGCGTTCCGACCAATCACAATGCTGCCATTGCAGCGTTGTGAATGGCTTAGGGGAGGGAGGCTGCCTGCTGCCTGTTCCTGCCAGAGGCAGGAAATCAGGAGAGCAGGTCAGGAGCAGAGACGACGCGAGACACGGGAAGGTAAGTTTATTTTATTTTTAAATTACCCCCCCCCCCGCGCGCGAACCCCCGCGAGACCCCCCACCCGCGAGTCATGCCGGCCGTGACTGGATGTTACATGCAAATTAGAGGGGCCTCACATCTACCCTTTTGCCCGGGCCCCAGAAGTTCTAGGACCGGCCCTGAACAAGGCATTATTTGTATTGTAAATGTGTAAATGCCCGCAAAGCTGTATGTTTGTCGGTGTTCACAAACTTTGATCTGTCTCTTTCATACCCTGCAAATATTAAACATGCATTCCCTTTCCACGATGGGAAATGGAACATAGATCACCCCCTTGCTTGGTGACGGTGTAGGAAGGACTATTTCCGCAGGAACACATTTTTCCCCATGGAGAAAAAAGTGTGCATTTGCCCACTTGTCTCCATTCCTCCAGTGCTTGAATCTATGCTATGTAGATTTTTTCAATAGAAAATAGGATACCTCAGGAGATAGATGCACATGGCAGTTCACTAGTATGCCTAGAAACGTGAACCTGACGAAGCGGTCCAGGTGTACGTCTGGGAATGTTTGTGAATTGGAAAAAAATGTAGAAGTGCGTTCAAGCGGTGATATAAATCCCCACCAGAACGTTTAAGGGTTTTTCACGCACTGTGTGTCACTCAACAAATCATCTCTATTAGACATCACACCACATGGATCTGTACATTTTTAGCCAGATCAGAGTGTTAGAAAGAAATGTTTTACTCGGACAAGCAGGGTAACTCAGTCTGGTCGTAGTTTGCTGCTGAAACACGGAATTATCGGCAGGTCAAATACTGGAATACCAGCATGGCAGTTTAGCCTTTTTTTGCGAAACCAATAAATCCAGTTCACTTAAATAGAGTAACAATACCTACATGTTATTTACAGCATTCAGAAATGGTGCGTTATGACGTGTTACACAGAAGTATAATATTAGAACCAAACCTAGACACTGAGAATATATTTTACTGTTATTTGTTCTCAAGGTTCATAACTCGGGTGGTATGTATTGTTGTGCAGACTGGTATCAAAAATTAAAATTAAAGTGAGCATAATGAATTGAAAGTGGCCAGGTCAGCCAGAAAATCTTGTGCTACAATTAAAGCAGCTCTGTATGCTGACCCTAACATTGTTCTTTCACTAAGACAGCTTAGGATCAGCCCAAGAGTAGGACTGAGATGGTGAAAGGGGATTACAGGGTGCAAACCACAAGTGGAGCTCAGGTCTGTGGTGGAAGAGATCCACTACAGAGACTAAAGAAGTACTCAGGTTGCTATGATTGTTTTTTCACTTTGTACTTCTTGTGGTGACATCACCAGGGCCATAGTGCTTCCCTGCACAGCTCCTGATTCCTCTCCATTGCAAGCTTTGTTTTTCCTTTGCACGACCTCGAGATAAGTTGCAAATGTCCACAGACACTGATATTTTTAATTTACACGACCAGGAGATAATTGAGTTGTGTATGGCCACATACATTGATGTTTTTCTCTGTACGACCAGGAGATAATAAGTTGTGGATGTCCACCTAGACTGATGGGACTCAGTGCAGCAACTACTGCATGCAATTGCTGATGTCTTGGTGGTCAGTTACTGCCTGCCCTTCCCATTCACACATGAATATAGCAACGTGGGTTGGCAGCCCTAACCCTGGCTCTGGCAGACACCTCCTCTCTGCCTGCTTATACACCCCAAAACCTGGCGAGGACTCCTTGACATAGACTCTGTCTCGAGCTCAGTGGACTAATGTGACCTCATGGTCACAGGTTCAAATTCCGGCGGGTCCACTTAGCCTTTCATCCATCTGAGGTCGATAAAATGAGTACCATTGGGTTGGGTAACAATAAACATCTGTTATTCAGTGCCAAGATACCTACAGGTAAACGTGCGCTTTACAAATACACATATGTTATGTTAGGATATGTGTACCATAGTGGTGCAGATGGGTTCTGCCTGAAAACTGGGGGACAAATGATCATTTTAGTGTTGCAAATCCTCAAATCCCTCATTCTTGGGCCCCAGATAAACAATAGAGATCACCTTTTTTCTTTGCTGCATAAAACATGGAATTTGTAATCTACAAGTTGTCCTACTTTACATAGTACACAGCTTGTCTTTTGTTGCAACTACTTATGGAGTAGTAGGGTTTTTCAAATTGTATTTGGCTACAGAAATCCTTCATCCAACAAAAATCCATTTTTGTGCAATATTGAGGACACTACTAGGAAGCTCTATTGCAAGCTTGGCTTGTCTGATGTAAGAAACCTGGGCCCAGACGTACAAACACTTTATGTCGGGTTTGCATTTCTTTTTAATGCAAACATGCCAAAAAGGATTGTGCTATTTACAATTCATTGCAAATTACTATTCGCATTGTGTTGTAATCCAAAGTAGCACATAGTTGTGCAATGCACTGCCTTGCATTACTTTGCGTCAAGGGGGCATCCCATGGGTGATGCATGGGTGCTCCCATCCAACCACACATCGGTTTTGATGCAAATTCTTATCTACAAAGAATTATAGACAAATTCCTGTGCCCTCTCGAGGCAGATGAGTACTGGAAGGAACCCTTTCCAGTACAAAAACTATGTTTCACACAATGCAGATACCCTTGCACTATGACACAAGGGTGCCTGTGTTGGTGCATGGCAGTCAAAAGTGTGCCAGAGCAGGGAGAGAGCAGAACAGCGCCATATGGTGCTGTTGTGCTCTCTCCCATTCACAAAACACAGTGCAGCAACTTTACTCCACTCTACAACACTCTATGCCACTCCTCTCTATGCCATTCTACCACACTCTACTTGTTGACACTCTACGCCACTCCACTCTACACCACTCTACTCCACCTGCTCTACTACACTCTACTACAATCCACTCTATGCTACTCTACTCTACGCCACTCTACGCCACTCTACTCTACGACACTCCACTGTACTCCACTCTTAGCCACTCTACTCTACACCACTCAAGGCCACTCTATTACAATCTACGAAACTCCACGCTATGACATTCCACTCTATCCCATTCTACTCTATAACACTTCATTCTATGACACTCTACGACACTCTATTCCATTCTATGCCACCCCACTCAACAACAATCTACTCCATGCCACTCTACGTCAACCCTCGACATTCTACTCTATTGCACTCTACGCGACTCTACTCCATGACACTATACGCCTTTTCACACTAGGCCACTCTACTCCACTCTACTCTACGCCACTCCACTATATGCCATTGCACTCTATGACACTCTTAGACACTTCACTCTACGATACTCTATGACACTTTACTACACTATATACCACTCTATGCCACTCTACTAAACTCCACACCACACCACTTTACTCTGCTGTACAACACTCACATCTGTGCCACTCTACTCTATAACACTCTATGCCACTCCATGCCACTCCACTCTACACCACTCTGCTCTGTGCCACTCGACTCCACTCTAGTCCACCCTACTCTACTCTGCTCCACTTTATGACACTTTACTCAACACTACATCACTCCACTCTACTCTGACACTTTGCTCCACTCTTCGCCTCTCCACTCTATGACACTCACAACACTCCACTCTATGACACTCTATTCCACTACTCAACACTTTACTCTACTCCACTCTACACCCTCCACTCTGACCATCCATTGTACGACCCTCCACACTATGTACTTTACACCACTCTACACCTCTCTACTCTATTTTACTCTGACACCTTACTCCACTGTACAACACTTTACTCCACTCTACACTATGCCACTCACTCTACTCCACTCTATGACACTTTAGTCTATGACACTCCACTCTACAACACTCCACTCTATCCCTCTCCACTCTATGATACTCTACGCCACTCCACTCTATGACACTTTACAACACTCTACGATACTCCACTCTACAAAACTCTACTTTACGCCACTCCACTCTACACCACTCTAATACACTTTACTCAACTCTACAGCCCTCCACTTTACACTCCTCCACCCCCCACCTCTCGGATCTATGACACTCTACGCCACTCCATTCTATGCCACTCAACTCCACTCTACACCACCCTACTCCACTCTACGCCACTCCACCTTACCCCACTCCATTACACCCTACTACCCTGAACTCTACGAACCTTCACTCAACGACACTATACTCCATGACAGTCTACTCTATGACACTCCACTCCAATTTATGCTACTCTACTCCACTCTATGCCACACCACTGTATGACATCCCTCTCCGAATACCAGACTAACGGAGGCGGAAACCAGAATCTCAGAAGTGAAGGATGTCACCTGGGATCACACTCGCAAACTGGCCACTCTCACCAAGGAACTTGCTGCGAAGACACTTAAAAATGATGATTTAGAAGGCCCCTCACAACAAAATAATGTAGGGATCATGGGAGTGGCAGAGACGGAGCAGGCACCCAATATGGAAACTGTTAGATATTGGGTTTCTGGATGGCAGAGGAATGCACCGTGTCCAAGCTGGAACCACAATGTTAGTCAGGGTAAGTCACAACACACTCTAAATTATCCTGTGTTCACCCGCTGGTAACGTAAGAGGCAATGCATAAAGTATTTGTGCAACACTTCAAACAGTAACCCAGTGAAAACACCACAAAAGGACACCACACCAGGTTAGACAAATAGAGAATAATTGTATATATAAAACAAGACCAAACCAACAAGAATCAAATAAGTAGAGGTTGAGATATGAACTGAAAAATAGTGCTTTGAAGCAATAAGCGCTTATTTGGGATATCTGTTGCGCTGGACAGGAACGAAGTCAAAAGATCAGGCCGACCACGATGGAGCGCGGGCCGGATACAGGAATCCAGTTAGGCCCACTGAACAAAAGTGCCGTGATCCGGGCTGCGTCACGTTCAAAGGAGATGCGAGGTGAAGCCAAAGTGATGTGTCGGTGTCGAGCCACGCAGTGGACACGATGCAGCGATTATCTCCACGCAATCGCGGCGATGCGTCGGTTCCAAGTGAGATGTGCTGGTTCTGAATGCGATGCACTACTACAGCAGCAGAGGATGCGTCTGTTCAAGGGTCTTGCGCTGGTTCCAAAGGCAATGCGCTGGATCCGTGCCACGCAACGATGAGGATGTGCCAGTTCCGATTTACGCAAAGGTGAAAAGTGGCAGAGACGGAGCAGGCACCCAATATGGAAACTGTTAGACATTGGGTTTCTGGATGGCAGAGGTATGCACTGTGTCCAAGTTGGAACCACAATGTTAGTCAGGGTAAGTCACAACACACTCTAAATTATCCTGTGTTCACCCGCTGGTAACGTAAGAGGCAATGCATAAAGTATTTGTGCAACACTTCAAACAGTAACCAAGTGAAAACACCACAAAAGGACACCACACCAGGTTAGACAAATAGAGAATAATTGTATATATAAAACAAGACCAAACCAACAAGAATCAAATAAGTAGAGGTTGAGATATGAACTGAAAAATAGTGCTTTGAAGCAATAAGCGCTTATTTGGGATATCTGTTGCGCTGGACAGGAACGAAGTCAAAAGATCAGGCCGACCACGATGGAGCGCGGGCCGGATACAGGAATCCAGTTAGGCCCACTGAACAAAAGTGCTGTGATCCGGGCTGCGTCACGTTCAAAGGAGATGCGAGGTGAAGCCAAAGTGATGTGTCGGTGTCGAGCCACGCAGTGGACGCGATGCAGCGATTATCTCCACGCAATCGCGGCGATGCGTCGGTTCCAAGTGAGATGTGCTGGTTCCGAATGCGATGCACTACTACAGCTCCAGCAGCAGAGGATGCGTCTGTTCAAGGGTCTTGCGCTGGTTCCAAAGGCAATGCGCTGTATCCGTTCCACGCAACGACGAGGATGTGCCAGTTCCGATTTACGCAAAGGTGAAAATGTGCCAGTTCTGATAAGGATGCACGGGTGGGCTTCAGAAGAACCTAAGGCCTCAATTTTAAGGGTCCAGGACTATGGTGGCACTACTTGGTAGGGCAGACTCACAGTCCAAGTTCAGATGCAGGTAAAATGGAAGTCTTTTATGCCCCTGAGACTTCAAATCAGAAGGCAAGCCCTTGGAGTCACTCTGGGTTCAAGTGAAGCAGGTCCAGTCCTTCACACCCAGGCAGGGGAACAGCAGGCTGCAGGGCAGCACAGCAAGGCAGGAGTCCAGCAAAGCAGCATTCCAGCAGAGTGGCAGTCCTTTCATCAGCACAGCAGTTCTTCATCTTGACAGAGTCTTCACAGGTTTAGAAGCATACTGAAGTCATGGTGTCAGAGGTCCTTTACTTATACCTAGTTCTGCCTTTGAAGTGGTGGAGGCTTCAAGGAGAAGTGTTGGAAGTCCACAGAGTTCCTTCCCTTCCTGTCCTGGCTCCAGATTAATTACAGGGGGTATGCAGCCCTTTGTGTGGGTACATGGCACAGCCTATTCAGGTGTAAGTGTGAGGCTGTGCCCAGCTTCCAGGATAGCCCATCAAGTCACACCTAAGCTCCCTTTGTGTGTGGCTGTTTAGAGGGAATACATAAAGCCCATCTGTCACCCAACCCAGACTGGACAGAGACAGGGAGAAAAGAAAATGGCAACTTTCTAAGAATGGCATTTTCAAAACTGCAATTTAAAATCTGACTTCATCATAAGTTGTGATTTTAAACTGTGAGTCCAAAGACACCAAACTTGAAAAGTCTATCTCTTCACAGTTGGGAATTATGCTTAAAAGATGTAATAATGTAATCCCAATGTTGTCCAATGGGAGACATGTGCCTTGCAATAGTGAAAAACGAATTTGGGAGTTTTTCACTACCAGGGCATGTAAAACTTAAAATACCCATCCTGCCTTTTAAATACATTGCACCCTGACCTATGGGTTAAAAGGGCCTACCCTAGGGGTGACATATGTATAAAATGAGAAGGTTTAGGCTTGGCAAGAGGTTTATCTTGCCATGTCAAAATGGCAGTGTAAACCTCACACACAGGCACTGATATGGCAGGCCAGAGCCCTGGTTAAGGGGCTTCTTAAGTGGGTGGCACAATCAGTGCTGCAGGCTCACTACTAGCATTTAATTTACAGGCCTGGGGAACATAAAGTGCACTGTACTAAGGGATTTAGAAGTAAATTGAATATGCCAATTGGGTATGAGCCAATGCTCCCATGCTTAGAGCAGATAACGCATGCACTTTAGCACTGGTTAGCAGTGGTAAAGTGGTCAGAGTTCTATGGCCAGCAAAAACGAAGTCAGCAAAAAATAGGAGGAGGAAGGCAAAAAGAGTTGGGAGTGACCCTGCAGAAAGGGCCATTTTCCAAGAGAAACCTTTGTGGAACAAATGATCCTCTTGTTCTTTGGCAAAGAAGCATTCTCCCCTGTCTTCATTGTAGAGCATGCCTATAGATCACTGGCACCTAAACTTAAGCCGGGACAGCCCCCACGACCAATCATAGCTCACTTATTGAACTACGAAAATAGGGACACCATACTGTGCCTCAACAGATCTCACCCAGATTTTCAATATGGTAATTCACAGGTGTCCTTCACATCTATGATCCAGGAGGTGCTGCAATCCTTTTCTTGAAGTGAAAAAACTGCTTTTCAAACAGTTAATTAAATATTCAATGGCATGCCTGGCTAACCAGAGGGTGGAAGTTGCTGGTAAGGTCTATTTTTTCACACAACTGGAAGTGGCACTAGACTTGCTGGAAGCCTGCCACCCACTTGGTGTGCACATGGGTACAGATGAGGCTGTGGCACCATCGTCGCAAAGAGAATGGAGACAACCCTCACCCTGCTATGACAAGGTTTAACTTTGGAGATGATTCACCACCATCACCACACTGTCTTCAGTTCAAAACTGTCTGATACACTTTCACTCGCTCAAAGCCCAAGTGGATAGAGAGATACAACTTTCCATATCCTTGTTGGGAAAAATCTCCATAATAAAAATGTTTGTTTTAGAAAAAAATTATATTGTCCCAATAGATTTGCCTAAAGTATTCTTTTGTCAATCACAGCATGTACTTACTAGGCTGATGTGGGGTGGAAAACTGTTGCGTATTTGCTGGGTGGTTCTAACGCAGGCCTTGGACAGAGGCAGTCTGGTGGTCCCTGACCACTATTTTTGCCACCTAGTGAGCAGGCACATCACGCACAACATTGGTACCACAATACCACAAGACTCACATATATCAAAGTAAAAAAAAAGAACCCCGTTAGGTCAGACTCATTAACCATGGCGATGTCCTGTTAACCCCATTGTGGAGGGGAGGACCATTGAGGAACATCTGGAAATAGAAATGGTACGCTGCCCACTCTTGCCAGTGGACAATAACCCCCTTCTGTCTCCATTACTTGAGCACTCTTCAGCTGTTTTTTAAAAACATTTGGGAGTGGGGGTGTTGGGAGATCTGATCCTAATGGGGAGTTTATAACACTTCAAGCATTCCAGTAGTGTAGATGAAATGATTCCCTGGCTGTGCTACTGTACCACAGGCTGCGACACACAGCTAGAGCTGAAGTTCCTAAATTCCTGAAGGACCCCACTGAGCTGACAGTGATTATGCAAATAATCCAAAGGACAGACATGATGAAAAAAAATCATTTTTACATCAAGAAGTGGCAGCCTCCACTGCACCATTAACATATGTCCCCAACAGAGAATGGGGAAATGATTTAGGGAGAACGATCCCGAACTAGACCTGCCAATATTGTTGTACTCAGGTGAAGGACGTCCCCTTCACATACCGGCACAACTTAATCCACTTCAATTTCTTACACTGCTTATATTACACGCCTCAACGTACCGCCCAATTTACACTTGGGGGTATAGTCCAATACAAATAATATAAAGCAATCAATGCTGCTTTTTTGCATATTACATGGGACTGTCCTGATCCATATCGTAATTGAAGATGTGGCATTATGAATGTTCCCTTGATGTTAAACCAGGTACTTGATGTAAAGATTTAAGCTGCGCATAAGATGACCCAATGTTATAAATTCTTTTGGTTGTTGAACTCTACTGTGACTTGCAATATCCTTATAATGTTGGTACTTTATCCCAGAATTGTGCAGAAATGTTCCATCTCCTTCCATGTAATAATGTAATTTTACTTTTTATGCATGCCTCCAAGAACTTTGGAATGTCTGAAGTGATAGACAATAATTAAGTGTAAATGAGTCAACAGTCCAACAATTGTATATCCACATTTAGCACCACCTACATTGCATTTAGGCCTTGGCTGGAGAATTGATTTTATTCATATGTATGGAAAATGACTACACAGTAAGTCAAGCCAGCCACTCACTGATGCGAAAACCATTAGAGTATTAGTTAACATCATTCAATCCCTGGGAGTTGGTCCTCAGTCTATATACCCATTTCTGCTCGAATGTCAACAGGATATTTGCTATATCACTGGTCCCGGGTTTCAGTTTTTCCAAGATCAACCAGCTGAAATTGTCCATCATGATTGCCATGTTCTAGGATATGCCTCATCATATTTGTAACAGTTTATTTGCATCTGAACATACTCTGGTGTTCATTAATATGTATTCTTGCCTTCCTTGTGGTTATCCCTATACTATAAATGTCAGCCCACATTTGCAGACCATAGTATACACCACATTACTCGTATTGCTGTTAATATGATGTCAGATGATCCAAGGGGTTGGTATGCCTAAGTAAATATTGTTGTCTTCTTCGTAAAGGGACACATATTATATTGGTCACATGGATAATGACCTGTAAGGGCAGCCATATCCCATAAGGTTTGTATTCTTGGAATTGGTCTTTGTTTTTAGATCTTGTACACACCACTAGGTCCTTTATAGTTCTCTTCCTTTTAAAGGAGAACATAGGCTGGTCGATCTTTCATGGTCTTGAATTCAGGACCCACCAATGTTTGTAATTAACCTGTCTTTATGCCTTCATGTTCTGCAAAAATCCAGAAGTCTAGAAAATGGAGTTCGTTCTCGTTGATAATGAATTTTAGTCATAAGAATTGATTCATGTGGTTTAACCCTGTGACAAATTCCTAGGCATCTGCCTCATTACCATGCCAGATAATAAAAACATTGGACCTGATTCACAAAAGTGAACGTACACTTTTGTGTAAGTTTACGATTGTATGCTATTCATGAAGGGATTTATGAGTAGTATCTTTATGACTGCAGAGTCTCCACACATAAAAAGATAGGGCAGACCTAACTTTTTATGTGTGGAGACTTCACACTACTCGCAAATCCTTTTGTGAATAGCTAACAATGGTAAAGTTATACAAAAGTGTAAGTTTATATTAGCGAATCAGGCCCATTGTCTGGTTATTGCTTTCATATTTCGATCTTATCATGGAACAGAATGTCACCAAAACAAACGATCTTTGTCTCAAAATAATGGACGTATAGATACGACAGGTTAGGAGTGAATGCCCTACCGATGAGTCTATAAAAAGATTCCACTTTGAACTCAAAGTAGTTCCTTGTAAGAGCATGGAGAGCGCAATCTGAATGTTATAAAGTCCCATTAGAGCCCTGACAATATCGAGTCCACTATCTTCAAGGTAGCTTTTTGTGGGATGCTTGTGTAAAGCACCTCTAGGTCCATTCTGATCATCAATTCTTCCTCGGGATCATAGCTCATATTTTTCAGAATGTTCAGTAACTCTTTTGTGTCCTTCAAATAGGTTGGAGTTTTTTCCACTACCAGTTTTAAGAACTAATCACATACTTGGATAATGGTACTAGGGCTGAGCTGATGCCAAGACAATAGGTCTTTCTTGAAACAATGAGCCTACCTCATTAGCAAAAATCTAATTCATTTGTGGTATTGATATATTTAATTTATATTTACACCTAAAGCTTACACATTTCACAGCATTAAAACACATAATTTGAAGCGTCTTACTAAAAGGTGGACATGTGTGAATCTAGTTAAAACTTATCCGGCAGGCTGCTGTAGCCGCATCCAGGGCAATCGGAGGAAGTTAATGCCAGAAAAGCATACGTTTAAACACTTCCACACTCTTTGGGGCTGTTTTACAAATGTGATTCTTGGTGTTTACATCAGAGCCTTGCTTATAAAAATGTATGCATGCATGCATGCTTATGTATGAATTCACATGAATTCACAAAGTGTACTGTGCACTGAGTCCATCCACACAGGGGCCCCATCAGGACCTGGGGGCCTACCACACCTACTCCAGAGGAATGCAACCCATCTGTACCATGCTCACACCCATTCTGAAGGCCTCCACCTCTTCTACTACCTTCCCAGATACTTGGAAAACACGCATGTGTCCTCCCATTGCTGAAGAGGCCCTCTGGTAACCCTTCAACGCTTGCCAACTACAGACTGATCTGTCTGCTACCATTCCCGGCCTAGGTCTTAGAGAAATTCATTAACAGACATCTCACTGAGCATTTCAAAGACCACAACTCCTTAACACCACTTAGGCAGGTTTTAGACCTGACCACTGCATGGAAACTGCCCTCATCACCACCACAGATGACATCTGCGTGACTTTGGACAGAGGAGACAACGCAGCCCTCATCCTCATGAACGTTTCCACAGCATTTGACACAGTCACCCACCCCATCCTCATCCAACGCCTACAAGACATCGGAATCCAAGGACACGCACTCCAATGGATCTGGTCCTTACTGACCCGAAGGACCCAGTCAGTCAGCCTGGCACCATACAGCTGAGACACCTGCGACCTCATCAGTGGAGTTCTGCATGGATCCTCTCTGAGCCCCGACTCTCTCCTAAGCCGACTACACACAACTCATTCCCTCATTTATGGACAAGATGCCCAGTACCCATATAAAATTCAATGCCTGTATGACTGAAATTGGCCACTGGATGAAGACCAACTGACTAAAGCTGAACACCAACAAGAAATTGTGATCTTCTGGAAGAGCACATCACTGTGGGACTCCATCTGGTAGCTAACAGAGCTTGGACCGACATCCACCCCCACCACCCATGTCAAGAAACTTAGAATCATCATTGACAGCAAACTTGACATGACCTTCCAAATCAATGCCGTCACCACCTCATGCTTCCATACCCTGAAAATACTGAGTAGTATTTTCAAAAGGCACCCAATCAGCACCCAGAAAACACACTCTGGTCACAAGAAAGCTGACTACGGGAACACCCTCTATGTTGGGTTCAACAAAAAACTCACTAGAAGGCTGCAGACCATTCTGAACTCTACAGCTTGAAACACTCTCAACCTCCCATGCCGCACTCACACCACACCTGAAAGAGCTCCACTAGCTCCCCATTTACAAATGAGCACAAAGCGAACTCCTCACCTACACTTTCAAGGCACTACATAACACTGGCTCAGCATCTTCAACAATCGCATCTGCTTTCACACACCTTCCAGGCACCGCCGCTCATCCGGACTCCTACTTGAGCAAATCCCATGCATACAGAAAACCAGATCCGGCAGTCGAGCCTTCTCCTACATCACTCCTAAAGAGTGGAACGGCATGCTGCTACACAGAAGAGCCTCCGCTGTACTTCTTGTATTCTGCAAGAAGCTGAAGACCTGGCTTTTCTAGTAGTTCCACTAGGCCCCAGGAGTGGTTAGACTTACACCTCCTCAGCGCCAGGATACCCTACAATGGGGGATTCTATGCAATATCCTGCCCTAAAGCCAGATTGATGATTTACCAGCAGATCTTTGATTATGTGAAAACTTTCTTTTATGTGGGAGATCAGTAGGATATTACTATTCTTTCAATCTACTCAATTTTATTGGGTTGTTTGAAGTGACTATTTTTCCATCTTGCTGTACATTACAGGTGGATTATTGGAGGTTTACAGTCAGTACATAAAAGGTAATCTGGGCACAAACCTTTCTCTGTTGTTTTTTACTTCTGTTTACATGTGATGTCCTTTTTTCAACTTTCTAAAAACTTTCCACAATTAGAATGTCACAAACGTTGCATTAACACACTGCAAAGTCATTTGAGGTGCGTCTTGTTTTAAAAAAAGTGAAACAACATGGACATTTTGAGGCAGAGTTAGCACTGTTTCACGCAAATGCTGTGCTGCGTAAAAAGGAGAGAGGAGGAGAGCACCAAATTTATTGAAATATGGTACTCTCTTTCCCTTTTCCTAGCGCTGGTGCTGAAAACAGCTGCCGTGCGCCACGGAGACACCTTTGCGCCATGGTGCAAGGGTGTCTCTGTGAGTCTAGCATAGGGTTTGTACTGGAAGGCTACCCTTCCAGTACAAAATACTATGCATACACTGACTTAAACCATTTTCCCTCTTTGTACCTGTGCTGTACAGTGCAGCACATTTACAAAGTCGGAAAAGGAAGCAGAAATAAAAGCATTTCTCCTTCCTTGCACCTACTTCAAAAGGGCGCAGTTTGTAAATGTGGCAT
Source organism: Calotriton arnoldi (assembly GCA_963921515.1). Classification (NCBI taxonomy): domain Eukaryota; kingdom Metazoa; phylum Chordata; class Amphibia; order Caudata; family Salamandridae; genus Calotriton; species Calotriton arnoldi. Next base: position 599,064 of record CAWUFW010004625.1, read on the forward strand.
GCTGTTCAGCATCTTGACATGGGCTGGTGTAGCTGTCGACACACCACAGAAAGAGAGACAGCTGAGTATATCAATAACTGCACTTACGTAGTCATTGTAGTAAATTGTCCAGTGAAAGTTGGGGGCGGGAGGAGGGGAGGTCTGGCACATGGCTCCTCCGTTACAGGGAAGGGTGGGCGACGGGCACTCTGCAAAGTTGGGGAGGCGGGTATTTCTGGAACCGCCATGCAGGGAGGCAGGCGGGGGGGTATTTCTCCAGGGGAGGTGTTAGTTGTAATTTATGTTATATTGTTCAGTGGCAACAGCAGAATAGTTCACTAATGGCACTTCAGAGACCACACCTCTCACCACAAATAAAAATACTGCATATGCAGCTCCGGACACAAGTTAACCGAGCCCACATAATGGGCGGATTCATCTGTCACTTCTATAGTAGGGACCACACGAACAGTCACTGAAAATACCCAGGTGACAGACAGGTCCACAAATGATGGGAGGGCGGAAACGTCATTTCAAATACTCTCTTGGAATGTTAATGGACCAGGGGACAAACTCAAAAGAGGTATAGTGCTTCAATACATTAAAAGACAGGCTCCAGATGTGGTCCTGTTCCAGGAAACTCACCTGGTCGGGAATGCCTGTGAGGCGCTTAACAGATGGGGTTACAAGCTTATAGTACACTCAGGTTTTACCTCAGGATCCAGGGGGGCAGGGATACTGATACGTAAACAATTCCCCTTTACAGTGTTGGGCACCCATACGGATAAACAGGGCAGATTTGCTGGGGTGACCGGATCCTGGGAGGGCAGAAGGGTCAGTATCATACCTATATACCCGGTATTACACAACGTGGCACTACCCAACATGAGTAAAATGATTCTAGATTTCCCTGAAGGGACACTAGTGATAGGAGGGGATCTAAATATGACCCTAAGTG